>OU343224.1:323094291-323494675 GCA_910596185.1 Chrysanthemum makinoi | reverse complement strand
TGTTCTGCTCTTGTCAAGAGTGAGGTCATCGATGTTAACAACTTCCATGGTACCTGAAAACTTGAAATATGATCGTGAGAAAAGTTTAAAACGAAATGAAAGACTTAATATTAATCCAAATATAACTCCCTGGAAACGGCACCAAAAACTTGATGCAGGTATTACTGATCAAGTTTTAATATTTATAAAGTCTCGTTATACCTATGGTCTACCCCAAGTACACTAGGCGTGTACCGGTCGTGTGTAGTTTAGTAATAAATTAGATCCAAGAGCTATGTGTGTTGGATTATTACTAAGTATAGGTGTCACATATTTATAATGGTTTTGAAAGCGAATTAATTAATTAAACTACTAAAGCAAAATAAGGCAAATAAAAGGAAATAAATGGTAAAGGGAAAATCAATAGAGCAGAGTGGTGCTAACCTAGTTAATCCTCGTAGCTAGTTATGTCTACACCTACTTACTTCCAATTACTTCAGGTGGGGTCAAAGTCGAGAGGACAGCGTTTGGTCTTATCTAGGGTCAGTTGGTCATATCTCCTAGGCAATTGGCCTCTACCGCCATTCAAAACTACCGAACCAAGGGTGGCTACCAATAAACTATGCATGCATACACTTAGAAATAATTGAACGTAAGTAAAGTAAACGCAAATAAAACAATTAAGGAATCATAACTAGGCCAGCACCAGAAGGTGCTTAACCGCTCATATTAATCATACAAACCAATTCAATATTCAAAGGTATGAAATACATGAATTGAAAGTAAAGAAAATATAAAATTCTAATGCTTATCGTGAGGGTGATTTATCCTTAGGAGACTCTCGTATACTCCTCTAGACCTGCCTTCAGCTTTTTTCCATGTTCTCTGGTTGTTGTGTGTGGAATGGGATGATTAGAAATGCTGGAATTGGTAGGGTATTTATAGGCAGATCACGGTTACGTAACTAATATAAGATACAGTAACTTCTATTCATCGTATTTTGCACTAGATGCAGTTTCGCGGTATTAACCTAATAAGTGGTTACACCGTAGTCTTCAATAAACTTGGTTACGCAGTAGTTGAGGTAATATTTGACGTGTAAGTATCAGCGATGGAACCTCATTTGACCTAATATAGTTCGTCATAGCATTTGGAAGAGTTGCAGCTTATACGATAAGTTGGTTTTCGAGTCCGTGATAGTTACGGTACATTAATGGAGACGAGTTTTGTAGTAACTTCTTCAAAATCGTATTAACCTTTAGATAATTCTCCATTCACGTCCCTTTAGCTCAATGCTCGTAATTTACGAAAGTGGAAACGATGGAAAACAAGCGTAAATCCATATAAATGATATAAATTACAAGCATTATTGGGGAAATTGACAATTAATATCGGGACTATTTGATGTTATCAGTCTATAAGAATACTTCTTATGCTTGTCTTGTTAATGATCTTAAGCTTTATAAAATGGATGTCAGCGCTTTTATAAAATGGTTTTGATTAATGAAGAAGTATATGTAGCTCAACCTCCAGGCTTCATCGATTTTGAAAAACCAAAACATGTGTATATAAGCTAAAGAAGCCCTTTACGGTCTCAAACAAGCTCCAAGCTTGGTATGATAGACCAGTCGTTCTCAAAACACAACTACACCATGGGGTTAGTTGATAACAGTTTTACTAAGAAAAGAAGTCACATATAATCATTGTTCAAATATATGTAGATGATATTATATTCGGATCTAGTTGTCAAGACATGTGTGATGATTTCTCTAAAATCATGCATGACGAGTTAGAGATGAGTATGATGGGAGAACTTAGTTTCTTTCTTGGTCTAAAAATCAAACAAGTAGAAGATGGTATTCTTTTAATCAATCTAAATACATTAAGGAAATGTTAAAGAAATTCGGTTTAGAAGAGTCAAAACCAATTAGGACACCAATTTCATGGAAGCACCAAACTACAGATGAAGATGGTGAATCCATTGATAACACAAAATATGATGGCGTGATTGGTATCCTCTACCTCAAGGCTAGTGGCCAGATATCATGTTTAGTGTTTGTCTATGTGTTAGGTTTTGAAGATCCTAAAATGTGCATCTAAGAAGCCGTCAAGGATATTTAGATACATTAAGGTACAACTCAATTAGGATTATGCTATCCTAAGATTATGCAGTAAAACAATTGTATATGCGAGATTGACCATCACGAGGAGATTATGTTGACGAAAAAAGTACAAGTGGGTATGTACTTTCATGTGGGATGTTGTTTAACATCTTGGTTCTCAAAAGAAACAAACGCATACTTAATATCAACAACAAAGCGAATATGTCTCCGCCGTGAAAGCATGCCAACAAGCATTATGGATGAAACAAGTGTTAGTTACTACATTCATCTAAGTGACATAGCCATTCTATGTGACAAAAAGGTGCCATCGATTTAAGCAAAGAATCGGTATTGCATTATCGCTAAGCATATAGAGATTCGGTCATCACTTAAGAGACAATTTTCAAAGAACATATCTATTGAGAAGGTAGCGTCCAAAGAACAACATAGTAGAGGCGTCTCACCAAACCATTGGAAGCGGGGAACAATTCAACCTACTTCGTCTTGGTCTTGGTCTCATGGAACAATCGTCGTAATTTGCTTTTTAACTCTACAAGGTATGTAAACACTAGCCTTCTACTTTAGAAGATCTAGGATCTATTTCATGCACAACTTCACTTGAGAAATAAATTTTCAAAACCAAGATAAGTTTTTTACTTATAACTCACATTTTTCTTTTATTTTTCAAGATAAGTACAAGTTGCAAACACGTAATTACATCATTTTCTTTTCAAGGGTAAACTTTTTTTTACGCATAGAAACCACTTTTCAAAATGTTTTCAAAATGATACCTCTTCTCATTATCACTTTCACAAGCCATTTCTCACGTCTAGGACAAATCGCTTTTCATTAATATACTAAGGAGAAAACTTGGTTTTCATTGCATCTCATGTCTTTTGAATGCTAAAGAGGACACATAACTAATATGTGTTTTGGGTACATTCATTTAGCAAACGGAATAATTCTGAGCACTTTCGGGTTATCTCACATAATAGTGTGTCTTTTCACTTCTAGTTTATTTTTCTTTTCTTTTTAGGAGTGAGAGATAGCAACTCCAAATGGTTTGCATATATAGGTACACTAGGTACAAATATTTCCAAGGAAAATTTTTGAAATGCTGAATCACAGGTACCGGATCCCAACTTTCTTTGGGCCGGATCCCCGGAAAAGATCTGTGGGATCCGTGTGACATAAGCTAGTTTTATCTTCTATTTTTCTCATTTTACTTTGGAGTATGTGATTTAATGCTTGTTTTCTCATGATAACATGTCTTAAATTCATATCTAATCATTAGATTTTAATCCACATTTTGGGTCAAGCATTCATTACAATGCATAATTTTTTTTCTATAAGTAGGATTCCCAACATTGCTTTTGTAACATATTGGATTTCACATACACATCAAACCATAAACAAAGTAGGCGTACACAAGAGTTTTAGAGAGAGAAAGTTAGAGGTTTAGGAACTTTAGTGAGAGAGAAAAATCTTATTATGAGCTCCAACTCTCTACCTTGGGAGGTAGAGAGTATTTATAAATACTTAAAAGCATACTGACGGGTTGTGGATCAGGCATACAGTGGGTAAGACCGTTAGTCCTCACGATGTTACAAACTAAATGCTACTTAACATTAAATAACTTCACGACTCTGACTTTAACGATTACATATACTTGGTACCGACACTTTAACTCTTGGATTTTCGAATCCTAACAACATACATAAAATTTCTTAGAAAACAACAGAGATATTACATTGATATTGTTCTTGGATTCTTGTTCGCGTAGCTCGTAGTCTTTGATTCATCATTTTTGCATGTTTGGATAATGGAGTGGAGGTCTTTAGCCGATCACGATGATCTTTGAGTTTTGAGCCAGCTTTGAGATCATCGACAAAGTACATCTCGACTCATCCATTGTGGTGTTGGAATTATGTGATGTTGTGACACTTTGAGCATGCTCACATTGGATCATGATATCTTCTTATCGAGTAGCGGAAGCTTTCGTTGATTCATGATGTTGGACGCATAAGCGAAGCATGGAGTGAATATATCAGAGTCATTGATGCACTAATCATGATTTCTTTAGATATGAATGTGTTTTGTGAGCATGCGGCTATGGATTGACTTGGCTCAGTCTGATCATTTTAGCGTCGGGGTGTACCTACATAAGACAGTTAGCAATAAAGCGCCGCGAAACGTCTTTGATCACTTTCGATGAATTGAGGTACACGGCCCAGTTCCCCATTGATCAGTACATATAATGCTTGTTGTGGTATAACAATTAAAGAAGAATTTCCTTGTGGGGTTTAGCAATACTTCTAGGCTGATTTTAAACCGAACGTCTCAAAGAAGACAACACGGGTGAGATGAACCGTGATGAGTTGTGATTGATGAAATGAGATTTGAAAAACAATCAAGTATTGCTCAATAGAAATTGTTTTGCCATACGAAGGTTTAATGAAAATCAATTATCAATCATAAACACCTTTTATTTTGAGAAATAAGTACCACAGTCGATGTGCTAAAGAAAAGTTTTAAGCACTTGTGCGGTTTTCAAAGGTATCCGTCAATCCATAACTGAACGAGTTGATTCAAAAGATTGAATCTCTCCTTGTTTCGTCCAGTTGTCACATGGTTGATCTATTGGATAGATCTCACATGCCACCTACGAGGAGCTTGTTTGATGTTGGCTCCAGAAGGCTTTCCATCTTCATCGTGAATATGTAAGCATATTACTTAGATGCGGCAACACCACAAGGATAATGCGTAGGACTCATAAGATATAATCTCTCTCCACATTGTGTGAAACAGAGAGTCTTCATTGAAAGTGTCTAAGAGAATTATATGATGATCTCGTTGGCTCTAGACTCATTGTGCATATTTTTGGTTCCTATCAGGAGACTAGGAGAGGGTCTCCTTCTTCAATATCAACAATCTCTAAGAGAAATCGATAGATATGTGCGGTTCCCTGTGAGAATTAAACAAGCCCTTTTAAGAGGAACTTGAGTGGTTTGGAAAGTTGAAGTGCACTGCGTCACTGGGTCCATGACGTCTTGTCTTCAATACCGATGTTACCTTGGTAAGCCTGGTAGTATGGATTTTTTGAGATATTTCGAGGTTTTCAAATTTTTATGGATTTTTGAAAGTTTTATATTTTTCTATTTGTTTTTAGAAGATTTTATAATTTTGTATCTTGCTTTTTGGATAAATATATACAAAGATATAGATGAAGGAAAGTCCTTTACTCCTCGTCTTCCTCCTAAAGACGTTTGAGTGTTTCATGCCAAGTCGAGGAAGAATAAACTCAAAACGTTCTCTCGGAAGAGCTTTGGTGAAGATGACGCTAGCGGTATTCGACTTCACAAAATAAAGTTCCACCACACATTTTCCACTTGCTCCTTGATGAAATGGTGTCGGATGTCAATGTGCTTTGCTCTTGAGTGTTGTACGTTGTTGCATGAGAGAGCAATAGCACTTTATTATCACAGATACAGAGGATTTTGTTGAATTCAAAGCCATAGATAATTGGGATCTCATCCAAAGGATTTGAGCACAACAAGATGACATGGCTATGTATTCAGCCTCGTAGAAATAGAAGTACTCATTTGCTTTTTGAAGACGACTTACAAGGTTATCACCCAAAGCGAGCACCTCTGTGCCGGCGTGTATCTTGACATCCTGCATGATCGGCATGCGCGAGCATTAGTGACATATCGGTTGCCCGCCGGTACCATAGTCCCATATTGATGGTTCATTGGAGATACCAAAGACCGTTTAACGCTTCAAGGTGCTTTTAGTAGGCTTAGCGATATCTAGCACATGCACAACGAACAAGATGTAAAGTAGCTGTGAGAGGTACATCGGGGATCAATCATGCTACGATATTTCGTTTGATTTACCATTATCCACAGTGGTCCTCATCCGACTTAATGCGTTCAATCATGGGAGTGTCAGCGGTGTCACAATGATACAAATCAAAATTTCTTTAAAATCTCATTTGCATATTTAGATTGATTTATAAAAATGCCTCAGGGACTTTGTGAAATTTGTAATCCCAAGAAAAATGACATTTGTCCCATCATTGACATTTGAAATTTGGAACCCATTTCATTTGAGAAACGATCACATTCATTGGGGTCGGTCGAGGCAAAAATAATATCATCAACATAAATTTGAACGTGAATTAAATGTTTGCACGACTTCAGGGTGAACAATGTCGGATCACTCTCCTTGCTTTAATCCGGTTGATAGAAGAAACTTGGACAGTGATAGCAAGTATCATACCATGCTCTGGAGCAAAATTGCTTTAAACCGTAAAGGGTCCTTTTTCAAGCGATAGACATGAGTAGGATGCTCTGATTCACAAAACCCTCGGGTTTAGGCTGGCGTAAACCACTATCTTTCAAATCTCCATTAAGAAATGCCGTTTTTTTCACATCCATCTGATATACTACCATGTTCTTACTTGCGGCATTAGCCAAGAAAGATTCGATAGCCTCGATACGAGCAATAGGAGCAAATGATTCTTCAAAGTCAATACCCTCTTCTTGATGGTATCCTTTAGCAACCAATCGAGCCTTGTTCTTTAACACATCACCATGCTCATCAAGTTTCACTTTGAAGATCCATTTTAGAGCAATGATCATAGCACAATCTGGAGCGGGTACTAATTCCCATACATCAAGTCGATCAAACTCATGAATTTCTTCTTGCATGGCATTGAACCAGCCGTCTTCATTCATGGCGGTTTTAATGTCTTTTGGTTCGACCTTAGAGTAGGAGTTGAAGAAGCACCATAAGGCATCGGTTGCAAGTTGTTTCCGTGTGATCTTTACGGGCAAGAGGGTTTCCAATGATGTTGTCCAATGGATGATCATGTGTCCACTTTCTAAGGTGTTCATGGTTGTTGTTGTGGGAAATAGCAGAGTCGATATCTCTGATGAAGAGATGGTTCTGATGATGATTCAGGAGCAAAGATATTTTCAAATGGAGCATCTTCGGGATTAGCAAAGGGATTAACTTCATCATTGATGCCAGAAAAAATTCCATGATGTACATTTGATGATTGATGATTTGTTGATGAGGCGGTGATCGCAGGCAAGCTTCTTGACTTAAAGATATTGAGACTGGAGGATTGACTTCATTCACCTGAGGATATGAGCATCCTCTATTGATGGAAACATTTCATCAAGACTTGGATCATAGTGTTCACCAAACATTGGATCAAACAATTTCTTTAAATCATCTTCAAATGGAGGTACATATGGAGTTTCTTGAGAATGAGTTTGGTACAAGTGATGAACCAATGGGACTGTTTTGAAGTGCGGGTCCAGAACTGGATTGTCCAGAGCCATTTGACGGTCAAAGCTCATCAACGTAACGTGAATTGTTTCCATGATATTTCGGGTTCTTTTGTTGTAGATTCGGTAACCTTTCTTGTTTGGTGCATAACCAACAAAAACTCCAATATCTGCCTTTGCTCTTAGTTTACCTAAGTCTTGACCATCATTAGTTGGATAACACAATGCACCAAACACACGAAGGAATGAGAGATTAGGTTTCTATTGTGGACAAGTTCATATGGAGTTTTTCCATGAGAAGTGTGGAATCAGGGAACGATTTTGAGTGTAGCATGCATGGGCAATGGCTTCAACCCATAGAAACATTGGAACCTTTGAGTAAATCATCATTGTTCTTGCGGCTTCTACAAGAGTTCGATTTAGTCTTTCAACTACACCGTTCTGTTGAGGAGTTCGTGGAACACTTCTTTGATGGCTGATTCCAACACTTTCATAAAACTCACTAAGTTGTTTATTAACAAACTCAGTTCCATTGTCCGTCCGGAATGATTACGGACGGTTTTGTTAAGTCGAACTGCACTGTTTGATAAGTTTGATGATGATATCGGAGTTTCATCCTTTGTCCTTAAGAACTTAACCGAGGTGAATCGAGAGTAATCATCAACCACAACTAACACATATTTCTTCCCAAAGATATTCTGCACTCTCATTGGTCCACATAAATCCATATGAATTGTATGAAGAACTTCTGTAGCGAGTTAGTAGGTTTGGGTTTATGGGCATACTTCTTGCTTTTTCCCAATTGACATCTTAGAACAAAGATGATCCTTTTCATATTTTAGTCGAGGTAAACCTACAACTAAGTCCTTTCTGGAGAGATCATTGATGGTGCCGAAGTTCAAGTGATTGAGACGTCGATGCCATAACCATGACTTTGTTTTGAAGCCTTTGACAGCAAGCAAATTGGAGAAGACTTCATCATATCTTCTATAGAGATGGTGTAAAGATTTGAACCACGAGTTCCTCTTAAAAGTTCCTTACCATCAAGTTCTCTAACAAAACAAGTATGTTTTAGAAGGCTACTTCTAGATCGGAGTCACGAATTGACCGACGAGAACAGCGTTATGACCAAGACCTTAAACATAGTATACTCTAGAGATAACACTATCACCAACAACATAATCACCATAACCCATAATTGCACCGAAATGATCATTACCGAATCTAACTGTCCGATGAATTTGCTCACGAAGTTCATGAGCGCGACCGGTCTCTCCATATGCTTGGAGCGACTGAGTCCGTACCACGTAACGATTTGAACGATCTGCAGTTGAACACAGACAAGAATGGATAACTGGATAATTGGGATCCCCATGCAAGAATGGGTTCCACTTGGTTATAACATGTGATTGGAACACCCACATCGAAATAGAAACATCCATATCGAAGTAGAAGCAATGGAATCATTGGGAATAGATGCAATGTCTTTGGTGTGTTTCAGTATTTGACCTATTCAAAGTATGTTCACTTCTTAAGGGAATAGTTCTACCAAGAGGCATCCATTTTCTAGTGGGCATAATCTTAGCGGTTTGAGAACAAAAGCCGATTATTCTTATGACCCAAAGGTATCCAATAATAACCTATCTTTATAAAAGTTCTTCCTGTGGGTTTCCACTGTTTTCTAACAATCTTTCGTTTTGCCTTTTTGCCTTATTTGCACGATTATTAGCATTAACAATTTTAACGGGCATTTGACAAATTAGACAAAGCATTCACACCACATTCATGATTAGCAAAGAATTCAAGCACATCATTACAAGGTTTGCAAATAGTATCGAATTGAATTAATTACAATGCCTAAGGCTAATACTAGAATCAACACGATTCAGTTTTATTCAACATCAAGCTTAAAGTTCCTAGGTTGGTCTTCTACTTTCTTCCAATGCACAATTTTAGCTTGAGAGGTCCTATCATTCCTTGTATTGTCTTGAGACTTTGACCTGCTTGCTTTAATGTCATTGATTACTCTTGTAGAGGGAATTATGGGAACATTAGTTGGTTGATCTACTTTTTGCATTCCCGAACTAGATGTGCAAGGATCACGTATTACTAGAGCACACATTGGCGTATACTTTCTTAAAAATGGGCCTAGAATGGTTTGAAGGCTCAGCACTAGGCATAGAACAAGGCATCACAGGCTTTGCCTTTTCACCTAAGGAAGGATTTGGGACATGTGGCAATTACACATTCTAGCAACTCTTGAGATCGTTTGGCATGGAGGCAAGCAAACCTAATTTCACTATCAAGAGGTTTGTTAATGAAATCCTCTTCGACAATCTCACGGAGACATTCTAGACTATCCTTAAGGTGAGCACAATATTCATGAAAAGCATGTTCATTATTCCTAAGATGAGGAGGAATATATTTAAGCTGTCACGTGTATTTGCAATCTAAGGGTGACTTTGAGACAACATTCTTATTGAAAACAAGTGGCGGTTTCCCATTTCACGACTTCTCGATTCTCAATTTCTTTTTGTAAAGACGTTATTTTTTCGTTGTTTTGGTCACGGGTGACTTTTATTGAATCATATAACTCTTTAAAATGTCGTTTAACTTTTTCATTTTCTTCTAGAAAACTCTCGTTTTCCTTTTGTAAGGCATCAACTAAGTTTTGAAGATGAAAAGTTTGAGAATTCTGAGAATCTAAGGAGGAGGCATTTGGGAGCCTGTCATATTGTTCTTTTGACCCTTTAATTGAGAGATTTGGGCTTTCAACTTTCGGATCGTGTTACAATGAGCTTGAATCTGTTCATCACGTTTGTTAATTTGAAAAGCGCATCAAACTCGAGCATCTGAGGATGTATTTATATTTGAAGTTTTGACATTTTCTTTAAGATGTTGATATTTTAGTTGTAAATTAAAATGCTCAACTTCTAGTTTAGAAAAATGTTTAACCAAATTGTCGTGATCATCCAGTTCAATTTTCTCGTTTAGTTTGAATTAGTTTTTCAAGCTCAATGACATGATCATGGGAGACTTTCAATGCAACCGATAATTCATGAAATTTGGAAGCATTAATGGAACAATTTGTAGCGATGAAAAACACATCTTGAGCAATACATTCAGAAATCAGGTTCTCATTTAGTGTATGCAAGTTCTTCCTCTCAATCTCATTATATTTTAGTGCTCGCTCATAGTCACTAACTTCAACTATCATTGCATCAAATTCCTTTTCCATTCCTTAATATCAGTTTCTATCCCCTTTTAAGACTCTCAAAGTGATCTTTTAGAAGTTTAAAGAAAGGCATGACCTCAGTTAAATAACATTCTTTCATTTGCTCAAAACCTCTTTCTCCTTCAGTTATACCGGTGGGTGTGATCCTTTTCTTGCAAGTTTTCTCAAAATCAACAAATAGTTGAAAGATAACATATTGGCTGATTAAGGTCTTGCTTTTAGTGGCAATTGTTCTAGGAACTAGATGCATTGGTGTATTTGGAGGATACACAATTGCTCTAGGCATTTTCCAAAGGGGGGTTGGTTACAACAATATTTTCACTTTTGCTTATCTAAATCCATTTTCCGAACACTTGTTCGGGAGTTAACAATGTCTGAGGCTTAAACTTGTTTAAGGCAATCCAATTATCCTTTTTGTAATCATGGGGTGTGATGATTACTTTCTTTTCTTTACATTTTGGATCATCTAGTTTCTTGTTTAACTTTTCCCCTAGTGATTTCATCGATTTCTTATCTTCCTCGTACTTTCAGACGCAACTAGGTTTCTATCTAGGTTTAAGGATTTCATTGCCATCATAAAGAACCTTATGAGCATTTCTAGCCTTTTAATGACCTCTGGATTTGGTTCCTCAATAAGGGGAATGCTATGCTTATCGCTAAGGACTCTATGGTTAGTGATCATGTGAGCAGTCTGAATGGTGTTTCCTTGTACGTACAACTTATTTTCAAGCTTGTTTTTCAAGGTTTTTAGATTAGAAAAATCATTCAAAAGTTTTGATTCCTTAGCATTGAAATTCTTGCTTAAGCATTTTAACATTTTCTTGAAGTTCTTGTTTTTGCTTAGCGGTTTTAGAAAGCTTTTCTTGCAAGGAGTTTAACTCTTGTTTTAATACTTCTTCTCTAAACCTACTTTTCTAATAGTTGTACGCATTTGGTCATCCATTTCCTGCTCACAGGTGGTCAACTCAAATTTAGCACGTTGTTCATAAATAGCAACACGTTCTTTATAGGCATTAAGTTCAGAGATAACAGAATCATCAGGGGCACATGCAGTGTATTCATCAAAAATATAGTCATTGTTGATCTGCAGAGATGCATCACTTGATACAATTTCACTTTCACTTTGTTTCACATATTGATCATATGGGACAACATTGATATTACCCATATTTTCAATATTTGATACAAAGGTTTCAGTTGATAGTACTTTGTCATGCATCTTTTGCACATCACCATCATCGTATAGTTTTAGTACCTCTGAGATGAGTTTGTCTTTGGATGGGCCAGCTTGTGGTGAAGAGGAGACCTTGGGAGAAACCATTGGAGAAATGCTAGCCATAAAGATTGTGTGTGCAGAGGTCCATCATCCACATCGTCGTATGCATCACAATCGCTACTTGAAAGGCATTCTGATGATTGTGACCTATCTCTGAATAGGTTGCTCATCCACATCGCATCATAGGTCTTGGCATTGCCCTCGACTAGAAACAACAATTCCTCTTCATCCAAAGCAACACCATTATCTGAGCTTGCACAAGCGGCATCTTATCTCTGAAGTAATCGGCGATTCGTGGGCGCTTTGGAGATGTGTAGTTCCTTGCAATGTGTCCCTCACCACCACAATTATAACATTTGATCGGCTTAGCTTGACCTTGATTACCATTCCTTCCTCGATTCAGATTACCAACATAACCTCTACCAGCTCCACCTCTTCCTGATCATCTTGTCTTTCTGAATGGTTGCACCACGATCCTCCCATCTTTAACAGTAGCTTGATTGTGTGGGTTAGATCTTCGAGGTTGTTATTGGTGTGTGGGAGAGAATTCATGTTTTGACTAATCAGAAGAGCTAGTTGATTAATGAAATTACCCACGTGTGCATCAAGGCATCGGCTTGTTTGAACATAGGATCAGGAATGAGTTTGTGATTACCATTTCCCATGGGTATGACTTGTGAGGCTTTGGTTGTGATTCGGATGTTTGAGTAGAAGGCAGTTGAGTCATTAGACGAGCTTGTCTCTCCCTGGTTGGTTTTGAACGGATTAAGAACCAATTTTTCAAACATAGCATGTCTCTCATTCTGAAGAAGGAAGGCATAGAGTTGCTCATAGTTTGTATTCTTCAATCCTTTAGTGAGCTTCACGGAGGTGACAAACTTGTGCCATTCGGGATTCATGTTGTTCACAAATTTTGAGTTCATCTGAATGTTAGGCATAGTCATTCTGATGTTCCTCATGTCATTCACCAACTTATGAAATCTCACATAGTACTCATAGACACTCTCTTCTGGTTTCATCTTGAAGTGTTCAAATTCATCATAGAGTTGTGATTCTCTGTCTTCCATAGTTAATTCGAACCGTGAGAAGCATCTTGACATTATCCCATACCGCCTTTGCTTCGGTGTTGTGATTGATCAGCTTGTAGATGTCTTTAGGAAGACCTTGAAGAACAATGTTAGAAGCCCGATATCGCATCGAATCTCTTTTACTCCTTATCATCAAGCTCATCATACATCTTTGGTCTGTCCATTCCGTAAAAATCAGTTCCATCTTAGCAGTATCAAGTACAACTCTAGTCGTCTCAACTCGATACGGTCCTTCATCAATGGATTTGAGAATGTTGACACCATTTTCCTTTCCAAGGCGTACAATCGATTCGTTGAGCCCAAGAATCGTAGTCGATTCTCAAGCATGGGTGGACGAGTATCGAACCAACTGCTTGAACATCCTCGGCAACAGTGGAGATGATAGTAGTAACGTTTGTAGACATGTTTCAAGCTCTACGGGATTTTGCAATTCTTTGATTAAACCGGAAATTGATTCTTTCACGGGATTTTACTAAACCAAAAGAACAACCGTAAGAATGTAACACGAAGAAGAAAAAGGTCTAAATGAACAAGTCGCTAAACACACAACTTCGCATAAGCAAACAAAGCGCTAAATTAATCAAGTTAAGCTAAATAGCCAACTCACTTTAGTCTCAAGTCGCTATATAACAACTCGCTACAATCCAAGTCGCTAGCAAAATTTTGGCAACAATTCGCTAAGCACCAAGTCGCTAAATAATCAAGTCGCTAAATAGCAACTCGCTAGGTACCAACTTCGCTAACACCAAGTTCTAACAATATAAAATAAGTACAAAATTAACTTAACAAGTCGCTACGTGTAGTGGAGAATCCACTACTTGTACTTTTTTGTCGCTTGTCTCACTAGACAAGTTGCTAACCCAACTCGCTAAGACTTTCAACTACAACTCGCTACCAAATTGTAAAGCAAGTTGCTACCAAGAAAACTTTTCCGTGGCTCAAGTTGCTAGCATGAAAAACACATGAACACCACTTTTCAATCCAAAAACAACCCAACCACTATGATTCAAACCTTCTAAATCAAAACCTAAACACTTGTGATGATTCAAAACACAAAAGTACTACCAAAATCGAAACTTTAACACTAGAAATCAACCAAATGATGCAAAACCCACTAAACTTTTTCAAACTCAAAAACCACCTAAAACCACTAGAAATCCAAAGATATGTAAGAGATGATCTAACCATGGCTCTTGATACCAATTGTAGGATATTGGATTTCACATACACATCAAACCATAACTCAAAATGGGCGTATAAAGGTGAGTTCTAGAGAGAGAAAGTTAGAGGTTTAGGGAACTTAGTGAGAGAAAGAAAAATCTTATTATGAGCTCCAACTCTCTACCTTGGAAGGTAGAGAGTATTTATAGTCTTACAATAAAAGCGCCACACAACGGCTGTGGATCGGCATACGATGGGTAAAGACCCGTCAGTCCTCCACGGTGTTACAAAACTAAATACTACTTAACATAAAAGTACTATGACTACGAGCTTTCTAACGATTACATATACTTGAGGTGACCGACTCTTTAATACCTGGAATTTCTAATTCCTAACAGTTATATATCCATTTCTGCCATCTCCAACTAGTATTTGATTTAGTCTTAGTGAATGCACTAGGTGGTACTACATTCCTAGGAGGTGACACTGGAGCTACAGGGGACAAATGCGTTTCTTAGAATCTAAAGATGGTGGTCTACCAAGCACAGATTTAGAAAGATTAGTGGGCCTAGAGGTATTCGGTTCTTAGGATTCCTTAAACGAGAGATGATAGCTTTAGCAACACATTTATCATGGCAATCAAAATTCATACTTTTACCACAAATAACACAAGGTGCATCGAAATATCAAAAGTACTTAACGGTTTAGCATTCGTTAACACATCACTATTTTTTCTATTCTTCACACATTTGCGGGCAAACGCAATATCTATAGTGGAGCAACGTGAGTCTTATTCATAGAAATCCTAGGGAAATGTTCTTCTACTTTAGCATTCTTGATTGATCTTTTCTTAGGTCCATAACTTATGCAACTTCCTATTTTTGATTGAGTGCTCCTAAGAACGTGAAGTCTGTTCTTACGTTTATGGATGTGGCAAAATCACTATTCTTTTGTTTTATACAGAAGGAAGCCGTTAGCTACTTTGATTTGGCGATAGAGATTCTAGGTTCATGAGTACTAAGTGTTCTTTGGGGCTAATCTCTTAATGATGGTTGGCGGAAGTTGTTCATACTTTCCTAATCTTATTTCTCTTTAACTTGAAGATAGTGTAAATCAGATCTTGATTTTTAGACCGAACATTTCCAGCAAAATGCATAACTTCTTTAGTGTGTGCAAGATAATGATCAAGTTCATTTGATGCTTCATCACGAGTCTTTTTGAGTAAATCAAATATGACACCATATTCCTTTTTAACGTTTACAAGTTCTTGTTCATATTTTGAGATTTGACATGACTAAAAGACACGTTTTGATCATCCAATTGCTCAATTTTAGGATTAGAATATTTTGTATGCAATAGGGCATTTTGTGTTGAAAAGAGAGCAATTTTCATTTCTCTTGATCTTCTTCTGAATATCTTTTTTGACACCAACAAAAGACGACTATTGCATTTGAAAGTTCGTTTTTCTTCTATTGACAATCGTCCTTGTTTTCAACTGAGGACTCGATCCGAAGCACATTATCGGTGTTTGTAACATTTATCAAAGATCACTTGAATCAACATGTCGCCGTTTGGTATGATCAAATGCATATGACAAAAGGTGTAAGCAACGTTGTAGGCTTCTCCGCCAATAAGGAGTTTGTTGACATAGTGCTTGAACTCTCGATTATGGACATCGAGGATGACATCTTCCAAGGGTCGATCAACATCTTTTCTCAACATTTTCTTTTTACGTTTAGTGTTTGAAATAGATGTTTCTTTTTAACTTCATCCAAACGACCTTCACATCACTCAATCAAGTTCCTTAAAACTAAATTAAAATCCTTTTCAACCCTAATGCACAATTTTTCAAATTCTTAACGTACCTAGAAGTAAAATCGATTTTTCTTCCCGAAAAACACTGTCTTTCTTTGTTCTCATGCACGATTGAAATGATCAATTTTGATTTGAAACCTTATATTCTATCTCATGTTTGTAAAATAAAACTTTGAGGTCGACCATGAAAATGTCAAAATATCTAAAATTTTTTTCCCACGATTTTCAGGTTTTGAGTTTACTTCATTGATGGAAGGTAAAGGAACATAAATTTGTGCATAATCTGGTTGGGGATTAACATTAGAATTTCAAATAAGTTGATGGTGTCAATTTCAATCGACCCACCTGATCACTTGGTGTGTTAGAGAATCCGTTGGTGTGAAAAAGTGACGCTTTTGAATAGTTAAAAGGTTTGTTGTAAACAACTTTTTCTAATTTTTGACAAAAGATCGAAAGCTCTCGTGTAACTTGCATCTAATTTACTCTTGAGATGATATTCAACAACACTCATAAAGAATTATCTTTTGAAGATTGGTACAAGGTAAGATTCACTCGGAAACTTCGAGGATTTGGTTTGAATGCTTTTGTTGAAAGCTTAGGTTTGTAATCGACAGATTCTGGTCCATAACCATTTGGATTGGGTTTTAAAGTAAAAAGGTTTTCAATGGATGAATGATTCACTCCTCCATGTTTGTAAACAACAAGTTTTAAACTCTTTAATTTCCATTTCGTTTGTTTTTTAACTATTTTTGCAAGCGATGAAAAGTTTCTTCAAGATGATCATCTATTCGTTTCGTTGAATGCTTTTTTGTATGCGAGAATCCCATTTTTGACAAGTTAACAACTTTCGTAGCTTTTTGATTTTCCAAGGTGAGTTAGCGTTAATTTGCTTTTATGTTCATGTTTTTTGTTCTATTTACAACAAAGCATTCTTTGGAGCGGCTAGATCACGCATCTGTCTTTCTAAATATTTTTCGTTTTGATAAGATTTGGCAAAGGTTGCTTCAAAACCGTTTTTTACATTTTTCTTAAGTTTTAAAAAAGTTGAGTTGCTTTTGTAAACATTCAAAATCCTTTGTTAACAGTGCATTTTGCATTTCAAGTCCTGATTAATGGCATGACATTTTTCCACTATGGTTTGTTGGTCTTGTATTAAACGAACAAAATCTGGATGAGGCAAAAGTTCGGCGTGTTCAACGTGAGTCTCAACATGATCATTATTAGAGTCTTCAGTATAACCCGCGAGTCAATTTGATTATCAAGGGAGACCGTATGGTCATCGTGATCGTCCAAATATACCTACGGGTCAGTTGAAAATCGTAATGAGATGTGGATGCTCATTTTGAACATTCGAGTAACTTGGCCGCATCATGTTCGAGACCATAGATCGAGACCTAATATGGTTTGTATTGGTACCAGCTAAGAAGGCAAGCCATCGGTGGATCATACACTGGGCTGTGTCACTCATGTGTAACTCATGCATATTAGCCATCAACATAACGTTGCATTGGCTGCAAGTCCTCCATATCATCATCTGAGTCTGCGTTTGCTATAAAACTCGTTCTTTGTCTTGAGAGATCATTCATTTGCCTTAAGTTCAGCCAAAAGAAGAGCCTCTTTGAAATAAGCTCTGCCCCTAGTCCTTGGCTTTGGGCATGCATTAGAGTGTCCCTTTCTCATTGCGGTTGTAATCGAAGGCCATTCACCCATTCGAGCATTTCCCTGTTGTTGAAAACTAATAGACCTTGATAGATCTTGAGCTTCGTAGATCGTTAGTATTGCCTGTGTAATCACAATCAAACTAAAAGAAAATCTCTACAACTTGTATTCTGTAGCGGAATATAAACACAAGTATGAAACGCAGATAACTAAGAACTTCTTTGATCCTCTATGGATCGTTATATTAAAAACTTGTTTAAGCACACGTACATAATTCATTCTATTGTGTTCCTTTTATAGACAAGGAACCCTAAACAAAACCCTAAACCGTTTCCCAAGAAACGTATAAACATAAAACTAAATAAGATATACACAATCACTTCCTAATAAAGCTCATGTATATCCAAACTAAATAAACTAAACACGGAATAATAACTTCCGCAGAAACAAACTAAACTTCAGCAGAACCATGTCTTCAGCAGAATCCATACCCTTCGGCAGAATCCATTCAGCAGTAACAATAACATAATTCGTACTTCACATAATTCCCAACAATCCTCCCCTAAACTGGAATTTGACTTGGTTAAGTTCCAGTTTCTTGATAGATCTTTAACCTTGCAGCACTAGAGGATTGTACTCGAACATCATCAGCAAAGAATCAAAACAAAATCATCTCTTTGATGAAGAAACTCTGAAACTCCATATCTTTGCAGCAACAAATGACAACATGTACATCAAAACATTTTAGTTTCATACTATTCTCATCACATCCAGGTGTGTTAACTCCTGTGAGAGGTGAATCATTGAAAATAATGGATTTGATGTCTCTTTACCAATAGCCATCACTACTGGAGTAGCCAAATGTTTAAGTTCGAAAACCATGGTACACTGATAACCATCTGATTTATTAGCAAATCAGCAACCATGAACGGATTTGAAATGTCTTTACCTGTAGCCGTTTGCTCAGGACTAGTCAATTCTTAAAATTGGTGAACTGATTACCAAATATGGTATTCCACTGCCTTTATCACAAGCCATATACATGTGGGCTAGTCAATTCTTGGATTCCAAAAAGGAATAAATCATGGTGAATTGAGAACCATACAACACTCAGCAATGAAGCATGGGTGGTTGCAAACCCTATGATTTTGAGCAAACCATTACAACTATCAACAGATTTGATGTGTCTTTACCAAAGTTGTACCCTTTGGACTAGCTAACTCTTTGACATACACAAGGTACATCTGGTGAGTTAATAACCAGCAATAAGATACAACAAACCTGCAATAAAAGTTAGTAAAAACAAGTAAAAACAAAACATACACATAGATTTTTTTTTAACTAAGAATAAAACAAAGAAACAAAAATTACAAATCATACAAATTACAAAATACCATAATCATGAGGAACTTCTATGTGCCATAAGCTGATTCTTAATAACACCGACACATTGTTCAGCATGCAAAAGATCATTGCCAACAGGATCTGGAGGAACCTCCAACTTCTGAAGAAGCATTCTTTCCATAAGTTTCATAGATAATGGATACGTTCTCTCAGCAAACATGCAGACAGTAATACCACCCTTCGTCTCAACTACATGCACACGAGGTAGAGGATAAAATCTCCAAGATGTAACCTGCCATAAGTGAGAGTTCTTCCAAATAAAGTATCCTTTACCATTGGGAGATGTTGAATCAAACAAAACATGAAGATCACCCAATAAATATAAACCAGAACCCTTAGGTGCAGTAGAATGGTAGTACTTATTTACAAGAGTATATAGCGTAACCAAGTCTGCCCTATCCACCAGATGCAAGATCTCCTTCAAAAAATTAAATTCCATGGTCGTTTGATCCAATCGGTGAATCACATTCAGCTCATCCTTTTGCAATGACCAATTTACCAAATCATCATGAGACCCTTCAAGAAAAACATCAGAAGATCCCTCTTTAATAAATGTTGAATCAGCAGCTTTGAGATCCAAAGAACTAACCCTTGAAGATTCCTTAACCTTAGATTTATGTGCTTCAGCAGATTTCACAGATCTCCAGAAAGAATCAGATCGTTTTCTAGCCATTCTTTTCTTCCTCCTACCTGGTAGATAAATGTCTGAAGATGATATAGGTTCTTCAGTAACATCGTTAAGTTGTGTGGAAGAAATAGAATCATCCTGCTTTGAAACACCACCACGTAAGGCATACATCTTCTCAGCCACTACTCTGGCCTTTTTAGATTTAGCTGCCTGTAATTCAGCTTGACAACCCAACGCTTGGCCAACTTTGTCTATAGGATCAACTTTAGGGACTGCAGCATAAGATGATATTCCAGATGAAGCAACATAAGGTTCAGCTAATTGAACTTGAACAACTGAAGGAATAGCTTCATTAGATACGGAAGGAATAGCTTCAGAAGATACTTCAGAAGCAACAGAAGTACTTGACTTTGAAACAGGATCCTCAAAAGAATCTACAATTTCAACTATCCTTGGTCTTTTGGATTTAGGAGCATCTGAAACATCAGCAATTCTTTTCAAAGTAGATGCAGAAGCAGGACGAGATGAAGTAAACTTCATAATCTTATTATAACAACTGATTAACTCAGCATCAGATAAAGCCTTAACCTGCTTCATGGTCATACCAGAGTTATAGAGATAGCAACTCTGATATTTCACTACTTTCTGCATATAATCTTTTGTTGGAGCTGCAGATTGTGCTCTCATTTTCTTAGTCATGATCTTTTGAGTTTGCATAGCTTTCCTCTTTGCCATAGCTTCTTGCTTCTTTTGTAGTCCAAGAGCCATCATCTGAGCCACAAAATCATCACTATTAAAGTCTGCTCCCAAAATACTCTGAGCAATGGAAGGATTAGAAACAGCTTGCTGAGTATACACATCCCAGTGTTCAGCAGGCATCTGAGTAGCCAATGCATCTAATTCTTTTTGTCTCTCAGGAGTCAATTTAGAAATAGACTCAACTTCAATCTGTTTAGCCAATTCAGCACTTTTCTTCAAATTGGCACATTCATCTAACATCCTCTTTTAGGCTAACCTTTCCTGTTCACTGACTAGATCCGGACCAAGCTCAGTATCAACCATTACTCCTTTCCCTTTATCAGTAGATTCAGAAATAGCATCAGATGAAGGAGTATCCATAACAGGAACTTGAAGATTCGTCCAGGATGTGCTTAGAAGAAACATGTGTAGAGAAATCTTCAATAGGTGTAGAAAATACATCTACTTTTGGATTCAAATAAAACTTCCTTCCGAAAGAAAAACTTCAGATTCAGATAGCACATTTGAAGTTTGAACATCATAAGCAATGTCCATCAAAGGAGTATCCGTAACAACATGTTCTTCAGTAGTTGAAACACTTTAAACTGTATCCTTATGCACAGGTTGCTTTCTCCTTCGTCTAGTAAACAAAATTGGCTCCTTTTGCTGCACAGATGGACCAACCTTTGAAATAGAGACATTAGATTCTTGAGCCACATTAGCCAACATATCAAGTGACTCAAACAGAGCATTCACATCCTCCTCATCAGAAGAAACCTCCAGTCTCCTTTTTCTTTTCTGACTCAGTTGTATTTCCAAGTCCTTAACCTTTCTTTTCAAATCTACAATCTCACCACCAAGCTTAGATTTAGTCTCTGCCAGATCCTTTTTGAGATCAGTGATCTCAGCTCCATACCTGTTCACTAAAGCATATAAAGATGTAAGTGTAATAGGGTCCTCAGCTCCACCAGCAGATTGCTCTGTGGGAATGGGAGCATCATTGGGCCTTTCAGAAGAAACATCAACATGCTCTATGAATGAAACATTATCATCAACTGGATCTCTAATAGGACTAGGAGTAGGCAATCTATTAAAGTCAGTCTCAACCTCATCATGAGGAACCTGTGTAGATGGTGGACTAGGTCTAGGTGAAGGAGTGGACAAATGTTGTTCAGGAGCAACAAAATGGGTTTCAGCAGTATTAGAAGGGCCTTCATCCATTGTCACTAATGGATTCCCATCAGCAGCAACAGTAGTAGAAGGTGGAGAACCAACAACATTTCCTTCTTCAGCAGATGCATTGCCCTGAAGCAACATAGCCGCTAGCAAAGGATGATGTGCCCCCTCATACTTAGTTCTCATTGAAGCAAATAGTTTAGCAGTTAAAGCTCCTATGGGATAAAAGTCTTGGGCTTGTGTGGTAATGTCTAAAATTATCTGAAGAAACCTAGGGTACATCAAAAACTTATGCTTTTTCCTATCTATATTTTCAACCATATTATCAAAAATATACTTAGAGAAATTATAAGTCAAACCCTGAGAAAGACAAACAATACCACATCCCAGCTATGTAGAAAATTGATCCCATCCTCCAGATTTATTGCTTATACATTGAAGCAAGGTGTGAACCAAAAATCTCCACATAGGACACAACTGATTCTTCAACCACATATCAGTCCTTGCACCCTGATATCCAATAGCTCTTAATCCAGCAAGAATATCCACCGCATTAGAATGATAAATCCCATTAGTATCATCCAAACGAAGTTGTCTTCTTATCAGCTCCTCTGTCACAACATACTCTGTTCCGTCAACAATAGCTACAATCTCTGTATCATTCCTCTTTTCAGTGATTGCCCAAAATTGTTTAACCAACGATTCATAAATCACTTCTGGAGAATGTGTTAAAGCATAATGAATCTTGGACCTCTGTAAGAATTCTACCATTGGTCTATACGACTCATCACCCTTAGTTGTTCCCAGAAAAGCCACTTTATTATGATCATGCTTGAATTGAAGCGCCATGAGAAAAATCGTAAGTTAGGGTTAAGATTCACACAAGTGGAAGTGTTTTGAATATGAGTAATGAGGGAAACTTTTAATGAGACGAAGATATGCAAACCGAGAATAAGTAGTATTTTCCCAATTTTGGTCAAATGTTGACCAGAGCTGACGTGTACTGCTACTTTTCCCAAATTAACTTTCAACTTCGGCAGAAACACTAATCAATCTTCTGAAGAATACTAATCAGCAGAAACAGATCACGTATTCAGGAAGCTTCAGTAAATATCTTTTTACTGTTTCACATATACGCATTAACTCTCATTAAGTCTTGAAACTGTCTATAAAACAATCCCAATGCACACATAACTCTTCATCAAAAACCCCAAATAACATCACAAACCCTAATTGCATCAATGCTCCAAAATTAACCACAATCAACCATGAGTATTAAACCTGAGATCATAGATCTCACACCATCATTCTCATCATCATCATCATCAAGTGATGATTCAAACCCCTGGCTTCATTACTTTCCTCAACCATCTTCACAACCAAGTAAATCACCTTTTAGCCCTTCTTCAGAAGAAGATAGTGTAGTGAATCCAAGTGATTCTGCTGATGATTCTGATGACTCCTATAAGGAGAGAACATCTTACTCCCAACCTCCAGCACCTCAGCCTCAACGAAGGCCACGTGCTAGAAATCCGCCACTCCCTAAGGATAGAGAGGTGGTTCTAGCACTTCCTGCTTCATATCATGGTGCATCATCACATATCGTATAAAGGAAGGAGTCAAGGAAGGTGGAAGAATTGCTTTTTGGTGAAATCAGCAGATGAAGCACAAAGGACATATGTGGTCATCTTCATCATCATCATTTTCATCAATCCATCCTTCCCATTTTGATCCTTAGCTTCTTCGTCGTACCGGTCATGCATATCCAGTCATCGAGATAGAATGAATGGGTGGTTATGCAAGACTTCACAAACGCATATCCAGCATCTAGTGTGAAAGATGTGAGCGATCATGCATATCCAACAGCCTGTTAGATGTTGGAATAGATGATATCAACTAGGTTAGGATTAGTAGTTCATGTAAAGCACTTTCCTTGTAGTTGCATTTGATGTTGATTGTACTCTGTAAGCTGTAAACTGTTTCTCGAATGAATGAATGAACAATTTGCTTCAGTACTTTTCTTGAATGAACATGGTAACTTCAGTACTTTGTCTTCAGAAGAAACAAATAACTCACTTCAGCACTTTGAATTCAGTAGAAACAAGCTTTAGAGCTTTCTTGACCATATTCCAACTTAACAACCATGGTAAATTCCAACTGAATAACCAATCTGCAAATCATAACAAACACAGAGAAACACACAAACCAAACAAAGACAAACAAACTATCATTACATTAGCTGGTTAGTGTTAGAGAACAGAATCATAAACCAAAAATCAAACAAATTTACATAAAACAATGCAAAGTATACACAAATCCTCCCCTGAGGCCTATGCCTCCCCTTAAACTTTGCAGTTAAGGGTTAAGCATACCAATATGGACCACAAGGTGTTGAAACCTTGGTCCATCAAAAGCCTTTGTTAACAAATCTGCCACATTATCATCAGTGTGAATTTTAACCACTTTTATCAAATGTTTGTCATATGCATCTCTTATAAAGTGGTGCCTGATTTCAATATGTTTTGTTCGACTGTGAAAAACTGGATTTTTAACAATGCATATGGTACTTTGATTATCAATAAAAATTGTTGTGTTCATGAAATTATACCCATAATCCAACAATTGATTTTGAATCCAAAGAACCTGTCCACAGCAATTGGCAGCAGCAACGTACTCTGCTTCAGTAGATGAGGTAGCCACAATAGTCTGTTTCTTGCATTGCCAAGAAATCAATCTCTTTCCAAGGAATTGGCAACCTCCAGTGGTGGACCTCCTATCCAGATTTGCACCAGCATAGTCACTATCACTATATGCTTCCAGCTTAAATGGAGATTCTTTTGGGTACCAAAGGCCTAAATGAGGTTGGCCTTTGAGGTACTTAAAGATCTTCTTAACAGCATTGAGATGGGAAGTTAGTGGAGTAACTTGATGTCGAGAACACACACTTACAGCAAAAGTAATATCAGGTCGTGAAGCTGTTAGATACATCAAAGAACCAATCATAGATCTGTAAAGGTGTACATTCACTGGTGGATCTATTTCATTGTTGGTTTTTGACTTTGGAGCTTCATACGGTGTAGTGGCAGTCCTCACACTTTCCATTCCAAACTTCTTTAATATGTCCCTCACATATTTGTCCTGACTTATAAAGATACCATCAGGTTTCTGCTGAACTTGAAGACCCAAAAAGAAAGTCATTTCTCCCATGGCACTCATCTGAAATTCTCCCTTCATAAGCTCCTCAAACTCCCTGCACCAAGCTTCCTTTGTGGATCCAAAAATAATGTCATCCACATACACTTGCACAAGAATAATGTCTGTGGAATTCTTCTTCAGGAAAAGTGTTTTATCTATGGCACCTCTTCGATATCCATGCTTCAGTAGAAACGATGAAAGCCTAGCATACCAAGCTCGTGGTGCCTGATGTAGTCCATAGAGAGCTTTGACTACCTTGTAAACATGAGTAGGATGATCAGGATCTTCAAATCCTTTAGGTTGAGTGACATAAACCTCTTCTTCTATTTCACCATACAGAAGGCCTTTAACATCCATTGGATATACCATAAATCCCATGTAGGATGCATAAGCCAAGAAAATCCGTATGGCCTCAACTCTAGCCACAGGTGCAAACACTTCATCATAATCAATCCCTTCTCTTGTCTATAACCCTGAGCAACCAATCTTGCTTTGTTTTTAATGACAACACCTCTTGCATCTCTTTTATTCTTCAAAATCCATTTAGTACCAATTGCATACTTGCCATCAGGTAGTGGTACCAATATCCAAACCTGCTGATTTTGAAATTGTTGCATCTCTTCCTGCATTGCCTCAAGCCAACTTGAATCTTCAAGAGCCTGAGTAACACTGGTTGGTTCCACTTGAGAAAGAAAACAAGCAAACAGACAATGTTCATAGTCTGTGTGATTGTCTCTTTGCTGATCTGAGACATAAGAGAGAAAAGCCACTTGACCATATTTAGAACTTGCCACAGTACCCCTTGTTCTAACAGGTGCATTAGGATCACCAATAATATTTGACTGTGGATGAGTATTGTGAATCCTTTTAGTAGCAGTGGTGTTGACTTCAATGGAAGAATCAAGATTAGTCATAGTAGGTTCAAAATCAGTGTCATAAGAAGGTGAGGTGAAGATTCCAGCTTTGGGTTGATTATTACCAAGATCTGAGGGTCTTGGAAAACGAGTATAAGGATCTCCAAAGTCTGTGGACACTCGAGTAGAAATGGGAGTAGAAACAGCATAGCCTTCAGCAGAAATGATAGGAGAAACCGGATCATGTTCAGTAGAATTGAGGTTTCCACTTATTGTTTCACTTGCACTCTCCTCAGCATTCCTTTCAGCATCTAGATTAGCTGCATACTCTTGTTTCTTCAACCTAGCAAGATCCTCTGCATAATTGGACTCGTCTTCACTCTCAGCAGAAGTAACTTTAGAAGTGTCACCTGAAAAATTGTTAGGGGAGAAAGAAGGCACTACAATGGGTTGCTCATCATCTTCAAACTCACTGTCAGAATCAGCAACCAGGGAATCTGCACTTTTAGTTGGAGACTCTTGAGTCTTTGCTTGTTGGTTAGCCATATATCTAGAATAACCCAAATAATCAGTAAAGTAATCAAGGTCAAAAGACCAAACATTACCCTGTCCTTGAACATTAGGCTTGTCTTCTAGAAACCTCAGGTTCAATGTCTCCTCAATCTTTTTAGCAGATAAATTGTAAACTCTGTACGCCTTACTATGAGCTGAATATCCCACAATGTAACCATCATCAGCTTTTTCATCAAATTTTCCCAATGGATCACTCGTATTCAGAATGGTCACTTGACAGCCAAAAGGTTTAAGGTAATGAATAGCAGGAACTTTCCCATAGAGAAGTTCATATGGTGTTTTGAAGTGTGGTCTAGTAATGGACACTCTATTCAGTACATAACAAGTTGTGCCAACAGCTTCAGTCCAAAACATGGTGGGTAGCTTAGAGTCTGCCAGCATTGATCTTGCAGCCTCTATCAAGGTCCTATTTTTTCTTTCTGCCACCCCATTTTGTTGTGGGGTTCTTGGAGTGCTATAGTCCCTTTTGATTCCTTTAGACCTACAGAGTTCTATAAGTATAGCATTCTTGAACTCTGTCCCATTATCACACCGAATTCCTTTAACCTTTTTGTTCAACTGATTCTCAATAAGGGTAATGAACTCTTTCAGCACTGGAGATGTTTCATCTTTGGTCCTTAGAAAGAATACCCAACAAAATTTGCTATAACCATCAGTGATCACTAGACAAAAATACTTTTGATCAATGCTTCGAACTTGAGTTGGACCAAACAGATCCATATGAAGCAACTGAAGAGGTTCAGAAATAATGCTCACAGCAGTCACAACTTTGTATGAGGCTCTATGTTGCTTTCCTTTATTGCAGGCAACACAGTTATGATCATTAGTAAATACTTTGGAAGGAAGACCTTCAACAAGACCCAGTTTAGAGAGCTTGTTTATGGTCTTGAAGTTGACATGGGCCATCCTCCTATGCCATTTGGTAGACTCATCCAAAGATGCTTTAGCCACCAAACAAGTTAAGTCACCTTCTGGTTTAACATCAGTTAAGTTGAATGTATAGAGATTGTGATTCCGAGGAACTTTCAGTAGAATTGAAGTGTCTTCGGGGAGTTTGTAGTCTTTAGATAGCACAAGACATTCATCCTCTGTGAAGAGTACTTTGTTCTTGGTGTCACAGATTTGTGAGACTGAGAACAAATTGAAGTGTTGGAGTTCCTTGACATAGTATACATTCTCAAAGTCCAGTTGAGGTGTTTTGATGGTCCCTTTCCCAGTAATTCTTCCATCACTTCCTCCAAAGGTTACATTGCCTCCTCCTTCAATTGATACAAAGTTATGCATCATATCCCTGTTTCCTGACATACTTCTTGAACAACCACTATCAACAATGCCAACATCTTTATGCTTAAGAGGATGATTCTACAACAACAAAAAGTAATACAAAATATTAGTACACTATGGAGGCTCAAGTCATTGCTGACTTGAACCTGCCTTGTGGATCATATGAGTTATGCCATGCAGATGTATAAGATCCACTATTGTTCTTGGGTTTCCATTGAAATTTAGGTCCCTTTTTATTCCAAGAACAACCTGCTGAGGACTTGACAGCAGTATCCCAGTTCCCTGTCCCATCAGTCATTGAGTCAACATATCCAGGCCAATAACCATTCTTAAAGTATGAACTTGTTGGTTGTACATATGGTCTTGCAACTGGTCTTCTCCAAGGAAAAGGAGAATTAGTTGCTTGTGGAACATAAAGGGGTATAGCATTAACATTGGTCCACATTGGTCTAGATGTCCTAGAATCACCACACCTATTCATTCTTTGCTCATGAAAATCACAATCCTTAATTAAATGAAATTTACTTCTACACACAAAACATGTCTTCTGTTTAGAAGATTTATTCAAACCAAAAGATGTTCTATTACAAGCAGAAGTATTCAAACCAAAACCATGAAAAGAATTGTTTTTAACAGTATTATTATGCAAAGAATTAAAAGCAAGTCTTCAGAGGCAACTGTCTTGGAAGATGATTCCTTGGCAGCAACTCTGACATGCTTATTGGTAGTCTTGGGTGCAGGCAGGGGTGTAGACTTGGGAAGGTCAGACTTGTCATTTGAATCACACTCTGTAGACCCTTGCTCGGAGGACTTGTCACTGTTAACACAAGAGACAAAGTCATTAGAAGAAGTATCAGGGTCGGGCAAGTCATTTGACTTTTTGCCATAGAGATGATGTGATCCATCAAAGTCATCAGAAAAGGTAAGGTCAACAGGCATAGGAATTCCTCTAATAGATCCACGTACAGCATGTAGGTCACCTTCTTTAACATAATTAGCTAAGCTTGCTGGTGTGGATTTACGTGTGTCATTTCTAGCTTCTAATCCTACATATTTCTTAAAGCCTAAACCTATCCCAGAATTAGGAGCTTGACTACTATATAAATGACTAGCTAACTTTTTTCCATTTAATAACCATTCGTTATGCCTAGCAATTTTAGTATCTAGTTTCTCTTTTAGTTCTAGATTTTCTGACACTACATCTGCTCTCAACTTCTCAGAATATTTCAACTCATTCTTAGCACATTCAAGATCCCTTTCCAACACACTTATTTTCTCAGCATAAGCTATTTGATTCTTCTGAAACCAAACCTTTTGTCTTTCTAGTGTTTTTAAAGCCTGTTTATAAGCTTCAACTTCTACAAAGTATTCATTATATTTAGGTTTCAAAATATCATAAGCTTCTTTTAGTTCATTATAACGCTCACTACAACCAAACAAACAGTTTTGTACCTGAGAGATGCCCATCAAGGCAATCTGATCATGACTATCCTTTGAAGTACATCTTGCAATCAAACCAACATTATCAGGACCATCATTATCCTGCTCATGATGCTTCCAGTCCACATTGCTGTCAAGAGTGACCAAAGCTGCTGATCCCTTTGAAGTTCCAGATTCCCTCTGATTCTGGTGATAAGTAGAGTATCTCGTCTCATCACCAGCTTTCCTGTCTTTGCACTCTCTAGAGAAGTGACCCATCTGTTGACATGTGAAGCATTTGACCTTCCTTTTGTCAAACCTCACTGGATCTCTTCCTTGGAATCCAAACCTTCTGCCAGCTTTGCGCTCAAATTTTTTGATATCCATGGACAGCATAGCCACCTGCCACTTCAGCTTCATCTCTTCCATCTCCAGTGGATCCACTTGATCTAAATCCTCATATGCCAGTTCCTGCTGAGGATCATAATCAGCAATGAAGGATCCAAGCACATCTTCCATTATACCTCCAGATTTAGAATTTGATGGAGTGGTAGTGTAAGATGATGATGAGTAAGTTGGACTTGGACCATGACTCATCGTAGGGGTAGAGGCTCCAATGAATGCTGTGTGACTTGCAGTAGATGATGATCTAAAAGGACTTCTTACATCATGTTCAAGAGCTTTAAGTTTGTTGTACAGCTCATCAAAAGTAAGCATATCCAAACCACCTTTTGCTTTTAAAGCAATGCTCACTTGTAGCCAGGATGGAGGTAAAGACCTCAAGAACTTAGAATTACAATCATCATTATCTGGCTTTGCCTGCAGCTGATTTAACTGACTTAAGATCTTGTGAAACTTGTCATAGCCCTTATGAATTCCTTCCTCTTGAGTGATTTGAAAGTCTTGAAACTGTTGTCTAAGCATGGACTTTCTCATTCTCCTAGACTCCTCATTCCCACCGAACTTAGCCTTAATAGCTAACCATATGTCATTGGCATCTTCCACAAAGTGAAAATCACTTAAGTGATCCTCAGGAATAGCTTGAAGAAGAATGGTTCTAACCTTGGTTTCTCTCTGAACTGCCAGTAACTCTTCAGCAGTTTTGGGAGGAACATGAGTCATCTTACCAGCAGCATCAGTGGTAGTTTTCTTCAAACTATTTCCCTTCAGCACTATCTCCCATAGATTCCAATCAATGTTGGAGATCCAGTTCTGCATTTTCATCGCCCAAAGGTCATACTCCTCCCTCTTTAGGTAAGGAAACTTAGCATTGCTGTTGGAGAGACTAAGATGTTGCAGATGGGTGGTGTTATGGTTGTTGGTGATTTCAGCATCAACGTCTGATCCAGGCATAGTGAGTTATGTATTGGATGTATTGGTGTTTAGAAAAACCTGTCCTTAGTATCGTAGAGACTCTCACGAGGCTCTGATACCACTTGTTGAAAACTAATAGACCTTGATAGATCTTGAGCTTCGTAGATCGTTAGTATTGCCTGTGTAATCACAAACAAACTAAAAGAAAATCTCTACAACTTGTATTATGTAGCGGAATATAAACACAAGTATGAAACGCTGATAACTAAGAACTTCTTTGATCCTCTATGGATCGTTATATTAAAAACTTGTTTAAGCACACGTACATAATTCATTCTATTCTATTCCTTTTATAGACAAGGAACCCTAAACAAAACCCTAAACCGTTTATCAAGAAACGTATAAATATAAAACTAAATAAGATATACACAATCACTTCCTAATAAAGCTCATGTATATCCAAACTAAATAAACTAAACACGGAATAATAACTTCCGCAGAAACAAACTAAACTTCAGCAGAACCATGTCTTCAGCAGAATCCATACCCTTCGGCAGAATCCATTCAGCAGTAACAATAACATAATTCGTACTTCACATAATTCCCAACACCTGTTCCACCACTGGAGCTCGATTGTTATTCCTACCCACAACATTAAACCCTTGACCACCGCCCATCTGACGACCATAACCACGATTCTGAACTTCAACTCGTCCATTGTTGCACAAACAACTTGATTCTTGTATTAGATGAGGAACAACAATACTGGTTGTTGGATTTGTTGGTATAACAGCTAAAAGGATTAGCAATCATAGCAAATCCTTGTTGCAATGCTTGAACGGATCGATTCTCATTAGCTTCAGCTGGAGCATTGTTGTTGTTGTATGGAACCAATTGAGTTTGTTGAGATGGAGGTTGTGAAGGATCATGTGGTGTGATTGTAGCAGTTGGTTGCTGGTTGAGGAGAATAACTGTTTTGAGCATATAAGGCAAGTTGTTGATTTTCGGATGTGCTGTGGAGCAATTTGAGCACGGAGAATCCTGTCCCTATCAACTTCCTTTTCATGAGGCTTCAAGTAATGCATAAATAATCCATATGTAGATTGATGCATGTTTTGACGGAGAAAAATGACATACTTCTCCCATTCAGGACCAAGACTACTCAGAACTTTGTATTCACTACAATTTTAGGCATATTGATGTTGTGTTTATCCAAATCATTGATGATGTCTGAAAATTGGTGATGATAGGACTCGAGTGTCTCTCCAGGTTCAATCATGAAGTGTTCATAAGCCAAGTAAATTTTGGATTCCAAATCTTCCTGATTGAGTCCTGATCCTTCCATAAGAAGACGAATATGATCCCACATTTTCTTTGCAGTCTTTTTGAGCATCAACACTATGAAGAATTAGGTTTGGTAATCCTAGGAGGATATATTCTATTGCAGGCTCATCTGCTTCATAGTGTAGAAGTTCTTGAGGATTCAAGTCTGCAACAGTAGCAATGTTCGTTTGTTCATCTCTTGGTGGAGTGGCATTTGGATCTCTGGGTACAATGACAGTAGGCATCTCAAATGGACCTTCCAAGATAACCTTCTTTAAGAACTTTCCATGTGGCTACTTTAGATCACAAAACCTAAAGAACCTTATCACCCATTGATCGTAGTTTCCTGGAGTGAGCATTGGAGGTCTATCAAGTGATCCAGCCTCATGAATTGATTGTTGGTTGCTTAAAGTTTCAAACATCTTTGCAAACCAAGTGGGTTCCCTCATAGTGATCCTTGATGGATGTTGATTAACGTCATTTGTGTACGGTTGAACTTGAAGACTTGGTGGTGGTTGAACCATTTGAGGTTGTGGATTTGCAGCAAGTTGTAGAGTATGTTGTTGGTTAAATTGTTGTTGATAAATTGCTTGTTGTTGATTCCATTGTTGATGTTGTGGAGTTAGTTGTTGTTGTCGTTGAGGATAAGTGTAAGGGAAATAGTTAGAGTATGGTGGTTTAGACATGTTGAAAACTTTTGTTGGTAAATATGGATCTTTGTAGTCGAATGAACCTTTGTTGATGAAGTGTCCTTAGGCGTAAAAGAGACAAGAACCAAGTAGCACTTATGCGTAAAAACACCAAAGTTACGCGTAACAATAAGGAGTTACGCGTAGGATTTAGCTTACGCGTAAGTAGGAAAAAGCACTAAAGTTATGCGTAGACAAAAGTTAGGCGTAGAAAGTTAGGCGTAGGATTTTCTTATACGTAAGACTAGGCTTAGGCGTAGGAAAGATCTTAGGCGTAGGATTTCTACGAGTAAGCTTATGCTTATGCGTAATTTTAGGGTTTTACCCAAATGATCTTTTACACTATCACAGTGCAAAAGATATCCAAAGTCGACGTATTTTCGGACTTATCCAAGTAAGAAAACACGGAATAAACCACGAAAATGAAGATCAAACAAAGGAGGCACTTACGCGTAGTTTTAGGGTTTTACTACGCGTAGAAATGCTCAAATTTTGATTATGTCCAAAAGTGTTTCTAAACCAGTTTTTGTGTGATAAAATAGCTTCGATAACACCAAAATACACAAAAGTGTGAAACTTGATGAACCAAAGCCTCTAAAACATTTACGAGTAGGATAGAACCCTCGTTCAAAAACTCGATTAAAAACAACTATCCAAGCATAAAGTTTGAAACTTTTTGCCAAAAACAAGTATTTTAACACATTAAAACATTGAAAGTACAAGAATCTTGGATTAAATAGTGTAAAAACAAGTTTTTAAGCGAACCAAAGTGTCACTCACTTTACGCGTAAGACCACCTAAAAAACCTTAAAAAAAACAAACTTGTTCACCCAACTATTTGGCGATTGATACCACTGTTAGGTCACAAGGTTTACCACATAAGCTTATAAGAAAGATAGAGAGGCGACTGAACAAGAAACCAAACACACACACACGATATGAATAATACGGTTTACGCGTAGGTGATATGTGAAAGTAATAACTTGAACAACCAACCTTCAAATGAAGGTTTACATAAGGTATTTATAGGCAAGGAGCTAGGGCAACACTCCTACTCCTTCCCTTTCTCCTATGGGCTTGGGCCTAAGCTCATGGGCCTTCTACATAAGCTTAAGGCTAATAACAAACATAAAGGCCATAATAAGCTAACTATTACATATGAGTAACTAACACTTGAATAAGGTTTAGGAGTGATTCCAACAAGCAGCATGTCTAGGATGTTCAACAATTACAGACAGAGATTCAGACTTTAAAGGAAAAGATGCAGAGGTTGAAAAAGCACAGGCAGACTGCAAAGATGGTGATTGCATTTTCATCCTCACCTTCTGATGGTGATTTAGCTGATCAAGATTTGGGAAATTCTTCCAAACAGGGAGGAAAACAGGTTCGACATAATCGAGGGGAGGAAAATTGATTTTGAAGATGAAGGAGACACAAGTAAAGGAGCAAAGGAAGCTGAAACTCATGGAGAGCAACTTGAAGATCAAGACATTTTCCAAATTGCAACTGATTTTACCACTGATTTTATTTCCACTGCAGAACCAAATATTGCCACTGCAAGTGAAGAATTTGATAAATTGAGGATAGACAAAGGAAAAGCAGTTATGGAAGATGTACAGCAACTTGAAAGTAAGATTTCAAAGAAAAGAAAAGTTCAGATTGATCTTGATAGAGAACTTGCTAAGAAGATAGCAGAAGATCAATAGAAGAAAAGATTGAAAGAACTGGAAGTTGTAAGCTTTTTGGAAGCTAAAAGATTGAATAGAATGGAAGATACTGAAGATTCAATTTCCACTGTTCAACCTACAATTATGAAGAGAAAGCTCCGAGTTTAGTTGTGTTCCTCTTGAAGAAGATATTACGGTGGCTAATAATCCGAAATCAAGAAAAGGCAATTGACCTTGTTGTTGATACATCCTTAACTGAGGAACAAAGAATGCCGCTAAAGGATTTTATTAAAATGAAGAACAATCAAGCACTTGAAAATGTGATTAATTCAGTCAAAAAGGGTCAGATGAAACCAAGACAACCAACCAAGGCTCAAATACTTGCATACATGAAGTCTTATTGTTGTCATGTTGGTAAATGGAAAAGCATCAATTTAAAGGAATGTCTGATGATCAAGTTGAAAAGGCTTACTACAGAATTGTGAAACAAGATAAATCTTTTATTCCAATGGGTTCTGAAGAAGAAGAAAGAGAGATTCATAGATTGAAGAGAAAGGCTAAAGTAAGTGATTCTCAAACTATTAAGAAGACTAAGGTTGATGAAGATTATACAAAGTCTCTGAAGGAGATTCTCTTGAGAAGTTCACTAAAGAACAAATGACTGAAATGATTGTGATTGAAGACAGAGATTTTTATCCAGAACCACTGCAAATTCGACATCCTATCATTGATTGGGAAGTTTACACTGCTAGCAATTTTGCTTCAACATGGAAGATTACAAGGCGGGAGGTGAAATTTCATCATTCATGACATTTGAAGATCTTATTAAAGCTTTTGACAGAGATGATCTTAATACACTATGGAAATTAGTTCAAGAAAGGTTTAATGTTCAAGATCTCAAAGATGCAAAGGAGATGCAGTTATGGGTAAATCTTAGAAAGCTTTTAAACCAAATGCGATGATGACTCTGGAAAACCTTATTCATATGTATTGGTACTAAATGGTTTTATTATGATTCATGTGAAGTTCATCATGTCTCTACAACTAATGGAGAAGACTTTTCATGCTTGCGAGAAAGAATATCCACTTAGAGTTTGGAGCTCTTCAGTAATGTTAAGCCTGCACATAAGAGTCAATGAAGACAATGAGAAGGTCAGAGCATTGTTACAAAGGCTTCAAGATCGGTGTTCAAAGCTTTACAAAAGTTAAGAGAAAAGAAGTGAAGTGTTTGATTGAATTCCCAAATCCTTGAAGTTAATGCATATTGAAGAAACTTATTGATTTGCAGAGAAATCATAAGTTTAGGGAGGATTGTTGGGAATAATCCGTTACCACGGATAGTAGTGGTTTACACTTTGCTTGTTTAACACTAGCAGGGAAACGTATTCCCACTGCAAGTTCTTCATTACCATTGCTATCAGTTTATGATAAGGTTAAACGCGTCTTGATAAGTATAGAATAGATCTTGTGTATATTCTATTATGTTAGCTTTATACTTATCTTGTAAAGGACTTCTTGTTGTATAAAAGGAGATCCTAGGTCATTTTCTTAGATACATATCATATTGCAATATTACCTACGAAACCTTCAAGGTGTAACCCTAGTGATAAGTTAAGATCACTCGTATTATTCATTAATAATATTGGAGCTTGAGTTTTGTGTTAACTTGTGTTTATTCTCATACATCATATAATTCGTCTTCTAAGTATTACTTAAGTAAATTCCGCTTGCTTGATAATATTATACAAAATATCATTGACACAAGGAGAGTGGCCTAGATCCATCAAGTATTTATAGTGGTTCGGCTACAAGGACACCTTCCTTGCCCTACTCCACTCCCCGAGTCACCTACTCGAGAGTTCGTAATCACTACACCAATCTCCTTATGGCGGAGAAGCCTTCACAACGTCGCCTACCCTTTTTCCGGTGCTAGGCTAACCACCGGGTTCTTTCACTCCAAGGTGAACCACACCTACATAACGTCGCCTACTGTTGGGAATTACATGAAACTGCTGAAGTTGCTACTAACAAATTCTGCTGAAACACAATGGATTCTGCTGAAGTAATGGTTCTGCTGAAGTAGTGTAGCAGACTCTGTGATTCTGCTGATAGTGTGAATCCATGTAGGATTTGCATGCGCTGTATTATTTCTATATGCTAACCCATCTTTATTCTTGAACTGCCCGAGGTTAGCATGGGTATTATTGTACTGCTCAATATTGTTTAGTGTTTGCCCATAATATGTATGGGTTGAAACAAATGTTTAGATGCATGTTTGCATGCTTAGTCGATTTTCTAGAAATAGTTTAGGGTTCCTTGTCTATAAAAGGAACCTCATAGTTTGTATTAGAGAGAATTTTTGAACGATGGAAAACACTTAGTTTCAGTTAATATAGATCCATAGAGGATCAAAGTGTTCTTAGTTATTATCGCATGTATTTATATTCCGCTAAAGAATACATGTTATAGAGATTTTCTTTTAGTGTACTTGTGATTACATAAGTATAACTAACGATCCACGAGTGCTCATAAGATCGATCAAGGTCTTAGTTTCTAACACCTACCCTTTATAAGGTACTAGGCTAAGTACCTAGTTCTTTCACTCCAAGGTGAACTACACCTTTCACAACGTCGCCTACCCTTTATTAGGTACTAGGCTAACCACCTAGTTCCATTGCAATGGAGGAACTACTACCACACTACACCAACGACTAATACCAAAGGAGATCTACTCCTTTACAATATCATCAAGGATATCAATATCCTTGGATCTAATACTAGTCTATCTTGTACATCGAAACACACCATATCGAATGTACATTTAAGGCACCTTTCACTAATGCCTTTGACTAGATCTACAAGACACCTTTCACTAATGTCTTGTGTCTTCACTTCTAAGCACCTTTCACTAATGCTTCTTTGTCTTGACTTCTAAGCACCTTTCACTAATGCTTGTCCTATAGACGATAGATACCCTATTAATATCTTCATCTTGACACTTGAGACATCTTTCACTAATGTCTTCAACACTACACTTCTTTGAAGAAAGAAAGGAATCATCAACAAGAAGACTTCAGTAGCCTTGATGATGAGGAAGCATGGCAACTCATGGACTTGAGCTTGCTCGACTTCAAAGGTGGTGATCTTGCCTTTAAGAGGAACCTAAAAGATCACACAAAGACAAAACTACAAACATAGATCTCTTAGATCTAAGGTTAGTGAGATTTAACTCAGGGGAGAAAGTCTGTTAGAAAGGGTTGAGAAATAATGAAGAAATGGCTCACTATTTATAAAGGAAAAAGCCTACTGTTCCCCGGATCCCACGGATCCCTTCCACTTGGGATCCGGCTAGCACAAAGCTAGGGATCCGTGGAACGCTCCTCTTTGCCCATGGGTATGTTGGTTATGGGTCATGGGTCATGGGTTGAACCATGGATCTTTGGCTAGATACAATGTATCTTTGAGTGCAATGCACTTAGTCACTTGGGTATGGGTTGATCCATGGGTTATGGATATTATCCATGTATGATATAAGCTGATGTCATGCAATGGGTTATGGGCTTTGGGTTGTACCCAACTACATTCAATGTATTTGCCCAATGGGTTGTGATACTTAAGTTTCTACCCATTTATATTACCCAATATACTACATGTTAGTTATGTGTATATTTTATCCAAATATGTAAACACTAGTTGTTGTACATATGTATTACTTAAATCATAAAATCACTTATACTTGTTTTTGTGTTTTATGTGAAAATGTGAATATGTTAGAAACTATTAGTTCAAACCATTTACGTATTTTATTTGTTTCGTTAATATGATTTTACGTTTGTTATCGACAAAACATTAGAAGATCGTAAAATATAAATAAACGTTTTTATGACTTATTTGTATTAACAGTTTTCATTCAATCATTGAGGATCACATTTGTGAACCCCTCATAAATATTCTCGACAGATTGCTAAGATCTGTGAAGGACTCTAGAATGTATCACTTGCGTCCTTATTGTTGAACGACAAGTGATGAAATGTTAAGTGTTCCTAAGAGATCTTTTAATGAATCTCTGGCTCTAGACTCAATAGTGTGCTTTGGTTTTCCTGAGCGGAGACTAGGGAGAGGGTATCCTTCTTCAATACCAGCAATCTCTAAAAGAAAGCCGATAGTTTATGTAGGGTTCCCTGTGAGAATGAAACAAGCTTCTGTTGAGAGAAACTTGAGTGGCTAAGAAGGTTTAGTGCATGCGTCATTGGGTCCATGACGACTTTGATCTTCAATACCGGTGTCATTAAGTGACAACCAATAGTATATGAATTGAACCCGGTAATGCGCCCTAAGTTGAATAATTTTGAGGGCTATTTCTTTTTACCCTTTTCTTTACTTTTCTTTTTAATTCTTCAACTCCTTCTTTCTCCGATTCTCATTTTCTCCTTTTTATAATCATACCTAAGAACTTCTAAATTCTAACTATTGGTGGTGTCCTTGGGTAGATCCCTCCGGCTCTGGCGGATCATAGGACGGTTATTCCTAACCTTAGTCACCTTATAACTCCATGACTAACCTATATTGCCATAAAACCATTTTCATGAAAATTCTCTCAAAGTGGTTATGTTTAAAAACATTTTGTACCACTGAAAGAGTTTTATATTTTGCAGAAATACTCCCCCTCCACACGTGCTTAAGTATTTTGATAGAAATCTGCACGGTGAGAGAAGAGTGCGCACTTTTGAATTGATCAAATCAAGATAGACAATTCCTGCGAGACACGCAAGTGACTAGGTGCTTGAAGTTGTAAACACTCCTTGGTGGTTTGACCCGTCAAGGTTCATGTCTACCAAGAGTTTCTCGAATGGTACATTCTACTAGGACAAGTCATTTGCGAGACACGTTTGCATCACTAGCGAACTAGCTTGAAATTATTACCGGTGCCGGACAAGTCTTTTCGAGTTACTAACATTTAAGAGCTCGTCAATTCATTGGTTAAGTCTTTAGCACGACGATTCAATAGCAATTTTCAACATATTTCTTATCACATAATTTTTTCTCCCCCTCAAAATGGCATATAAATGTTATTTTTGATGAAATTTTGATATCGAATATGCCTATTTCGAGTTTTGTGGGAAAAATTCCACGAAGAACAATTTGTGAACAAGTTTTTAATCAAATACTCCCCCTCAACAAGTGATGTTAACTTTTTGAGGTTTTGAAAATCGTAAGGGGAAGTACTTGTTCTTTTGAGCAAAACTTTGAAAGTGAAAGTTAAGTAAGAAGTTTTCTCTCCTTTTATAAGGATTGTGGCACTGAAGTGTACCACAGGGTCCTTTCATTACAAGAACGGGTTGTGCACTGTTATGTGTGTACAAGCCATTGTCAAATATAGATCACACATCCAAATATTTAATGAAAGAAAAACAAATCAAGGAGTACCAGGAAGTCCGTCAATAACACCAGGAGTTCTATCTGGATGTTGGTAGCCTGTTAGAGATATGCTTTGATGTCCACCCACAAAACTCTCCAATGTCCTCATCTGATCCCGATGAAACAACCTTTCATCAATCCTGGTAATGATCTTCTTCGCATCCCTCTTTTCCCTAGAATTCCACCTTTTCTTTGACCTTATGCCTTCATGAATCTCCTTTAACCTATAAGCCATCCCATCTCGAACCTTCTTCAAGGTATGATCACAAAATTTGTAAAGCTCCTTGCACGCCATGAAGCAATTACGGAGAAGTTCATTGCGGTAAACTACCCCAAATGCTTTCTTAATGATGGTTATGCGAGCAAGATGGTTGATATCGGGAAGATCTAGTTGTGGTTTGGTGAGATTAACACGTTTCTGGTATGATTCCACGGCAAGTTGAAGGTCTTCAATACGTTCCTGGATAACGATGCTTCTGATGAATATTAGCAATGACTTGATGTACTGGAGCTGGATGTTGGTGGAGAAATGTCGCATTCGACCTTGTACCTTAGCAAGATACATATCTTCAATGTCATTGAGTGACAATCTCTGAAAATCCGCTTCAGAGAAGTCATATTCCTGTTCATCTTGGCGTTTAACTACGATTTTATTCAGGAATGAGTAGTCCCACTTGGTGGACAGGATGACATGCATTATAGCAACGATCCGATGGTCACTGTACACCTCTTTCTTATATTTGAGTACCTGGCAGCTTCTGTAGTAGATTCTTCTTCGTTCTGACCAATGATGAATCCCATACAGTGCATCGATGTCATACTTTACCACATTGTAAACAAACATATGTGTGGCTTCTTCCTCGATGGCTATATTGTTTGATTAGATTGCTGTCGGGAAAGGGAAGGTGAGTGAGGTAGCGTATTTTGTGCTAACATCGCCACCGGCGAAGAAATTCCGTTCGTTGTTGAAGAAATATTGGTAAGGAATCTTCGGTTGATCAGGTAGGCCAATGGTAGGTAGTGGCTTAGTCCAGTCTGTGTAGTATGGAGCCTTGTCAGGTCTGGTGAAGTCAATATTGGATTCATGGTTGAGCCAATCAATGTTGTTGGATATGGCTCGTGCAATGTTGTCGAGATGATATTCGACTTCAATTGCACTGTCAGAGCTGTCTTTTAGTAGTTGAAAAGCTTCGTTCTTGATTCGCTTTAACTCTGCTTTCGTCATCTTCTTCACATTAAACTTTTCTTGGATGATCTTGACATGCTCCATAGTTCGACCATCTACCGGTTCTTGGCCTTCCAGTAACTGAGGGGTTGCATCAACAAGCTTTGAAACCATTCATACTCTTTAGATTCATCTTCATCTAGCCATGACACAACTGAAGTTGACTTTTTCTTCTTCGGCTTTGATGATGATCTTTGGTTGCTTCATTGATGTAGAAGAAGGAGGTTGTTGTTGGGGCTCAAAAATCTCCTCATCGTCACCACTAGTGTATTCAAAGTGATCACCAATTTTTTGCGTTGGTGGTGGAGACGCAGAGTCTTGAGGTTTGCCTGTAGTAGGAGGACATTGAGGAGATCTTCTAGAGGTGGAGGTCCTTTGGGGTGGTGGAGGCATAGATGATGAATCATCATTTTTCTTCTTAAGTTTCGGCTCAGAATCTTTATCCACATCATCATCATCTCTTGGACGCTTAGCCCTTTCAGCTGACGCTTTGCATGATGTTTTTAGTTGATATTCCAGCAATGCTTCAAATAGTTTAGCTTCATCAGAAGTAAACGTTGCGGATCGTTTAGACATTTGTAAAACAAGCTTGGAAATCAATTCTGCATCGGAGAAAACCGCATGCTCAATTGGATTGATTTGCATTGCTAAAGGAGTAGATTGCATTGTTTTCTTGACCAACTGCATGAGATTTGGATAAAGTTGTCTCGTGAACATCTCTCTTGTCACTCCAGGGACGGTATTGAGAAGAAACTTGTGAGTATATTCTCTGATCATCATGTCCATTTCCCCTTGGATATCTCTATTGAGAAACTGTTGAATCTGTTCCTTTCATCTAAAACTCGTTATCACCTTCAAGTAGATTGATTCGTCCAAAGGCTGATTCTGGTTTGTTGTTGACCCGCGTTTTCTTCCTTTCTTGCACTTTTCGCTTTCACAATCTTTGACTTCGCACGTGATGCCCAAGTATCGATCGGTTTATTTACAGATCTGGATGCGGATATGGTGGTAGCGTCTTTGGATGGTGGTGGTGAAGAATGAGATGATGAGTCAGGCAAAGATGAGTCATGAGAAGGCTCTGGGTCATTTGGAGGCCCAGAAGTTTGTTCCTGGTTATGGTCAGGACTATCTAGAAGATACTCATCGCCTTCTTTTCAAATTTGCCTTTCTTTAGCTTTTACCCTGGCCTCTTATTTAGCTCGAGCTTCCTCTTTAACTCTTTCCCTATCAGCTTCCTCAATATCTTCATCTGTAATCCTTTCATCCTTCTCTTTTTTCTCTTCTTTCTCAAAGTCGAAGATGATATTATCTTCTTGCTGCTTTTGTTCAGTGAGTGGTGGTGCCGTTCATTATCGGGTTGATTAACCGCTCGAGAACTGGTGTTGTTTTGTGAGCCACCACTTGAACCTCCGGGGCCACAATTTGAAGATTAAACTCCTTAGCAACATGTTGTAGCAAGGATTCTTCAGTTTCTTGCGGTATTCTTTTTCTTCATCTTGTGGTTCTTCTTCTGAACTTCCTTCTTCTTCTTGCTCTTCCACTGGAGTTTTGCCCTTGTCAGATTTGGATCAAGGAGGTGTTTCTACTGTTGTTGTTTCGATCGTAAAGTTTTCGAGTAGTGAACCTCTTCATCCGTGTCGGTATTCTCGGAGTCCTCGTCCTCTAATTTTGGTGTCAGTTGAGGATTAGGAATAGCAACCTTTGATGGAACTTTCCTTTTGAGAGTATGAGTTCTCTTTGGATACTTTCATGTACTCCTGCTTGCTGACTTCCAGCGCTCTCTGGTCCTTTAACCGGTATGGTGAAGACTTTTCATCTATGAAGCCAACTTTGCACGCGAATAACCGCTTTCGATATCGTGAGTATGATTGAAGTTGCTTGATATCGCCCGAGAAGGCGGTCGAAAAAGCTCACCTTGTTTCTTTGTTGTTGAGTCTTTGAATCGACAACATTAAGAGGGCTCAAACAACGGGAGTGATGGTTGGGGTCATCAAGTCTCAAGGAATGTCCAGATTATTCCAGTATTCTTTGTATCAACAACTTAGTGTATCGATGTAGGGATCTTGGTGCCAAAGGGCTTCTTGAGGTAAGACATCATGTCTTCCCGATCGAGTTCGAAGTCAATATGCATCATGTTGACCATGCCCCAGAATATCTGTAGTTCCATGAGCTTAGGATGCTCATAACCACTATCACGTCCAGGAACAGATTTGGAAATCATTATGTATATAGTTCTCCATGGCTGAGGGATGTTGAATGTTTAGTGATGATTCCAGCAGCTTCATCATAGCCAATATCAACCATGAATTGGAGAGTAGCCTCTTCCGAAGGAGTAGCAACATAATCAGCAGGCTGGATGGCCGGAAGAAGGAGAATTGCCCTTAAATCTGCATAAAGTGATGGTGACTTGTTTGTTGTTGAGTGTCACCGTATGACATCTTTACCATCGCCTTCTTCATAGTGTACCAACTGATGAATGTAGATCTCTGGCTGCAAATTTCTGAGCATGTTCTTGTATGGATGAGTCTTTAGAATGTCCACAACAATATGACACGAAGACTCAGAGCATGTGAAGTTATCAAAGTCCACTTTGAGATTGTTCTTTCCAATCTTCATCTTGTAACCATCAGGGAAAATGTCTTCCATCGTGAGTACATTTGGTGCGTTAACGTTTTCTATCGTGACGTCCATATTATGATCTGAAAGATATTGAGCCAAAAGAACCAACATATCGAAAGACATTACGTTAGTCAAAAGTTGATTTTATTGACCAATTATTGAATATGTTATGTTGATGAATATTACGAGTCCAACGTTACTTAATTGTTTGTCCAATAGTCCAAAGTAGTCATGATAAGTTTCGTGAGTTTATTAATTTTGAAGTTTAAAGTCCAAATTTTCACTCATTTATACAACATATTAACCATTATGGCTTATTAGTGACATTATGATTTATTTATTTACAAGTATGTACGCGTAACAATTCATAATTATGGTTAAAATAAGGCTTAAGCGTAAAGTTACAAGCTTATGCGTAAACAATTGTGATCATACGCGTAAACATAAGCTTATGCGTAGGGACTCCTCTTACGCGTAAGAAAATATTACGCGAAGGAAAAAAGTCCTTGGCATAGAGCTTACGCGTAAGCGTATGTGGGAGCTTATGCATAAGGTTTACTCGTAAGAGTGAACCTTATGCGTAAGACTTAAGTTTACGCATATCCTTCACAGGATACGCGTAGTCCCCATGTAGAACCTTACGCGTAAAGGTTACGCGTAAGATTTCTCTTACGTATAACATTCTACGCGTAAGATGATCCTTATGCGTAGAGATCCAGTTTTAACCTTGATTCTGATTTTGCACGCGTAATAACCTGAAATAAATTCATTATAACACTTACATTAACATTTTATTCAACTTCTTTTCATGATCACAAATTATCACTTTCATCAATGGTTACGCGTAGGATTTGCATACGCGTAAACTAAAACCCTAAGGTTTAATTCTTACGAGTAAGAATTCCAGCCATGGAAATGACACAAAATATATTCTGCGATGTCTTAGAGTCTATGTGAATGTGTTGCAACAATTTTTAACATCCAAAACCTCAAGAATCAAAAGTCCCTAATTCATACGAACCTTAAACCCTAATTCTTAATTTTACACAATTCATGTTTCTGGCAAGAATCAAGAGTGGTTTTGGTCAATTAATCATATAACAAACATCATACAGCCATCTAATTCCACATAAACACTCACAATAGAAAACCCCCAATTCATACGCATAAACCCTAATTTTCAAAACTGATTGATTGATGTTTCTGGGTGGATTTGCATGTTAGAAATAGTTTTAGAATGATATTAGTAACGTTTTAACATACTTATTTCAACAACAAACACCCAAACATGATTAAATGTTCATACGCATATGCGTAGAACATGAAATCACGTCTAGGGTTAAATCTAACCCTTGGTTTTACGAATAAATCAAAACCTATGTTTAGAATAACTCCTAGAATCATTAATCACTTACAGATTTGAAGTTTGACACACGGATTTGTCAAATGATTTTGGTGCGTGGATGAGGGTCGTTGTGGTAATAAATATTTGAAATAAATGAGAAATGAAGTTAGGTGGATAGTTTTGTAAAAAAATAGTTTTAACTTTTGACAATTTTGGTCCCTCCACCTCAACCATTTTGATCCATAGCCTTTAAGTTCCACTTTGGTTACTTACGAAGTGTAAGTTTGGAAAGAAACTTTAACGACACTCCCCCTCGACTTTAGAAATAGAGAAATTTTACCAATTTGGGTCCGAGGAGTGTCAAGAAACAAGAAACGTGTCCACCATTATCAAAGATACAACCGATACAGGGTAACATGCAAGTACAAGGTTTTATGAAACATAAAATCTTTACATTCTCCCCCTCAACACTTAACCGTGAAAATAGTGAAATTTTGAAAGTGTGAAGTGTTGACGGAAGATTTGTACTTGCCATGTTGAAAGAGATTTAGATAGAAGAATATTTTTGAGTTTTAAAAGTTTTGTATTTTTGTATTTTGTTTTTGAGAAATATGTCCAAAAGAGGTTTTGGTGTTTGACTGGTTTTAAGATTGTTTTAAAATTTTGTCTAGTTCCTTTGGAGTCAAACACCTCATACCAATCCGGTGGACCAACTCAGTAAACCTAGCAGGAGCTAAGGCTTTGGAGAGAAGGTCTGCTAGTTGATATTCAGTACCCACAAAATATAATTCAACGGTACCCTTTTCCACATGCTCCTTGATGAAATGATATCGAAGATCGATGTGCTTGGACTTCGAATGTTGAACGGAGTTGCGCGAGATTGCAATAGCACTTCGATTGTCGCAGTACATCGGGATTCTGTCAAATACGTAACCATAGTCTTTGAGTTGTGTTCGCATCCAAATGACTTGAGCACAACACGCCGACATGGCTACATATTCTACTTCGGTTGATGACAGCGATGTACAATCTTGCTTCTTCGATTGCCATGACACCAGTTTATCACCAAGAAATTGTAGAGCACCTGAAGTACTTTTTCGAGAATCTAAGCAACCTGCGTGATCGGCCTCAAAAAGCTATTAGTTCAAACCGAATCCTCTCGGATACCGATCCCCAAGTTAATGGTTCCCTTGATGTATCGGAGGATTCTTTTAGCCTCAGAGAGGTGAGTTTCAGTTGGTCTTGACAGATAACGGGAGCAAAGATATACAAAGAAATACAATATCGTCTGGTTTTAGATACATGAGTGACCTAATAATACTTCGGTATTTGGTAGGGTCAACCAATTTCCCATGCAAATCGGCGTCCAGTTTCTTGGTATGTGCCATTAGTGTGGCATAGGTATCCGTTTGCATTCCATGTTTGTTTAAAATTTCAAGAGCATATTTGGCTGACTCAAGAAAATACCACGGGGTGATTGATGAACTTGCAGTCCTAGAAAGAGCGTAAGTTCACCCATCATGGACATTTCAAAATGTTTTTCATAAGTTTTGAAAAAGCGTTTGAGTACTTTAGATGTGTTGACCCAAAAATGATGTCATCCACATAAATTTAAACGATTAAAATGTGTTCCCCGTGATATTGTATGAAAAGTGTTGGGTCGACCGATCCTTTAGTGAAATTATTGGCAATAAGAAAGGATGATAACTTATCATACCATGCCCGAGGGGCTTGTTTGAGACCGTAGAGAGCCTTGTTCAGTTTGTAGACGTAATTAGGGAACTCTAGATCAACAAATCCTTCTGGCTGACTAACATAGACCGTTTCCTTCAGTTTACCATTCAGAAAAGCGGTTTTGACATCCATCTGAAAAACCATGATGTTCATGTGAGCCGTAAATGCCAGAAAAATCCGTATAGCCTCAAGTCTAGCTACTGGTGCAAATGATTCCTCGTAGTCAATCCCTTCTTCTTGTCTATAACCCTTAGCGACTAGAAGTGACTTATTTCGGATAACCATACCTTTAGCATCCAACTTGTTTTTCCAAATCCATTTCAGACCAATAACATAGGCCCCTGTTGGTTTTTCAACCAATTCCCATACTTCAAGACGTTTAAACTGATTAAGTTCTTCTTGCATGGATTCAATCCAGTTGTCCTAAGTCATTGCTTATTTAATGTTTTTGGGTTCAGATTGAGAAATGGTAAGTGCATAAATGCAATGTTCACCATCTGTCTGAAGGCGTTGTCTAGTTACGACTGGTTGATTCGGGTTTCCAATAATGTTCACAAGAGGATGGTCTTTAGTCCAATGATGTGTGGAGGGTTGATGTTGATATACATTCTGCAGATTAGGAGGATTAAAATGGCTTGTAGATGATTCTCGCAACATCGGTATGGTTTCATTAGCAAACAAATTGAAGAACGCATTTGGATCATAATTTGTGGGGTACTTCATTGTTCGAAAGATCATCACCGTGGTTCATCATTGGATACGGTTTGTTCGGCTTTTGTTGTAGAATCAATTGGTGGTGCTTCCTCAACAGTTGTTGTTGTTTCTGGTGTATCAGGTATTGGATTATTATCGTTGAGCAAACATTTGATACATCTGGAGCACGTAGATCAATATCATCACTAAACAGAGGAGCAAATATCCGTTCCATTTGTTGACGAGTAAGTTGTAGGCTTGGTTCAGCTGATGATGGTGTTTGAGGGAAGTTTAGACGGTTATGACTGGGTTCCAAGCTGTTTTGCTCAGAAGCCGTTTCTGTAAGCTCATCGAAATTTGCATGAATCATTTCCATAATCTCCCTTGTACGATGATTCCAGATCCGGTAACCCTTAGAGTTTTCACAGTATCCAAAAAATACTCCAATGTCAGCTTTAGCTTTGAGCTTTCCAAAGTCATCACGATCATTATTTGGATAGCAAAGAGATCCAAAGACATGAAAGTGTTTGAGATTCGGTTTGTGGTTGTGGAGAAGCTCATAAGGTGTTTTGCTGTGGCGTTTAGTAATCATTGAACCTGTTCTGAGTATAGCATGCAGTAGATACGGCTTCAGCCCATAAGTAATCTGGAAGTTTTGCATTAATCAACATCATTCTTGCAGCTTCCACTAACGTACGGTTTCGTCTTTTAACAACTCCGTTTTGTTCTGGTGTACGTGCAATGGATGTTTGATGCTCAATTCCCACTTTCTCATAATAAGCACGTAGAGTTTGATTCATAAATTCAGTTGCTTTGTCTGTTCTGATTTGTCTGACTGTATTCCGGAACTGAACTTGAATTTTTGTGAGAAAGGTGATGATCATCTGTGGAGCTTGATCTTTACTTCGAAGAAAATAAACCCAAGTCCATCTTGAGTAGTCATCAAAAATGACCAAAATGTAGCGTTTGCCGTTAATTGTTTGTACACGCATCGGGCCACGCAAATCCATGTGAAGAAGATGAAGCACATGCTGTGAGCTGTGTTCCACCTTTGAAGGAAAGTGAGCACGAGTGCTTTTCCCTTTTTCACAAGCTGAGCATGGGTGATCTTTTGAACACCGAAATCTTGGGAGACCTTCAACAAGTTTGTAACGTACAAGATTGGTTATGGTTTGAAAGTTTAAGTGTGAAAGATGACGGTGCCTTAGCCAAGATTTTGTTGATGTTGCCTTTGAAAGGAGATAGATGGGAGATGAAGCAATCATGTCTTGCATTGAGATTGTGTAAAGACTTGATGTTCATTGACCAGACATAAGATCGTTTCCCTGTAGATCATGAATGAAACAAGTTTTCTCCCTAAAAGCAACTTCCAAATCTCCATCACAAAATTGACCGACTGAAAAGAGATTGTGACCGAGACCTTCCACATAATAAACTCTGCTAATTTTGATGTTCCCATTGATGTAATCTCCGAAGCCCATGATAGCCGCGAAGTGATCATTCCCGAATCTGACAGTGCCAATGAACATTGAAACAAAGTTTGATGACAGTTTAAGATTGCCTGTTATGTGTCGAGAACATCCACTATCAACAACCCAGAGGATGATCTGTATCACCTGCATTACACACAAACGACACAGATGGAATAGAAGTAGATGTGGAACTAGAAGAGTTAGAGGGTTCCGACGTAGTTATAGTTGAAACACACATGTTTATGATTTTAGGTATCCATTTAAAGCCGAGTGTATTATGTAACCATTTATGCCATCTCCAACTAGTCATAGCTTTGGTCTTAGTGAATGCACTAGGTGATAAGTTCTTCCTAGGAGGTGAGGTGGGTTCTATGGGTACATCAATGATTAAAGCATGATAACTAGAAGGCGGTTTACCTAGCACAGACTTAGAAGCATTAGTGGGCCTAGAGGTATTCCGTTTTCTATTGTTCCGCTTACGAAATAAGATAGAATTAGCAACACATTTATCATGACAACCAGAAAACATGCTTTTATGACAACCAACGCAAGAGGCTTCAAACATAACGTTTAAAGTACTTAAAGGTTCAACATTCGTTACATCACTTTTTCTATTACATTTATCTAACGCAATGTCTAAAGTGGGTGCAACTTGAGTTTTATTCAAAGTCCTAAGGTGTTCTTCTACTTCAGAGATCTTTATAGTTCTTTTCTTATGTCGCAACTTCCTATTCTTCCTTGATGTGCTCTTAAGCTGTGAAGTGCTAGCATTGGGAAAAGAGGCAACTATTCCTGTATCAGTAGAGGGAATGTAACTTATAGGATTTCACAAACACATCAAACCATAATCATATGAGGCGTATACAATGTTTAGAGAGAGAAAGTTCTAGAGAGAGAAAGGGAACTATGTGAAACAAAAGAAAAATGGTATTGAAGCTCCAACCCTCTACCTTGGGAGGTAGAGGGTATTTATAGTGTCTTACAAAATACGCCACCTTCGGGCTGTAGATCGGGCATACAGTGGGTAAAGACACGTCCGTCCTCCACGGTGTTACTTAACTAAATACTAACTAACATTAAATAACTACGACTATGAGCTTTCTAACGATTACATATACTTGAGGTGACCGAGTCTTTAAACGACTGGATTTTATAAATCCTAACAATCTCCCCCTAAGGGAGGTCACCTCAAATTACATTGAATACAAACAAATGTTATATTAAGATTGTTCTTGGATGCTTGTTGTTGATCCCAGTTGAGCAAACAATCTAATATAGAAACTGACTTAGAATAAAAACTTATTAAGTATTACGCGGAATTTAACACTTAACCTTAAGAAGAAGAACAATTAACATTCAACACCTCAATATTATTTATTAATACGAATACTCTTACAGTATTAGGGTTTTGCAACCTTGAAGTGTATCGACCTTAGATATATAACTTATATCTCTAATCTAACCTAGGACCTCCTTTTATAGACTAAGGAGTCCTTTACATAATACAATACGTAACTTACAAGATAAATATCTTTACCATATTTATCTAATACAATAAACTAAACCAACTATACAAAACAATAGAGTAGTGGTTACAATATATCATCCGTGGTTACACACTACTACTAGCCATGGTTGTCTTTATCGTGGTTACATTCTTCGTCTCGCGGGTTATATCAAACCTCGTCCGTGGTTCCGACTTAAAGTAATTCATGATTCAAGGAACCTAAAACCCAACAATCCTCCCTAAACTTGATACATTCCAACAAAATTCTCAAGTTTCCTTTAAGATCAAAACATCTGAAATGGAGGATGTAGCCAAACACTTATGAGATTTAAGAATTGTCTCATATTTCTTCAACAAATCATAGGCTTGACCATCATAGGGTAACAACATCTTGATAATACCAGGTTTCAACATCTGAGCAATAATTTCGGGATACTTATTCAACTGAGGATAATCACCTTCTACAAGCATGTGAATAACTTTTCCGGAAACAGTTAAAACATGAACTCCACAAGTTTGATATAAAAACCATCTTGTTCTAGTACCATTGTAGAGTCCTTTCCACTCAGGTTCATCATGAGTTGGTTCAAATAAAATCTTCAAATTATAATAGATCAGTCTCTCATGATAATCATTTGGATGTACTTCACCAAACTTATTCTTGTAAAGTCTCCAAAGATTCATCAAATCATCCCTTTCAAAGTATTGAAGCATTTGTGAAAATTTGTTATACTCATAAACTTCATTATTGAGTCTTTGAATTTTCCAAACTCCTTCACTTCCATCATTAAGCTTAAACTCATAAGAAACAATTTGATTAATATCTTCAACTTCTTTTAATCTTTTAGGATCAGATGTCTCTTGAATTTCAGACTTTCTCTTTCTTTTACTTTGAATCCATTCATCATCTTTCTTAATCCACTCTTCTTCCTTCTTAGAATTCATTGGACAGAAATCATCATGATTAATCTTCATACATCTTTCATAAATCTCAAGAATTCTTTCAAATGAACATTTACTAAGATTTTCAGAAATGTGAATGCCTGAATTCTTAATAATTTTCATTAGTACATTCCTCATCTGTGCCATTGAAAGAGGTTTCTTTCTTATAACTTGTTTCCTTCCTTTACTAATCTTCCTTGCCCTTTCACTCAAAAACCTAGCTTTTTCCTTATCATCCAACAAATTCCATTCTTGTGCAGTAAATTCATCATGTATTTGTTGAGAAGCTTCAAGAAAGTTTTGTGATTCATACCATATAGCTAACATTCTCTGACTAGCTTCCTCTTCTTTCGCTTTTCTCTAAAGCTTCTTCTTCTTCAACTATTATGTTCTTTGCATACTCATCATGCTTCTTGTTCGCTTTAGATTTAAACTTTAGTTCTGTAATCTGCAACCCCTTTACCTTTTCCAATATCAGATTGAATCACTTTCTTCTTCAATGATTCACCAATAACTAAACTTTTTCCTCCGGCTTGGGTTTAGTTGCAGTAGATTGAACAGATAACACAAAAGTGCAATGATAGGTGTACTAATAGATGAAGTTTTACTTAGATTTATCAAAGTACTTGCAGCTTCTTTCTCAACTTCTTTAGACTTAGGTGGTGATACAGAGAGTTGTGACAACAAATGGAAGTGGTTATGATAGCAGTGGGTATGATAGTAGTAGGTATAGTTGTAGTGGTTATTGTTGCCATGTCATGTTACAGCAGAAGTGGTTAGAAGAGTACTAACCGTGGTTTCGGACATACCATCGTGTTTGTGTTCTCGTACTACATCTTCTATAACCTTCTTCACATTTTCAAGAACTGCCTCATTCCCATCTTTATTAGATACCAAAAATGTTTGATCTCCACTATCAACATCTTCTTCCATAGATACATTAACAGCCTCCCTTGAATTCTTGCCTTCATTCCTCCTCCCTGTTTGGATACATCCTCCATATTCGTGAGTGGAGAGGAGTCCACCTTCTTTTTCCTTTAGCTTCCTGAAAGCAAAGAATCCTAGGCCTTTTCATCTTCTCCAAAACCAAAACCACGTGCTTTAATCTCCTAATATCCTTACCTTGAAACACGACCAACTCCTTAGAGACCCAAATCGTCTCCTCCATCTTAGTACATTTAGCCGTCAATTCATTTATGCGTTCAAGAATATCCTCCCCACTTCGACCTGTGTGAACTGGTCTGAGAGGTGGTTCATTGAAAAAGTCATCATGTACAAACTCAGAATCCGTCAATTCATGTTCATGTTCCAACCTATCCTCATCACTTCGAGCTGTGTTAACGGCTCCGAGAGGTGAATCCTTGGATATAGAAAACATAGCATCGTACCGAGCCGAACATCTATGCACTCTGTATAGCCAAGTGGCTAGGGATTTCTCCACCTGTGTTAAGTTCCAAGGAACTCTCCACATTAGGAGTTGCCAAAGGTTGGGTCTTATTTATGTTTTCACTATCCCCTACCACATCTAAGCATGTATCTAAGTGGAAGCCCTTCCAATCATGTCACCTTCACCACCTGACTGACCTCATGAGCAACACTACAAGCACTAGCCTGAGGTAGCTCAGTGCCCTTCAATCTCCTAGTGAAAACAATAGGTGTATCAGTGGTTTGAGGTTGACTAGAAGTGGATTGTAATACACTATCAGCGTATTCTATCGGGGATTAGAGATGCAAATGGTTTCAGCTAATCCTCATCAAACTCATGATCAGTGGGCAAAGTAATCATATGAGGAAATAAAGGAACATCTATAATGTGTACATTTTGTGGCTGATTCCTCATATGTGCAAAAACCTTAGAGAGCATATGATTTACTTCATACTCCTGAGTAGGCTCAACAGCTCTCTATTTGACTTTCCAAAATCAACTGAACAAACCTAGGATACAAATAGTATTTACCCTTTTTCCTAATGTTTTGAACTAGCCCCTCATAGATCATCTTAGACCAATTGAACTTTCTTCCATCGGATAAACAAATAATAGCAGTAGCAATTTTGGAAGGAAAGTCATTAAATCTTGTGGTCTTATTACTCATACACATCAATAAGGTGTGAATAAGAAACTTCCATTGTTTTGAAAACAAACTCTTAAAATACTGTACCTTATTACCTTTGTGAGTATAACCTAATCTTTCCAAACCAGCCACAATCTCAACATCTGAAAGATTATCAATACCATCAGCATCATCAAACTTTAAAACATCCCTAATGATCTCCTCAGAAACAGAAATAGCATTCTCATCATCAAACTTTAAAACTTCTACTCCATCAACCTTTTCAAGCTTAGCATTCCTCCAGAACTGATGTATGTAGGCTTTAAAAATGGTTGGTATAACAGTTAAGGCATAATGAATAAGACTGCGAACAAGGAAATCAATCATTTGATGAAACCCTTCAGATCGATCATTCTTTGTGAGAATAGCAACAAGGTTATGTGAAGTGGAATACTTTTCAGCCATAGTGATGAATGATGGTTATGATGTGGGTTTTGTGAATTATGCAAAGATAGGTGATTAGGGTTAGTAGTGAGCGCCAATTGAAGTGTTTTGAAGATCAAATAAATGATCCATCCGTGATTTGGGGGAAATAAAATGCTTTTGCCAAAGTTACCAAGTAGCCCCTGTAGTATCCAACTCTAACAAAATGCTATCTGCGGTTACAGAACAGCTATCCGCTTTTAGACACAAACCATCCATGGATACATAGTGACACTTCAACCAAACTACCAAGAATTATAGGAAGCAAATCTGTGTTATGATGAAAGAAATCTTACAAAAATATGAAGGATTATACATTTTGTTTTTTTTTAAACAAACACAAACAGCTAACACATCAGCTCCTATGTACACAAATCCTTCATTCCTGCAAGAAAACAACACAAAACAAACACAGAGAAGAAGGTTATGGTTATCGGTGGTTAGAAAAGCCATCGGGATCCAAATGACCTATCCGTAGGTTAGAACGGTAAGTCAATATGGTTAACTTTTTGGATTAATATCAGTCCAATACCCAAGAATCTCATTAACTCCTCAACCACATTTGACCTGCCCCTCATTTACTTCCAAAGCCCATTACTCTGCTTATATAAAGAAACCAAAACTCATATAACACACACACCAATCAAAATCAAAACCCTAATTACTCCAAAATCCACAATCAACATCAATCACCATGTGGAACCCTAGTTGGAATAAACCAGAAGTAGTTGATCTAACATCCTCCTCATCCTCATCATCATCAAATGAAGATACTAACCCATGGCAGTGTTACCTCCCTCCACAAGAAACAAGACCAAGAAAATCCCCATTTCTTCCATCATCAGAAGATGATAGTGTGGTGAATCCAAGTGATGCATCTAAGGACTCTGATGACTCCTCAAAGAAGAGAACTTCAAACCCCCAACCTTCATCATCCCAACCCCAAACAAGACCACGAGCAAGAAACCCACCACTCCCAAACAACAGAGAGGTGGTTCTTGGTCTACCAAAGACCAGTGTTGTGGTGCTTCTTCACATATCGTAAGGGGGAAGGGAAAAAGGAAAATGGAATGATGCTTTTGGTGAAACCAGCAGATGCAAGTATGATATGACTATGTCCTTTGTGCTTCATCTACTGTGGTCATCGTCATCATCTTCGTTTTCATCAATCCATCCTTCCCATTTTGATCCTTAGCTTCTTCGTCGTCGGTCATGCATATCACAAATGCATATCCAAAGCAATATCGGAAGGAACTATGAGCAAGTATAGTAAAAGGAAATCATGTATAGAAGTAGTCTTTTAATTTGCACTTGAAGTTGCATTGTAAGTCGTAGTCGTAAACCTGCTTTGAATGAATGAACAATGAACTTCAGATTTCTTTTACTTCTATAATGATCTTTCTTGTATCGCAAAATGGTTAGTGAAAACAGACAACTAGCAGAGTTTGAACCAAACTATCAGTGGTTAGAAACAAACTATCGGTGGTTAGAAACAAAAATAGCAAAACTAAGATTACATAATAACAGTTCAATACTTATACAAACCGATACAAAACTAGTTGAGAGTTTAGAAATTTATCATTCCAATGCTAACAACAAGGTATCAAACCTTCCCACATCAAAAGCTTTGGTGAGAAGATCAGCAACATTGAAATCAATATGGATTTTTACCATTTGAATCAACCTTTTCTCATTACAATCTATAATAAAATGATGTCTTATCTCAATATGTTTAGTTCTAGAATGTAAAACAGAATTTTTAATGATGCATATTGTACTGTTATTATCAATGTAAATCTTAGTATGCATAAAATTGTACCCAAAATCCAGCAATTGATTCTCAATACAAAGAACTTGACCACATCAACTAGCATCACCACATATTCAGCTTAGTAGAATTTGCCACAATAGTTTGCTTTTACACTGCCATGAAATAAGTCTCTGCTTCCCAAAACCGACATCCTCCGGTTGTAGACTTCCTATCCAAACTAGCACCAAAGATAGTCACTATCCTGTAGGCCACCAAGTTAATAGGAGAATCCTTTGAGTACCAAAGGCCCAATTTAGGATGACCCTTAAGATACCTAAAGATTCTCTTAACAACATTCATGTGTGATGAATTAGGTGTGACTTGAAATCTTGCACACACACATACCGAGAACATAATATCCGCCTAGATGCGTGAGATACATCAAAGATCCAATCATGGACCTGTGCAACTTCTGATCAACTCTGGTACTTCCATCATCAGGTAGCAATGGTTTCTAAGTCTCCATTGGTGTACTAGCACTCTTCACATCCTGAAACCCAAACTTCTTCAAAACATCTGCTACATACTTGTCTTGACTAATGAAGATACCATCAGTCCTTTGTTGAACACTGTAGCCCCAAAAATAAAGTGAGTTCTCCCATAGAACTCATCTGAAACTTATCATGCATAAGCTTCTCAAAATCTTTGCATAGCTCTTTATTGGTTGAGCCAAAGATGATGTCATCTACATAAATCTGAACCAATAAAATATCATCTTTGTGCTTCCTTATGAACAAAGTTTTATCAATCAGTCCTCTTTAAACCCATTGTCCATCAAATAAGTGGACAGGCACTCATACCATGCCCTAGAGCTTGATGCAAACCATACATAGCCTTCCTCACCCTCAGAACCTTTTCGGGATGATCGATCTTCAAAACCGTGGAGGTTGACAAACATCAACCTCCTCATCAATTGTGCCATACAAAAATGCACTTTTAACATCCATTTGATACACAACAAAAATTTTGAATGAAGCATAAGCTAAAAACAATCTAATAGCCTCAATTCTTGCAACTGGAGCAAACACTTCATCATAATCCAAGCCTTCGGTTTGTGTGTATCCTTGAGCAACCAACCTTGACTTGTTCCTCACAACAATACCTCTTTCATCCTTTTTGTTTCTGAACACCCATTTTGTCCCAATTGCCCTCTTACCATTTGGAAGTTCTACCAATGTCCAAACCTCTTGAAGTTTGAACTCAAGAAGCTCCTCTTGCATTGATTCTACCCATCCTTCTTCAGATAATGCTTCTTCAACTCTCTTGGGCTCCTTTTGAGACAGAAAACAAGCAAACAAGCAATTTTGCAAATCTTTATGACTGTTTCTTTTGTGAAGAGATCTTGCAAAGAACCCATGTTCAGGAAAGGGTTCTGTTTTCTTAACCTTGCTTCTTGTTTGAACTAGAGTATTCAAGTTTCCAAGTATTTGTTCCTTGGGATGAATCTTGTGTATCCTTGTTGAGGTAACAGGACTTTCATGAATGACATGTTCCAAATTAGTTAAATCAAAGATTGAAGAAATCATCCATGTCTTCATCATCGCAGGAGTATCAATTTCAATCAAAGCAGGCATATCGGGATCATGTGGATACTCCTCTTCACCATGTAGTGGCTTTGCATGTGGTCCAAATAAAGTACTACTATCGGTTTACAGCCGGATTTCACTTGTAATGTTAGTGGTAGAAGTTGTTGGCTTAGCAGTGGTTGTATTAACTCTATCCGTGCTTATTTTTGGCTTATCCGTGCTTGCGGATTGCTTTTTCTTCTTTTCAATTTCTTCTACCAACACTCAATTATCTTTCAATAACTCATCCTTATCTTGATGATGATCACTATTGCCTCCAGTAATCAAGACATCATCATTAGTGGGACCTTGCTTATCAATGATGGGTGAGACAGAACTAGCTTTCCACTTTTCAAACAAATAGAACTCTTGAGGAGAATCACTTCTTAGAAATTGCTTCGCACCGAATTCTTTTGAGTACTGCATCAACATTAGTGGAAGTTCCCGCAATGATAGGCTCATAATTCATAGATTTGGTTAGCATATCAATGTTAAAATGGCCAGTCAGGTCCTTTGGTCTCAACACAAGGAGTCTTTTCACTAACTTGAACATGTAAGTTCTCTTCAACAATTTTAGTCCTCCTATTGTTTACTCTAAAGGCATTACTATTTGAAGAGTAGCTTAAAAAGTATCCATCATCTGCTTTTTCTTGAAACTTGCCTAGGTAGTCTATGGTATTCAAGATAGTAACAGAACACCCAAAAGGTTTTAGGAATGCAATCATTGGCTTCCTATCATGTAACAACTCATAGGGGTCTTGTTATGAGGCTTCACTACCTTACTTCTATTCACACATAACATGCGGTGCCTAAACTTCAAAAGGTAGTTGGTAACTTAGACTCGACAACATAGTCCTAGCAGCCTCAATTAGTGTTCTATTTTTCCTTTCAACTACACCATTTTGTTGTGGTGTTCTAGCAACACTAAACTGTCTTTCTATACCTTTATCTACACAAACTGATTCATCACAAAGATTCTTAAACTCAGTTCCATTATCACATCTAATTATCTTTACTTTATGATTTACTAGATTTTCTATCTTAGTAATGAAACTCTTGAGAACTTCACTAGTTTCACTCTTAGCGTACCAAAAAGTAAACCCAAGAAAATCTACTATAATCATCAAGTGATAACTAGGCATCGCTTATGGTTCAAACTATTGACAAAAGTAGGTCCAAATAAGTCCATATGAAGCATAAACAGTGGTTGTGTAATGGTGTTGACAGCTTTTGGACTTACAAGAAGCTCTATGTTGTTTTCCTTTTTGACAGCCACACACAGCTTCCTTACACTAAAAAACCTTAGAAGGTAACCCTCTCACTAAGTTCCCTTTAACCAGTTTATTGATTGTTTTGTAATTGAGGTGACCTAATCTTCTATGCCATAACTTAGACTCATCCACGGATGCTTTAGCAAACAAACAAGTTAAGGACCTATTAGGAATTACATCTTTAAGATCAAAACAATATATATTTTCCTTCCTAGGTACCCTAAGTTGTATAAACTTCTCATCGTGCATCTTAAACTCGTGAGACAACACCACACACTCATTTTCACCAAAAGTACCCAGTTTTTCTTATCACACATTTGAGAAACACTGAATAAATTGTACTTAAGTCCCTATACCAAGTAGACTTTTTCAAAGTCCAAATTCCCTGTTCTAATTGTGCCTCTTCCAAGTATCTTTCCTCCCTTTGGATCATTGCCAAAAGCCACATATCCTCCATCAAAAGCTTCAAAATCTTCCAGGTTGCTCCCATCCCAAGTTATGTGCCCAGAGCAACCACTATCAAAAACTCCTTTGTCTTTTAGCTCATCTTGTAGATTGCCCTGCACATGAAAGTAAACAAGTTAGTTCCTTTTGTGGACCCAAGCCAATACGACTTGGGTCGCCTCTGTGCATCAATATATTCAAATTTGTTTAGGTCCATTGATGCACAGTTGACATGATGTAAAACCTTGGTCTTAGGTTTCCATTGCCAACTAGCTGAGGCCTTAACAACATAAAAATGATTTCCAACCATCAGTATCGCTTATCACCTTTGAAATTTTTAAAACTTCTTTGTTATCTGTGGTGATTTTTGGCTTATCAGCGGTTTGATTTTGCTTAGCCGTGTTTACACTTTGCTTAGATGGGTTGGAACCCATTTTGGAGAAGCAGTGACAATTGATTTTGTATTTCCATTCCTCATTAACACTGCTCTAGGAATCATGTTTTTGTTAGGATGAGGGTTTGTTTTCTTTGAAAAGTTTTGGTGATTTACCCTCCTCCAATGATTCCACACTTGTGGTCTGTTTTTATAACAATTTCTCTATAAGTGCTCAAAACTACCACAATTATAACAAGCTTTCTTGACACATTGAAACTCATTACCTAACCTATTAGATATTAGGCCATTAAAATTTCTCTGATTGCCCCTAGTTATATATCTTTTCATTTGTTCCCTAGGTACTTCCTTGTATTCTACCACTTTCTTAGTAATTTGAGCTCCAAATCTAGGTACAAGGTTAGCTTGTCTAGTATCAACTTGCTTAAGAGGTTCTAACTTTTAGGTGTGTTGATACTTTACTATCTTCCTCAGAACCTAATTCCCAATCTTCAATGATGGGAGCATCAGATGACGTATCAGAACTTATCTTAGGTGTTTCAGTCTTACTTCTATTCTGCACATAACATGCAAGGCCTACAAATTAGCTCAAAGGTAGTTGGTAACTTAGACTCGACAACATAGTCCTAGTGTACCTCAATTAGTGTTCCGTTTTTCCTTTCAGCTACACCATTTTGTTGTGGTGTTCTAGCAACACTAAACTGTCTTTTTATACCTTTATCTACACAAAACCGATTCATCACAAAGATTCTTAAACTCAGTTCCATTATCACATCTAATTATCTTTACTTTATGATTTACTAGATTTTCTATCTTAGTAATGAAACTCTTGAGAACTTCACTAGTTTCACTCTTAGCAACCAAAAAGTAAACCCAAGAAAATCTACTATAATCATCAGTGATAACTAGGCAATACTGCTTATGGTTCAAACTCTTGACAAAAGTAGGTCCAAATAAGTCCATATGAAGCATAAACAAAGGTTGTGTAATGGTGTTGACAGTTTTGGACTTACAAGAAGCTCTATGTTGTTTTCCTTTTGACAGCCACACGCCTTACACTAAAAACCTTAGAAGGCAACCCTCTCACTAAGTTCCCTTTAACCAGTTTATTGATTGTTTTGTAATTGAGGTGACCTAATCTTCTATGCCATAACTTAGACTCATCCACAGATGCTTTAGCAAACAAACAAGTTAAGGACCTATTAGGAATTACATCTTTAAGATCAAAACAATATATATTTTCCTTCCTAGGTACCCTAAGTTGTATAAACTTCTCATCGGCATCTTAAACTCAGGAGACAACACCACACACTCATTTTCACCAAAAGTACCCAGTTTTTCTTATCACACATTTGAGAAACACTGAATAAATTGTACTTAAGTCCCTATACCAAGTAGACTTTTTCAAAGTCCAAATTCCCTGTTCTAATTGTGCCTCTTCCAAGTATCTTTCCTCCCTTTGGATCATTGCCAAATGCCACATATCCTCCATCAAAAGCTTCAAAATCTTCCAGGTTGCTCCCATCCCAAGTTATGTGCCCAGAGCAACCACTATCAAAAACTCCTTTGTCTTTTAGCTCATCTTGTAGATTGCCCTGCACATGAAATAAAACAAATTAGTTCCTTTTGTGGACCCAAGCCAATACTGACTTGGGTCTGCCCTGTGCGTCAATATAATCAAATTTGTTTAGGTCCATTGATGCACAGTTGACATGATGTAAAACCTTGGTCTTAGGTTTCCATTGCCAACTAGTTGAGGCCTTAACAACATAAAATGATTTCCAACCATCCAGTATCGTTATCACCTTTGAAATTTTTAAAACTTCTTTGTTATCTGTGGTGATTTTTGGCTTATCAGTTTGATTTTGCTTAGCCGTGTTTACACTTTGCTTAGCAGTGGTTGGAACCCATTTGGGAGAAGCAAAAAAATTGATTTTGTATTTCTATTCCTCATTAACACTGCTCTAGGAATCATGTTTTTGTTAGGATGAGGGTTTGTTTTCTTTGAAAAGTTTTGGTGATTTACCTCCTCCAATGATTCCACACTTGTGGTCTGTTTTTATAACAATTTCTCTGTAAGTGCTCAAAACTACCACAATTATAACAAGCTTTCTTGACACATTGAAACTCATTACCTAACCTATTAGATATTAGGCCATTAAAATTTCTCTGATTGCCCCTAGTTATATATCTTTTCATTTGTTCCCTAGGTACTTCCTTGTATTCTAACACTTTCTTAGTAATTTGAGCTCCAAATCTAGGTACAAGGTTAGCTTGTCTAGTATCAACTTGCTTAAGAGGTTCTAACTTTTTAGGCTGTGTTGATACTTTACTATCTTCCTCAGAACCTAATTCCCAATCTTCAATGATGGGAGCATCGAGATGACGATCGAACTTATCTTAGGTGTTTCAGTCTTACTTATTCCTTCAACCAGTTTGTTAAAACTGAATTCACTACTAAATGACAGTTCTTTAGCAGGTGGTGCATGTTGCATAAGATGGGTGGTGGCATATTGTTGTATCCTATCCCGAACCCTTTTCATTAGATGACACTCTATAGATTTATGAACCATATCAGAAGCAAATTGTGTTTTAGCTACCCTAACAACATGTTTTTTTTTTCATCTAGGGCCTTTTGTTTTGCACTCTGCAGTTCAAGTTTCTCTTAAAGCATTTTAATCTCTCTATTCTTAAGATCAATTTCACCACCTAATATATTGATCTTATCTACATACTCAAACTCACATTTAATACAATATTTAAGCTTCTCTTCCACACTCTCTAGACCAACTCTATAACCTAAGTTATCCATCGTCAGTCTTTCTACTTCTTTCCTCATACTCTCGATAGCTTTTGAGATTCTAAGTTATCATGACATGATTTAAAAGAACGGTAGAATCATTAGATACCTCGAATCTGAACCGAAGATGAAGCATAGGCCATAAGAGCAAAGTTATGCTCTCTTGAAGCTTCACTAGCAAGAAAAGCTGCATTGGGACCTTCTTCAATCTGATCACTCCAATCATAATCACCAATCCCATCTTGAGCAACCAAATGAAGAAGCAGAGGCTCTTCGTAGTCTTCTTTATGCCTTCAATTCTTTTAGGAGCTCGACATTCCCTAGCAAAGTGCCCTTTCTTCTTGCAGTTAAAGCACTCCATCTTGCTTTTGTCGAACCCAGATCTCCTTTGACCATCATACTTAACTTGTCTTCCAGTCCTCCTCAGAAACTTCCTTGCTTGGAGAGTCAACATTGCCATTTGCCATTGAAGATTAATCTCTTCAAGATCATCGATCAATTTGATCCGGATCTTGATTTAACACAAGAACACTAGTAGTTAAATCAGTAAAAGTACAAATTGCACCATCATCGACATTATCACTAACAATGGTATTGTTTGCAATAGCCGTGGTTATACCATAGGCAGCAGTGGATACATCTTGTGGGCTCTTGTGATTAGTGGATACGAAAGCAATGTTTTGATTAGCAGAAGATGCATTAGCAAAGTTATTCTCAGACTCATAAACCTTCAAGTTATTGAAGAGATTGTCCAGAGTCATCTTATCAAAGTCCACCTTATTTCTCCACACAATTGTATGAATAGCCCATTCAGATGATAAACTCCTAATGAACTTCAAATTAATATCTTCTTGAAGAACCTTATAATCTACTGACTTCAGTTGGCTGATAAGTTTTTGAAGTCTATTAGATGTGCCATCAATCTTTTCTCCACTAAGAGAAGTGAAGGTTTCAAATTGATGCTTGAGCATATTCATCCTTGACTTCTTAGTAGCTTCATTACCAAAAACCTTGTTTCAAGAGCATCCAATAAATCTTTAGCAGACTCATATTGTTCAAAATCAAAGCATAGTCATTGGGTATTCCCATGGAGAGAATACTGTGAGCTTTGATCTCCATTTTCCTTTTTGCTTTATCAATTTCACTAACAATAGCTATCTCTTGACCATCCTCACCCTTCCTAGGAAGAGTGTCTCCCTTTTCAACGACATCCCAGAGAGCATAATCAATCATACGAATGTATTGCCTCATTCGCATTCTCCAGATTTGATACTCACCATGCTTGAGCATGGGTACCTTTGAAGCAGTTACCATGTGAGTTTCGTCAGACATCTTATCTTCCTTGAACAAAACTTAACTTGATCTCTTCTTGATTACAGTTTCTAGATCACAAGCTCTGATACCACTTGTTGATCCCAGTAGAGCAAACAATCTAATATAGAAACTGACTTAGAATAAAAACTTATTAAGTATTACACGGAATTTAACACTTAACCTTAAGAAGAAGAACAGTTAACATTCAACACCTCAATATTATTTATTAATACGAATACTCTTACAGTATTAGGGTTTTGCAACCTTGAAGTGTATCGACCTTAGATATATAACTTATATCTCTAATCTAACCTAGGACCTCCTTTTATAGACTAAGGAGTCCTTTACATAATACAATACGTAACTTACAAGATAAATATCTTTACCATATTTATCTAATACAATAAACTAAACCGACTATACAAAACACTAGCAGTGGTTACAATATATCATCCGTGGTTACACACTACTACTAGCCGTGGTTGTCTTTATCAGTGGTTACATTCTTCTGTCCGTGGTTATATCAAACCTGTCCGTGGTTCCAGTACTTAAAGTAATTCATGATTCAAGGAACCAAAAACCCAACACTTGTTAAAGATCTTTGCTCTGTAGTCCGTAGTATTTGATTCTTCATGTTTTGCATGTTTGGTTAATCCAAATGGAAGTCTTTAACTGATCCACATGATGATGAGTTTTGAGCCAGCTTTGAGATCATCAGCTTCCATAAATCTCTGACTCTTCCTTTTCAGTGTTGACATTATGTGATGTTGTGACATAGGACCGACATGGTCACATTCTGAATCATGATTTCTGCTCATCAGAGTAGCGGAAGCTTTAGTTGATTCCTGATATTTGCAGCAGCGTAGCAGAAGCATGGAGTGAAAATATTAGAGTCGTTGATGCACTTATCATGATTTCTTTAGAGATGAATGTGTTGTGAGAGCATGCGGTAATGGATTGACCTCTTAATTCTGATCAGCTGCAAACATCGGGTGTACTTGCACACAACAGTTAGCAATAAAGTGCACGAAAAGTGTCTTTAATCACTTTCGTCGAATTGAGGTACACGGCCCACGGTTCCCCGTTAATCAGTTCAAGTACTGCCTGTGATCAGGTATAATTCCAAAGAATCTCCTTGAGAGGGTTTCGCAGCTGTTCTAGCTGTTCTCAAACTGGAATGTCTCAAAGATGACAACACGAAGTGAGTGAACCAGCGAATTTGAGATTCACTGATTGACGAAAAGAGATTTGAAAAACAATCGTGTACTGCTCAAAATAAAGTGTTTTTGCAATACAAAGAAGGTTTTAAGGAAAATCAATTATCAATCATAAACACCTTTTATTTTTGAAATATTAATACACGGTCGATGTGCTAGAGAAAAGAGTTTTAAGCACAACGATCGGTTTTTCAAAGGTATCCGTCAATCCATTACATGAACCAGGATTGATTCATAATTTTGAATCGCCCCATTGTTTATGTTCAATTGTCACATGGTTGATCTATTGGATAGATCTCACACGCCACCTACCAAGACCTTGTTTGATGTTGGCTCTAGAAGGCTTTCCATCTTCATTGTGAGTATGTTGGCATATCACTCAGATGTTCTGGCAATACAACAAGGATAATGCGTAGGACTCATGAGATATATTCTTACTTTCCACATTGTGTGAAACAGTGAGTCTTCATTGATTGTGTCCTAATGAGATTTGTTAGATGATCTCGCGGCTTTAGACTCAATAGTGCACATTTGGTTCCTATGCCGGAGACTAGGGAGAGGGTCTCCTTCTTCAATATCAACCATCTCTAAGAGAAAGTCGATAGATAATGTAGGTTCCCCGTGAGAATGAAACAAGTCCTTTTAAGAGGAACTTGAGCAGCTTGGGAAGATGTAGTGCAGTGCGTCACTGGGTCCATGACGTCTTGTCTTCAATACCGGTGTTACCTATGTAATAGCCAGTAGCATATGAATTGAACCCGGTTTCTGCCCTAAGGTTGAAATAATGGAGGGCTATTTATTTTCACCCTTTTCACATTCATTTCTTTTTCATTATTCAACCCCTTCAGTGCTTACCGAGACTTCATTACTAGAACCTTGTTGGGTTTATTCCAGTTCTAGCTCTATCTCAGTCCGCACTCTTCCCATATTCTCATTTTTCTCCTTTTTTCATCATACCTAAGGACTCTACACTATCTAGTGGATTGTCCCTGGGTAGATCCCTCCGGCTCTGGCGGGATCGTGGGAATGAATACCTAACCTAACCATCCTTATATCACCATACATAAAGTAAATTTGGTCGGTCTTTTTGGTATTGTTCATCAGCCATTGGAGCCAATAGAAAACCACTTGAAAATCAATCCAGGTACTTGTGATATATTATCAAAGCATTTTCATATTTTAGAAAACAACTCCCCCTCAACATGTGTATCGTGTGTTTGAAATCAGTTTGACACATGGAGGCAAGAGGAAGAATTCACTTCTTTGATCAATATTTTCTAAAAATATCGACATCACTTTCCCGATCAAAATCAGTGTTTCACATATAGTTAAAGTTATTTTCGGGAAATAATGTGGTTTTCAAAAATTTGCTCCCCCTCAATATGTGCATCTGATTTTGAAATTGTTTAGCACATATTAGGGAAAACCTGCACTTAGAGATAAATCAATCACGATTCAATCCTTATTGGTTTGATGTAGATGCTCCCCCTTAACATGTGCATGAAAAACTTGAAATCATTTGGCACATGTAGGGAGGAGAGCTTGTTAATCACGTATAAAACCATTTATCGAATTATCAGTTTAAATCCAATTTAAATCACAAATTCTCCCTCGATCACAATTTTCAAATCCTTTGAGATTTGTGATCTCTATTGATTTAAATTAAATTTTGAGAACTTTTTGAGGAGAATAGTGACTTGCTTTTGAAAAGCATTTTAACTGATAAGGATAATATTTTGAGACTTTAAACTCCATTGATCAATTATGCATAAATATCTTTTGAAAACATAATATTAGCCAAGGACTTGAATCAATTGTATAAAACATTGTTCTTTTTGATTTTCCAAAACTAGACCTTGCTCTTTTACGTGACAATTGTTTGAAAAATAACCTTTTTGATTAAATTGAAATCATTCTCCCCCTCAATCAATGACATGAGTTGTTGATTGAGTGCTGGAGATTTTGACAAAGACTAAGCTCAGATGATTTTCAGAAATATAGTCCAAGTTATTTTCAAAGCAATTTGTTTTCAGAAGATGATAAATATTTTTCAGAAGAATATTTAGAAGGAAAAATATTTTTGAAAGAAACATTTGTCTTTTTGTCGACAAACATTTCATTTTTAGAATCAGAGCATTGGATTTTAAAACTAGATAAATCACGGCTCTGTTCTTTCTTTTTAAACACGGGTTACTGTCTGAAATAACAGTAAGCCACCATTTTTCTCCGTCTCATTTAAAAAAAAAAACAATTTATGTACATTCGAAGAACATCTAAAGACCCGTGACACTCTTTGAATGTCAACACAAAGTCCATAGATGTTATCGAATTAAGAAAAACATGACAAAATGACAATATTTTTTTGGAATTTTTCGAGATTTTCAAATTTTTTAATGGATTTTTGAAGTTTTATATTTTTCTATTTTCTTTTGAAAAAAATATTTACAAGAGATATATGAAGAAAAACATTTACTCCTCGTCTTCCTCTTGAAGACGTTTGGGTGTGTCCGGTTGTAGACTCTTTAGACCAAGTCGTGGAAGGATAAACTCAAAACGTTCTCTAGGAAGAGCTTTGGTGAAGATGTCTGCTAACTGGTATTCAGTCCTCACAAAATAGAGTTCTACCACACCGTTCTCCAATTGCTCCTTGATGAAATGATGTCGAATGTCGATATGCTTTGCTCTTGAGTGTTGAACGTCGTTGCATGAGAGAGAAATGGCACTTTTGTTATCACAATATAGAGGGATTTTGTTGAATTCAAAGCCATAGTCAGATAATTGGGATCTCATCCATAGGATTTGAGAACAACAAGATGACATGGCTATGTATTCAGCCTCTGTAGAGGATATAGACGTACTCATTTGTTTCTTTGAAGACCAGCTCACAAGCTTATCACCCGAAAACTGACCACCTCCTGACGTGCTTCGACGTGTATCTTGACATCCTGCATGGTCAGCATCTGCATAGGCTGTTTGTGACATACCGGTGTCCTTTGGATACCAAAGTCCCATGTTGATGGTTCCTTGGAGATACCGAAAGACCCGTTTAACCGCTTAAAGGTGCTTTTTGGTAGGCTTAGCCTGGTATCTAGCACACATGCATACAACGAATAGAATCTCTGGTCTACTGGCAGTAAGGTACATCAGGGACCCAATCATACTATGATATTTGGTCTGGTCAACCAGGTTCCCTGAGTGGTCCTCATCCAGTTTAGTACGCTCCACCATGGGAGTGTCAACAGGGTCACAAGAATCAAATCCAAATTTCTTTAAAATCTCATTAGCATATTTAGATTGATTGATAAAAATGCCTCCGGGACTTTGTGAAATTTGTAATCCCAAGAAAAATGACATTTGTCCCATCATTGACATTTGAAATTTGTAGCCCATCTCCTTAGAAAAACGGTCACATTCATTGGGGTCAGTCGAGGAAAAAATAATATCATCAACATAGATTTGAACATGAATTAAGTGTTTGCTTGACTTTCTGGTGAACAATGTCGGATCAACTGCTCCTTTGCGAAATCCAGTAGATAGAAGAAACTTTGATAGCGTATCGTACCATGCCCTTGGAGCTTGCTTCAAACCGTAAAGAGCCTTTTTCAAGCGATAAACATGAGTAGGATGCTCTGGATTCACAAAACCTTCAGGTTGTCTAACGAATACGACTTCTTTAAGATCTCCGTTAAGAAAAGCCGTCTTTACATCCATATGATAGACTACCATGTTCTTACTTGCAGCGTTAGCTAGGAAGATTCTAATTGCCTCGATGCATGCAACTGGAGCAAATGATTCTTCAAAGTCAATACCCTCCTCTTGGCGGTATCCTTTTGCAACTAATCGAGCCTTGTTCTTTAACACATCACCATGCTCATCAAGTTTTACTTTGAAGATCCACTTTAGAGCAATGATCATAGCACAGTCAGGAGCAGGTACCAATTCCCATACATCTAGTCGATCGAACTTATGAATTTCTTCTTGCATGGCATTCAACCAGCTGTCTTTATTTATGGCAGTTTTAACGTCTTTTGGTTTGACCTTGGATAGTACAGAGTTGAAGAAGCACCATAAGGCATCAGTTGCAAGTTGTTTACGAGTGGATACTGGACGAGAGGGGTTTCCAATGATGTTGTCCAATGGATGGTCATGTGTCCATTTTCTAACGTGTTTGTGTGGTTGTTGTTGAGGAACTGAAGTAGCCGAGTCATTTTCCCCTGATGAAGATGGTTCTGATGATGGTTCAGGAGCAAATATGTTCTCAAAGGGAGCATCTTCGGGAGTAGCAAAGGGGTTATCTCCATCATAGGTGCCGAAAACAATTGCATGATGTACACTTGATGATTGAGGAATTGATGATGAGACTGAGTGATCAGCAGAAGGCGCTTCTTGACTCAATGACATAGAAACTGAAGGGTTATCTACGTTGACAGGGATAGGAGGAGCCTCTATTGATGGATTTGACAGATCATTAGCAATTGGCTCATAGTGTTCATCAAACATTGGATCATACAATTTCTTCAAATCATCTTCTAAAGGAGGTACATATGGAGTTGCTGGAGAGGGATTTTGTACAAGAGAAGAACTGATGGGACTACTTGATGAAGGTTGTGATGCGGGTCCAGAACTTGATTGTCTTGGAGCCATTTGCCCAGACAACTCATCGAACGTGACGTAAATAGTTTCCATGATATCTCGAGTTCTTTTGTTGTAGATTCGGTAACCCTTCTTGTTTGATGCATAACCCAAAAAAACTCCAATATCCGCCTTGGCTCTTAACTTACCTAAATCTTGACCGTCATTAGTTGGATAGCACAAAGCACCAAATACACGAAGGTAGGAGAGATCAGGTTTTCATTTATGAACAAGTTCATATGGAGGTTTTGCATGAGTGGTGTGTATGAGGGAATGATTTTGGGTGTAGCAAGCAGTGGCAATGGCTTCAGCCCATAGAAACATTAGAACCTTTGAATAAATTAGCATAGTTCTTGCACCTTCAACAAGGGTCCGATTTCGTCTTTCAACTACACCATTCTGTTGAGGCGTGTGTGGAACACTTCTTTGATGACTGATTCTAATGCTTTCATAAAATTGACTTAGGTCTTTGTTAACAAACTCAGTGCCATTGTCTGTTCGAATAATTCTAACAGTCTTGTTAAGTCGAACCTGAAGCTGCTTGATAAGTTTGATGCTGACATCTGGAGTTTCATCGTTTGTCCTCAAAAATTTACCCAAGTAAATCGAGAGTAGTCATCAACAACAACTAAAATATATTTCTTCCCATTTATCGTTTGCACTCTCATTGGTCCACATAAATCCATATGAAGGGTATGAAGAACTTCCATAACTGAGTTTGTAGGTTTGGGTTTGTGGGCATATTTCCTGCTTTTTCCCAATTGGCATGCTGAACAAAGATGATCTTTTTCATACTTTAATCTGGGTAAGCCTCTTACAAGGTCCTTTCTGGAAAGATCATTAATGGTGCCGAAGTTCAAGTGATTGAGACGACGATGCCATAACCATGACTTTGTTTTTGAAGCCTTTGAAAACAAGTAGATGGGAGAAGACTTCATCATGTCTTCGATAGAGATGGTGTATAGGTTTGAACCCCGTGTCCCTCTTAAAAGTTCCACACAATCAAGTTCTCTAACAAAACAAGTATATTTTCTAAAAGCCACCTCTAGCTCAGAATCATAGAATTGACCAACAGAAAACAGGTTATGACCAAGACCTTCTACATAATATACCCTGGAGATTACACTATCACCAACAACATAGTCTCCATAACCCATAATTGCACCAAAATGGTCGTTCCCGAATCTAACAGTCCCGATGAATTTACTCACGAAGTTCATGAGCCGCTAGCGATCTCCAGTCATATGCTTGGAACAGCCTGAGTCCAGGTACCACAGAACGATTTGAACGATCTGCAGTTGAACACAGACAAGAATGGATAACTAGATAATTGGGAACCCCATGCAATAATGGGTTCCACTTGGTTAGACAAAGAGATTGGAACTACCACATCAGAAACAGAGTCAATAAAATCATTAGTGGTAGATGCCGGGCTAGTAGAAATAGTAGATCTATTCAAAGCATGTTCACTTCTTAAAGGTATAGTTCTACCAGTGGGCATCTATTTCCTAATAGGCATTGACTTAGAAAATCTATGGCACAACTCATTAAGATTAAATTTACGGCCAGTCGGTATCCATTGATAACCTATATTACTAAATTTTCTTCCTGTGGGTTTCCAATGTTTTCTAACCTTCTTCCGCCTTTGCTTTCTAGCCTTCTTAGCTTGATTTTTGGCATTAACACTTTTAACTGGATATTTAACAGCATTAATCAAATCATTCACACCACATACATGATTAGTAACAGAAACCAAACAACCATCATTACATGTTTTGCCAAAAGTAGCAGAATTCGCATTAGTTACAGCAAGCTTAGAGCTAACACTAGAATCAACACGGTTCGTTTTATTCAAATTTTTCCTAAGATGATCTTCTACTCTCTTCCACTGAACATTCCTAGCATGCGAGGTCCTATCATTCTTTGTGTTGCCTTGAGGCTTTGACCTGCTTGCTTTAGTGTCACTTTCTACTCCTGTAGAGGGAATGGGAACATTAGTTGGTTTTGCTACTTTTTTCAATTCAGGTTTAGAAGTGTTGGGATCTGAGCTACATGAAGGCACATTGAAATTCACTTTCTTAATACTGGGCATAGAAGTACTGGGATCTGAGCTACTTGAAGGCACATTGAAACTCACTTTCTTGATACTAGGCATAGAATGGGTTACATACTTAGCACTAGGCATAGAACAAGGTATCACAGCTTTATCTTTCTCACATAAGGATTTAGGACATGTTGCTCTTAAGCATTCTAACAGCTCCTGAGATCGTTTGGCTTGAATGCAAGCAAACCTAATTTCACTATCAAGTGGCTTATTTATGTAATCCTCTTCTACAATCTCACGGAGACATTCTAGACTATCCTTAAGGTGAAAGAAATAGTTATGAAATACAAGTTCGTTATTTCAAAGAAGAGGAGGAATGTATTTAACAGTCACAGTATATTTTGAGTCAGCAGATGACTTCGATGCAACATTCTCATTAAAAACAAGTGGCATTTTCCCTTTTACCTGACTCTTCAGATTCTCAATTTCCTTTTGTAACGAAGTTATTTTTTCATTGTTTTTGTCACGAGTGACTTTCATTGAGTCGTATAACTCTTTGAAGTGTCGTTTGACCTTTTCATTTTCTTCTACAAAACTCTCATTTTCCTGTTGTAATACGTTAATGATGTTTTGAAGATGAAAGTTTTGAGAAACTTGAGAATCTAAAGGAGGAGGCATTTGGGAGCCAGTCACATTGTTCTTTTCACCCTTTAATTGTGAAATTTGGGCTTTCAACTTTCTGATCGTGTTACAGTGAGCTTGAATCTGTTCGTCACGTTTGTTTATTTCAAAAACTGCATCAAACTCTTGAACATTTGAGGATGTCCTGATGCTTGAGGTTTTTACATTTTCTTTGAGACGTTGATATTTTAGTTGCAAATCAAAATATTCAACTTCTAGCTTAGAAAGATGTTTTACCAAATTATCGTGATCATCCTGGTCAATTTTCTCATTTAGTTTTGAGTTTTTGTTTTCAAGCTCAATAACACGATCATGGGAGACTTTCAAAGCAACAGATAATTCATGAAATTGAGAAGCAGTAATAGAATGCTTAGTAACAGTATAAAACACATCTTGAGCCACACAACTCAATACTAAGTTCTCATTTAAGATATGCAGATTCTTCCTTTCAATTTCATTATATTTGAGTTCCCGTTCATAATCATTGACCTCAATTATCATTGCATAAAATTCCTTTTCCATTTCTTTAATATCTGAGTCTATCCCTTTTTGAAGACTCTCAAATTGACCTTTTAATTGTTTAAAGAAAGGCATGACCTCAGTTAAATAGCATTCTTTAGTTTGCTCAAAACCCCTCTCCCCTTCAGTTATCCCTGTAGGTGTGATTCTTTTCTTACATGTCTTTTCAAAATCAACGAATAGTTGATAAACAACATATAGGCTGATTAAGGTCTTGCTCTTAGTGGGAATAGATCTAGGAACTAAATGCATTGGTGTATTTGGAGGATACACAGTCGCTAGAGGCATTTTCCTAAGGGGAGTGTTTGCTTTAACAAGTGCATTAGCTTTTTGCATATCTATGTCCTTTTTCTAAAAAACTTGTTCTGGGGTTAATAGAGTTTGAGGCTTAAAAATGTTGAGGGAAATCCAATTTTCTTTAGTGTAATCATGGGGTTTGAACGTTATGTTTTGCTTTTTACACTCATGATCTTTTAGCTTCTTATCCATTTTCTCCCTAGTGACTTCTTCTAATTGCATATCTTCCTCAGTGCACTCAGCGCAACTAGGTTTCTACCTAGGCTTAAGGATTTCATTACCATCATATATTACCTTATGAGCTTCTCTAGCCACTTTACCATATTCAGGATTGGGTTCCTTTACGAGGGGAATGTTATGCTTATCGCTGAAGACTCTATGCTTAGTGATCATGTGAGCAGTCTGAATGGTATTCCATGGTACGTACAACTTATTTTCAAGCTTCTTTTTCAAAGTTTTTAGATTGGAAAAGTCATTCAAGAGTTTTGATTCCTTAGCATTAAATTCTTGTTTAAGCACTTTAACATTATCTTGGAGTTCTTGCTTTTGCTTAACAGTTTTAAAAGATTTTCTTGTAAGGAGTTTAACTCTTGTTTTAACACTTCTTCTCTAAAATTACTTTTTCTAATAATTGTACGCATTGGTCATCCATTTCCTGCTCACGGGTAGTTAACTCAAACTTAGCACGTTGTTCATAAATAGCAACTTGTTCTTTATAGGCATTCAGTTCAGAGATAACAGAGTCATCAGGGGCACATAGAGTGTATTCATAAAAAACATAGTCATCTTTGACTGCAAAAGATGCATCACTTGGTACAATCTCACTTTCACTTTGTATCACGTATTGATCATATGGAACAACATTACTATTACCCACATAATCAATATCTGATTCATTAGTTTCATGTGATTGTACTTTGTTATGCATCTCTTGCTCATCAACTTCATCGTATAGTTTTAATACCTCTGAGATGATTGAATCTTTGGATGGACCAACCTATTGTGGTGATGAAACCTTTGGAGAGACCATTGGTGAAATGCTAGCCATGAAGATTGTCTGGGCATTAGGTTCATCATCGATATCAGAGTCAAATGCATCACAGTCAGCAACTTGAAAGGCATTTTGATGATTGTGACCTATTTCTGAATTGGCTGCTCATCCACATCAACATCATAGGTTTTGGCATTTCCATCAGCAAGAAACAACAACTCTTCTTCATCCAAAACTGCTCCATTGTCCTGAGCTTGCACCAGCAGCATCTTGTTCCTGAAGTACTCTGCATTTTGAGGGCATTTTGGAGATGTGCAGTTCCTTGCAATGTGTCCATCACCACCATAGTTGTAGCACTTGATTAGATTTCCTTGTCCTTGATTGGTATTCCTTCCACGATTCTGATTCGCCACAAACCCTCCACCTGCTCCAGTATTACCATAACCTGCTCCAATCATCCTATGTTCATATCGTCTTCCTTGCACATTCTGCACCACTACCTTACCATCTCTGACAGTAGCTTGATTGTATGGATTGGATGCTGTTCTGAGGTTATTGTTGGTGTGTGGAGTGGAATTCAGATTTTGACTAACCATGAGAGACAGTTGATTGATGAAGTTTTCCATGAGTGTGTTTGTATCTGGAGGCTTATATGTTGGATCTGGAATGAGCATGTGGTTACCATTACCAGTAGGTATGACTTGAGATGCTTTGCCGGTTATTCCTACATTGGTGTAAAAGGCTGTTGAATCATTTGACGAACTAATTTGAATTGAATTTATCCAAGATCATTCGTTCAAACATAGCATGTCTCTCATTCTGAAGCAAGTATGCATACAATTGCTCATAGTTGGTGTTCCTCAGACCTTTTGTTAACTTGACTGAAGTGACAAATTTATGCCATTCGGGATTCATGTTGTTCACAAACTTTGAATTTAGCTAAATATTTGGCATAGTCATTTTGATATTCCTCATGTCATTTACAAGCTTGTGGAACCTCACGTAATATTCAGTGACACTTTCTCCTGGTTTCATCTTAAAGTGATCAAAGTCATCATACAGTTGAGATTCTCTGTCTTCTTTGGTTAATTCAGAACCAGAGAGAAGCATCTTGACATTGTCCCAAACTGCTTTGGCTTCAGTGTTGTGATTGATTAGTTTGTAGATGTCCTTTGGTAGACCCTGAAGTACAATGTTAGAAGCCCTGATGTCAGCATCGTATCTCTTTTTCTCCTTAGCACTGAGCTCATCGTACGTCTTTGGTCTGTCCAATCCTAAGGTGACAGTACCATCCATAGCAGTTTCAAGTGTGTCTCTTGTAGTCTCAATCTGATAAGGTCCTTCATCAATTCATTTGAGAATGTTAACCCCATTTTCCTTTCCCAAACAGTACAACCTAATTCGTTGAGCCCATGAGTCATAATCAGTTCTGTCAAGCATAGGTGGACGAGTATCTGATCCAACTGCTTGAACATCCTCAACTACAATAGAAATGATAGTAGGTACGTTGTTAGACATGATTCCAGATTCTACCGGATTTTACTATTCTTTGATTAAACTGGGAAATTGATTCTTTCACGGGATTTTACCAAATCAAAAGAACAACCGTAAAACATAGCACGAAGAAGTGACAACTCTCAATAGACAAGTACTAAACTTGACAAGTCGCACCCTAACCAACTCGCTTAAAGATCAACTCGCTTAGTGAACAAGTCGCATAAATGGACAACTCGCTTAACAGCCAAGTTGCATGAACCAACTCGCTTAATAGACAAGTCACTTAAAACCCAAGTCGCATAAAGATACAACTCGCTTAATAGACAAGTCGCTTAAAAACTCAAGTCACTTAAAGAGTCAACTCGCTTAATAGCCAAGTCGCATAAACCAACTCGCTTCCAAGAAAACTCGCTTAGGTGTCAACTCGCAGAAACAGACAAATCGCTTAATAGCCAAGTCGCATAAACCAACTCGCTTTCAATAACAAAGCAACTCGCTTCCTAGAAACACAATACCGTGGCTCAACTCGCTTCGTACAATATTCAAAAACACCCACTTTAACAATCAAAAGAAACCCAACCACGATGATACAAGCCTTCTAATTCAAAACCTAAACACATATGATGATCGTAAACACAAAAGTACAATCAAAATTCAAACTTTAACACTAGAAATTGACCAAATGATTCAAACTCTAATAAACACTTATAACCCCAAAAACCTTATGAAATCCACCAAAACAAAGAGCATGAAAGATGAGTGATCAAACCATGGCTCTTGATACCAATTGTAACTTATAGGATTTCACAAACACATCAGACCATAATCATATGAGGCGTATACAATGTTTAGAGAGAGAAAGTTCTAGAGAGTGAAAGGGAACTATGTGAAACAAAAGAAAAATGGTATTGAAGCTCCAACCCTCTACCTTGGGAGGTAGAGGGTATTTATAGTGTCTTACAAAATACGCCACCTACGGGCTGTGGATCGGGCATACAGTGGGTAAAGACCCGTCCGTCCTCCACGGTGTTACTTAACTAAATACTAACTAACATTAAATAACTACGACTACGAGCTTTCTAACGACTACGACTACGAGCTTTAAACGACTGGATTTTATAAATCCTAACAGGGAAGCACATTAGTTTCTTGTGATGTGTCATTAGGCAGTCTAATAATTCCTGGTGCAACAACGTTTGTGTTACTATTCCTATCTTTCTTAAGTGTAACCAACTCTTCTTTTAGATCATGGATAGTGTGTAACAAATCTTGATTTTCAGAACGAGTGTTTCCATTTTGTCGTAAGACATCATTGGTATATGCAAGATGATCATCAATATCTTTTGACGCTTGAGCACGAGTCTTTTTGAGTAAATCAAATATAACGCCATATTCCGTTTTAACTTTTGAAATTTCTTGTTCATATTTTGAAATTTGACACTTCAAAGACACGTTTTCATCATCCAGTTGCTCAAGTTTTGGATTAAGAGTTTTGGTATGCAACTGGTTGATTTTGTTTTGCAAAGCAAGTTCTCGATTTTGACAATCCTTTTGACACCATTGAAGATGACGTTTTGCATTTGAAAGTTCGTTTAACAAATGTTCATTTTCAACTTTTAACGACTTGATTTGTGACACATTATCGTTATTCTCAACATTTTCAACAGAATCAACAGAATCAGCAGTGATATAACCAAATGCAGATGCAACAGTATGGAGTAAAACAACATTTATGGTATCAGCACAGATAACATCTTCCAAAAGTCGATCAACATCTTTTCTCAACATTTTCTTTTTAAGTTTTGTATTTGAAATCGTTGTTTCAGTTTGTTCGAAAACTCTTTTCATAAGTCCAAGCTCTTTGTGAAAATCCCTTTTCCCAATAAATTTCACACATTTTCAAATTTTGGACATGAGGTAAAATTCTTTTCTGAAAAATATCTCTTTGTGCTCGCGCTTGAGGCGATTGAAAATGTTCAACTTTTATTTCAGAATTGATTTCAATTTCACGTTCCAAAAGTTTGATGTCCGATAAGAATGTTTCAAAATATTTTAGAACTTGACATTGTTCAGCTAATGGCTTTATTTCATTTAATGAAGGTAAAGGACCATTAATTTGTGTAGTATTGGAAAGGGGACCATCATTAGAAGACTCAGAAGTATTGGAAAGGGGACCATCATTAATTTGTGCAGTAGGTGTGATAACCCAAGGTGTGTTGGAATGATCCTGTTGTGTGACAAAAGTTACGGCTTTTGAATAGTTAAATGGTTTGTTATAAACAACATTTTCCAATTTTGACCGACTCTCGTCTTCTGCATCTAATTCCTCCATGCGATTATATTCAACAACACTCATAATGGAATAATCAATTCTATGTTCTGCACTGTTAACTTGAGGATTTGGTTTGAATGGTCTATGTGAAAACTTAGGTTTGTAATCAGCAAGATTCGGTCCATATCCATTTGGATTTGGTTTAAAAGTAAACTTTTGAATAGTTGTGATTGACTCACCATGTTTATAAACAACATTTCGAAACTCTTTGATTTTGTTTTGTAAGTCGACAATTTCTTCAAGATAGTCATCTATTTGTTTCCTTGAATGCTTTTTGTACTCACATAACTGTTTTTGACAAGTTAACAACTCAGACTTGGCTTTTTGAGTTTCCGAAGTGAGAGCTTTAAGTTGTTGTTTATGATCATATTTCAGTTGTTCTATTTGAGACAACAAGGCATTCTTGGATGCGACTAGATCACATATCTGTTTTTCCAAAGATTTTTGATTTTGCTAGGATTTAGCAAATGCGACTTCAAAACCTTTTTCACGTTTCTCTTTTGTTTGAAAAATGTTGAGTTGGAACTTTAAGCATTCATTATCCTTAGTTAACAGTGCATTTTTATCCTTTAATTGTTGATTGATGTTAAAGCATTTTTCCATTTGAGATTTTTGGTCCGTAATTAAGGTCATGAGCTCAATATCTGGATTAGACACAGGTTCAGTTTGTTCGACGTGAGTCTCAACATGATCATTATTTAGATCCTCAAATATAACCATGGAGTCAACTTGATTATCAATATTAGCCATAAGGTCATCTTGATCGTCAAATATTACTACGGGATCTATTTGATTATCATCGGAATGAGATGTAGATGGCTCATGTTGAACACTCTGACCCTTGTCGGATGCAGATGTTGGCGGAGATATCAGATCATTAATGAATGTAGTTTGATCCGTGCAGACAAGTCGTATGTCATACACCGGGCCTGTGTCACTCATGTGGAGCTCTTGCATGTTTGCCATTAACATCACACTGCATTAGCCTGCAAGTCCTCCATGTCATCATCGAATCTGCATTTCCATGAAGCTCTGTTCTTTGTTGGTAAGAGTTCCACCAGCTTCATCCTTGAGAGCCAAGAGTAAAGCCTCTTTGTGACAAGCGCTGCCTCTTGTCCTCGGCTTTGGGCATGCATTAGCCAAATGACCCTTTTCATTACAGTTATAACAACGAAGACCATTAACCCCATTCGAGCATTTACTGTTCAACCACGAGCTCGTTGTTGTGGAGCACCCATGTTATTCCTCCCATTAACATTAAACCCTTGACCACTACCCATCGGACGAACATTACCACGATTCTAAACTTCAACACGTCCATTGTTAACAACAGCTTGATTCCTTGTGTTTGATGAGTACGAATGCGATTGTTGGATTTGTTGGAATATCGGCCAAAGGCTCTAGCAATCATGACAAACCCTTGTTGTAATGCATCGAAAGCTTCTGCATTCTCATTAGATTCACTGTAAAGTGCTTGAGCATTGTTGTTGTTGTATGGAACCAATTGAGTTTCTTGTGATTGTTGTTGCTGTGAGGGATCGTATGGTGTGATCTGAGCAGTTGGTTGTGGAGGATTTGTAAAAATAGTTTGTAAGGTTGGAAATTGAGGATAACAAGCTTGAGCCCACAATGCAAGAGTTTGATTATCCGGGAGTGAAGGTGAAACAAGAGCTCCACGGATGACTCTTTCTCTGTCAACTTCCTTTTGGTGGGGCTTCAAATAGTCGTACAACAATTCGTATGTAGCATGATGAAGATTCTTCGCTTGACGGAGGAAGATTACATACTTTTCCCAATCAGGACCAAGGCTACTTAGGAATTTAGTGTTGACTGCAATTCTTGGCATAATGATATTGTGTTTATCCAAGTCATTGATGATGTCTGAGAACCGATGATGATATGACTCTAATGTCTCCCCTGGTTTAGTCATGAAGTTTTCATAGGCTAAGTAGATTTTAGATTCCATGTCTTCTTGATTGAGTTCAGTGCCTTCCATAAGAAGATGAATGTGCTCCCACATTGCTTTAGCAGTCTTTTGAGCATCAACACTACAGAGTATCGGATTGGGTAATCCCAAAAGGATATATTGCATAGCAATTTCATCAGCTTCTAAGTGAAGAAGATGATCAGTAGTAAGTTGATCAATACCGACAATGTTGGTGATATCATCTCTTGGTGGATTGGCAGTCGGATCTTCGGGTACAGTGATAGTAGGCATCTGAAATGGACCTTTAACGATGACCTTCTTCAAGAACTTTCCATGTGGCTTCTTTAGATCACAAAACCTAAAGAACCTTATCACCCATTGATCGTAGTTTCCGGGAGTGAGCATTGGAGCTCTGTCAAGGGATCCAGCTTCATGAATGGATTGTTGGCTACTTAAAGCTTCACACATCTTTGCAAACCAAGACGGTTCCTTCATAGCATACTTAGATAGATGCTGATTTTGAAAGTTTGTGTAAGGTTGTACTTGTAGACTAGGTGGTGGTTGAATCATTTGTGGTGGAATTGCTCCTTGAGGAATTTATTGTTGAAATTGTTGCATTTGTTGTGGTGATGGTGGAGGATATTGTTGATAAAGTTGTTGTTGTTGTTGTTGTTGAGGATACATATGAGGAAAGTAGCTAGAGTATAGTGGTTGAGACATCGTGAAACTTGTGTTGATGATGGATCTTTGTAGTTGAATGTTGATGAAGTAACCTTAAGCGTAGAAAACCAGCTTATGCGTAAAAGATTACCTTATGCATAGAAACCAACTTACACGTAAAATGAGCTTACGCGTAGGATAGCTTATGCGTAAGACTTGAGGAAAAATGTAGCTTAGGCGTAAAACTAGAGGCTTAGTAGCAGAATACTTATGCGTAAGATTAGCTTATGCGTAAGACAAGGCTTAGGCGTAAGAAAATGCTTAGGCGTAAAGAATTCTACGCGTAAGTGATTAGCTTAGGCGTAAAACTAGGGTTTTGCCCAAAAAATCCTTTACACTTATTCCAGTGTAAAAGATAACCAAAGTCGAAGTGTTTTCAGGCTTATACAAGCAAGAAAACACTGAGTAAACCAGTAGCACTGAAGATCAAACGTTGAGAAGCTTATGCGTAGACCTTAAATTCTTACGAGTAAAACTAGGGTTTTACTATGCGTAGGATGAACCAACTTTTGCCAAAACTGATTTTTCTGCCCAAAAGTGTTTCTAAACCAGATTTTTATGATGAAAAAGCTTCAATATCACCAAAATAACACAAAAGTGTGAAACTTGATGATCCAAAACACTTAGTCACCTTACGCGTAGAAAAGACTACACGAATGAAACCAAGCTCAAAACTATTGAAATACACGTAAAGTTTCAAACTTTTTGCCAAAAACTAAAACTTTATCACCAAATAACCTTTAAAGTACAAGAATCTTGAGTTTTAAAGTGTAAAAATTTGAGTTTTGAAGCGTATGAAATGTTTAATACCGAAACTCACGCGTATGCCAAAAACTTCAAAAACATAATTTGTTTCACCCAACTAGATGGCGAATGATACCATTGTTAGGTCACCAAATTGTAACACAAGCATCGATGTATAAGAAATATAGAAGAGAAGTGATCGGTTGAACAAAACACACAAAACACACAAGCGAATATAAACCTTTAGGCGTAGGATTTGATATGAAATGAACAACCAACCTTCAAATGAAGGTTTACAAAGGTATTTATAGGGGAAGGGAGCTAGGGTAACACTTCTAGTCCCTTCCTTCCTTATTGGAAATGGGCCAAGGCTTATGGGCTTTCTACATAAGCCTTGCCTTTAATACTAACATAAAAGCCTAATTAAGCAACCTATTACATGTTAATTACAAACACTTGAAATATAGTTTACGGGTGATTCCAATAGAACATGAGAAGAAGTCGAAGGCAGATCTAGAGGAGCATACGGAGCTATCTCCAAGGGAGAAATCACTCCCCTACGATAAGCATTAGTTTTTTTTATCTTTTCTTTACTTTCAATTCATGTATTTCGTAACATTAAACATTGAATCTATTGTTATAGTTAATATGAGCGGCTAAGCACCTCTAAGTGCTAGCCTAGTTATGATTCCTTAATTGTTTTGTTTGCGTTTACATTGCTTCCGTATAATTATTTCTAAGTGTATGCATGCATAGTTTGTTGGTAGCTACCCTTGTTTCGGTAGTTTTGAATGGCGGTAGAGGCTAGTTGCTTAGGAGATATGACCAACTGACCCTAAGTAAGTAGACTGAGACGAGAAGGGTAAGATATGACCAACTGATGACCCTTTCTACTTGTGCGATTTAACCAACTGATCACCTACCGTTTGGATGAACTTAAGAAATAGGGGATGAGTGTTTAAGTTGGTAGCGCCCGGGCACTCACTGTTATGAATCTAGCAGGTAGCGGTACTTAATGACTTGGCTTAGGGGACCAGGAACAACTGGACTTATGACGGGGCACCTGATTTCTCTAGTGGGACCCTTTGCTGATAGGTTAGGACGAATGACCAAATCTTTGTCCTAGCGACTTTGAACCCACCTGAAGTAATTGGAAGTAATTAGACGTAAACACTACTAATTAGGATGAGTAACTAGGTTAGCACCACTCTCCTCTATTGATCACATCTTTTGCCTTTATTTGCTTTAGTAGTTAATTATATCGAAATCTTATTAAAATCTGTGACACCTAGACTTAGTTTAAATCCGCACACATAGCTCTTGGGATGACATCATTTTTACCCAATACTACACTACACACGACCGGGTACACTGCCCGTTAGTTCATTAGGGTAGACCATAGGTATAACGAGTAATTATAAATATTAAAACATGGTCAATAAAACCTGCATCAAGTTTTTGGCGCCGCTGCCGGGGAGTTATATTAGGATTTCTGCCAAGTCTTTCATTTTTGTTTCGTTTTAAAAATTTCTCAAATTCTCACGATCTCTTTCAAGTTTCAGGTACCATGGAAGTTGTTAACATTGATGACCTCACTCTTGAGGAATACGTGGCGTTGACAAGAGAAGAACAAGGGCTGGGGCTCATAAGACCGGCAATTGGAGCTAATGTCCGTTTCGAGATTAAGAACAATTTATGAGGGAGCTTCGTGCTAACCCTTTTTCAGGAAACAGGGACGAAGATGCGTATGAGCACGTTGAGAATGTCTTGTACATCGCAAGCCTTTTCAATATTCCGGGTGTGTCTCATGATGCTGTTATGCTAAGAGTGTTCCCCATGACTCTTCTGGGGCAAGAAGATGGATCGAAAGATTGCTCCGTAGGCAGCTTGATACATGGGCTCTACTAAAGAAGCACTTCATTCAGAGGTATTGTCCACCGTCGAAGATATCTAACCAACTCTTGGAGATCCATAATTTCAAGCAAGAAGACGATGAAATGTTGTATCAAGCCTGGGATAGATACAACGATCTCCTTTATAAGTGTCCTACACATGATCTAAACAACCAGCAAAAGGTCAACATCTTCTACAAAGGCATAAACGTGACTACAAGACAGATGTTGGACTACCAAGGACCAATTCCAAGCATGAATCCTACTCTTGCAATTAAAGCCATCCAAAAAATGATGATCATTCCCCAGAAATGGCACGATGGAGGAAGAAAAAGGAACCAAGGCGAAAATCTTGACGGAATTGCAGCCATCACTAGCAAAATTGAAAATCTGAGTTGAGATATGCTAAAAATCAGAGAAACCGTTCATGCCATCCAAGTAGGTTGCGAAAGCTATAGGGGAGCACATCTCACTAAGAATTGTCCTCACAATAACGAAGAAAACATAATCGAAGAAGCTAAATATGGAGAAAATTGACCGTTTTACAGAGATAATCGAAATAGTAATGGGTATCGTGGAAATTACAACCGCGGGCCTTTTGGAGAAAAAAGGCCCAACCTTGAAGATACCATAAACAAATTTTTGGAAAGTTCAGCCCAGAAGCAAAAAGAACAAGATAAATGGCTCAGGGATTTCCAGGAAAACACAAATAAAAATCTTTTCAAGAACGACATAACACTAAAAAACCTTGAAGCCATGGTAGAAAAGCTCAGTCTGAGAGATAGAGATGAGTAACATTGAACCTGAGGGGACCAAACCTATGGTGGTATGCAATGCTGTTTTTGCTGATGATAACTCACAAGAAGTGATTGAGGAGTGCAAATCTACAACCGAAAATTTAGAGAAGGCGATTGTCGACAACCAGGTGCAGTTACGCCGTAACCATTTTCCAGAGTTATGGCGTAACCATGATTCAAAAGGCGTAACAAGGTCAAAAATCAGTTTATTTTCAGTTAAGGATATTAGCGCAGACGGGTTAGTCATTCCATGTTCAGTTGGGAGTTATGATATCTTGGGGGCAATAGATTTTGGGTCTAGTATAAACATCATGCCACTTTCCATATTCTTAAAATTCAAATTAATCCATCTTTGGAATACGGATATTGTGATTGAGATGGCGAATAAGACCAAGGCTACTCCGTTAGGAATTACAGGTGGTCCTTGTGTTAAGGTCGATAGAGTTTATTCTGCCCCCGAATTTGTGGTTATCGACAAGGAGAAAAATATGAAAACGTTTGATTCTTGGTAAACCGTTCCTTGAGTCATTGGGATACTATGGTGATAGAGTAGAATTTAAATTGGACAAAACCTTATGCCATGAGCCGGATGAAATTGTAACAACTGAGGATTCACCGGAGGTTAAATTAGATTATTCTGATAGGTTTCCTCCTTCATATTTTGGCCATTTGCAGGGGACCGAATCAAGTGATGATGACAACAGCAATGAAGAAGATAATGAGGTCCGACCTTCATGCCTAGTTCTGTTGTTACGGGTAAACTTCACTGTTGTGCTCCTGAAATTTGTTTGATTGAAGGGTCCAAAGTGACATTATCTACATGTTCTCCTTATAAAAACCGATGTAATGGAGGAGGAGAATTTCTCATTCGTAGGATTGAAAAAGCAGCAGAAGTTTGGTGGTGTTAGGAAGATGAAAAATTAGTTAAGAGGCAATGGATTCAAGGGCACAATATTATGAACAATTGGTTCACTGAGGTCGATCGGACTATTAATTTTTGTGAACCAACTATGATGTCTGATGAATTCACCAGGGCATGGCCTACATGCGACGCCAACCGCAATATCTGTGATGAAGGAGAATTCTCTGATCCTAACTGGCTCAAACACAAGGAATGGGCATGTTTTGACGAGGAAAAGAGAAGGGAAGTCGGATACAAGGGAATCTCATTTGAAAACTGGTTACGAGTAAAGTTTGGAGCTGTTAAAATAAAATGGGAAGAAGAGGCTAAATTTTGTTACGAGTGGGAAAAGGCTAATTTTTTACAAGAAAATCGATATTCCATAACTCGGTTTGTTTCCCCACGTGTTTGGGACCAGCATTCTTCAAGTAAAAGAGCAGTTAAGGAGGATGTAAACTGAAGGCCACCATAAAGCCCCAAGGCTTTGAGTCTAACTTAAAGACTCGTAAATAAAGAAAAGTGCTCTTTCGGGAGACAACCCGAATTATCCCTTTCATTTGTTTTATTTCCATTTCTGTTGGGTTTTGTGTTTTAACCATTTTTGCGAAAACAAAGAAAAGTTCTCTGCCGACATCTTTGATCTGACAGAGTTACGGCATAACTCATTCTCATGGCTACTCCGTAACAGGCCCTTTTGTAGCAGAGCTTCAGAAGCATTACGAGTCAAAGGTTACGCCGTAGCTACAATTTTGCAGCGTTTGAAAGGTTTTTTCCTAGTTACGGCGTTTCTCCTTCTGGAGCTACAACGTAACTATCCTCTGCATTACTTCTTTGATTTTAAACGCAGTAACCTTGTATTAGTCTTTTAAATAAACTTTGTGGGTATGTTCCATGTAAGCCCTCACGAGACTACACTCGTCCACTTGGGACACCAAGTGGTTTAAAAGGCTTGTTGCATGCGCTAAAGGTAACATATTGGATTTCACAAACACATCAAACCATGATCATAGGAGGCGTACACAATGATATTTTTAGAGAGAGAAATAGTTAGAGGTTTGGGAACTTAGTGAGAGAAAGTGAAAATCTTATTATGAGTTCCAACTCTCTACCTTGGGAGGTAGAGAGTATTTATAGTCTTACATAAAACGCAACCTACGGGCTATGGATCAGGCATACAGTGGGTAAAGGCCCGTCCGTCCTCCACGGTGTTACTTAACTAAATACTACTTAACCGTAAATAACTACGACTACGAGCTTTCTAACGATTACATATACTTGAGGTGACCGACACTTTAACAACTGGATTTACTAAATCCTAACAATCTCCCCCTAAGGGAGGTCACCTCAAATTACAATGAATACAAACAGATATTATATTAGATTGTTCTTGGACTCTTGATTAAGTTCTTTGCTCAGTAGCTCGTAGTCTTTGATTCTTCAAGTTCTGCATGTTTGGATAATTCTAGTGGAGGTCTTTAACTGATCCACGTGATAATGAGTTTTGAGCTAGCTTTGAGATCATTAGCTACCATAAATCTCTGACTCATCCATTGTTATATTGCCATCATGTGAAGTTGTGACTTTTGGACCGACATGCTCACATTCTGGATCATGATTTCGTCTTATCAGAGTAGCAGAAGCTTTAGTTGATTCATGATATTTGCGGCAGCGTAGCAAAAGCATGGAATGAGAATATCAGAGTCATTGATGCACTAATCATGATTTCTTTTGAAATGAATGTGATGTGTGAGCATGCGGCTATGGATTGACCTCTCCATTACGATCACAAGCGTCGGGAGTACCGCATACAACGCTTAGCAATAAAGCGCACGAAAGTGTCTTTGATCACTTTCGTTGAATTGAGTACACGGCCCACGGTTCCATGTTGATCGTACATGTACTGTGATCGGTATAATTCGAAGAATCTCCTTGATAGGGTTTCGCATTTGCTCTAGCCGTTCTCAAACGAGCGTCTCAAAGAATACTACACGGAGTGAGTGAACCGGCGAATATGAGATTCAGCGATTGATGAAAAGAGATTTGAAAAACAATCGTGTACTGCTCAATAAAGTGTTTTGCAATACAACGAAGGTTTTAAGAAAAATCAATTATCAATCATAAACACCTTTTAATTTTTGAAACATTAATACACATTCGATGTGCTAGAGAAAAGATTTTTAAGCACAACGACCGGTTTTTCAAAGGTATCCGTCAATCCATAACTTTGAACCGAGATTGAATCATAATTATGACTCGCCCCATTGTTTCTGTTCAGTTGTCACATGGTTGATCTATTGGATAGATCTTACATGCCACCTACCAGGAGCTTGTTTGATGTTGGCTCCAGAAGGCTTTCCATCTTCATTGTGAATATGTTTGCATATCACTTAGATGTTCTGGCAATACCACAAGGATAATGCGTAGGACTCATAAGATATAATCTCTCTTTCCACATTCTGTGAAACAGAGAGTCTACATAGACAGTGTCCTAATGAGATTTATTTGATGATCTCGTCGCTCTAGACTCAATAGTGCACATTTGGTTCCTATGCCGGAGACTAGGGAGAGGGTCTCCTTCTTCAATATCAACAATCTCTAAGAGAAAGTCTATAGATAATGTCGGTTCCCATGTGAGAATGAAACAAGTCCTTTTAAGAGGAACTTGAGTAGTTTGGGAAGTTTTGTGCAGTGCGTCACTGGGTCCATGACGTCTTGTCTTCAATACCCGTGTTACCTTAGTAACTGCCAGTAGTATATGTATTGAACCCGGTTTCTGCCCTAAGGTTGAATTATTGGAGGGCTATTTCTTTTCACCCTTTTCTTGTTTCATTTCTTTTTCATTCTTCAACCCCTTCAGTGCTTACCGAGACTTCATAACTAGAACCTTGTTGGGTTTATTCCAGTACTAGCTCTGTCTCAGTCCGCACTCTTCCCATATCTCACTTTTCTCCTTTTTTTTTCATCATACCTAAGGACTCTACACTATCTAGTGAATTGTCCCTGGGTAGATCCCTCCGGCTCTGGCGGGATCGTGGGAACAAATACCTAACCTAACCATCCTTGTATCACCATGCAAAAAGTAAATTTGGTCGGTCTTTTGGTATTGTTCTTCTGCCAATGGAACCAATTGAAAACCATTTGAAAATCAATCCAAGTACTTGTGATACATGATCAAAACATTTTGTACCTGAATTGTTTTTGATATTTTTAGAAAAAGCCCCCCCTCAACATGTACATCATTTATTTGAAATCGATTTGGCACACGGAAGCAAGAGGAAGGATTAACTTCTTTCATTACCATTTTCTAGAAGATATCAGCATCACTTCCCTGATTAAATCAAGTAGATAAAACATATTGGAGAAGGATGAGGTTTTCATAAGTTTGCCCCCCTCAATATGTGCCTTGAGATTTGAAAGAGTTTTGCACATATTAGAAGGAACCTGCACTTAGAGACAAATCAATCACGTTTCAATTTTTTGTGGTATAAAAAGATGATCCCCCTCAACATGTGCATGGAAAATTTGAAATCGTTTGGCACATGTGGGGAGGATAGCTTGCAAAACACTTATGAAAACCATCTATCGAATTATCAGTTTAAATCCAATTTAAATCACAAATTCTCCCCCGATCACAAATTTCAAATAATTTGAGATTTGTGATCTGTAACACCCCCAAAATACCGATGCGGAAGATTGTGTCATTGGGATGCTACTTCATAATACAAAGTACAAGGTATAGAAAACGACCTCTAAATGAGACGTTTTGAAAAGTTACCATTCGATTAATGAGAACAAAGTTACAACATGAGTTCTGAAGTACAATACATAAGTGTTTTTAAAACATATCGAATGGTAATAATAAAAGCATAAGTCTTCAAAATATGCCAAGCGACTCTATGCTCTATGCAACAGCTATCATCTTATAGACCTGAGATAAACATGCTAAAAAGTATCAACACGATGGTTGGTGAGTTTTGGAAGCCTTTGACAGCAAGCAGATGGGTGAAGATTTCATCATATCTTCGATAGAGATGGTGTATAGGTTTGAACCACGAGTTCCTCTGAGAAGTTCCACACCATCAAGTTCTCTAACAAAGCAAGTATGTTTTCTGAAGGCCACTTCTAAATCTGAGTCACAAAATTGTCCGACAAAAAATAGATTATGTCCAAAACCTTCAACATAATATACCTTGGAAATCACACTATATCCAACCACGTAATCTCCATAACCCATAATAGCACCAAAATGATCGTTTCCGAATCTCACAGTCCCGATGAATTTACTCACGAAGTTCATGAGCCGCGACCGGTCTCCAGTCATATGCTTAGAACAGCCAGAGTCCAAGTACCACAGAACGATTTGAACGACCTGCAGTTGAACACAGACAAGAATGGATAACTGGATAATTGGGATCCCCATGCAAGAATGGGTTCCATTTGGTTAGTAACAATGATTGGACCACCCACATCAGAAGTAGAGACAATGGAATCATCAAGGATAGATGCAATGCTAGTGTCCGTATTTGACCTATTCAAAGTATGTTCATTTCTTAAGGGAATAGTTCTACCAGTAGGCATCCATTTTCTAATGGGCATTGATCTAGATAATTTAGGGCACATCTTATTAAGATTGAAATTTTGGCCAGTAGGTATCCAATGATAACCTATGTTACTAAATTTCCTTCCTGTGGGTTTCCAATGTTTCCTAACCTTCCTCCGCCATTTCTTTCTAGCCTTTTTAGCTTGATTATTTGCATTAACAACATTAACAGGGAATTTAACAACATTAATCAAATCATTCACACCACATTCAAGATTAGTAACAGAAACCACGCAATCATCATTACATGTTTTGCCAAAAGTAGTAGAATTCGCATTAATTACAGTACACTTAGAGCTAACACTAGAATCAACACGATTCGTTTTATTCAAATTCTGCCTAAGGTGATCTTCTACTCTCTTCCACTGAACATTCCTAGCATGCAAGGTCCTATCATTCTTTGTGTTGCCTTGAGGCTTTGACCCGCTTGCTTTGGTGTCACTTCTTACTCATGTAGAGGGAATTGGAACATTAGTTGGTTTTGCTACTTTTTGCATTCCTGAACTAGAAGTGCAGGGATCTGAACTACTTGAGGACACATTCTTAATACTGGACATTGAATGAGTTGCATACTTATCACTAGGCATCGAGCAAGGCACCACAGCTTTAACTCTCTCACAAAAAGATTTAGGACACGTTGCTCTTAAACATTCTAGCAGCTCTTGAGATCGTTTGGTATGAATGCATGCAAACCTAATTTCACTATCAAGTGGCTTATTTATGAAATCCTCTTCTACAATCTCTCGGAGACATTCTAGACTATCCTTAAGGTAAGCGAAATAGTTATGAAACGCACGTTCATTATTTCTAAGATGAGGAGGAATGTATTTAACAGTCACAATATATTTCTTTGTCTGTAGAAGACTTCGATGCAACATTCTCATTGAAGACAAGTGGCATTTTCCCTTTTTCCTGACTCTTCAGATTCTCAATTTCCTTTTGTAAAGATGTTATTTTTTCGTTGTTCTTGTCACGAGTGACTTTCATTGAATCATATAACTCTTTAAAGTGTAGTTTAACTTTTTCATTTTTTCTAGAAAACTCTCATTTTCCTTTTGTAAAACATTAACCAAGTCTTGAAGATGAAAAGTTTGAGAAGACTGAGAATCTAAAGGAGGAGGCATTTGGGAGCTAGTCAAATTGTTCTTTTCACCCTTTAATTGTGCAATTTAGGTTCTCATTTTTTTGATCATGTTACAATGAGCTCGAATCTGTTCATCACGTTTGCTAATTTCAAAAACTGCATCAAATTCAGGAGCATCCAAGGATGTCTTGATATTTGAGGTTTTAACATTTTCTTTTAGATGTGGATATTTTAATTGCAAAGCAAGATGCTCAACTTCCAATTTAGAAAACTGTTTTACCAGGTTATCATGATCATCCTGTTCAACTTTATCATGCAATTTAGAGTTAGTTTTCTCAAGCTCAATGACACGATCATGGGAGACTTTCAGGGCAACAGATAATTCATGAAATTGAGATGCATGAATTGAACAATTCGTGGCAGTGTAAAACAAATCTTGAGTGATACACTCAGAAATCAGATTCTCATTTAAGGTATGCAAGTTCTTCCTCTCAATCTCATTATATTTTAATTCTCGCTCATAGTCATTGACCTCAACTATCATCGCATCAAATTCCTTTTCCATTTCTTTAATATCTGAATCCATCCCCTTTTTAAGACTCTCAAATTGTCCTTTTAATTGTTTAAAGAAAGGCATGACCTCTGTTAAATAGCATTCTTTAGTTTGCTCAAAACCTCTTTCCCCTTTAGTTATCCCAGTAGGTGTGATCATTTTCTTACAAGTTTTCTCAAAATCAACAAATAATTGAAAAATAACATATTGACTGATTAAGGTCTTGATCTTAGTGGGAATAGATCTAGGAACTAAATGCATTGGGTATTGGGGGGATAAACAGTGGCAGGAAGCATTCTCCTACATGGGGGATTCTTTTCAACAAACTCATCAGCTTTTTTCATGTCCATATCCTTTTTTCCAAAACACTTGTTCAGGGTTCAGCTGTGTTTGAGGTCTAAATTTGTTAAAGGCAATCCAATTTTCCTTAGCATAGTTGGGTGTTTTATAGCTGATTTTCTTTTCTAGGCATAAAGGGCTCTTAAGCTTTTCATCCAATTTCTTTCTAGTTACTTCTTCTAACTGTTTATCTTCCTCAATATTCTCAGCGCAACTAGGTTTCTATCTAGGCTTAATGATTTCATTGCCATCATAGATTACCTTCTGTGCTTCTCTAGATTTCAGACACGCCTTAGGGTTTGGTTCATCAACTAACGCAACACTATGTTTGTCACTTAGAACTCTATGCTTAGTGATCATGTGAGCAGTCTGAATGGTATTTCCTTGTACGTACAATTTGTTTTCAAGTTTGTTTTTCAAAGTTTTTATCTTGGAAAATTCATTTAAGAGTTTTGATTCCTTGGCATTAAATTCCTGTTTAAGCACTTTCACATTTTCTTGAAGTTCTTGTTTTTACTTAGTCGTTTTGTTAAGCTTTTCTTTTAAGGAATTTAATTATTGTTTAAGTATTTCTTCCCTAAAATTACTTTTTCTAATAATTGTATGCATTTGGTCATCCATCTCCTGCTCACAGGTAGTTAACTCAAACTTAGCACGTTGTTCATAAATGGCAACTTGTTCTTTATAGGCATTAAGTTCAGAGATGGCGGAATCATTAGGAACACTAGCAGTGTATTCATCAAAGATATAGTCATCATTGATTGCATTAGATACATCACTTGGTTCAATCGCACTCTCACATTGGGTCACATATTGATCATATGGGACAATATTATCATTGCCCATATTAGCAATATCGAGTCCTGGTTTCTGCGATTGAACTTTGTCATTTATCTTTTGCTGATCAACATTATCATATAGTTTTAATACCTCTGAGATGATTGTTTCTTTGGATGGACCAGCTTGCTGTGGTGAGGGAACCTTTGGAGAGACCATTGGAGAAATGCTAGCCATGAAAATTGTGCGTGCAGATAGGTTCATCATCGACATCAGAGTCGTATGCATCACATTCGGCGACTTGAAAGGCATTCTGATGATTATGACCTATCTCCTGAATTGGCTGCTCATCCACATCTGCATCATCTGTATTGGCATTGCCCTCAGCAAGAAACAACAGTTCCTCTTCATCCAACACAGCTCCATTATCCTGAGCTTGCACAACTAACATCTTGTCTCTGAAGTATTCTGCATTTTGTGGGCATTTTGGAGATGTGCGGTTTCTAGCTATATGTCCATCACCACCACAGCTGTAGCACTTGATCGGCTTTGCTTGTCCTTGATTTCCATTCCTTCCCCTATTCTGATTTACCACATACCCTCCACCTACTCCACCTCTTCCATGTTCATATTGTCTTCCTTGAACTGGTTGCACCATAACCTTTCCATCTCTGATAGTAGCTTGATTGTATGGATTGGATGCAATTCTGAGGTTATTGTTGGTGTGTGGAGTGGAATTCATGTTTTGACTGACCATGAGAGAAAGTTGATTGATGAAGTTTTCCATGAATGTGTTTGGGTCTGGAGGCTTATATCTTTGGATCAGGGATGAGTTTATAATTACCATTACCCATGGGTATGACTTGAGAAGCTTTGGTGGTAATTCCAACATTTGTTTAAAAGGCTGTTGAATTATTTGAGGAACTTGTTTCTCCCTGGTTGGTTTTGAACTGTTCAAGAATCCTTTTTTCAAACATAGCGTGTCTCTCATTCTGAAGAAGGAAGGCATATAGTTGCTCATAGTTTGTATTCTTCAATCCTTTGGTTAGCTTCACAGCTGTGACAAATTTGTGCCATTCGGGATTCATGTTGTTCACAAACTTTGAGTTCAATTGAATGTTTGGCATGGTCATTTTGATATTCCTCATATCATTCACAAGCTTGTGGAATCTCACGTAATATTCATAGTCACTCTCATCTGGTTTCATCTTGAAGTGCTCAAATTCATCATACGGTTGTGATTCTCTATCTTCCTTAGTTAATTCAGAACCTGAGAGAAGCATTTTGACATTATCCCAAACTGCCTTGGCTTCAGTTTTGTGATTGATGAGCTTGTAGATATCTTTTGGAAGACCCTGAAGTATAATGTTTGAAGCCCTGATATCAGCATCAAATCTCTTTTTCTCCTTATCATTGAGCTCATCATACGTCTTTGGTCTGTCCAATCCATAGATCATTGTTCCATCTGCAGCATTATCAATTATGTCTCTTGTAGTCTCAATCTGATAAGGTCCTTCATCAATGGATTTGAGAATGTTGACCCCATTTTCCTTTCCAATACAGTACAATCTGATTCGTTGAGCCCAAGAGTCGTAGTCAGTTCTGTCAAGCATAGGTGGATGAGTATCTGAACCTGCTTGAACATCCTCAGCAACAGTGGAGATGATTGTAGGTACGTTGGTAGACATGTTTGCAGATTTCACGGGATTTTATAACTCTATGATTAAACCGGAAAATAGATTCTTTCACGGGATTTTACTAAATCAAGAGAAAACCGTATTAGAAACAAAAGTTCAACCAAGTCGCTAAGAATCCTTGAACCAAGTTGCTAAGCACCAAGTCGCTACGTAGCGACCCGCTAAACCTCAAGTTGCTATGAATCAAGTCGCTAAGCCCAAGTCGCTAAGACCCAAGTCGCTGGACACAAATCGCTAAAGCACCAAATCGCTAAACAGTCAAGTCGCTAAAGAGCAACTCGTTAAGTATCCAAGTCGCTAATGTGAAGTCTCTGAGAACAATAAGTACAAGTCGCTAGAATAAATGAAAGCAAGTCGCTAACCCCACCAAGTCGCTAGCCGTAGTGGAGAATCCACTAACTTGTACTGTTTGTCGGCTTGTCTCAATAGACAAGTCGCTAAGATCAAGTCGCTACGACTAATACTACAACTCGCTAGAAATTAATGAAGCAAGTCGCTACGAATATTTTCACAACGAGACTCAAGTCGCTACCTTGAAAAACTTCAAAAACACACTTTTCAATCCAAAACAAGCCCAACCACAGTGATTCAAGCTTTCCAAATCAAAACCCAAGCACTTACAACGATTCTAAACACTAAAGTACACTCAAAATTCAAAGTTTAACACAAGAAATGATCCAAATGATGCAAAAACCACTAAACTATTTCAAACTCAAAAACCATCTAAAACCACTAGAAATCCAAGGATATGTAAGAGAGATGATCAAACCATGACTCTTGATACCATTTGTAACATATTGGATTTCACAAACACATCAAACCATGATCATAGGAGGCGTACACAATGATGTTTTTAGAGGGAGAAATAGTTAGAGGTTTAAGAACTTAGTGAGAGAAAGTGAAAATCTTATTATGAGTTCCAACTCTCTACCTTGAGAGGTAGAGAGTATTTATAGTCTTACATAAAATGTCACCTACGGGCTGTGGATCAGGCATATAGTGGGTAAAGACCCGTCCGTCCTCCACAGTGTTACTTAACTAAATAATACTTAACCGTAAATAACTACGACTACGAGCTTTCTAACGATTACATATACTTGAGGTGACCGACACTTTAACAACTGGATTTACTAAATCCTAACACTAAATGCAACCGTGATTCCTACGAAAGTGAGTTAGGTTTCTTTTTCATTTTTCTTTTTAGAATTATGCTTGTCGGTAGTGTGATTTCAGGGATTGAAGTTTGCTCGTAGATGCTTATGCGAAGGTACGACTCTCTTTCGTGGGCCTTCTTTCTTTTTGGAGCAAATTTCAGGGAAGTTCTCACTTTAATTCTACTTTTCTCTTCACCTTTATTTAATGCTTAGTACAAAATGGACTTTGTACAATTCAATTGGGGGGACGGGAGTATAATTGTCTCTTTATTTTGCCCTCGATTTTCTAGTTTATTTTGAAAAATTATGCCATTTTTAAAAATTTGACATGTTTTTCTTAACCTAACTAGATTAGACCTTAGCCGAGCACATATAACCCTTGATATTATATGGTGAGATTAGCCTTATCCGTTTCTAAATTTTTACCCCAAATCCACCAAATTATGAATGTGCTGGTAGCTTGTAAACTTTAGAACTTGGCCTTTACATCATTTCGAGACCATAGATGAGGTATGTTGAGTTAGCTCGATGTATTTGGACTTTTCAGTTTAAAAAGGCAGTATTATAGGATTATCACCCAAATAGCCTACCATTGTGTGTCTATCGATTAGTCACCTCGACTTCTCGACCCCCATGTGAAACCCTTTTGTTGCACTCAACTTTAGTGCAAGATACCCCTAGATACACCCATATGAGCCAATCCTTTCATTTTGTTAACCCAATATATTGTTTCGTTACACCTATACACTTTAGCCTACCCTGTAGTCTTTATTTGTGATTGGGAAGTCATCATTTGCCTAAGTTCAAGGTTCAAGTGGAAAGGTTCGGGAATCACGCTTTCGTCGACGACTTATTCTTAAAGATCATTGAAGACCCCCCCGAATTCCCATTGTTCATCTCAAGTGGGGGGATGTTATGTTTATTTGTTATGTTTATGTTAAAAAAAAAGATGTGATTCGAAAATATACACACACACACACATATATATATATATATATATATATATATATATATATATATATATATATATATATATATATATATATATATATATAGAATCTAGATCAAACTTAAAGTTGTTAAAATGAGATCAAACTAAAATTTGACAAGCGACACTCTCCTTACAACAAAAATAAATTTTTTATCAACTACAACTAAAATTGTTAAAGTTTCGATAGATTTCTTTTTAAAATTTATGAAACCTAGATGATACACTTTGATTAGAAGTGTAATGTGTATCAGGTTTTTGTATGTGTATCAGATTTTGGAAGGTTTATTAGTGTAACGTGTATCAGGTGTATCACTAATCCAAACTCATGTATCATTTGGTTATTAGTTGCTAAAATGTTAATTTGTATTAAAATATTATTTTTATGTGTATTATTGCTAAAGTTGTTATTTATAAATGTTTTAGTGGTGTTTTAGACTTGATCTTATTTTTACAACTTTAAGTTTGATCTCACGTTAACTCTCCCCTATATATATATATATATATATATATAGTTATGTATTTGTTATTCAGTTGATTGTAAAGTGCGATGCTATAAGCACTATGTTATGAGCTTAATATAGATTTAGAATCGAGGAGGCCACCTCAGTCACATTTGAAGATTGGAGTAGGTAATTGCGCCAACAGTTGGAGAAAAGGTAGTGTGCCCGTCATGACATCCTCTAATGACACATCTACCTAGTATATGATGATCCGGTTTCTTAACTTCGAAACTTCAACTTTGGGCGGATGGTAAGTGGTGATGACTTGGTTATAGATTTAGACTATTTTCCTGATTTTTTATTTTACACCATTTATTTATCCCATGTCTTATCCTACCCTTTAGTCATGAAGCGTGTCTAGGTGATGCAGCGAGCAATCTTTGGTGTCTTGGCCATGAACTTGATCATGTACCATTGGTTTTGTCTACTTCGCCGTGACATGTTAGTAATGACGAGTCACCCTTAACCTTTATCGTGTCTACCCATATTTCCTTTGAGAATTGTTTTAGCCCTTAACTCTGATGGTTGAGATTTGTGTAACTGTCAAGCTTATGATAGAATACATGCTATGATTGTGCGATTGAGTGAACTCCCCGAAATTGACACTTAGAATAGTTTAGAGATTTGAGTGTTTCGTTCCCATTTCGTGAGGTGTTCGGCTTTGTTTTATTCTAGCATAAGGGATTTGTAAACTTATATTTTCCAAGTAATGGGAGATATCTTTTTAGGAATCTATCTAATAAGGTTTACTTGAGGGCAAGTAGAGTTCAGTTGGGGAGATATTTGATAACATCAAATTATCCTGAATATTAAGTGTCAATTTCCCCCGATAATGCTTGTAATTTATATCATTTATATGGATTTACGCTTGTTTTCCATTATATTTCACTTTCAGGTAAATTACGAGCATTGGAGCAAAAGAGACGCGGATTTGGAGAGTTTATTGAAGATTTATCATAGTATGCTCACTTTGAAGAAGTTACGGCGTAACTCCTCTCTCACATTACGCCGTAACTAAAGCGTGACTCAGAAAACCAACTTAACAGAAGATTACGGCGTAATTCTATCCAAGATTACGATGTAACCATATTAGGTCAAATGAGGTTCCGCGCCGCTACTAATTACGCCGTAACTCATGCTACAACTATGGTGTAACCAAGATTTATTGAAGATACGGCGTAAATCCTTCCAGAGGTTACGTCGTTACCAGCATTTTAGTGCAAAATACGATGAATTGTATGTTACGACGTAACTCTTATAATTAGTTATGCCGTAACCAGATCTGGCCTATAAATACGCCACGATTTCCAGCATTTCAAAGCATCCCATTTCACACACAACATTCAGAGAACGTGAGAAGAAGTCGAAGGCAAATCTAGAGGAGCATACGGAGCTATCTCCAAGGGAGAAATAACTCCCCTACGATAAGCATTAGCTTTTTATCTTTTCTTTACTTTTAATTCATGTATTTCGTAACATTAAACATTGAATCGATTGTTATAGTTAATATGAGCGGCTAAGCACCTCTAGGTGCTGGCCTAGTTATGATTCCTTAATTGTTTTGTTTGCGTTTACATTGCTTCCGTATAATTATTTCTAAGTGTATGCATGCATAGTTTGTTCGTAGCTACCCTTGTTTCGGTAGTTTTGAATGGCGGTAGAGGCTAGTTGCTTAGGAGATATAACCAACTGACCCTAAGTAGGTAGACTGAGACAGGAAGGGTAAGATATGACCAACAGACAACCCTTTCAACTTGTGCGATTTGACCAACTGATCATCTACCGTTTGGATGAACTTAGGAAATAGGGGGTGAGTGTTTAAGTTTCTAGCGCCCGGGCACTCACTGTAATGAATCTAGCATGTAGCGGTACTTAATGACTTGGCTTAGGGGACCAGGAACAACTAAACTTATGACGGGGCACCTGATTTCTCCAGTGGGACCCTTTGCTGATAGGTTAGGACGAACTGACCAAATGTTGTCATAGCGACTTTGACCCCACCTGAAGTAATTTGAAGTAATTAGATGTAAACACTACTAATTAGGATGAGTAACTAGGTTAGCACCACTCTCCTATATTGATCACATCTTTTTCCTTTATTTGCTTTAGTTGTTAATTATATCAAAATCTTATTAAAATCTGTGACACCAGACTTAGTTTAAATCCGCACACATAGCTCTTAGGATGACCTCAGTTTTACCGAATACTACACTACACACGACCGGGTACACTGCCCGTTAGTGCATTAGGGTAAACCATAGGTAAAACGAGTAATTATAAATATTAAAACCTGGTCAGTAAAAAATGCATCATAATGCTTATGGTAGGGGAGTGATTTCTCTTTTGTAGATGGCTCCGTATGCTCCTTAAGATCTGCCTTCAACCTTCTACCCACGTTCTCTGATATGGTGTGTGAAGTGAATGAATAGAAATGCTGGAATTTTGGCGGTATTTCTAGGCCAAATCTGGTTACGGCTTAACTTATGTTGCGAGTTACGCCGTAACATCCATTTCTTCGTAATTTGCTCTGGAAAAGTTGGTTTCAGCGTAACATCAGGAATGAGTTACGCCGTATCTTCAACAAATCGTGGTTACGCCGTAGTTGTGGAATTAGTTACGGCGTAGCTTGCAGCGGCGCGGAACATCATTTGACCTAATTAGTTACAACGTAATCCTAGGAGGGAGTTACGCCGTAATCTTCAGTTTAGTTGGTTTTCTGAGCCACGCTTCTGTTACGGCGTAATGTGAGAGGAGAGTTACACCGTAACTTCTTCAAAATGAGCATAATATCATATATCTTCAATAAACTCTCCAAATCCGCTTCTCATTAGCTCCAATGCTCGTAATTTACCTGAAAGTGAAATATAGAGGAAAACAAGCGTAAATCCATATAAATGATATAAAATACGAGCATTATCGGGATAAATTGACACTTAATATTCAGGATTATTTGATGTTATCAAATGCACATCCGTTTTGCACCAACCGATGGTGTCGGATTGCTGGGCCGTAGTTTGAGCTTGAATTGGGAGGTCAATGGTGTTCCTATAGCCTTGATGGCTTGGTCTAGAGTATTCACCAAGAGTACGGACTCTTGGCGGGTCAATTGGTGGTGGGTCGATGGGAAGTGGTTGATTTGGTGGTGGGTTATCACCTTCCATGATGAAAAGTGATGAGGCTACGAACAAAGACACAAAGAAGGGGGATAGACTACAAGGAAGCTAATGAAAATGAGAAAAAATCTTACTTGATAGGAATAAAGCAAGGGAACCTGAATGAGATAGAAATCTAACTAGCTATTCTATTCCCCGACAGCGGCGTCAAAAACTTGATGAGCGTACGGAGCGCATTCGGGGTCAAAGGAAACTTCCTTTTCTTCGAGCAAGTTTTTCAACCTCCTAGGCAGTGAACCAAGTCTTTGTATCTTTTGTTCATATAAATGTCTGTAATTGTAATAGATAGGTATGAATTCCTAAACAAACAAAATACATAGTATTAGTTGATAGGATCATCCTCTCATTGAAACACAAGCATAGCTTGGATCAATGAGAGTTTATTTTCCATTCAATGGGGATAATATACCAAAATTATCCCCGTAAGAAGTTGAGGATGTTATCATGTAGTCTAGTTGGTATTGAGAAATCTTGTAACTATTATTCATCTTTATTAATGAAGTTGTTCTTTATTTTTATCAAGATTTACTAGATTATTTGGACCAACAAGTGGTATCAGAGCCAGGTTGATTATTTTCATGATCCAGATCCATTCAAATGACTGCTGATAACATTCTTGATTGTAAAAAAAATCAAGTGTATACCTTCAAAAATCAAGCTACTGTAATAGCAATTTTTTAGGGGGAGAAAGACAGTGATATTTGACTAAATGGCAAAAACACCACCAACAATGCCCACTGACTGAAATAATCAGTCAAAACCTTATCCGTACATAACATCATTGTCATCCGCACACACCAAAACCTTTCATCTGCACAGATCCATATTCGATCTATCAGTACCATAAAAAAAACACTGAATGAGGTGACTCAAAAATCACACATCAAACACTCAAAAATCACAACCTCAAAACATCAAAAACACAAACGCAAATCACAAAGATAATCGATCTATCTTTTCCCAAATCAAACACTCACTACACCAAAAATCACACTCGATATTCAAAGAAACACATATCCGGTCAACCATCTCTCTCAACACAAAAAAAGATGAAACCAGATCATCTTAAATAGCATAATCACTATCACTCACAAATCCACGAAACACAAACATAACACAAATCCCACTCTCTCGATCGAAAAAAAATACACAACAAGGTACAATAAACCCAAATCCATGAAACCATATCCACCGGTTACACACTCGCCGGATACATTCACCTTCACGGTTTCAGCAGGTCAGTGTGGATATCAAGAATTTAGATGGGTCTTTGATGAATAGACTTTGGGTTGGGTATGGGCTTGGGAATATATGTATAAAAGAGTGTGGTATGGGTTATGATGTTTAGTATGTTAAAGTGCCAGGGACTGAGAGTACTTACAGGGTGGGTTAATGAGGTTTTCAGGGTTGAGACTAAGTCTGAACCCAAGGTTGTGTTGAGAGAAATAATGGTAAAGGGTGAGCTGATGAAATTTATCAGGAAGTTATGATGATTTCTTTTGGGTTGAGCTGTATGTGCCCCTGAAACACACAACCTGGTACAATTTTCAGTGGGTAATAAACTCATGGTGTGATTTCAGTGATGTGTCTGAACAAGATCGTGACTCCTTTAGTGAACCTGAAGAATCAATGAGTTGTAAGGAAAGTTGATTGAGTCATTAACTAAGGGTGTGAAAAGGATCAAGGAGCAATGATGTGTAGATGGAAAATGAGGGGTGATACTTGCAGTGTCCTTGAAAAATTTGAGATTCAGGGAGTAATAAGGATACCTCAGGAAGTGTGTACTCAGGTTGTGATGATCATATGTGGCTGATGGGTCATATGTTTGTTCAAAGTAGAACACCGAATGAGGTGACTTAGGAACTTGAATTTGTTCAGAAACTAATCTCTAAAACCTGATAACTTAAGACCTTAAACCTGAGGGTCTATAACCAAACCCCACGAACTAAACCTAAGTTTTCAGGTTCCAAACTTCAGTCTCTGATATTATCAGGCTTCCAAAACCAAAAAAAAACAATCCCAACCTTTGAAAAAAAATGCTCACCCTGAAAACAAACAACATTAAACCCTGAGGTTGAACCAGTGGTGTCCCTGAAAAGTATGAAAGCGTAAGCCAGACCCGAAACCTTGAACTTGAAAAAATTCAAGTTCTGAAACCAAAGTGAATCAGGGAGTGTTTATCAGACGGTATGATTCAATTCATTGAGCCAGAACCTTGAAGAATCACTAATGCGGATCAGTGAATAAAAGGAATCAGATGGTATGGTGCGTACATCAGTGGGTGTTAGGCAGAAGATGGGTCTTTCGGGTCAAACCTGAATAAAAATTTTGGTTTATCTTTGCAACATCAGGGAGTGTGTAGAAAATTCAAGCTAAGCTTGGACATGGGCTTGAAAACGAGAACTCCCTTTGAAGTCGTTGAAGAGTACTAACCCGAGACCCTGGACCATGGTCTCACTGAACACTCAAGTCCCTGAAAACAAAACCGAGGGAGACTAGATATGGATACATGGGTCTGATAAGTATCAAGGGAACTAGAGGAGTATACTTCAGTTTGGGATACAAAGACAAATGTAGATCTTGTATAAAAAAAACCGATGAAATTTTTATCAGTGTGTTTGTAATGCAAAGTGATAAATGTATGTATTGTAATACCAAGTCAAGTGACAAAAGAAAATGGACATTGATGTATCAAAAATTGAACCAGGTCCTTTCACTTGAGTGATTAAAATGTCCTTCAGGGGATTGCAAAAGAGAATGGACACTGATGTATCTAAAATGAACCAGGTCCCTCTTAGCATCAAAGTGAACCTTTGGTCACTGAACCTCGTCACTGAGCCTATGAACCATGGGTCACTGAACCCCAAGGTCACTGAACCTGATCACTGACCACTGAACCTGGTTATTGAACCTCCTGTCACTGAACCTGGTCACTAAGACTTAAAGGATCATACAGCCTGAACCTAGGTACTGAACTCCGGTTACTGAACAACCTGAACCCTCAGACTGAACCCTTAGTCTTATACCTTTTACCAATCACTTTAGGCTATTTGTATATTCAAATAGGGGGAGACTGTTGGGTCCAATAAATTGACCCAATCACCCTGAACAAGATTTGAAAATAAAATAGCCTAACTCACTAAATAAATAGTGAGTGACTCACTGATAAAGAAATCAGTGAGTGTTGTTCAGTGCTCTTACTTACTGATACGATGTCAGTGAGTAAAATATATGAGCTACAAACAACACCAGTGACACTGAGATTTTGACAAATGTCTCAGTGATCCTGAAGACGCTATCTCTACATACAGACTGAAAAATATGGGTGGGAACTTTCAAGAGAAAAAGTCAAACAAGTACAGGACTTTACCAAAGAAGTGAGAACATTGTTATGACTCATTCAAAAAAGTGGTTGGTACTTTTCCATAAGTAGAAGAATATGGACCACATGAGGGACCACATGTCACCTACCACCACAAGTCTTTGTATCTTTTGTTCATATACATGTCTGTAATTGTAATAGATAGGTATGAATTCCTAAACAAACAAAATACATAGTATTAGTTGATAGGATCATCCTCTCATTGAAACACAAGCATAGCTTGGATCAATGAGAGTTTATTTTCCATTCAATGGGGATAATATACCAAAATTATCCCCGTAAGAAGTTGAGGATGTTATCATGTAGTCTAGTTGGTATTGAGAAATCTTGTAACTATTATTCATCTTTATTAATGAAGTTGTTCTTTATTTTTATCAAGATTTACTCAATTATTTGGACGAACACTTCTACCGATTACTTCTACTTATCTAATTATCTAATTATCTAGGGACTAAGGGTAGCTATGTCTATTTGATGTGTGCTCGTATGATGCTTAAAATTGTGTTTACCTAGATACTATTACTCCCTGGTTATCTTTTATTGGTCGGTTGAATTGTCACACCTTATCTTAACACGTTGTATTCCTAAGGTCGTAGGGTATAAGTGCCCCCTAGTTCTTTGAGGTTATGTATCGTTTATGACATACGAAGTCGGCAAGCCTAATGATGCGCTAAGGTGGGGTTGAGGACGATTCTTTTTTTTTTTTTATCTTTTATTGATTTTTTATAAAGCTAAGGTAAATATCTCGTGGCAATTGGTTTGGGGGTGGTACTTCTACCGATTACTTCTACTATTCTAATTATCTAATTACTACGGGTAGCTATGTCTATTTGATGTGTGCTCGTATGATGATTAAAAATGTGTTTACCTAGATACTATTACTCCCTAGTTATCTTTTATTGATGGTTGAATTGTCACACCTTATCTTAACACGTTGTATTTCTAAGGTCGTAGCGTGTGCCTATGCCCTAACTCTTTGAGGTTACCTTTGGGTTTAGCTTACAAAATCCGAAAGTCCTTAAACTATTTCATTCATAAGCTTGCTTTCACAAAGATTAATCAAGCATTAAACACAACAAAAGCCTAGTTGCACTCCTAAGCCAATTAGAATTAAGATAAGAGACAACCTAACAATAATTAATAACTAGGTTTCATAGACCTAAGCAAACACACAAGAAATTTAGCTAGACATGTTAAACAAGCAAGCATACACACGATCAATTGAAGACATAATGATAATTTAGATTAAAACACTTATCTCGATGTGTAAAATAGGGTTTGGGACCCTAAGATATTGTCAAAGTCGGACTACAAACTTTTAGGGTTTTTACTCCAAAATTCTACCTCTCTAAATGCAAAAAAATCGAATTCTATATATAGATTTACACTTGTGACGGCATCACCCTATAGGTGGGACGCCGTCAGCTCGCTATCATTAGGGTTTTCGTCTTAGCCAAGTCATCGATGGGACGGCGTCACCTTGGAGTTGTGACGCCGTCAGTCTTCATATGGGATGTCGTCATGATTCTGGATCTGGGCCGTCTGAGATGAAAAGTCAGAGTGGCGCCCTTCTTCTTCAAAGCCTGACGCTGTCAGGTTGCATGAGCAAAAATTCCACTGAGCCGTCTGGTGCATGTTTTTATCAAGTCTGTATATAGGGATGGCGTCACCTGATGTAGGTTTCACTGACCAAGCTTTAATATTTACAAGTGTCTCGTTATACCTATGGTCTACCCTTATGCACTAACGGGCAGTGTACCCGATCGTGTGTAGTGTAGTATTCGGTAAAACCGAGGTCGTCCCAAGAGCTATGTGAGTGGATTCTAATTATGTCTAGGTGTCACAGATTTTTTATTGGTTTTAAGATTGAAATGATTAATAAACTAATAAAGCAAGAAAATAAAGGAAAGCGAATAAAGGCAAGGGTTGTGATCAATAGAAGAGAAGTGTGCTAACCTACTTACTCATCCTATCATGTTATGTTCACGTTTACTTACTTCCAATTGCTTCAAGTGGGGGTTTAAGTCGCTAGGAAAGCATTTGGTCTGTTCGTCCTAACCTATCAACAAAGGTTTCCACCGGAGATCAAGCTACTACCCTTGAAAGTCTAGTTGCTTTTAGTCCCCTAAGCCAAGTCATTAAGTTCCGTTACATGCAATATTCATAACAATGAGTTCCCGGGCGCTAGCATCTTAAACACTCATCCCTAACTTCTTAAGTTCATCCAAACGGTAGGTGATCAGTTGGTCAAATTGCACAAGCGAATAAGGGTCGTTAGTTGGTCAATTCTTTTCCTTCCCACTCAGTCTACCTACTTAGGGTCAGTTGGTCAATTCTCCTAAGCAACTAGGCACTACCGCCATTCAAAACTACCAAAACAAGGGTAGCTACCAACAAACTATGCATGGATACACGAGAAACAATTATACAGAAGCAGTGTAAACATAAACAAAAAAATTAAGGAATTGAAACTAGGCTAGCACCAGAGGTACTTAGCCGATCATATTAACTGAAACAATCGATTCAATGTTTAACATAATGAAATACATGAATTGAAAGTAAAAGAAATGATAGATCGCTAATGCTTATCGTTAGGGAGTGATTTCTCCCTTGGAGATGGCTCTGTATGCTCCTCGAGATCTGCCTTCAGCCTCCTACCCACATTTTCTGCTTTTGTGTATGGAGTGAATGATGTGAAATGCAGAATTTTGGGCGGTATTTATAGGCCAGATCTAGCTACGACGTAACTTAAGTTGAGAGTTACGCCGTAACATCAATATCTTCGTATTTTGCTCTGGAAAAGCTGGTTACGGCGTAACACATGGAATGAGTTACGCTGTTTCTTTAATAAATCATGATTACGCCATAATCGTTGAAAGAGTTACGACGTAGCTTGCAACGATGTGGAACATCATTTGACCTAATTATTTACGGCATAATCCTAAGATGGAGTTACACCGTAATCTTCAGTTGAGTTGGTTTTCTGAGTCGCGCTTCTGTTACGGCGTATTGTGAGAGAAGAGTTACGCCGTAATTACTTCAAAATGGGCATACTATCATATATCTTCAATAACTCTCCAAATCCGCGTCTCATTAGCTCCAATGCTTGTAATTTCCCTGAAAGTGAAATATAGAGGAAAACAAGCATAAATCCATATAAATGATATAAAATACGAGCATTATTGGGGGAAATTGACACTTAATATTCAGGACTATTTGATGTTATCAAATTTCCCCCCACTTGAACTCTACTTGCCCTCAAGTATACCTTATTAGATAAATTCCTAAAAAGATATCTCCCATTACCTGGAAAATATAAGTTTAAAAATCCCTTATGCTAGAATAAAACAAAGCCGAACACCTCACGAAATGGGAACAAAACACTCATATCTCTCAACTATTCTAAGTGTCTATTTAGGGGTGATCACTCAACGCACAGTCGTAGCATGTATTCTATCATAAGCTTGGCGGTTACACAAATCTCCACCACTAGAGTTAAGGACTAAACAATTTTCGAAGGCAATATGGGTAGACACGACAAAGGTTAAGGGTGAGTCGTCATTAATAACATGTCACGGCGAAGTGGAAAAAATCAATGATGCATGACCAAATTCATGGCCAAGACACCAAAGATTGCTCGCTGTATCACCTAGACACGCTTCATGACTAAAGGGTAGGATAATACATGGGATATAATTGGTGTAAAATAAATTCAAGAAAATAGTCTAAATCTATAACCAAGTCATCACCATTTACCGTTCATCCAAAGTTCAAGTTTCAAAGCTAAGAAATCGGATCATGATATACTAGGTAGATGTGCCATTAGAGGACGTCATGATGGGCACATTACCTTTTCTTCAACTGTTGGCGCAATTACCAACTCTATTCTTCAAATGTGACCGAGGTGGCCTCCTCGATACTAAATCTATAATGAGCTCATAAACATAGTGCTTATAACATTGCATTTTACAATCAATAACTATAACTATAATAACTTTTTTTTTGACATAAACATCTAAAGATAGCATCCCCCCACTTGAGATAAACAATATGAGAATTTGGGGGATCTTCAATGATCTTCAAAATTATGTCGTAGACGAAAGCGTGATTTCTGAACCTTTCCACTCGAACCTTGAACTTAGGAAAACAATGACTTCCCAATCACAAATAAAGACTACAGGGAAGGCTAAGGTGTATGGGTGTAACGAAACAATATGTTGGGTGAACAAAATGAAAGGAATAGCTCAGACAGGTGTATCTAGGGGTATCTTGCACTAAAGGTGAGTGCAACAAAATGGTTTAACATGGGGGTCAAGAAGTCGAGGTGACTAATCAATAGACACATAAGGGTAGGCTTTTTGGGTGATAATCCTATAATATTGCCTTCTTAAACTGAAAAGTCCAAATACATTAAGTTAACTCAACGTACCTTGTCTATGGTATCGAAATGATGTAAAGGCCAAGTTCTAAAGTTTACAAGCTACCGGCACACTCATAATTTAGTGGATTTGGGGTAAATATTTAGAAACGGATAAGGCTAATCTCACCATATAATATCAAGGGTTATAATGTGCTCGGTTAAGGTCTAATCTAGTTAGGTTAAGAAAAACATGTCAAAATTTTAAAAGTGGCATAGTTTTTCGAAATAAAGTTCAAAAGATAATTCTACTCCCGTCCCCCCACTTGAAATGTAAAAAGTCCCTTTTATACTCAACATTAAATAAAGGTGAAGAGAAAGTAGAATTAGAGCGAGAAATTCCCTGAAATTTGCTCCGAAAAAGAAAGAAAGCCCACGAAAAGAATCGTGCCTTCGCTTAAGCATCCACGAGCAAACTTCAATCCCTGAAATCACACTACCAATAAGCATAATTCTAAAAAAGAAAAAGAAAAATGAAAAGAAACCTAACTCACTTTTGTTGGAATCACGGTTGCATTTAGCGTATGCAACAAGCCTTTTAAACCACTTGGTATCCCAAGTGGACGAGTGTAGTCTCGTGAGGGCTTACATGGAACATACCCACAAATTTCATTTAAGAACTAATACAAGGTTATTGTATTTAAAAAGAAAGAATTAATACAGAGGTAGTTACCTCGTAACTCCTAGAAGCAGTTACGCCGTAATTATTGCAAAACCTGGCAGACGCTACTGGAGTGTAGCTACTGCGTAACCATAGCATGGGATTATGCCGTAATAGGTAATACTCTGGGAAGAACTACTGCAAGAGATGTGTTATGGCGTAACCATAAGAATGAGTTACGCCATAACTGCGACAAATCGGGTCCCCGTTCAGCATGCTGCAGCAACTTCCTCCGATTTCCTGCAAAAATGGTTAAAAACACAAAACCCAACAGAAATGGAAATAAAACAAATGAAAGGGATAATTCGGGTTGTCTCCCGAAAGAGCACTTTTCCTTATTTACGAGTCTTTAAGTTAGACTCAAGGCCATGGGGCTTTAGGGTGGCCTCCGAACTTGGCCAACTTCCTCCATATCCTTCATCAAATTATGTTTGACCCAGGAAACATTTGTAGCGGTGCGAAGATATTCCTTCGTCTCGATCTTCAGAATTTTACAAAACTTTTCGTCTGGCCCCAGGTCGTATCTAGTAAACTCATACTTTTCAGCTACAATTGGTGGCGGCCTCTTATATGGAATGCCAAGAAGTTTGCACCTTCTTTGCTCATATGCTTCATCATCGGCGTCAATGAACCCATCTTCACCTTGTAATTCAAGGTAATCCAAAATCCCCTCTATATCATCATCGTCGGACTCGATACCTTTGAACCACTTATCATCTAACAAATCTTCCACAAGCACATGCTTACATTCTTCTTTCTCATTCCCTGTTGAATCTTTGAGATCTTCATCCGTCACTTCATTTATTTCGTTAGGAATTTCTTCCATCGGGTCTTCTTTACTTATACATCCTTTCAAGATCTTCTCCTTAGTCAAAGCATCTACCTTTCCTTATTTGATTTTGACCCAATTGTCGAATCCCAAATTGTCTAGCCAAGGTAACTATGTCCTTTCCGCATCATTGGTTGAGGTCCACAAGAATTCTTCTTCCCCAACCTTCTCTATGCTGCTTCCCCCATTACATTCATCATCAAACGGGTTACAAGATGACCAGAAGACTTCGTCACGGGTTTTTATCTTCTCACACCAATGACTTCGAGCTACTTTGTCATTGGTGTTGCTCGAGGGATCCTCCATGCAGTAGATATCATCATTTATGGACTCTTTCTGGAGACAATGCTCCTTATAATCAATCTTGAGCTTTTTTAGAATATATGGATTAATTTTAGCATCCCCGAATTGTACTGAATACCAATCATCAAAGGATAAATCTTTGAACTTCACATTATGTCTTTCGAGCTCATGAGGGCATGTCCATTTATCGTCTTATATATTACCACCCCTGTTGCAATACTCACGGAAAGGATTGCATGTAGGCCATGCTCGTGTGGACTCGTCATTCGTGATAATTTTGGGATTGCAACAGTGCATAATAGGTGGTTCCTCCTCTTCTTCGAATGAGAGCTTTGCCAACCTTTCATCATCAGTAAATGCAGGCCACATGTATTTGTTATCCTTTACCCTCTCATTGTCATCTCATCCGTTGCAAATTTCGTTACGAGAGTCGCATGAGGCCCATAGATCGAACCATTCACCATTAGCTACGGGTATTTTTTTGCACCAATTATACTTCCTTTTTTATGGGGATTGAGGGCATAAATTAGTATCATTGGACCATCCGTTAATAACATGCGTCCTTGATTCATCTAACTCGAGGAATTTGTCAGACCATGTATCCCAGCTATGCCGTAACTCTGATGTTTGGTTACGGCGTAACTCACTTCTGTCATTAGCATCAATATCTTTCTCCTCTATTATGCTACATTCGCTTTCTAACCCTTGGTTACGCCGTAACTCATCAGAAGTGTTACGGCGTAACTGAACACTGTCGCCCGAATTCCCAGCAGCATTCGAATTATTTTCTAAAGAATGGAGATCATCAACTTGTAACTTTACATTCTCATCAGAAAAAACGGCCTTGCACACCACCGTAGGTTTTATCCCTTCCGGTTTAGTATTACTTTTCTTCACCTTTTCACTAAGCTTTTCCACCATTGTGTCTAGGTTTTTTAAGGTTGTGTCGTGGTTGGAGAGACTTCTATTTTTGTTTTCCTGGAAATCATTGAGCCATTCATCTTGTTCTTTTTGTCTTTGGGCTGAGGCCTCCAGATACTTGTTAATGGTTTCTTCAATGTTGGGCCTTTTTTCTCCATAAAGCCCACGGTTGTAATTTCCAGAAGGTCCTCCACGATAGCCATTACTATTTCGACTATCCCCATAAAATGGTCGATTATCACCATATTTAACTTCTTCAATCTCGCTATCTTCGTCAGTTAGAGGACATATTTTGGTGAGATATCTTCCTTCACAGCTTTCACAACCTACTTGAATAGCATGAACGCATAGGCTTCTCTTGCTTCCTCCATCGTGCCACTTTTGGGAATTGTTAATACAAATAAGCAGTAAAAACGTTTATTTATATTTTACGATCTTCTAATGTTTTTTCGATAACAAACGTAAAATCATTTTAACGAAACAAATAAAGTACGTAATTGTTTGAGCCAATAGTTTTCTAACACACTTAACATTTTCACATAAAACACTAAAACAAGTATAAGTGATTTTATGATTTAGTAATATATATGTACAACAACTAGTGTTTATATATTGGGCAAAATATATACACAACTAGTATATATTATATAAATGGGTAAAAACTACAACCCATGGAAAATATCCATAACCAATGGTATTGATCCATACCCATTTGACTAGGTACATTGAACTCATGAGATACATTGTATCTAATAAAAAACCCATGGATCAACCCATAACCCATGACCCATGACCCATAACCAAAATATCCATGGGCAAAGAGGAGCGTCCCACGGATCCATAGGATTACACTAGACGGATCCCTTTTGGGAGGGATCCGTGGGATCCTGGGAACAGTGGAAAGTTTTGCCTATAAATAGTGAGCCATTTCTTCCTTTTGTCTTGCCACTCTCACACATACTTTCCCTAAGTATTGTATCTCTCTAACCACTGATCCTAAGGGATCTTTCTATGTAGTTTGTCTTTTGTTTTTGTGTGATTCTCTAGGTTCCTCTTAAAGGCGAGATCGCCACTTCTTGAAGTCAAGCAAGCTCAAGTCCATGAGTTGCCATGCTTCGTCATCATCAAGACAAATGAGGTTCTCTTGTTGATAGTTCTTTCTTCCTCCATAGATGAGTTGTGTTGAAGGCATTAGTAAAGGATGCCAAAAGAGTCAAGACGAAAGCATTAGTGAAAGGTGCTTAATGTCCATGTCAAAAGCATTAGTGAAGAATGCTAAAGGTGTCAAGACGAAGGCATTAGTGAAAGGTGCCAAGCGTTGTGTCAAAGGCATTAGTGAAGGATGCCTAGGAATCAAATCAAGTGGCATTAGGGAAGAATGTCTAGGTCGTATAATCGATAAGGTGCATCGTTGTACATATAGTATTAGTCTATTTCCAAGGATGGTGATATCCTTGATGGTGGTGTAATAAGGAGTGGGTCTCCTTGAGATTAGGTGTTGTGTTGTGTTGGGTAGTAGTTCCTCCATTGTAATTGAACTAGGTACTTAGCCTAGTACCTAATAAAGGGTAGGTGACATTGTGGTAGGTGTGGTTCACCTTGGTATGAAAGAACCCGGTGGTTAGCCTAGTACCGGAAAAAGAGTAGGAGACGTTGTGAAGGCTTCTCCGCCATAAGGAGATTGGAGTCGTGTAGTATTTACAAACTCTCGAGTAGGTGACTCGGGGAGTGGAGTAGGGCAAGGAAGGTGTCCTTGTAGCCGAACCACTATAAATACTCGTGTCGTGGTTATGTGCTTCTTACTATTTCTCTTTCATTACACTTTTATATATCTATCTATCAACGTCCAACATACACATCTAAATAGATTGACATAAGTCGATCTAAATATTTAAAAGGAAGTTTTAAATTGGTAAAACTATTCAACCCCCTTCTAGTTTTCCACAATTGGCATCAGAGCTTCGTTACCAAGTTTCTTAGAGTATGTTGTACTTTAAAAACTTGATACGATCCGTGTATGTTTGAAAACTACAAAGAAGGATTTTTTAAGTCATGTTTTAAAAATCAATATAATGTTTATTGTTGGACAATGATAGAATGTTCTAACATTTTCCTTGTTAAGTATTCTCCATACTTGGATTTGGGCTTACCAAGAAGATCATGAAGAATTTATCTAAATATTTCTTTTTGCAAAAAGAATGTTTAGTATTGTTCTTCTCACACATGAATCTGGAGATTCCAAGAAGATCACAAAGCATTTTAACTAAATACTTCTTTTCTTAATAATTTACTTTTGTTTTTATTATTGTTAAAATCTTAGTTGCATAATTAATATCTATTAATAATTACTTAAGTAGTTATCTATATTAAAGTCATCATCAAGAATAGTATTCTTCGATTGATCTTTATAGACTACACTACCAAATTGTAATAATGATATTCTGGCTATTCGATAGTATCAATCATTATTTTTCACAAAGGAATTATTGACACTTCATCTATGTCAATGAATTTCTATGTAAAATGTCTTATATTATGATAAAATGAGATTTTATCATAATCTTCGATAAACCTCCCAAGAATTGTGACTAATTCTTTAAAAGGGGACCACGTCAAATAGGATTAGTATTAAAAACCATCTAAAACTCAAATCACAAGTTATAGAGCTTAAACATCAAACTCTAGGTATTTTAGAACTCCCAAAACAAAGTTATCAAGGAATGCTTAAACTGATTGTTTGCTGTCAAGCCGGATCCCTGAGTTTAAACTAGCCGGATCCTAAATGAGAGGGATCAGCGAGATCCGTGCAATAGAAGACAACATAAGTTAGTAATGATCACTGTGGATGTTCCACAATTATTTTCCCTTCAAAGACTCACGAACAAGAACACAACTACTGTTCAAAGGAGCAATTTGATCGTTTCTCTCAAGCATAACAATCACTTGCATAAGTATAATCTTCACTACATTGTTAATTTGATTCCTTGATTACTAGGATTACAATTTCTTCATTTTTAGAAGTTGGGTTCAAATGGGTTTATGATAATTTGTTACCACATTGTTTTCTAAGATAATCTAAATCAAAAAATCAACATTGTTAATACAAATTAAACTCATTTCATGAATTCAATAAAAATGATTTGAGCAAAATTGTAATCAAACCCTCTTGGTTACTATTCACAATTAACACCACATTGTGGTTATGTTGTTTAGGAATAATCATGCCAAGCAACCGACAACAAGACTACCAAGATACCGCTCATTACATACCAATGTACCATAGAAAAGATGGACTTAGTCCCGAAGATAGGAAAGCTTTTAAAATGCTCGAAAAGAGACTCTTTCATGAAGGTCGAGTAGTAGAACCATCATTTCTTGCCAATACCGACATAAGAGAAGTTTTTGGAGCTATTGGGTTTGATTGTTTATTGGACATAAACAAACAAATTTGCCCAGTTTTTGTACTCAAGTTCTACAAGACAATAGGGATTGTTAGAAATGATGATGGTTCCATCTTGATTGACTTCACCATAAATGAGCATGAGTACACCCTTTCGCTTGTAGAGTTTGGAAGAATAATAGGGGTTCCATATCAAGGTGTTTGCATGTATTCTAATGAGTGGTCTTTGGAAGAGTTACACACTATGGTTGATAATCATGAAATCTACCACATGTTAATCCCGGAAGCAACCACGATGAGGGACATCGTGTTTATGCCAAGAGCATCCCCATCAAGGGTCACTAGGAATTCGAAAGTGATCTATAGGGACCCTTTCCAAATGGAGCTCTCCGAGATGTACGCATTGTATAGGAAATGGGAAAATGTGGTGAGGGAGAATGTGTTGTGCCTAGTAGGAAACAAGTATCACCCCAACGCATATCTAAGTTTCATAATCTATTGCCTAGTGACCGAGACTCGCTTTAACCTTACCTACTACATGATTAAGATAATGGCAAGTGTAAGAAGCATGGACAAAATGGTACTCCCGTATGCAATGCTCCTAACCCGTCTTGCTAAATTCATCTTTGCATTAGAACCTTCTCCGCAATCCTATGATCATAGCTATTGCAACAAAGTTATGGTGCCACTAACCGAGGGTAGAACTACAAGGTTTATGGTGGAAGGCAAAAGGCCTCACCCACCCACAGATTTCTCGGATGAAAGGGAGAGGCAAAGAGAAGGTGAAGGTAGTAGCAACCCACTCGGAAATACCGATCTCGACCCCTTGGACTACATGAACCAATTGCCGGACGTTCCTAGTGCATCACCCGAATGTCAACAAACCAAGGGAATCTTCAAGTGCTTTGCTAACTTCTTGAAGAAAAAGAAGTAGATATGGTGTGATAAAGAGTGGAGGATGGGTGAAGATGAGAGAAGCAAGGTAAGGTCATAGGACCTAAAAGTTGTGAAAAACAATTTCAAACAATGGGTTGTAACACTTAAACAATACTTATGTAGAATAGGATGTAGCATGTAGATCTTTCCATTGGCATTAAACAATCGTAATTTAGGAACATGTAGAATGAGATTTTACGACTCCTTGAAGACATTTAAGTAGTCGTCGTCACTCATTTTTAGGAACTTCTAGTTGTCTCACATTTGCTATGCATTATACTTGATGTGTCCTTGCTTGTAGTCCTTATAGAAATAACTAGGAGAAGCACTTGCTTAAGAATGCAAAATGGCACATTTGCTGAAAGCCTTCTGATCTGCAGTAGGCGGATCCCAGAATTATAACTAGCCGGATCCCTCCCAGAAGGGAACCGTGGGATCCGTGACTACAGATGAGCAATACAGACTTGCTTACATCAAAATAGCTCACTAGATCACCTCACACTAGTCAAACATAAGACATTAGAGCCAACTAAGTCTTCCTCAAACATTTGAAAGCCTCACACTCACCCATGGCTTACCTAGGATATATTTCAAAGTGTTTTTGATTTATCAACTCATCAAAACTCACCATATTTCCGCTCCAACGCTCACACATTATTTATCATATCTTATAACACTTAGTTTGATATATCCATCAATTTTAGCAAATTGTTTTTAATCACTTTTGACTCAAAATTAGGCTCAAAACTAGTTTTTCATTTTTTCTTTATTTTTTAAGATTTTAGTAAAATTTTCTTAAGGCCTCATCTGACTTCTAGGATTAAATTCCACCATATTTTCATCTCAATTCAAATGATATCTTTCTCAAATACTTAGTTAGACTACCTAAAGTAAACTTTCCTACCCAAAACCATTCGTTAAGCACCTTCACCCCTTATGGTTGAGCATTTAAGACATCCACCACTCAAGACTTCCAAATTAAGTCAAAACCTTGAGATACATAAGTACTAGACCTTTCAAAAAGCATAATTATTTCACCTAGGATCTTTCTGATAGATGGATCCCTGGTTTATAACCAGCCGGATCCCTGGTGAGAGGGATCCGCGGGATCCGTGGCTGCAGAAAGCTTAAATCAGCTTCCCTCTTCAATTTTAAGCCACCTTTTGGTTATCTAACCACTTTTAGCTTACATTTATTATCTCCCTAGAGCTGATCAAAATCCTAAGTGCATGCTTAATCCTCTTAGTGGCCAAGAATTTAATTCCCTAAATTCAAATTACCCTTTATAAACCAAACACTCTTAAGGTTAAGGCATCGCTCCCACCTAGCTTTCAAAAATCAGTAACTAAAAGCTCATATAGCATCCTTATCATCACCATGACCAAAGCTCTTAGCAACAACTCCTCAACCAAAGGCTCATCCAAAAGAAAGGGTCATATGATCCATGAAATTTCATCCACCGAATCATCTCCCGTAAGAGATAACAATGTTAGAATTCCACCTCAACAAACCCATTCAATAATTGCTAAGAGAACCGCAAGAATTAGCATCAAACCTTTTGGACTAGAAAAAGGGTCATCTAGTTCAAAACCAAACATAGCTAGCTCTAGCAAGCCGTCTAAGTCCTCATTTCTTGAGCATAGATTTAACGAGCCTCTTCCTCACCCAAATCTCTATTCATTAGAGCATTCACCACCGAGAACCTCTCATTCACCAACTTTCTCGTTAAATAGGGAACCACCCACAACACCGAATAGTCCATCATGGGAAACAAGGAACAATCATGGACATGTTCATATGGAGGAATTTCCACTACCACTACCCTCACCTTTAGTAGAACCTCATCCCACACCTCAAAATGAAACCCCACAATCATTCGTTGAGCCTCCTTAAAACATCCATTTTCCTCCGGTTCCTAATCAAGACAATAATTGTTCAAATTGTCTAAAAACTCAAGGACTTGTTCAAGAAGTACAAAATGAGTTGCATTTCATGTTAAATCATCTTCTTGAAAGATTGGACCAAATCAACAAGTCTACTCATCCTTAGACTCAAGCCCTTAGTTGCCTCTTAAGTTTAGTAACTTATTAGTATTAGTAGAAAATGTATGGCTAGATCATTCTCTTAGTTTTAGAGATTTATTGATTATCTCTTTGTTTTATTGAATGATAACCTATTTGCCATATTGTTTTGAGTATATGTTTGTTGTTGTTATACATATCTCATTTTTTTCAGCATTGTTTGGTATAACACCTTTGCTGAATCATCTGTCACCAGAAAGACGGATCCCTGGAAAATGCCTAGACGGATCCCTCCATGGAGGGAACCGTAGGATCCGTGGTAAAGAAGTACAAAATACTACTAACTTGAGTCTTATTTTCAGGAAATTATGCACTATACTCTTGTTTTCTAACCTTTATTTTGTAGATTTTCAAAATACACATGAAGATTTTGACACCATAAAGCTAGGGGGAGCTTTGTGTCAAACCATATTGAAAAACCATTTGCAACATAATCCTAATTTGGATTATACTTCTTGACACCCCATTGCAACGTTGCAATCTTCAAGGCGGAGAATTTTCGTCACAAGGACGAACCATTTGCAAACATAATTGCAATATATTAGCTTACTTACTTTTATGTACTTGATGCCCTCACAAAGGGATGGACTCGTCAAGGGGGAGTTAAGACGAGAACCATTCCCGTCACTTACTCTCTTTACATATTTTTTCTTTTTACATGTCTTTTTAAAACAATGTGTTAGTTTCTTTTCGACGCTCTTTTTGTTTCGACAAAAAGGGGGAGAAGAGAGTAAAAAATCAAATTCGAACTTTTACGAATTTTAGTTTTTCCTTAAAATAATTTTATGTTTTGTCATCAACAAAAAAGGGGAGATTGTTAATACAAATAAGCCGTAAAAACGTTTATTTATATTTTACGATCTTCTAATGTTTTGTCGATAACAAACGTAAAATCATTTTAACAAAACAAATAAAATACGTAATTCTTTGAGCCAATAGTTTTCTAACACACTTAACGTTTTCACATAAAACACTAAAACAAGTATAAGTGATTTTATGATTTAGTAATATATATGTACAACAACTATTGTTTACATATTGGGCAAAATATATACACAACTAGTATATATTATATAAATGGGTAAAAACTACAACCCATGGAAAATATCCATAACCCATGGTATTGATCCATACCCATTTGACTAGGTACATTGAACTCATGAGATATATTGTATCTAATAAGAAACCCATGGATCAACCCATAACCCATGACCCATGACCCATAACCAAAATACCCATGGGCAAAGAGGAGCGTCCCACGGATCCCTAGGATTACACTAGACGGATCCCTTGTGGGAGGGATCCGTGGGATCCGGGGAACAGTGGCAAGTTTTGCCTATAAATAGTGAGCCATTTCTTCCTTTTGTCTTGCCACTCTCACACATACTTTCCCCAAGTATTGTAACTCTCTAACCACTGATCCTAAGGGATCTTTCTATGTAGTTTGTCTTTTGTTTTTGTATGATTCTCTAGGTTCCTCTTAAAGGCGAGATCACCACTTCTTGAAGTCGAGCAAGCTCAAGTCTATGAGTTGCCATGCTTCGTCATCATCAAGACAACTGAGGTTCTCTTGTTGATAGTTCTTTTTTCCTCCATAAATGAGTTGTGTTGAAGGCATTAGTGAAGGATGCCGAAAGAGTCAAGACGAAAGCATTAGTGAAAGGTGCTTAACGTCCGTGTCAAAAGCATTAGTGAAGAATGCTAAAGGTGTCAAGACGAAGGCATTAGTGAAAGGTGCCAAGCTTTGTGTCAAAGGCATTAGTGAAGGATGCCTAGGAATCAAATCAAGTGGCATTAGGGAAGAATGTCTAGGTCGTATAATCGATGAGGTGCATCGTTATACATATAGTATTAGTTTATTTCCAAGGATGGTGATATCCTTGATGGTGGTGTAATAAGGAGCGGGTCTGCTTGAGATTAGGTGTTGTGTTGTATTGGGTAGTAGTTCCTCCATTGTAATGGAACTAGGTACTTAGCCTAGTACCTAATAAAGGGTAGGCGACATTGTGGTAGGTGTGGTTCACCTTGGTGTGAAAGAACCCGGTGGTTAGCCTAGTACCGGAAAAAGAGTAGGCGACGTTGTGAAGGCTTCTCTGCCATAAGGAGATTGATGTTGTGTAGTGTTTACGAATTCTCGAGTAGGTGACTCGGGGAGTGGAGTAGGGCAAGGAAGGTGTCCTTGTAGCTGAACCACTATAAATACTCGTGTCATGTTTATGTGCTTCTTACTCTTTCTCTTTCATTACACTTTTATATATCTATCTATCAACGTCCAACATACACATCTAAATAGATTGATATAAGTCGATCTAAATATTTAAAAGGATATTTTAAATTAGTAAAACTATTCAACCCCCCTTCTAGTTTTCCACAGAAATGATCATCCATTTTTTGGATGTCTTCAATGGCTAGAGTAGGTGTCATGCTCGGAATTGGTCCCTGGTAGTCCAACATCTGTCTTGTAGTTACGTTGATACCTTTGTAAAAGATGTTGACCTGTTGCTGGCTGTTCAGGTCATGAGTAGGACATTTGTAGAGGAGATCGTTGTATCTATCCCAAGCTTGATACAACGTTTCATCGTCATCTTGTTTGAAATTGTGGATTTCCATGAGTTGATTAGATATCTTCGAAGGAGGACAATATATTTGGATAAAATGATTTTTAGTAGAGCCCATGTATCAACTGCCCCGACAGGCAATCTTTCAATCCATCTTCTTGCTCCCCCATTAAGAGTCATGGAGAACCCACGAAGCATAACAACATCATGAGAAACACCAGGAATGCTGAAAAGGCTTGCGATGTACAAGACATTCTCAACGTTTTCATACACATATTCGTCCCTGTTTCATGAGAAAGGGTTAGCACGAAGCTCCCTCATAAACTGCTCTTTAATCTCGAAACGGACATTAGCTCCAATCGTCGGTCTTACGAGCCCCGACCCTTGTTCTTCCCTTGTCAACGCCAAATATTCCTCAAGAATGAGATCATCAATGGTAACAACTTCTATGGTACCTGAAACTTGAAAAGAGATCGTGAGAAATTGAGAAAATTCAAAATAAAAATGAAAGACTTAACAAAAATCCTAATATAACTCCCCGGCAGCGGCGCCAAAAACTTGATGCAGGTTTTACTAGTCAGGTTTTAATATTTATAAGTGTCTCGTCATACCTATGGTCTACCCTTATGCACTAACGGGAAGTGTTCCTGATCGTGTGTAGTGTAGTATTCGGTAGAACCGAGGTCGTCCCAAGAGCTATGTGACTGGATTCTAATTGAGTCTAGGTGTCACAGATTTTAGTTGGTTTTAAGATTGAAATGATTAATAAACTAATAAAGCAAGAAAATAAAGGAAAACAAATAAAGTCAAGGGTTGTGATTAATAGAGGAGAAGTGTGCTAAGCTAGTTACTCATCCTATCATGTTATGTTCACATTTACTTACTTCCAATTGCTTCAAGTGGGGGTTTATGTTCCTAGGACAGCATTTGGTCAGTTCGTCCTAAGCTATCAGCAAAGGTTTCCACCGGAGATCAAGCTACTACCCTTGAAAGTCCAGTTGCTTTTAGTCACCTAAGCCAAGTCATTAAGTTCCGCTACATGCAAGATTCATAACAATGAGTTCCCGGGCGCTAGCATTGATAACATAAAATAATCCTAAATATTAAGTGTCAATTTCCCCCGATAATGCTTGTAATTTATATCATTTATATGGATTTACGCTTGTTTTCCATTGTTTTCCACTTTCTGGTAAATTACGAGCATTGGAGCTAAAGAGACGCAGAATTGGAGAATTATCAAAGATTTATCAAAGTATGCTCACTTTGAAGAAGTTATGGTGTAAATTATCTCTCATATTACGCTGTAACTAAAGCGTGACTCAGAAAGCCAACTCATCTGAAGATTACGGCGTAACTCTCCCAAAGGACTACGACGTAACTATATTAGGTCAAATGAGGTTCCACGCCGCTGATAACTACGCCGTAACTCTTGATTAAACTACGGCGTAACCAAGAAATATTGAAGATACAACATAACTACTTATAAGGTTACGCCGTAACCAGCAGATCTAGTGCAAATTACGAAGAAATAGAAGATTACGGCATAACTATTCTATTGGTTACGCCGTAACCCAGATCTGGCCTATAAATACCTCACGATTTCCAGCATTTCAAAGCATCCCATTTCACACACCACAACCAAATAACGTGGGAAGAAGCCAAAGGTAGGTCTAAAGGAGCATACGAAGCCATCTCCAAGGGAGAAATCACTCCCCTACGATAAGGATTAGCATTTTATCTTTTCTTTACTTTCGATTCATGTACTTCGCATTAAACATTGAATTGATTTGTATGGTTAATATGAGCGGCCAAGCACCTCTAGGTGCTGGCCTAGTTATGATTCCTTAATTGTTTTGTCTGCGTTTACTTTACTTACGTATAATTATTTCTAAGTGTATGCATGCATAGTTTATTGGTAGCTACCCTTGTTTCGGTAGTTTCGAATGGCGGTAGAGGCTAGTTGCTTAGGAGATATGACCAACTGACCCTAAGTGAATAGACTAAGACAGGAAGGGTAAGATATGACCAATTGACGACCCTTTCTACTTGTGCGATTTGACCAACTGATCACCTACCATTTGGATGAACTTAAGAATTAGGGGGTGAGTGTTTAAGTTGCTAACGCCCGGGCACTCACTATTATAAATATAGCATGTAGCGGAACTTAATGACTTGGCTTAGTGGACCAGGAACAACTGGACTTATGAAGGGACACCTGACTTCTCCAATGGTGGCATCTTTGCTGATAGGTCAGGGCGAATTGACCAAATGTTGTCCTCTCGACTTTGACCCCATCTGAAGTAATTGGAAGTAATTAGACGTAGACATTACTAGCTAGGATGATTAACTAGGTTAGCACCACTCTCCTTTATTGATCACACCTTTGCCTTTTATTGCTTTTATCTGCTTTAGTAGTTTATTAATTAAATCATATTAAAATCTGTGACACCTAGACTTATGAATAATCCAACACACATAGCTCTTGGGACAACATCGGTAAAACAACATCGGTTTTACCAAATACTACACTACACACAACCGGGTACACTGCCCGTTAGTGCATTAGGGTAGACCATAGGTATAACGAGACAATATAAATATTAAAACCTGGTCCGTAAAACCTGCATCAAGTTTCTGGCGCCGCTGTCGGGGAGCTATTTTAGGATTTTTCATTAAGTCTATTTTTAATTTTATTTCTTCTCTTAAATGTCAGGATACAAGACTAGAAGCTCGAGGCCTTTTTTGGCCACCCCATTCGATGATCCGGAGAAACAATTTCGGACAAAGAAAGTTTACTCTCCGGTTCCTACTCATAACATCTTTTCATTTTACGAATCAGACTAGTCTGACGCATAACCGGAGGTCATTGATGAAAATAGTATCGATGACTTAACCATGGAGCTGTATTTGGAACGACCAAATGAGAACTGCCAACGAACCTTGGTATGTGCTAAAACACATACCTTTTCTTTATCAAAACTGACCCAAAACAACCAAGAAAGAGCCGTTTATTGCTAATATTTGTGGTTTTCTTGAGTTTGTGCTTGTGCAGGTACGGATATGTAAAAACACGCAAAAAGGAACCAAATCAGACGTAAATCCGAGCACGAGAGATCAAGAGAGCTTAAGCCGAGCCGGAAGATCAAAATTGAGCATTTATGAGGATTTTATTCTCCGAGGATTATTTTTGGAAGATTTAATCAAGTTAGAAGAAATGGCAAAAATGGCCCCTCAACTTTGAGTTTTTGACAGAAATGGCCCCTGAAGATTCAAATGTTGCAAATTCACCCTTGGTTTATTTGAAGAATGACAAAATCAGTCCTTGGAAGATGATTTCAGATTTACATGTTTGGCCCTTGAAGTTTCAGAAAATACATCTTTGGTCCCTATGGTTACTATTGGGTCCAATATTAATCCTTGTCCAATATATATCCTAGTCCATTATCCAACACAAAACAACCCTCGGCCCAATATTTAAAACCCGATCCAAGTCCAAAACTAAACAACCCACCCAATACCCGGTTTCCAATATACTCCAATACCCGTTTTCCCATTTAACCCGAACCAAAACCTTTGAAAAACAATAAAATAATCCCAAACGCGCCCCTTCCTTGTCTCTCCCAAACGCACCCATTCACCACCCGTTTTCCACCATTTACCCACACCCAAACACCAAACCTCGTACTTAGCATCTATCAAAGCTTCTAGACCCAGCTGACTTGTCAGAAAGGTTGCCCATGTGGACATTTGAAGCTATATCATTGGACGCGACACCTCATCAAAGGAAATGGAGCATTGTGATTGGTTGAAGTGACAATGGAATGGATGAGTGGCTGCTATTTGCTTCTAGGCTCTTCTTATCAAGAATCCAAGACCTGCTCAAGGCTATAAATAGACCCCTTTGGCTCACATTTCAATTCGTGCAATCCTTTAGTTTCATTTAGCTTATTGTTATTGTATTTCAGTAGTTTATTAAATGTTTTTCTTAAGCTTTTATTGTATTCTCAGTTTCTTGTAAACCTTTTTTAATATCAATAAAAATTTCAAGTTTTTACCTTTAATCTTGCATTTCTGTTTTAAAATAATCAATAAGCTAATTGGAATGATGGAATAAGCTCATTTCAGCTTATTATAGCTCTAGTGAGCTTACATTGCACCTCACTGTCCACTTAACTCATTTACATTCACAAAAAGTTCAGGTCAACGAAAGTCAACTGTGTGCTCATTTGATGGTTATGGTTTGATTTGATGATGGATCTGGGTTGAGTTTGATGTTATATGGGTTAGGTTAGTGGTCCTTTTGCTGGTTTGCAAGCCATTGTGGCTGGATCTCTTGTAAGTGGAAGCTTGTTCTCATATTCTAGCTTAATAAACAGTGGTGGTTTAATATCTATTAGATCTGTTTTAGTGCTGATATTTGCTGTCTCATTAGCTTTAATTTAGTGTATTAAATCTGTTTTAATGATTAGCATAAGCTGTTTTTGTACTTGAGCTTGATTAGATTGCATTTTCTCACATAAAGTAGTGTTTGGATCAAGGTTTTAAACTGTTTTAGAGGTCATTATATTAGAGTAGATCAGTAGTTTGAGGCTTATTATAGTTTATTACTCTTATATCTGTCCTTGTTTTGCATAATTTTCATTGATAGTCAAAATTTTCATTCTAACTGTCTTGATCACATTATTGTTGGAATCAGTCACCATAATCATTCATAAAGGTTTAAAACTTGATATACTAGCTTGCTTAAAGTGTATTTCATCTAGATTCATCATTGTCAGTTCAAAATTTGCATCTAAATCTCAAGAAAGTCAAAGTATTAAACTGTTTTCAAAAAGTCAAACATGTCAAAAACTGATTTATGCAGAACTTGCAGCAGTTGCACTGTGAGTTCATTTTACATAGTTAAGGTCTCATTTTTGGTCTACTTGCAGTATACTAGGTGGTCTTCAAGACCACATATCTGTTTTTGGCTTAAGCTTTTCTGAGAAGCTTGTGCATTAGCTCAAACATAGGACATGTTCAATGCTTTTGCTTATATATTCAGTTAACATATAATCTAGTGAATCTGCTTATTTAAGGTTAGGAGTAGTTGGATTTAGCTTATATTAGCTTATTTGAGTATAATCTAGTTTCTGTAGAAGTTTGGTGGCTTATTGTGCTTGTTTGCTTATTTCTAAGTGCTTATTTGCTATCAAATTACACTGCAGCCCCAACTTCTCATAAATTAGCATCATATTTGATATTTTTCTTAGAACCAGAATAACATTTTAGAATTTTCCTGAGATTTTCATAATTTTTGGTCACTGTTTAGTATTTTTCTTAATTAAAAACAGTTTTTAATCACTTTTAATTAGCTTTTATTGCAAATAATTAAGAAAAAGTTCAAAAAAAAATAATTTTTCAATTTTCTCAGTTTAAGAAAAATATAAAAAGCATAAAAAAGATTTTTCCTTATTTTTCCATTTTTATTTGGTATTTTTCACAATTTAAATTAGATTAAAATAGTTTAAAATTAGTAGAAAATAGAAAAATAATCAAAAAAATAAAAAAATAGTTTTGAAAAGTCCCTTATGATATTTTAGATTTTATAAAAGTAGTTTCATATTTTTCTCCTTAAATTTCATAATTTTTAGAATTTTAATTTAGTTTAAATAGTTAAAAATTAGTTTTTAATTTAAATAAAATCCAGAAAAATCCAAAAAAAAAATAGTTTTAATTCTAAATTAGTTTTTACATTGCATTTCTAGAGTAAAAGTAATTTTAGGCATTTTTAGGATATAATTTAATAGTAGTTGCATTTTTATTAATTACGTTTTAGTATATTTGCACTTAGGATTTCCCGTAAAATAGATTCCCTTAATTACTTTCCCTATTCCCGTAGTTTAATAAAATCAAAATCAAACAAATCAAAACATCGAGCATTAAAATTCCAAACCAAGAACGACGTTGTCAATTCACGCCTCGTTGGGAAACGATTCGGGTTGTCTAATCCGTATACACGATCACACACGGGATTTGATTTATTATTCTTTTTCCTAAAGGAATTTGAATCTATCTTCGTGATTATTTTTTATATCGATATTGAGGTTTTATCCACACACACACCCTTAAGCCTTCATTATCAGCAAATCAGTGTCCGAGCCGTTTTAAGTTACTTACGGTTAGTCATTCACAAGTGGCTAGCTTGTGTGAGATAACTTGACGTGTTTTGGCTGTGAATCAAATTTTGGCGCCGCTGCCGGGGAGGTTGTGTCACGACAATATCGTTTGAGGTTTGACGATTAGTGACTCGAGATCCTTCATTCGTGAAGTTACTATTTTTCTATAAAATAAAAAAAGTAAAAAAATATTTTCCTTTTTCTTTTGTATATATATATCATTTTAAAAATACAAAAAGATTTTCTCTGTGTTTTTGCTAATAAATAGAAGACACCAATCATATAACATTCTCAACGAAGGTGTTATCATTAATAAGTTCCTAACTAAAGATAAAAAACTTGCCTTTGTGTCGCCTGTGGATTTATTTATTTCTATCGGATAAACAAACTGTGTGGTGGGTATAAGGACGGCCGACATTAAATTGCGGTAAAGAAGCGGGTTTTTAATAAGCTTCGCGCTACCTAAAAAAGCTTCTCCGCCGCTTGTGCTTGTCTTGTAGAGGTGATTTATTCACTTGGGATTATTGGTTAAGTTCACTGTGTTTTCAATACCGCTCGTTTTAATTGCCTTGGTTTTGAAAGTGCATGCGACTCGTTCTAATAACTACGACCGACACGCGAAGCCGCTACAATTCGCGGCGAAATAGACGTGCTCCCTTAGTCGAACCCGAGATTCGAACTAATCAAACCCCACCCATCATCGAAATGGCGGAGGACAACCGATCTATGCTAGAGCAACTCCAAGCACCCACCGAGGGTTATGGAGAAGCCATCGCCGTCCCGCAATCGCTGCGATAACTTTGAGCTTAAACACGGATTGATAAATTTGGTTTTGTCAAGCCAATTTTACGGATTCGAGAGATACGATCCTCACTCTCATATCCGACGATTCAACAAGCTCACGCTCACGATCAAGTACCGAACGTCCGGAAGAGGCTATCAAGCTACTCTCTTTCCATTTTCACCGAGGGGCCGCGGATTTGGCTCGAAAAACTACCCCTCGATCGATAACCACATGGGAGAATTTAGTATCAAAATTCGTGAACGAATTCTTCCCACCGTCTAAAACAACAAGCCTTAAAAATGAAATAACAAAATTCACACAAAGATTTGATGAATCATTTAGTGAGGCATGGGACCGATTCAAAGATTCGCTTAGGCAATGTCCCCATCATGGTTTTTCTGAGTTGCACCAACTTGATACATTTTATAACGGTTTGAATGAGACTGATCAAGACTCTCTCAATGCCGCCGGGGGTGGTAATTTGTTGACCCGATCAACGAGAGATGCCTTGTCCATTATTGAGAACAAATCTAAAGTTCGTACATCACGTAGCAAATCGGTTTCCGCCGAGTGAATGATACACCATCGTCTTCGTCTCACGAAATACGCCTAGCACCGATGCTAAGATTGATAAGCTTACGGATATGATCCGTGCTTTGGTTAAGATTAACTCTTCTCCACCCGCCAAGTCAAAGCGTGGAAACGACTTGTACTACTTGTGGTGGCCCGCATGCCTACTCCAATTGTACCGCCGCCGATGGACATCCTTTCGATGCTAATGCCGTAACCGGAGGTAACCAATACCGTTCTTAAGTTGAACCGAATCCTCGTGTTAGTAATCAAATGGTACCTCCGGGATTTTCTCAATCTAACAATCAGACTCGTTAATCGTAATCAAGTTCGTGGACCAAATGTTCAAAACCAATTCAAAACTCCACCAAATCAATACCCAAACCAAGGAGTTAACTACAATCAAGTATATCACAATCCAAGCTATCAAGCTTCACCTTTTCCTTCAAATGAATTCACAACTTACGTTCAACACACCAATTCTACCATCAACACTATGCAAAATCAGATTACAAGTTTGAGGAACGAATTTCAATCTTCGTTAACTAGACAAAGCAATGAGTTTAGGAATGACATTCGACTTCAGAACAACAAATTGGAGACTTCATGTAGTATAAACTCAAAACATGTTGAATGCTTTTTGGGTAAGGTCACCAACCCTCATCTTCGGTTCTTCCCGAAAGTGATACCATTCCTAACCCGAAGGGTGAGTTGAAAGCTATAACCACACGGAGTGGTAAGGCTTATGATGAACCTCGCTCCTACCCCGCTTGGTGAGGAAGAGGAACGAGACACCGAGGTTATTGAAGAAAATGTGCAACCCGCACCCGTACCACCTCCGGTCGTTCAGACTGATTCCGAACCCGATGTTCAAGACTACTCTTAAATCTTCACTTCCTTATCCTTCAAGACTTCATAATCAAAAGCTTCGTGATAAAACCGAAAACCAAATGGAGAAATTTTGTCAAATCGTTCAATCCTTGAATTTTAACATCGGCCACCGATGCTTTACTTCTCATGCCGAAATTTGCTGCTATGATCAAGAATTTAGTGAGTAATAAGGAAAAGTTGGCGTAAATAGCAAAACACCGTTGAATCAGAATTGCTCGGCGGTGCTCCTCAAGAAACTTCCCGAAAAGTTAGGAGACCCCGACAAATTTCTTATCCCTTGTGAGTTTCCGAGAATAGTGAAATGCTCCGCCTTGGCCGATCTTGGTGCGAGTATTAACTTAATGCCTCTTTCGATTTATAACAAGCTTTCTCTCCCAGAACTCACACCTACTAAGATGACCTATTGAACTCGCGGACCGTTCAACCTCTATTCCGAGAGGAATCGCCGAGGACGTCTATGTGAAAGTAGGACCACTTCATTTTCCCGCCGACTTCGTTGTCGTTGACTTTGATGTCGACCCCGAAAGTACCTCTTATTCTCGGAGGCCTTTCCTAAGAACGTCGTATGCGATGATTGATGTTCATGAAGGAGAAATCACTTTACGATCTAACAAGGAAACCGTCTCGTTTAATATTAACCATCCTTCAAGATACTCCTCCAACTATGATGATGCTTCTATTAATCGAATCGACGTTCTCGATATTGCTACTGAGGAGTATGCTCAAGAGGTTCTTGATTTTATTGGTGGCAATCCCACCATTCCTTCCGAAAATGATGAACCATCTTCTCGAGCCTATAATTGCCGATTCTCTCTCACCCGCTCGAGGGAGGTGATTTCATTTTGGAAGAGATCGATGAGTTTCTTGCTGATGATGACTCGATTCCACCGGGAATTGATGATGGTGTTTATGATTCGGAAGGAGATATCCGTTATCTTGAGCAATTGTTAAATGAAGATCCATTACCGTCACTCCCTCCGAAAGAGATTACGATTGAAGAAATCAAAGAAGTACAAACGCCTCATGAAAATCCTCCGGAGTCCGAGCTCAAGGATTTACCTCCTCATCTTGAATACGCTTTTCTTGAGAAACCAACAAATTCCCCGCCATCATTGCTAAAAACTTAAAAGATGAGGAGAAAACCGCACTTTTGGATGTCCTACGAAATCACAAAATGCAATCGCTAAGCAAATTTCTCGACATCAAAGGAATCAATCCTCGCTTCGTACTCCACAAAATTCGATGGAGGATGATTGTAAACCCATGATTCAACAACAACGTAGGGTTAACCCAAAAATTCATGATGTTATCAAAAGGAAGTTCTTAAACCTCGATGCCGAATCATTTATCCAATCTCCGATAGCTCATGGGTTAGCCCTATCCATTGTGTCCCTAAGAAGGAGGAATGACCGCCGCTGCTAACGATGAAAATGAGTTGATTTCACACGCTCATCACCGGATGGAGGGTGTGTATTGATTATCAAAAATTGAACGATGCTACTCGTAAGGACCATTTCCCGCTACCTTTATGGATCGATGCTCGAACGCTTATCGGGGAATGAGTTCTATTGCTTTCTCGATGGTTTTTCCGGTTATTTTCAAATCCCGATCGATCCAAAGGATCAGGAGAAAACGACTTTCACGTGCCCATATGGAACGCTTGCTGCTTCCGACGAATGCCATTTGGCCTATGCAATGCTCCCACGCTCCAGAGGTGCATGATGGCCATTTTTCATGACATGATCGAAAAGTCTATGGAAGTTTTTATGGACGATTTCTCGGTTTATGGAGATTCTTTCACTTCTTGCCTCTCTCATCTAGACCACATGCTTAAGAGGTGTGAAGACACCAACTTGGTCTTGAATTGGGAGAAGTGCCATTTCATGGTTCAAGAGGGCATTGTCCTCGACCATAAGATTTCAAAATCTGGGATTGAGGTCGACCGAGCTAAAGTCGACGTTATAGCTAAACTCCCTCATCCCACTACCGCAAAGGTATTCGAGTTTTTGGGTCATGCCGGTTTCTATCGCCGTTTCATCCAAGATTTCTCTAAGATAGCCCTCCCTCTGACCCATCTCCTTGAAAAGGATGTTCGCTTATCTTCACCACCGAATGTTGAAGCGCTTAATATTCTTAAAAGGAAATTAACCGAGGCACCGATCTTAGTTGCCCCCGACTGGGATTTGCCCTTTGAACTCATGTGTGATGCAAGTGATTACGCGAATTGGGGCGCTTGGGGCAACGTAAGTCAAAACATTTTCAACCCATACACTATGCGAGTAAGACATTGTCCGAGGCCCAACACAATTACACACTACCGAAAAGGAATTATTAGCCGTTGTTTATGCTTTTGAGAAATTTCGACCCTACCTTGTCTTGTCAAAGACCATAGTGTATACCGACCATTCTCGCCTCTAAAGTATCTTTTGGCAAAGCAAGATGCTAAGCCACGATTACTTCGTGGGTTCCCTCCTTCAAGAGTTTGATGTTACTATTCTTGACAAAAAGGAGCGGAGAACCCGCCGCCGATCACCTTTCTAGACTTGAGAATCCCCATCAAAGTGTGCTCGAGAAAAGGAGATTACGGAAACATTTCCTCTTGAGACACTTGGGATGGTTTCTAAGAAAGACCTGAACACCCCATGGTTTGCCGATTTTGCAAATTACCATGCGGGAAATTTCATCGTGAAAGGGATGTCGTCCCAACAAAAGAACAAGTTTTTCAAAGATGTTAAGCATTATTTGGACGACCCTACTTGTTTAAGATTTGTGCGATCAAGTAATCCCGGTGTGTTCATGGCCAAGAGGCTATTGATATTCTCAATGCTTGCCATAACGGACCCACTAGTGGCCATCATGGTGCAAGCTACACCGCTAAGAAGGTTTTTGATTCCGGATTCTATTGGCCAACCATATATCGAGATGCTCATGATTTAGTCAAATCTTGTGATTCTTGCCAACGTTAAGGGAAAATTTCACGTAGGATGAAATGCCACAAAATGCTATTCAAGTCTCGTGAGATTTTTGACGCAGGGGCATCGATTTTATAGGGCCATTTCCATCATCTAGAGGAAATAAGTATATCCTCGTGGCCGTCGACTACTTGTCCAAATGGGTTGAAGCAAGGCGCTTCCCCACCAATGACGCCCGAGTGGTTGTTAAGTTCTTGAAGAATTTGTTTTCCCGATTCTGAGCACCTCGTATATCATCGATGATCGCGTACCCATTTTTGTAATGAACAATTCGCTAAAGTTATGGCTAAATATGGAGTTACCCATCGTTTTCTATCTGCTATCACCCGCAAACGAGCGAACAAGTTGAGGTCTCGAATCGTGGTTTGAAAAGGATTTTAGAAAGAACCGTAGGAGAAAATCGAGCTTCATGGGCCGATAAGTTAGATGACGCATTATGGGCTTTCCGCACCGCATACAAGACACCCATCGGGTGCACCCCATTTAAGTTGGTGTATGGAAAAGCTTGTCACCTGCCCATCGAGCTCGAGCATAAGGCATTCTGGGCCTTGAAACATGCTAATTTCGATCTTAAGACCGCAGGTGATCACCGAAAAGTTCAATTGAATGAATTAAATGAACTTAGGGATCGTGCCTACGAGAATTTTTGATTTTCAAAGAGAAGACTAAGAGGATTCATGATGCTAAAATCAAAACCGCGTTTTCAACGTTGGTGATCAAGTTCTCCTCTTTAACTCTCGTTTGAAGATATTCTCGGCAAACTCAAACCCGTTGGTCGTGACCATTCACCATAGCTCAAGTTTTCCTTATGGAACGGTGGAGCTTCACCCATGGCCCAAATTTCAAGGTGAATGGTCATCGTGTGAAACATTATTTTGGGGGACATTCCACCTATGGTTGTCCCGGATCTCCAAACTTTCTTCCCCATGGACAAATGAATTCGGGATCGAATCAAGCTAGCGACTCGGTAATCAAAAACGATGCGCTTCGTGGGAGGTACCCCATGCTTATCCATCTATCTTCTTTCTATTTTCTAATAAGTGACGCCAAGGGTCCGCTTCTTCGATTTCTCTTCGTGTTTGGTTGTTTGTGATGTTGTGTAGATTTTCCCTATATGAAGACTCTCGTGCGAAGTTTGTCATTTTCTACTCGAAGTTTCATGATCGTTGCCGATGGAAATCCGATATCCTAATCTTATCGACTAACGCTATCTTTGAGCATACTTTATAAACGCTTTTAGATTTTCGTTGATACTTGCTTTTAAACATTGAGGACAATGTTTCGCTTCTAGTTCTGGGGTAGGGTAATCTTCGATTTGATTTGACCGCACTTGCTTATTTCGTCGTGTACTCGCGAACCCCGCTTTTCCTTAGAAAATGAAAAATTGTGCAAAAATGAGCAAAATTTAAAATTTTTGTAAGCTTTTGTTAAGTCTTTTTGATTGAAAAGTCTGCTAGTCTCTTAGATAAGAAGCTATAAAATGCGAATTCTAGCTCACAAGGCCAAGATTTTGCAAGTTTCCCTTAGAGACTTTAAATATGCATGACTTGATTTCATTAAACGAAGCATTTGCTAAGTTAATATATGTTTTGACACCTTATTGACTTTCCGCTGGTGAGAGTAGGAATAGAATTCTGACTTGACCGAGCGTGTTGAGCCCTAGCTTGTTCCCTTAACCATAGGTAATCTAAAAATTATCGGCTAAGAATCATGGATCTCATTATTTGGGTTTTTAAATTTGCAGAGATCGAGAAATGATAGAGTTACTTATGAGTTTAGATGCTAAGCGTGGAGTAGTTGGTTCTCTTTAGAGCCCATCGAAGGTACTTATGGCTTTTTGTTCCCACAAAATTGTTTCACCCCATATCTGCTATGAATAATTAGAGATGTCGAGTTTTTGGCGATAGTTAGTTCTTTATCTTTTTAAAAGAATCTTTGTTTTAAAAATTGGGTACACATCAAGGATCCGTAAGTAATAAGTGATAAGTGATAAGTGAAAAAGTAATAAGTAAAGTTGTGAGCTGCGTGTCGAGATCGACCCTTGGATCTTTAGAGTGATTGAGTGAGGTCATAGCCTAGCCACCGATCCTCATTTCATGAAGCCTATAGTCTTGGAATTACCCCGTGAAGCTCTGTAGTTCATAGCTCATACACGTAGTAAAAGTATAAGTGCAAAAAAAAAAAAAAAAAATTGAAAAGTAATGAAAAGAATCAAAAAAATAAGTGAATAAAAATTCCTTGATGTGGACCTCATTTTTACGACAATGGTTCTTGAAGGAAGGCGGATAACTAATTATCGACTTAGCTTTGCATCTTTATCGGAATAAAAGTTATCGAAACGAGAAATTTGAAGAAATTCATTTCTCACAAAAATAAAAAAATCTAGAGGCAAATAGGAAAATGGGAGAAAAAGGTAATTACACAAGTAACTTCCATGGGTAGTGTTAGCATCTAGAATCATAGTTAACAATGATTTCGATTTTACGCTTAGTTTGGGACTTGTGAAAAATCAGGAACGATGTATTCTATCCGTATGGTCACTTCACTGCGGTTGTGTTTTCTACTTTGTGATCCTAACGTGTCGTTTGAAAAATGTTGGAGTTATTGATCGACATGAAAGTTCAACAAACCGTCATTCATAACCGGAATGTGCTTAATTGTAATATCTATACTTGTGAATTAAAAGGTAAACGGGGCGCTTTTAGAATTAAGGCTTTCTTAATCTCTTTTGAGGAATCTTTGCTACTTCTTCATAGGTTTAGTAGAAAGAGATTGAAATCCTTGGTTTTAGAAGCGTGAGTTGATTGCATTGTGTGAGACACGACAATGGTTTCACTCGGTATTTTGGTATGTGCTAAAACACATACCTTTTCTTTATCAAAACTGACCCAAAACAACCAAGAAAGAGCCGTCTATTGCTAATATTTGTGGTTTTCTTGAGTTTGTGCTTGTGCAGTACCTGATATGTAAAACACGCAAAAGGAACCAAATCGACGGAACCGAACGAGAGATCAAGAGAGCTTGCCGAGCCGAAGATCAAAATTGAGCATTTATGAGGATTTTATTCTCCGAGGATTATTTTTGGAAGATTTAATCAAGTTAGAAGAATTGGCAAAAATGGCCCCTCAACTTTGAGTTTTTGATGTAAATGGCCCTGAAGATTCAAATGTTGCAAATTCACCTTGGTTTATTTGAAGAATGACAAATTCCTTGGAAGATGATTTCAGATTTACATGTTTGGCCCTTGAAGTTTCAGAAAATACATCTTTGGTCCCTATGGTTACTATTGGGTCCAATATTAATCCTTGTCCAATATATATCCTAGTCCATTATCCAACACAAAACAACCCTCGGCCCAATATTTAAAACCCGATCCAAGTCCAAAACTAAACAACCCACCCAATACCCGTTTCCAATATACTCATACCCGCTTCCCATTTAACCCTAACCAAAACCTTTGAAAACAATAAAATAATCCCAAACGCTTCCTTGTCTCCCAAACGCACCTTCATTCACCCACCCGTTTTCCACCATTTACCCACACCCAAACACCAAACCTCGTACTAAGGATCTATCAAGCTTCTAGATACGACATGTCGCAAAAGGTTGCCCATGTGGAGATTTGAAGCTATATCATTGGACGCGACACCTCATCAAAGGAAATGGAGCATTGTGATTGGTTGAAGTGACAATGGAATGGATGAGGGCTTTGCTATTTGCTTCTAGGCTCTTCTTATCAAGAATCCAAGACCTCGCCAAGGCTATAAATAGACCCCTTTGGCTCACATTTCAATTCGTGAAATCCTTTAGTTTCATTTAGCTTATTGTTATTGTATTTCAAGAGTTTATTAAATGTTTTTCTTAAGCTTTTATTGTATTCTCAGTTTCTTGTAAACCTTTTTAATATCAATAAAAATTCCAAGTTTTTACCTTTAATCTTGCATTTCTATTTTAAAATAATCAATAAGCTAATTGGAATGATGGAATAAGCTCATTTCAGCTTATTATAGCTCTAGTGAGCTTACATTGCACCTCATCAGTCCACTTAACTCATTTACATTCACAAAAGTTCAGTCAACGAAAGTCAACTGTGTGCTCATTTGATGGTTATGGTTTGATTTGATGATGGATCTGGGTTGAGTTTGATGTTATATGGGTTAGGTTAGTGGTCCTTTTGTCGGGTTTGCAAGCCATTGTGGCCGGATCTCTTGTGTGGAAGCTTGTTCTCATATTCTAGCTTAATAAACAATTGGTGGTTTAATATCTATTAGATCTGTTATAGTGTTGATATTTGCTGTCTTGTTAGCTTTATTTTAGTGTATTAAATTGCTTTTAATGATTAGCATAAGTCGCTTTTTGTACTTGAGCTTGATTAGATTGCATTTTCTCACATAAAGTAGTGTTTGGATCAAGGTTTTAAACTGTTTTAGAGGTCATTATATTAGAGTAGATCAGTAGTTTGAGGCTTATTATAGTTTATTACTCTTATATCTGTCCTTGTTTTGCATAATTTTCATTGATAGTCAAAATTTTCATTCTAACTGTCTTGATCACATTATTGTTGGAATCAGTCACCATAATCATTCATAAAGGTTTAAAACTTGATATACTAGCTTGCTTAAAGTGTATTTCATCTAGATTCATCATTGTCGGTTCAAAGTTTGCATCTAAATCTCAAGAAAGTCAATATATCAATCTGTTTCAAAAAGTCAAAGACCATGTCAAACTCAGAATTATGCAGAACTTGCAGCTGATGCACAGAGTTCATATCAAACAGTTAGAGTCTCATTTTTGGTCTACTTGTAGATACTAGGTGGTCTTCAAGACCACATATCTGTTTTTGGCTTAAGCTTTTCTAAGAAGCTTGTGCATTAGCTCAAACATAGGACTCGCTTTCACCGCTTTTGCTTATATATTCAGTTAACATATAATCTAGTGAATCTGCTTATTTAAGGTTAGGAGTAGTTGGATTTAGCTTATATTAGCTTATTTGAGTATAATCTAGTTTTTGTAGAAGTTTGGTGGCTTATTGTGCTTGTTTGCTTATTTCTAAGTGCTTATTTGCTATCAAATTACACTGCAGCCCCAACTTCTCATAAATTAGCATCATATTTGATATTTTTCTTAGAACCAGAATAACATTTTAGAATTTTCCTGAGGTTTTCATAATTTTTGGTCACTGTTTAGTATTTTTCTTAATTAAAAACAGTTTTTAATCACTTTTAATTTGCTTTTATTGCAAATAATTAAGAAAAAGTTCAAAAAAAAATAAATTTTCAATTTTCTCAGTTTAAGAAAAATATAAAAAGCATAAAAAAGATTTTTCCTTATTTTTCCCTTTTTATTTGGTATTTTTCACAATTTAAATTAGATTAAAATAGTTTAAAATTAGTAGAAAATAGAAAAATTATCAAAAAAATAAAAAAATAGTTTTGAAAAGTCTCTTATGATATTTTAGATTTTATAAAAGTAGTTTCATATTTTTCTCCTTAAATTTCATAATTTTTAGAATTTTAATTTAGTTTAAATAGTTAAAAATTAGTTTTTAATTTAAATAAAATCCAGAAAAATCCAAAAAAAATAGTTTTAATTCTAAATTAGTTTTTACATTGCATTTCTAGAGTAAAAGTAATTTTAGGCATTTTTAGGATATAATTTAATAGTAGTTGCATTTTTATTAATTACGTTTTAGTATATTTGCACTTAGGATTTCTCGTAAAATAGATTCCCTTAATTACTTTCCCTATTCCCGTAGTTTAATAAAATCAAAATCAAACAAATCAAAACATCGAGCATTAAAATTCCAAACCAAGAACGACGTTATAATTCACGCTTGGGAAACGATTCGAGTTGACTAATCCGTATACACGATCACACACGGGATTTGATTTATTATTCTTTTCCTAAAGGAATTTGAATCTATCTTCGTGATTATTTTTGATATCGATATTGAGGTTTTATCCACACACACACCCTTAAGCCTTCATTATCGCAGAAATCGTTGTCCGAGCCGTTTTCAGTTTCTTACGGTTAGTCATTCACAAGTGGCTAGCTTGTGTGAGATAACTTGACGTGTTTTGGCTGTGAATCAAACCTTCACACAGGATTCTAGTACTGAAAAATACTCTATTCCTGACCAATTTTTTCGAGAGTTACACGAACTTAAGTTTTCAGGAGATGAAGATGAGGACGTTCAGAATCATGTAAAATAAGTACTATACTTATCCTCTCTTTTCAACGTCCGAGGCACCCCGAGCTATTCGGTTACCCCGAGAATATTTCCTATGACTCTTACTAGAACTGCGAAAAGATGGTACAATAAACTCCCTAACGAATGTAAAGGAGCCTGGGATAAACTAAGAAGAGAATTCGTGCAACAGTTTTGCCCTCCCTTAAAAGTGGCTAAACTCCTTGGTAAGATTTATCAATTCTTTCAAGTTGGGGAAGAAACGCTTTATCAGGCATGAGAAAGGTTTAATGAGCTACTTTATTGATGTCCCACTCATGATCTGAACAAACATCAGATTGTCTACGTCTTCTATCGGGGAATTAATGCGCTAACACGAGAACTTCTCGATTGTCCTAGACCTATTCCTAGTATGACCCCTGACGAAGCCTTGGAATGTATTCAACGGATTTCTGAGCATTGCTACTAATGGCGTATGGATACAGGGTACGGACCACGAGACAATTTTGATCATAAGATAATGAAGACATTAACAAAGCAAGAATACAATTATGGGGAAATTTTTGAAAAGCAAAGGCTGGAAAGAGCAAATGAAGCTGAAGCATATAGGATTGAGAAGGTTAAAAGCGTATTTGGGACCAGAACCAGGAACAATCATGAAAAAAAGATTCTTGACCACATCAAGGAATCAAGAGAGCGAGATGAGAGAATTGAAAAGATGATGAAGATATTCGTGGAAAATACAGTCTCTTCTCTCAAAATTCATGAAGATCGGATTAAGGGATTGGAGAAGAGTGTTACCTCATGTTCACAAGCCATCACAGAATACCTAGCGACTCAGGAAGAGGAAGTTGTCAACACGATGGAAACAATCCTTGAAGAACCAACGACCTTTTCGAAAAAGTTACTACCTAATCAAAGATGGAAAGACTATCACTTCTGGACCAAGCTTTACCGGTAAACTCCCTTATTACTAATTCCATTAAAACTAATCATGATGATGTTCTGCAGGAATTAAGCAATGATGAGACAATTCAAATCAACTAAAGATGTTCAGTGGTTTTGAGAAACGAGCTGGCACAAAAGGAAAAAGATCCAGGTTGTTTCACTCTCCCTTGCTTGATTGGGAGTCTCAATATGTGTAATGCCATAGCTGATCTTGGAGCGAGCATAAGCATAATGCCTCGTTCGATGTTCCTACGTATGGGTATTGGTGACCTTAAGCCAGCCAAGATGAAAATTGAAATTGCCGATCGATCCATGCAAATACCGTAGGCATCGTTGAAAATGTGTTGGTAAAGATAAAGAAATTCCTTTTCCCGGTTGATTTTGTGATTCTCACATTCGAAGACAATAGAATTCCTGTCATTTTAGGTAGACCTGCTTTGCTACCATACAAAGGTGGATGTCTTTGCCGAAAACTAACTCGAAGCTAATGGAGAGATTGCTACGCCGATCCATGAATTCTTGTCTACCTCAAAGGTATGTGCGTTGACGGAGTAGGCAATTTTGGTGACGCCTAGAAGACTTAGTTACCCCCTGGATCCTGGCGAGATAGATTCAGGGAAATATTTTGATGTTTTTTTCAATTTCGAGGAAGAGGATAATTTAGGAATTAGTACTGATGACTTCTCAAGTGACATCGAAATGGCCAATTGGAAAGACAACTCTGTGAAGACTTTCCCGCAAACCGATGAACCTAGATTTTATGAGGTAGGAACCCGCATACATCATAGGAACCCTTATTATCTGAAGATCTCATGCAAAATCAGGTATATCGACTTCCATCCATTTATTGACACAACTTCCCCAGTTAACATTATGTCAAAAGAATTCTACAACCGAGTTATGAAGAAAGAATTAGAATATAAGGGGAAAAAAATTTTGGGTTTGCAACTAACATTCGTGTCTTCGTTGGGACTCATTCATTCTTGGTGGACTTTATGGTCTTGGACGACTTGAGCGAGTTTGTGGAAGATGGACTAACTGGGGTAATCTTAGGAAAACCTTTTCAGGAACTGTCTGGGCTTGATAAAAATGAGAAAGAAGGGTTAGTATGGTTAAAGATAAACGATGACAAAACAATCTTCAAAATGCCGAGAACCATTAAGAATTTTTAAAATTAGACCAAGAGGCAGTTGAGCCAAGCCCAACCCTTACTCGATATCAGTGATGAAGACAAGGCAAAAGGTATTGACCAGCCTTACCAGAAGATCAAGAGTTTCTACTCGGGATGTTTAGAGCTTGGTATGGACTACGAACGGGATCAGAATCTGATAAGTTGGATCTAACATGGAGATTGCCATATCCACAAAATGACCAACAAGCACTTGTAACCCCAAGGCTATGAGTCTAACTTAAAGACTCGTAAATAAAGAAAAGTGCTCTCTCGGGAGACAACCCGAGTTATCCCTTTCTTTTGTTTTATTTCCATTTCTGTAGAGTTTTGTGTTTTTAACCATTTTGCAGAAACTCTGAGTAATTGCCTGCAGCATGCCTGATTCACCGTGAGTTACGCGTAACTAATCTCATGTGTTACGCCATAACCAACCTCTTAAGCGTAAATACGATGCATTACCATTTATGCGTAATTCCATCTCGTGGTTACCAGAGCTACACCTTACAACAGATGCCCAGCTTGTTTGAAGTTACTGCAGAATCCCTTTTAAGAGTTACGACGTAACTATCCTCTATTTTACTTCTTTCATTTTAAACACAATAACCTTGTATTAGTATTTTAAATGAACTTTGTGGGTGTGTTCCCTGTAAACCCTCACGAGACTTCACTCGTCCACTTGGGACACCAAGTGGTTTAAAAGGCTTGTTGCACATGCTAAATGCAACCGTGATTCCTACGAAAGTGTGTTAGGTTTGTTTTTCATTTTTTATTTTAGAATTATGCTTGTCGGTAGTGTGATTTCAGGGTTTGAAGTTTGCTAATGGATACTTATACGAAGGCACGACTCTTTTTCGTGGGCCTTCTTTCTTTTTGGAGCAAATTTCAAGGAAGTTCTCGCTCTAATTCTACTTTTCACTTCACCTTTATTTAACGCTTAGTACAAAAGGAACTTTGTATAATTCAAGTGGGGCGACAGGAGTAGAATTATCTCTTGAACTTTATTTTTGCCCTCGTTTTTCTAGTTTATTTTGAAAACTTATGCCGTTTTTAAAATTTTGACATGTTTTTCTTAACCTAACTAGATTAGACCTTATCCGAGCACATACAACCCTTGATATTAAATGGTGAGATTAGCCTTATCCGTTTCCAATATTTTACCCCAAATCCACCAAATTATGAGTGTGCCGGTAGCTTGTAAACTTTAGAACTTGGCCTTTGTATCATTTCGAGACCATAGACGAGGTATGTTGAGTTAGGTTGATGTATTTGTACTTTTCAGTTTAAGAAGGCAATATTATAGGATTATCACCCAAATAGCCTACCATTGTGTGTCTATCGATTAGTCACCTCGACTTCTCGACCCCAATGTGAAACCCTTTGTTGCACTCACCTTTAGTGCAAGATACCCCTAGATACACCCATCTGAGCCATTCCTTTCTTTTTGTTAACCCAATATATTGTTTCGATACACCTATACACCTTAGCCAAATACCCTCAGTAGTCTTTATTTGTGATTGGGAAGTCATTGTTTGCCTAAGTTCAAGGTTCAAGTGGAAAGGTTCGGAAATTATGCTTTCGTCGACGACATATTCTTAAAGATCATTGAAGACCCCCCGAATTCCCGTTGTTCATCTCAAGTGGGGGGATATTATGTTTAGTTATTATTGTTATGTTGAGAAAAAAAATGATGATTCGAAAAAAAATAAAATAAAAATTGTTATGTTTTTTAGTTATTGTAAAGTGCAATGTTATAAGCACTATGTTATGAGCTTTATATAGATTTAGTATCGAGGAGGCCACCTCGGTCACATTGGAAGATTGGAGTTGGTAATTATGCCAACAGTTGGAGAAAAGGTAGTGTGCTCATCATGACGTCCTCTAATGACACATCTACCTAGTATTTCATGATCCGGTTTCTTGACTTCCAAGCTTGAACTTTGGGCGAACGGTAAGTAGTGATGACTTGGTTATAGATTTAGAATACCTGCTTGATTTTTATTTTACACCATTTATATATCCCATGTCGTATCCTACCCTTTAGTCATGAAGCGTGTCTAGGTGATGCAGTGAGCAATCTTTGGTGTCTTGGCCATGGATTTGGTCATGTATCATTGATTTTGTCCACTTCGCCGTGACATGTTAGTAATGACGAGTCACCCCTTTAACCTTTGTCGTGTCTACCCATATTGCCTTCGAAAATTGTTTAGCCCTTAACTCTAGTTGTGGAGATTTGTGTAACCGCCAAGCTTACGATAGAATACATGCTATGACTGTGCGATTGAGTGATCACCCCGAAATTGACACTTAGAATAGTTAAGAGATTTGAGTGTTTCGTTCCCATTTCCTGAGGTGTTCGGCTTTATTTTATTCTAGCTTAAGGGATTTGTAAACTTATATTTTCCAGGTTATGGGAGATATCTTTTTAGGAATCTATCTAATATGGTCTACTTGAGGGCAAGTAGAGTTCAAGTGGGGGGATATTTGATAACATCAAATAATCCTGAATATTAAGTGTCAATTTCCCCAGATAGTGCTTGTAATTTATATAGATTTATGCTTATTTTCCATTGTTTTCCACTTTCAGGTAAATTACGAGCATTGGAGCTAAAGAGACGCGGAATTGGAGAATTATCAAAGATTTATCAGTGTATGCTCACTTTGAAGAAGTTACGGCGTAACTTATCTCTCACATTACGCTATAACTAAAGAGTGACTCAGAAAGCCAACTCATCAGAAGATTACGGCGTAACTCTCCCAAAGGACTACGACGTAACTATATTAGGTCAAATGAGGTTCCACGCTGCTGATAACTACGCCGTAACTCTTGATTAAACTACGGCGTAACCAAGAAATTTTGAAGATACGGTGTAACTACTTATAAGGTTACGCCGTAACCAGCAGATCTAGTGCAAATTACGAAGAAATAGAAGATTACGGCGTAACTATTCTATTAGTTACGCCATAACCCAGATCTGGCCTATAAATACCCCACGATTTCCAGCATTTCAAAGCATCCCATTTCACACACCACAACCAAAGAACGTGGGAAGAGGCCAAAGGCAGGTCTAGAGGAGCATACGGAGCCATCTCCAAGGGAGAAATCACTCCCCTACGATAAGCATTAGCATTTTATCTTTTCTTTACTTTCGATTCATGTACTTCGCATTAAACGTTGAATTGATTTGTATGGTTAATATGAGTAGCTAAGCACCTCTAGGTGATGGCCTAGTTATGATTCCTTAATTGTTTTTTCTGCGTTTACTTTACTTCCGTATAATTATTTCTAAGTGTATGCATGCATAGTTTATTGGTAGCTACCCTTGTTTCGGTAGTTTTGGATGGCGGTAGAGGCTAGTTGCTTAGGAGATATGACCAACTGACCCTAAGTGAGTGGACTGAGATGGGAAGGGTAAGATATGACCAACTGACGACCCTTTCTACTTGTGCGATTTGACCAACTGATCACCTACCGTTTGGATGAACTTAAGAATTAGGGGGTGAGTGTTTAAGTTGCTAACACCTGGGCACTCACTATTATAAATTTAGCATGTAGCGGGATTTAATGACTTGGCTTAGGGGACCAGGAACAACTGGACTTATGAAGGGACACCTGACTTCTCCAGTGGTAGCATCTTTGCTGATAGGTTAGGGCGAATTGACCAAATGCTGTCCTCTCGACTTTGACCCCACCTGAAGTAATTGGAAGTAATTAGACGTAGACATTACTAACTAGGATGATTAACTAGGTTAGCACCACTCTCCTTTATTAATCACACCTTTGCCTTTTATTTCTTTTATCTGCTTTAGTAGTTTATTAATTAAATCATCTTAAAATTTGTGACACCTAGACTTAGTAATAATCCAACACACATAGCTCTTGGGACGACCTCGGTTTTACCAAATACTACACTACACACGATCGAGTACACTGCCCGTTAGTGCATTATGGTAGACCATAGATATAACGAGACAATATAAATATTAAAACCTGGTGAGTAAAACATGCATCAAGCATCTTAAACACTCATCCCTAACTTCTTAAGTTCATCCAAACGGTAGGTGATCAGTTGGTCAAATCGCACAAGCGAAGAAGGGTCGTCAGTTGGTCAATTCTTACCCTTCCCACTCAGTCTACCTACTTAGGGTCAGTTGGTCAATTCTCCTAAGCAACTAGGCACTACCGCAATTCAAAACTACCAAAACAAGGGTAGCTACCAATAAACTATGCAAGCATATACTAGAAACAATTATACAGAAGCAATGTAAACATAAACAAAACAATTATGGAATCATAAGTAGGCTAGCACCAGAGGTGCTTAGCCGATCATATTAACTGAAATAATAGATTCAATGTTTAACATAATGAAATACATGAATTGAAAGTAAAATAAATGATAGATCGCTAATGCTTATCGTTAGGGAGTGAGTTCTCCCATGGAGATGGCTCCGTATGCTCCTCGAGATCTGCCTTCAGCCTTCTACCCATGTTCTCTGCTTTTGTGTGTGGAGTGAATGATGTGAAATGCAGAATTTTAGGCGGTATTTATAGGCCAGATCTAGTTACGACGTAACTTAAGTTGAGAGTTACGCCGTAAGGTCAATATCTTCGTATTTTTCTCTAGAAAAGCTGGTTACGGCGTAACACATGGAATGAGTTACGCCGTATCTTTAATCATGATTACGCCGTAATCGTTGAAAGAGTTATGGCGTAGCTTGCAGCGGCGTGCAACATCATTTGAACTATTTAGTTACAGCGTAATCCTAAGATGGAGTTACGCCGTAATCTTCAGTTGAGTTGGTTTTCTGAGTCACGCTTCTGTTACGGCGTAATGTGAGAGAAGAGTTACGCCGTAATTACTTCAAAATGGGCATACTATCATATATCTTCAATAAACTCTCCAAATCCGCGTCTCATTAGCTCCAATGCTCGTAATTTACCTGAAAGTGAAATATAGAGGAAAACAAGCGTAAATCCATATAAATGATACAAAATACGAGCATTATCGGGGAAAATTGACACTTAATATTCAGGACTATTTGATGTTATCATCGCCCTTTGATTGGGACGCCGTCAGGTTCAATTTGAGCAGCTTGAGTGGCTTCGATCTTGACTTTACCATTTTCTTCATGTATTCACTCCTTTTCTTCCAAAAGTGCTTCATTCCAGCATTTTGCTTCCAAGAGACCTAAAATGTGAAAAGAAACGAAATTAAGCAGTAACGGATATAAAAGTGATCGATTAAGGGCTTAAATGACCCCTTAAAAGTGTACGTTTTAAATGCTTATCAAATATCCCTACACTTGGTATTTGCTTGTCCTCAAGAAAATGTGCTTTTGGCCAATCAATTTATAAGTTAGGGGGCATGAAGCATGGGTTTAGAATAATTCATAACAAGTAAAAGCACCGCAATAGTCATAACAAGCACGAAAATTATATACTAGCACCTCACAAGGGGTGTTTGGATTCTCTCATCTCTCGGGTTTATATGAAATATAATAAATGGAAATGGAAGATAAAAACTCATTACCAGGCATAGTACATAGATTACCATAGGCTTGAGACTAGATCAAACCTCCACCGATTTGGTGTAAGCACTTAGGAACAACTATCTAAGAGGTCTTTTCAAGGGTTGTAACGTTAGGCTTAAGGTAGGGAAACAAAGGGTTTTGTTGGATAGGCGATATTTAGTGGTGGCAAGTCAAAAATCTTATGTTACAAACATGAAAAGCGTGGCATTGCTAAGCCAAGACTCGACTCACTAACTCTAGATAACTTGAAACACACAAACATAAATTTAAAGACATAAACATAAAGATAGATGTAGGATGGTAGCCCTTTTTTTTTTTTTTTTTTTTTTTTTTAAACACTATTGTTTTTCGATTTTTTTCATACATTTTTACTCTACCATCCTCTATGATACCATCAAAATATAAGGGATTTATAGGAGCATCCCTACACTTGAATATTTATTTCTCTAACACTAATTGACCCGATTTGAAAAGATCAAAACACTTGGAGTATTTAATTACGTAGACAAAGGGAATTTGAATTTATCGTTCCTTCCCGTTACTCCATAAAATATTACTTTTACCCATGAGTCTCAATCATCCCAAAACTGTGTAAAAAAGATATGACTCGACTTAGCAACCATGCAAGTAACTAGATAATTGAACTAAGGGTTTAGTATGATAACAATAATGCACTAAAGGTGAGTGCATACAAGGTAGGCTAAGGCGATTTGGGTGTACATTTGGGGGTGGATTGTAAACAATGCTCCTCATTGATATTCCGGAAAACCGAAACATCACGAGAACCGCGAAAAGGATAGGCTCTGAGGGGTTAACTAGGGGTATCATGTACTAAAATTGAGTACATCGCAAGGGTGTGGGGTAATTACTCAACCGATGTGGAAGAAGTAATTATAATACATGTTTCAAACAAGGGTTATCCTAATGCCTTTTATCACTTAGTTATTCCTAACTACACAAGTGTAGTCTCACTAGCGATCTCGGAATGCATCTGAAAACAAGTTCTAGAATCCATTATACTACCGGTACACTCTCTAAGCATTAAAGGTGAATGCTTTTATTCCTAAAGATCTAGGGGCGAACCTCACATTTTTGGGGTGGAATTTGAGTGGTAAATGGTTTTTGTGCTAGTCATATAACTCCTATCCATGAGACGCTTTATTAAGACTAAAGTTTTTGCTCGTATATGTCATAAAAAAATTTAAATTTGGTGCTAAAATTGCCCTAACAAATATTTCTCATAGTTTATTACACAAATGACCAAGGACAAGACAAATAATCAAGGATAAGAATAGTTTCTAAGTTCCCGTTTTATTCTTCCTCCCTACACTTAAACTGAACATTGTCCCCAATGTTCTCCAAAACTATCAAAGTTATGATAAAGGAAGGTAAGTAAAAGAGAAAGAAACTATTACTCCCCTGATTAGCTCGGTAAGATCCGTGTGAAGTTGCGGTTAAATTCTTTTTCAAGAAGAATGCATACGTGATAAGCTCCGTCCAATGTTAAGTTTCTTTTTCTTGCCAAATATAACCTACACATTTAAGAAAACAAACAAAACCTTTGCGTAAAATCGGCGGTAAAATTATATATGACACAACTACACTAAGATATAATGCTTGTTGAATGGATGTTTGCAGATTTTCTGGAAAATTAAGACCTGAGAATTTCCAAAAATTTATAAGTAGCACAGAAAACGAAAAAAATTTATAAGTTGTTTCTGCTTGTCCTGATGTCGTCAAGCTTTAATCTTGACGACGTCAGGTTATCATGACAAAAACTGGTCTGCAGCGTTTTTCTGGAAAAATTCTAGAAAAATTACATCTTTAAAACCTGGAAAAATTCCTGCAAAACATCCATTATGACTCGATACAAGCATTTGACTCTAACAAACACACATATACATCAATTTCACTAATTGTAATTCTCATGTTCACGTTCTTCAAAAATGTATGTAATCTTCCCTACACTTATCATTTGTAAAATACCTTTATATGTAATTAAGACGAGGTTAAAGGCAAAATAAAGCATTTTCACAAAATCAGACATGAAAATAAACAACAATGAAAAAGATATATGACACTCAAACAAGCAAACAATTAAGCATGGGTTGCCTCCCACGAAGCGCTTTTCTTTATTTATGAGTCTCGTAGCTAGATTTGAAGTTGTGCTCCTACGTGACTTCCTTACCGTCATCCTTTTCATTCACTAAGCATTCACCATACGGTTGTATACGTTGTATGCTTACCGTGAACTCCCTCCCATCTTCGTCCAATATGATAACGGTTTCACTTTTTAGATTAGTCTCTTTCACCGTATAGGGTCCAAACCATTTTGGCCAATTCGTCCCTCTTAATGCTTTTAATTTTGATCTATACAAAAGCACCTTTTCTCCTTTCAAAAATTCTTTAGGCTTCTTTTGAGGGAGTGGTTCCGGGGTGTAGTTGTGCCATTTATTTTTATCACGTTTCCACAATTTTGACTCCATCCCCTGACTCACGAAATCTCTAATCCCTTTTTCCCATTCAACAATTTTCTTCTTAACAACATTATTGGAGACCTGCAAATTCTTATCCTTTATCTTCTCCATAATCTTCAAAGGATATCTCGGAACAATAGGTATCCTAACTTGTCCTTTGCCACTTTTGAGTATCATGATACCCTCACCGCATTTGATGGTTGCCTTGGCGGCGGCCAGGAAATGTGTTCCAAGGAATAATGGCTTGTGTTTATCTTCCTCAATGTCTATGATTGCGAAGTCCACTGGATAGACAATGTTTGCAACCTCAATTAAGACATATTCCGCTATTCCTATGGGATAAACATATGAATGATTTGCTAAGGAAAGTCTAAGATTGGTCTTGGTTGGTTCCTCCTTAGTCAACTTATTATAGACTGATAGCGGCATTATGTTTACATCGGATCCCTGATCGGCTAAGGCATTTATATTCTCTAAGTCACCAATGCTACATGGTATTATGAAGTTCCCAGAAATCTCTTGTTTCTTAGTTACTAGTTTTCTCAGAATCAAATTGTACATAGGTCTCATAGGCATGGTGTCATATTTTTCTTCTTTTATTTCACCTAAGAGGGCTTTCCTAAGAACATCATTGTGTTTAAAGTTGTTCACTTGGTTAACAATTGTTTTTTTATTGATCTCATTCTTAAGGTAGTGTTCAATGATTTTGGGTTCATTATCAGTTTGAGCCTCATCCTTGTCCTTACTATTCTTGCTGCTCTCAGTCTCCTTCTTCTCAACTACTCCACCCTCATAGGAAACAATGGATAAGCATTAACAAACAAAGTGGGGGTAGCGCGGTCATCATTTCTCTCTAACACCTTCTCGGGAACCTTCATCTTAGTGTACAATTTCACCAAGTTCATCATCTCCGTCATTTTTGTCTGCATTTCTTCCCTTTGCCTATAAACTTCTTCTTCAAATTTGGCTAATCTTTCTGAATGGGCTGCCATGTACTCATTTGTGTTTTGAAGCTTGGTGAGAGCAGAATTGGAGAGGTTGATCGGAAGCGTCATACGAAATTGGGATTTTTTTCACTGCTAGGTGATTCAGAGAGAGGTGATGGGTGGTTGGCGGAGTCAGTGGTATTAACCGTTGCTTGATGGATTGGTCCAGTTGTTTTCTTTTGCCTCTCAACTAGATAGTCGATCCTTCTCTCAAGAGCACTAACTTGCTCTTCGGTAATGTTGGAGGGCTCATGAGGTATTGTTATGGCATTTACCATTCTTTTGGGGGTTTCATGAGATTCACTCCAATCTTCGTAGCCTTGACCGGCAAGCTCTTCTATTATATCCCATGATTCTTCCGCGTTGAGATTGCTGAGCCTTCCACCGGCCGCTCGGTCAATGGATCGCTTGGTGAGGAATTTGGCATGATCGTAAAAAATTTGAACTTGAAGCCAAAGATCGATGCCGTGATAAGGGACTTTTTGGAGTAAGTCCTTGAATCGAGTCCATGCCTCGTAGAGAGTTTCGCCTTGACGTTGTTGAAACATCAAGATGTCATTCCTAAGTTTGGTGGTTCTCCCCGATGGGAAACATTGGGCGAGGAAAGGAGTGGTGAGATCAACCTAATTTGAGATGGATCCGGCGGGAAGTCGCTCAAGCCAATTACTAGCTTGGTCCCGTAGAGAGAATTGGAAGAGACGCAAGCGCGTGGTCTCTCGTGTGGTAGCATCAAGGTCGATGGAATCAACGATTTTAATGTAGTCCTTGAGATGCTGATTAGGTTCTTTGGAACGAAGTCCATGGAATGCACATCCGTTTTGCACCAACCGGATGGTGTCGGATTGTAGGGTCGTAGTTTGAGCTTGATCGGGGAGCTCAATGGTGTTCCTATAGCCTTGGTGGCTCGGTCTAGAGTATTCACCAAGAGTAAGGCCTCTTGGCGGGTCAATTGGTGGTGGGTTATCACCTTCCATGATGAAAAGTGATGGGGTTACGAACAAAGACATGAAGAAGGGGGATAGACTACAAGGAACCTAATGAAAAAAGAAAAAAAAAATATCACTTGATAGGAATCAAGCGAGTGAACCTAAACGAGATAGAGATCTAACTAGCTATTCTATTCCCCAGCAGCGGCGCCAAAAACTTGATGCACGTACGAAGCATGTTCGGGGTCAAAGGAACTTCCTTTTCTTCAAGCAAGTTTTTCAACCACCAAGGCAGTGAACCTAATCGTTGTAGTGTAGTATTGGGTAAGCCTCGGGGAATGACATCGCTCTCTAGGGGAATAGGAATGCTAGCAAGAAATGTATTACGCTAAGGTGGGGTTGAGGATGATTATTTTTTTTTTATCTTTTATTGGTTTTTTATAAAGCTAAGGTAAGTATCTCGGGGCAATTGGTTTGGGGGGTGGTACTTCTACTGATTACTTCTACTATTCTAATTATCTAATTACTACGGGTAGCTATGTCTATTTGATGTGTGCTTGTATGATGATTAAAAATGTGTTTACCTAGATACTATTACACCCTAGTTATCTTTTATTGATGGTTGAATTGTCACACCTTATCTTAACGCGTTGTATTTCTAAGGTCGTAGGGTGTACCTATGCCCTAACTCTTTGAGGTTACCTTTGGGTTTAGCTTACGAAATCCGCAAGTCCTTAAACTATTTCATTCATAAGCTTACTTTCACAAAGATTACTCAAGCATTAAACACAACGAAAGCATAGTTGCAGTCCTAAGCCAATTACAATTAAGATAAGAGACAACTGATACGCGTACAACGCGCGTTCGGGGTCCAAGGAACTTCCTTTTCGTCGAGCAAGTTTTTCAACACCCTAGGCAGTGAACCTAATCGTTGTAGTGTAGTATTAGGGTAAGCCTCGGGTATTGATATCGTTCTCTAGGGGAATAGGAATGCTAGTGAGAAGTTACTACGCTAAGGTTGGGGTTGAGGAAGATTATTTTTTATCTTTTTATATTTTTTAGAAAATTGAAAGGTACGAATCTTGGGGTATTGGATTTGGGGGTTTGGTATTTCTACCGATTTCTCTACTATTCTAATTATCTAATTAACTAAGCTAAGGGGTAGTCTATGTCTAATTGATGTGTGCTCGTATGACGATTAAAGATGTGTTTACCTAGATACTATTACTCCCTAGTTATCTCCTATTGATGGTTGAATTGTCACGTCCTTATTCTTAACGCGTTGTGTCTTCTAAAGATGTGTTTACCTAGATGCTATCACAAAACAAGTTCTAGAATCTATTATACTACCGGTACACTCTCGAAGAATTAAAAAGGAATGATTCTAACAATGATCGTTGAATAGAAGCCACACAAGCACAAAATTTATCAAATCCATCCAACCTTACACCCGTCTCCTTTTGGATATCTCTAAGATCACTCACAAATTCATTAGAACAACGAAAAGCAATCCAATTTGTGAATTTCAATTGTTCCTTATTTGTTAATGATTCAAATGCAATTTCACTTGCCATAGCGACAAATGAAAAGGGTTTTACAAACACAAATACAAAGAAGGGGGATAGACTACAAGGAAGCTAAAAATGAGAAAAAATCTTACTTGATAGGAATCAAGCAAGGAAACCTAAACGAGGTGGAAATCTAACTAGCTATTCTATTCCCCGGAAACGGTGCCAAAAACTTGATACGCGTACAATGCGCGTTCGGGGTCAAAGGAACTTCCTTTTCGTCGAGCAAGTTTTTCAACACCCTAGGCAGTGAACCTAATCATTTTAGTGTAGTATTAGGGTAAGCCTCGTGTATTGATATCGTTCCCTAGGGGAATAGGAATGCTAGTGATAAGTTACTACGCTAAGGTTGGGGTTGAGGAAGATTATTTTTTATCTTTTTATATTTTTTAGAAAATTGAAAGGTACGAATCTCGGGGTATTGGATTTGGGGGGTTGGTATTTCTACCGATTTCTCTACTATTCTAATTATCTAATTAACTAAGCTAAGGGGTAGTCTATGTCTAATTGATGTGTGCTCGTATGATGATTAAAGATGTGTTTACCTAGATACTATTACTCCCTAGTTATCTCCTATTGATGGCTGAATTGTCACGTCCTTATTCTTAACGCGTTGTGTCTTCTAAGGTCGTAGGGTATGCTTCTTTCCATAACTCTTTGAGACTACCTTAAGGTTATTGCCTACGAAATCTCTAGGATTCATAAACTAACTCTAAGGTTATCTTTGGATGTTTAGCCTACAATAACTCTAGGTGATTATAAACTAATGTTCACAAAGATTACTCAAGCATTAGAAACACAATGAATGACCTATCGCAATACTAGGTCAATAACAATTAAGATAAGAGACAACCAATCAATATTCAATACCTAGGTTTCATAGATCTAAGTAAACACACAAGTAAATTAGTCGGACATGTAAAACATGCAAGCATACACACATACAATTGAAGACATAATTGAATCAACGAAGTAAATTACTTATCTTGTTGTAAAATAGGGTATGAGAACCCTAAGATACTGCCCAAGACAGCCAAAATTCGGTTTTAGGTTTTACTCCAAAAAAGTGCCTCCCTAAAAGTCTGAAAATTCAAATTCTATATATAGATTTACAACATGCGACGGCGTCACTCTTTAAATGTGACGCCGTCAGATTGCCACCATTAGGGTTTCGTCTTGACCACGTCAACCTTGTGACGGTGTCACCTTATGGTTCTGACGCCGTCTAGATCTGAATCTAGGTCGTCTGAGTTGTGACGCCCTACTCTTTAAAACCTAACGCCGTCGGGTGTCTGGAAAACTAGAAGGGGGGGTTGAATAGTTTTACCAATTAAAACTTTGTTTTAAGCTATTTAGATCGACTTATGTCAATCTATTTAGATGTGTGTTGGATGTTGATAAACAAGCATATAGAAATATAAATATGTAATGAAAGATAAAGAGTAAGAAGCAAAAAACCACAATGCGAGTATTTATAGTGGTTCGGCTACAAGGACACCTTCCTTGCCCTACTCTACTCCCCGAGTCACCTACTCGAGAGTTCGTAATCACTACACAACACCGACTCCTTATGGCGGAGAAACCTCCACCGGGGTTCTTTCACCCTTGGTTTAAAATTGCGTTTTGCGATCCGATGCGCTCAAGGTCCCAAAAGCCGATGCGAATGCGAGCGCAATTTAGACGCGATGCGTTTAGTATTAAAAAAGTAAAAATTATAGAGTAAATTACACCGTTCGTCCTTGTGCTTTGCGTTGACCGCAGGAGTTCGTCCTTTGACCAAAAAAGTTGCACCGTCCATCCTTAAGTGGCAAACGTTATGCGCCATTAGTCCCTCCCTCTAACGGAGCCCACTAACGATCGTTAAGTCTTGTTAACCTGAGGGTATAATCATCATTTCAACACCATAAGGACGAACGGTGCAAGGACGAACGGTGTAGTTTACACCTTTTGTCAGTTTTTTTACGTTTTCGTCCGTTTTCGTCCGTTTTCTTACTTTCAACTCCGTTTTTTTACGTTTTCGTCCGTTTTCTTACGTTTATTTACGTTTTCGTCTGTTTTGTTACGTTTTTTTACGCTTTACTCCGTTTTTTTACGTTTTCGTCCATTTTTTTACGTTTTCATCCGTTTTTATCCGTTTTTCCTTCGTTTTTGTCCATTTTAATACGTTTTCTCCCGTTTTTCTTACGTTTTACTATGATATTTTTTACGTTTTCGTCTTTTTTTTACGTTTTCATCCATTTTCTTACGTTTTTTTCCATTTTCTTACGTTTTTGTCTGTTTTTCTTACGATTTACTCTGTTTTTTTACGTTTTCGTCAGTTTTTTTACATTTTCGTTCATTTTCTTACGTTTTCGTCTATTTTTTTACGTTTTTGTCCGTTTTCTTACGTTTTCGTCAGTTTTTTTTACGTTTTTGTCCGTTTTCATACGTTTTCGTCTGTTTACTTACGTTTTACTCTGTTTTTTTACGTTTTCATTGGTTTTATAACGTTTTTGTCCGTTTTCTTATGTTTTAAAACGTAAGAAAACGTAAAAAAAAACAGACGTTTTAAAACGTAAAACAACAGACGAAAACGTAATAAAACGAACGAAAACGTTAAAAAACATCTGTTTTCGTCTGTTTTTTTACGTTTTAAAACGTATGGTTTTTTACGTTTTCTTACGTTTTAAAACGTAAGAAAACTGTTAGGTCACTAAGTTTACAACACAAGCACAATAGAAAGAGATAGTGAGAAAGATCGGATGAACAAGACACAAACCAAACACTATGCGTATGAATACTAAGGATGGTTATGCGTAGCTATAGTGAAAGAGAAATGCATTGAACAACCAACCCTCAAGTGAGGGTTATTACAAGGTATTTATAGGAGAGGGAGCTAGGGCAACACTCCTTGTCCCTTCCTTTTCCTTATTGGACTAGGCCTAGGCTTATGGGCCTTCTACATAAGCCTAAGACTAATTACGAACATAAAGGCCATAATAAGCTAACTATTACATATGAATCAATAACACTTGATTTAGGTTTAGGAGTGATTCCAACAATCTCCCCCTAAGTGTTGGTGATTAATAAATATGAATGGTTAAGGTATAGATGTAATAGTAGCCTTGACGTCTTCTGACATTCTACTTTCTTGTGAGAAGAATTGCCTTGATTTGAACAATCTCCCCAGTGTAGAGAAATTGTTTTCTTTAAACAGTTCTGCTTTGACGTCATCTTAATCTTTGTTCTTTGATCATTGTTCTTTTCGATGGTAGTGATAGTATGTTGTTGTTGTCTGCATCAAGTCTGCCTCAGGTCTGCTTCGCTGCTCCAGTGTCTCCACGTCATTCTTCAACATGCTCACACACTCTTTAACGTTGGATTTCAGTACTTATGAAGTTCTTTAAGTCTTTAAACTTTGTAGATTCTTTGATTTGACGTAGAATCATTCGGACTTTTGTGTTGCTTTTTGAGAGAACTTCCATTAGTGATGATGTTGGCATGAGCATGTGAAGAATCTGCACGATCAGTCCGCTCCATAGCTTCCATAAGAAGAAAACATAAGAAAGGTTAGTAATAAGCGGATTCCGGCACTAACAAGTTTGAATTTCGAGAGTGTTACCAGCATAGTGTGAAAACACAACTCTAATTCTCACAAAGGCCGTTCCTGAACCGGAGTCCCACAAGTGAGATAACACGATGTACCGAAGTACATCTACGGTTCAGATGAGTCGCTGAGATACACCGAAGCATCACCTCACGACTGTAGACCGTTTGAGACCACTAAGCGTAATCCACGGGGAGTTACCGAAGTGACCTGCTGTCAGGGCTGTTTGATGTTGACCCTGGCAGGAGTTTCCATTCAATAACTGAGGATCACAATTGTGAACCTCTCATAAATGTTCTCGACAGATTGCTAAGATCTGTGAAGGACTCGATAACGTACCACTGATGTTCTTATTGTTGAACAGCAAGTGATGAAATGTCAAGTGTACCTAAGAGATCTTTTGATGAATCTCGTGGCTCTAGACTCAATAGTGCATTTTGGTTTTCCTTAGCGGAGACTAGGGAGAGGGTCTCCTTCTTGAATATCAGCAATCTGTAAGAGAAAGCCGATAGATTATGTAGGGTTCCCTGTGAGAATGAAACAAGCTTCTGTTGAGAGAAACTTGAGTGGCTAAGAAGGTTTAGTACATGCGTCACTGGGTCAATGACGACTTTTAATCTTCAATACCGGTGTCATCTAGTGACAACCAGTAGCATATGAATTGAACCCGGTGTCTGCCCTAAGTTGAATAATTTGGAGGGCTATTTCTTTTCACCCTTTTCTTTACATTTCTTTTTAATTCTTCAACTCCTTCTTTCTCCTATTCTCATTTTCTCCTTTTTACAATCATACCTAAGGACTTCTAATTCTAACTATTGGTAGTGTCCTTGGGTAGATCCCTCCGGCTCTGGCGGATCATAGGACGGTTATTCCTAACCTTAATCACCTTATAACTCCGTTGCCATAAAACCATTTTCATGAAAATCTCTTGAAGTGTTTGTGAATGAAAAAAATTTTGTACCACTGTGAGAGTTTTATCTTTTAGCAGAAATACTCCCCCTCCACACGTGCTTAAGTGTTAAGACAGAAATCTGCACGGTGAGAGAAGAGCGCGCACTTTTGAATTGATCGACTCAAGATAGACAATCCCCTGCGAGACACGGTTACGTTGAATAGTTAAAGAGTTACATTGTCAGTTTTTAGGTGACAACTAGCTCTAATAACTATCTTGAAGGTGTGGACAAACCTCGAAAGGTTGTCAAACCCGTCAAAGATCATGTCTACCAGGAGTTTCTCGAATGGTACATTCTACTCGGATAAGTCCTTTGCGAGACACGTTTACATCACTAGCGAGCTAGCTTGAAATTATTACCCGTCCCGGACAAGTCTTTTCGAGTTACTAACAGTTAAGATCTCGTCAATTCGTTGGTTAAGTATGTAGCCCAAAGATTCATTTGCATTTACACAACATATTTCTTATCACATAGTTTTCTCCCCCTCAAAAATGGCATATAAATATTATTTTTGAAGAAATGTTGAGAATATATATGACCATTTTGAGTTTTGTGGGAAGATTACACAAAAAACATTTTGTGAACAAAGTTTTTTAAGTCAAATACTCCCCCTCAACTAGTGATATAAACGGTTGAGGTTTTGAAAATCATAAGGGGAAGTACTTGTTCTTTTGAGCAAAAACCTTTGTAAAATTGAAAGGTTTGATAGGTTTTACTCAAAAGTAAGAAGCTTTCGCTCCTTCTATAAGGATTGTGGCACTGAGGCGTACCACAGGGTCCTTTATTTACAAGAGCGGGTTGTACACTGTTATATGTGCACAAGCCATTGTCATTTATAATCATACATCCAAATTATATGAAATAGAAGTAGTTCAAGGGGTACCAGGAAGTCCATCAATGTTGCCAGAAATGCGAACTGGGCGTTGATAGCCAGCAAGAGCAATCCTGGGTCGACCGCCTACAAAGCTCTCCAGTGTTCTGAACTGGTCCCGTCGATACAACCTTTCATCAATCATGGTGATGATCCTCTTCTCATCCCGTCTGTCCTTAGAATTCCATCGCTTTTGTGACCCAATTCATTCATGTATGTCCTTCAACCTATAAGCCAATCCGATCCTAACCTTCTTCAATGTGTGATCCCCAAACTTGTGAAGATCTCTACATGCCATCAAGCAGTTGCATAGTGTTTCACTAAGGTAACCCACTCCGAATGGTTGGCTGATGAGTGTGTATTGTGAAAGTTGGTTGATGTCGGGAAGATCTAGCTGAGGTGGAGTGAAGTTGACACGGGTCTGATATGATTCAACTACAAGCTGGAGATCTTCTACACGTTCTTTGATGACTATGCTTCTGATGAAGATAAGCAAGGACTTGATGAATTCACGTTGCACTTCAGTCGAGAATTGTCTCATGCGACACTGTACTTTGGCAAGGTACATGTCTTCAATGTCGTTGATAGACAAATTCTCAAAGTCCGCTTCAGAGAATGCATAATCCCTTTCGTTTTGTCTTTTGACCATGATATTCTTGAGAAAAGTGTAGTCCCATTTAGACGAAAGATCAACATGTTTGATGGCCACGATTGCTTTAGTACTGAACACTTCATGTTGAGACTTCTGAACCTGGCAGCTTCTGTAGTAGATTCTTCGGCGTTCCGGCCAATGGTGAATCTCATACATTGCATCACGGTCATACTCTTCAACATTGTTGGAGAACATGTGGTTAGCTCTTTCCTCGATGGCTATGCAGTTAGAGTATATGGCTGCCAGGAACGGAAGTGTTAGGGATGTAGCGTATTTCCTTGAACCATCACCACCCTGTAGAAGAAATTCCAAGTCTTTGTTGAAGAAATATCGGAATGGAATCCTAGGCTGATCTGGTTGGCCAATTGTTGGTAGAGGTTTAGACCAGTTGGTGTAATATGGAGGGTTGTCCCGTTTGGTGAAGTCGATGTTTGCTTCGGGGTTGAGCCAATCCATATTGTTAGACATGGCTCGTGCTATATTATCAAGGTGATACTCGACTTCAATAGCACTTTCCGAGCTGTCTTTTAGAAGTTGAAATGCTTCATTCTTGATTCGCTTCAACTCGGATTTTGTCATCTTTTTCACACGGAATTTTTCTTGCAAGAACTTAGCATCCTCCAATGTACGACCTTCTACCACATCTTGACCTTCAGGTGGGTAGGGTGTAGAATCAACAAGCTTTGAGAACCAGTCGAATTCAGTGTTATCCTCGTCTAGCCATGATAAGACGTCAGTCATAGGCGCTTTCTTCTTCTTTTTCTTTGGCCTAGAAGAGGATTCTGGTTTCTTGGCTGTGTCAGGAGAGATGGTTGTTGTTGGGGCTCATGGACTTCCTCATCGTCACCACCCGTATACTCAAAGTGATCACCGGTTTTTTGAGTCTGGGGTGGTAACTCAGAATCCTGAGGTTTTTCAGTAGAAGAGCGAGGAGGAGATCGTCTTGGTGGTGAGGTCCTTCGGGGTGGAGGTGGCATTGAGGAATATTCACCAGATTTCTTTGGACGTTTAGGTAAAGAGTCTTTGTCCTTATCATCGTCATCTCTTGGTCGTTTTGGTTGACTTGCTGATTCTTTGCATGAAGTCCTGAGTTGATAGTCTAGTAGAGTCTCAAAAAACTTAGCTTCATCCGAAGTGAAGGATCCAGCTCTTTTTGACATTTGCATCACCAATTTAGCAATTAACTCAGTTTCAGAAAGGTCAGATTCTTTGCTCATTATATTTTTAACCAATGAGACGATGTTTGGAGTAAGTTGTCTGGAGAATACTTCTCTAGTCACACCGGGGACAGTATCGAGAAGAAACTTGTGAGTATATTCTCTTGCCGTCTTTTCCAATTCCTTTTGGAAATCTCCACTGATAAACTTCTGGACGTGTTCCCTTTTAGCTTGCATCTTTTCATTCTCGTCATGAAGATATTGTATCTGATCAGCGAGAAAATTCAGCTTTCTGTAGAGTATGTCTTTCTTTCGACCGCTTGACAGCTTTAACAATTCGAGTCTTTGCATGAGAGATCCAAGATGCAGTTGGCTTCTTCACTGATCTGGATGTGGATCTGGTTGTTCTTTTTTATGGTGGTGGTGAAGAGTGAGAAGATGAATCCGATGATGATGAGATATGAGGAGACTCCGGGTCCTTTGGTGGCTCGGAAGTTTCCTCCTTTGAGCGTGCAGGACTATCTAGAAGAAACTTATCATACTCAATATCTTCTTCATTTCCAGACTTAGCTTTTTCATCAGCTTTATCTTTCTTGGACTTTTCAGTTTCTGGTTCTTCAATGTTATAATCAATAGAATCTTCCACGCGCTTTTGTTGTTGCTCCAAAGTGGTTGCACCAGGACCTGGTGAAGGTTGAACTCCACCACTCGATCCTCCGGGGCCACCCATTTGATCCTTAGCAAATTCTTTTGCAACATGTTGGAGTCTAACGAATTTGAACTTCCTTCTGTAATTAGTGTCCAGAGGCTCTTCATCTGATTCTTCTTCTTCACGCTCAATTACAGGAGTCTTCCCTTTGCCGTGTTCAGCTATAGGACTGGGAGGCTTAACTACTTGAGGAGTCACATCGGTTGCAGTTTCTGAGTAGAAGACCTCTTCGTCATTTTGTGTATCTTCAGAGCTTTCGTCCACTAGCTGTCTTTGCGGTTCAGGCTTAGGTACGGGAATAGGAACAACTTCTTGAGAAGGAACTCTCCTTTTGCTTGGAGGATTCCTCTTAGGGAACTTTCGTTGACTCTCAGTGCTTGCAGCACTGCCTGCACTCCCTCGTCTGGTTTTCCTGGTAGGTGTGCCAGAGGATTTTTGATCTAGAAAACCAACTTTGTTCTCTTGCACAGCTTTCAGATACCTTTTGTAAGTGTTGAGCTTTTTGAGTTAATCTGAGAGAAGGTGGTCTGGCAACTCAGCACCTTGTTTCTTGGTAGTTGACTCCTTAAATCTGACTGTTAGAGTGGGTTCAGTCAACATGTCGAGATTATCGGGATCATTGATTCTCTTGGGGATATCATGGTTATATCCAAGCGCTCTCTAGATCAACAATTTTGTATATCTGATATAAGGAATCTTTGAGCCAAGCTTTTTGAGGAATGTCATCATGTCATCCCATATCAGAGCTTCAATTTTGATGTGTTTCATGTAGATCAGAGCCCAAAAGATTTGTAGTTCCATGAGCTTGGGGTGCTCATAGCCGCTGTCACGACCAGAAACAGATTTTGTGATGATGATATAAAGGGTTCTCCACGGCTGAGGAATGTTCTTTAAATCCACGTGTGAATGCTTATTGATTACTCCTCAAGCTTCGTGTAAGATATAGGATTTCACAAACACATTAAACCATAACCATGTGGGGCGTTAACAATGTTTAGAGAGAGAAAGTTCTAGAGAGAGAAAGGGAAGAGAGTTGGGAACTATGTGAACAAAGAAAAATGGTATTGAAGCTCCAACCCTCTACCTTAGGAGGTAGAGGGTATTTACAGTATCTTACAAACAAACGCCACCTACGGGCTGTGGATCAGGCATACAGTGGGTAAAGACCCGTCCGTCCTCCACGGTGTTACAAAACTAAATACTACTTAATCATAAAATAACTATGACTACGAGCTCTCTAACGATTACATATACTTGAGGTGACCGACTCTTTAATACCTGGAATTTCTAATTCCTAACAATCTCCCCCTAAGGGATGTCACCTCAAACACACATTAAACTTACATTGAATACAAACTGATATTACATTATAAATTGTTCTTGCACTCTTGATGAATTACTTTGCTCTGAAGCTCGTAGTCATTGATTCTTCACAATGCATGTTTGGTTAAACCAGGTGGAGGTCTTTTACTGATCCACGTGATAATGAGTTTTGAGCTAGCTTTGAGATCATCACCCATATTAAATCTCTGACTCTTCCTATGTGGTGTTGATAATATGTGATGTTGTGACATTTGGACCGACATGCTCACATTCTGGATCATGATTTCTTCTTATCGAGTAGCGGAAGCTTTTGTTGATTCATGATATTGGCGGCAGCGTAGCGAAGCAAGGAGATAATATCAGAATCTTTGATGCACTTATCATGATTTCTTTAGAAATGAATGTGTTGTGTGAGCATGCGGCTATGGATTGACCGCTCCATTCTGATCAGCTGCAAACGTCGGGCGTACCTACATACAACAGTTAGCAATAAAGCACACGAAAGTATCTTTGATCACTTTTGTTGAATTGAGGTACACGGCCCACGGTTCCCTATTGTTCAGTACAAGTACTGCCTGTGATCAGGTATAATTCCGAAGAATTTCCTTGACAGGGTTTCGCAGCTGCTCTAGCCGTTCTCAAACCGGAGCGTCTCAAAGAAGACAACACGGAGTGAGTGAACCAGCGAATAGAGATTCACTGATTGATGAAAAGAGATTTTGAAAAACAATCGTGTATCGCTCAATAGAAATTGTGTTTGCAATACAACGAAATTTTAGTGGAAAATCATTTATCAATCATAAACACCTTTTGATTTGAAATAATTGTACACAGTCGATGTGCTCAGAGAAAAGAGTTTTTAAACACAACAACCGGTTTTTCAAAGGCATCCGTCAATCAATTTTCTTGGACCTGGATTGATTCAATTTTGAATCGCTCCACTGATGAGGTCCATATGACACAATTAAGTCTTGGCAATACCACAAGGATAGTGCGTAGGACTCATAAGATATAATCTCACATTCTACATTGTGTGAAATAGTCAGTCTTCAAGAAATAAGTGTCCTAAAGAGATTAATTGATGATCTCGTGGCTCTAGACTCAATTAGTGCTCTTTTGGTTTCTTATTCCGGAGACTAGGGAGAGGGTCTCCTTCTTCAATATCAACAATCTCTAAGAGAGAGTCGATAGATTATGTAGGTTCCCCGTGAGAATGAAACAAGCCCTTTTAAGAGGAACTTGAGTAGCTTGGGAAGTTTAGTGTAGTGCGTCACTAGGTCCATTACGTCTTGTCTTCAATACCAGTGTTACCTTAGTAACCACCAGTAGCATATGAATTGAACCCGGTTTCTGCCCTAAGGTTGAATTATGGGAGGGCTATTTATTTTCACCCTTTTCACATTCCAATTCTTTTTCATTCTTCAACCCCTTCAGTGCTTACCGAGACTTCATGACTAGAACCTTGTTGGGTTTATTCCAGTACTAGCTCAGTCTCAGTCCGTACTTTTCCCATATCTCATTTTTCTCCTTTTTACAGAATACCTAAGGACTCTACAATATCTAGTGGATTATCCCTGGGTAGATCCCTTCGGTTCTGGCGGATCATGGGAACATAATACCTAACCTTATCATCCTTATATCACCATACATAAAGTAAAGTTGGTCGGTCTATTTGGTATTGTTCATCTGCCTTTGGAACCAATTGAAAACCATTTGAAAATCAATCCAGATACTTATGATATATTATCAAAGCATTTTGTACCTGAATTGTTTTTTATATTTTTAGAACAAGAGCTCCCCCTCAACATGTGCATAATGTATTTGAAATCGTTTAGCACACGGAGGCAAGAGGAAGAATTAACTTCTTTGATTACCATTTTCTAAAAGTTATCATCATCACTTCCCAATCCATTTGATTAGATACATCATTTTGAGGAAGGATGAGGTTTTCAAAATTTTGCTCCCCCTCAATATGTGACAATTCAATCACGTTTCAATAATTTCAGGTTTAAAGTAGATGCTCCCCCTCAACATGTGCATGAAAAATTTGAAATCGTTTGTCACATGTGGGGAGGGTAGCTTGTACATCCTTATAAAACCTTTTATCAAATTATCAGTATAAATCCAATTTAAATTAAAAATTCTCCCCCGATCACAATTATCAAATCATTTGAGAATCGTGATCTCAGTATATTTAAATTGTTTTTAAAGCTTTTTAAAGAGAATTGTGACTTGATTTTGAAAACGTTTTAACTGATAAGGATCGAATTTTGAGACTTTAGACTCCAAAGATTTAAACATGCTTGAATATCTTTTGAAAACAAACCATTGTTTAAAAAATACATTTTTTAATTAAAAATCATTCTCCCCTCAATCAATGACATAAGTTGTTGATTGAGAGATAGATAGTTTTAACAACCGTTTAGTAAAAATGATTTTCAAAAATTGATCCCGAGTAATTTTTCAAAGCAATTTGTTTTCATTGGATAGTGAGAATTTTTATATAGAATCAGAGCATGAGATTTGACAAACAAGATAAAGCATGGCTCATATTTCTTTTTAACACGGGTTCTGCCTGAAATGACAATAAACCACCATTTTTTTTAGCCTCATTTTTATTTTTTATTTTTTTAACATTCGAACAACATCTAAAGTCCCGTATCATTCTTTGAAAGACAGCATAAAGACCGTGGATGTTATCGAATCGAGAAAAGCATGACAAAATGACAATATTTTTGAGGATTTTTCAATTTTTCACATTTTTTATGGATTTTGAAAGTTTTATAATTTTCTATTTGATTTTTGAAGGTTTTGTAATTTTGTATTTTGTTTTATAAAAATATATACAAAGAGATAGATGAAGAAAGACCTTTACTCCTCGTCTTCCTCGAAGGCGTTTGAGAGTTTCTGGTTGAAGGCTTTTCAAGCCAAGTCGTGGAAGAATAAACTCAAAACGTTCTCTTGGAAGAGCTTTGGTGAAGATGTCGCTAACTGGTATTCATCCTCACAAAATACGTTCCACCACACCTTTATCCACTTGTTCCCTGATGAAATGATGTCGAATGTCGATATGCTTTGCTCTTGAGTGTTGAACGTTGTTGCATAAGAGAGCAATAGCACTTTTATTATCACAGTACAGAGGGATTTTGTTGAATACAAAGCCATAGTCAGCTAATTGAGATCTCATCCATAGGATTTGAGCACAACAAGATGACATGGCTATGTATTCAGCCTCTGTAGAGGAAATAGAAATACTCATTTGCTTCTTTGAAGAGCAGCTCACAAGCTTATCACCCAAAACGAGCACCTCCGACGTGCCGACGAGTATCTTGATTCCCTGCATGATCTGCATCTGCATATGCTGTTAGTGACATACCGGTGTCCTTCGGGTACCAAAGTCCCATGTTGATGGTTCCTTGGAGATACCGAAAGACCCGTTTAACCGCTTCAAGGTTCTTTTTGGTAGGCTTAGCCTGGTATCTAGCATACATGCATACAGTGAACAGAATATCGGTCTCTGGTCGTGAGGTACATCGGGGATCCGATCATGCTACGATATTTCGTTTGGTCTACCATGATCCCTGAGTGGTCCTCATCCAGTTTAGTATGCTCAATCATGGGAGTGTCAACAGGGTCACTAGAATCAAATCCAAATTTCTTTAGAATCTCATTTGCATATTTAGATTGATTTATAAAAATGCCTCCGAGACTTTGTGAAATTTGTAATCCCAAGAAAAATGACATTTGTCCCATCATTGACATTTGAAATTTAGAACCCATTTCATTTGAAAACGGTCACACTCATTGGGGTCGGTCGAGGCAAAGATGATATCATCAACATAAATTTGAACGTGAATTAAGTGTTTTCCTGACTTCCTGGTGAACAATGTTGGATCAATCGCTCCTTTCTTTGAAGCCGGTAGACGAAGAAACTTTGATAGCGAATCATACCATGCCCTTGGAGCTTGCTTTAAACCATAAAGAGCCTTCTTCAAACGATAAACGTGAGTAGGATGCTCTGGATTCACAAAGCCTTCAGTTGGTGACGTAGACGACTTCTTTAAGATCTTCGTTCAGAAATGCCGTCTTTACATCCATCTGATAGACTATCATATTCTTACTTGCAGCATTAGCCAAGAATATTCTGATTTCCTCGATTCGAGCCACAGGAGCAAATATTTCTTCAAAGTCTATGCCCTCCTCTTGACGGTATCCTTTAGCAACCAATTGAGCCTTGTTCTTTAACACATCACCATGTTCATCAAGTTTCACTTTGAAGATCCATTGTAGAGCAATGATCATAGCACAATCTGGAGCAGGTACTAATTCCCATACATCAAGTCGATCAAACTCATGAATTTCTTCTTGCATGGCATTGAACCAGCTATCTTCATTCATGGCGGTTTTAACATCTTTTGGTTCGATCTTTGAGAGTAAGGAGTTGAAGAAGCACCATAAGGTATCGGTTGCAAGTTGTTTCCATGTTGATACTGGACGAGAGGGATTTCCAATGATGTTGTCTAATGGATGATCGTGAGTCCATTTTCTGAGGTGTTCATGTGGTAGTTGTTGAGGGACTGAGGTAGCAGAGTCGATGTCTCCTGAAGAAGATGGTTCTGATGATGATTCACGAGCAAATATGTTTTCAAATGGAGCATCTTCAGGAGTAGCAAAGGGATTAACTTCATCATTGATGCCAGAAACAGTTCCATGATGTACATTCGAAGAATGATGATTTGTTGATGAGATCGAGTGATCGCAGCAGCGCTTCTTGACTTAATGATATTGAGACTGAAGGATTGACTTCATTCACAGGGATATGGGAGCCTCTGTTGTAGGGATCGACAGTTCATTAGCACTTGGCTCATAATGCTCATCAAACATAGGATCAAACAATTTCTTTAAATCATCTTCAGATGGAGGTACATATGGAGTTGTTTGAGAAGAGTTTGGTACAAGGGATGAACCAATGGGACTGTTTTGAAGCGCGGGTCCTGAACTGGATTGTCCAGGAGCCATTTGTCCGGTCAGCTCATCAAACGTGACGTGAATTGTTTCCATGATATTATGGGTTCTCTTGTTGTAGATCCGGTAACCTTTTCTGTTAGGTGCATAGCCTACAAAAACTCCAATGTCCGCTTTAGCTCTCAGTTTTCCTAAATCTTGACCATCATTAGTTGGATAACATAAAGCACCGAACACACGAAGGAATGAAAGATTAGGTTTTCTGTTGTGGACAAGTTCAGGGATCGATTTTTCCATGAGCAGTGTGAATCAGGGATCGATTTTTTCATGAGCAGTGTGAATCAGGGATCGATTTGAGCCAAGCTTTTCTGCTGTGAAAGATTAGGAGTTTTTCCATGAGCAGTGTGAATCAGGGATCGATTTAGGGTGTAGCATGCTTTCAGATGTTCCAGAGGATTTTTGATCTAGAAAACTAACTTTGTTCTCTTGCACAGCTTTCAGATACCTTTTGTAAGAGTTGGGCTTTTTGAGTTAATCAGAGAGAAGGTGGTCTGGCAACACAGCACCTTGTTTCTTGGTAGTTGACTCCTTAAATCTGACTGTTAGAGTGGGTTCAGTCAACATGTCGAGATTATCGGGATCATTGATTCTCTTGGGGATATCAGGGTTATATCCAAACGCTCTCTGGATCAACAGTTTTGTATATCTGATATAAGGAATATTTGAGCCAAGCTTTTTGAGGAATGTCATCATGTCATCCCATATCAGAGCTTCAATTTCGATGTGTTTCATGTAGATCAGAGCCCAAAAGATTTGCAGTTCCACGAGCTTGGGGTGCTCATAGCCGCTGTCACGACCAGAAACAGATTTTGTGATGATGATATAAAGGGTTCTCCACGGCTGAGGAATGTTCTTTAAATCCACGTGTGAATGCTTATTGATTACTCCTCAAGCTTCTTGTAAGATATAGGATTTCACAAACACATTAAACCATAACCATGTGGGGCGTTAACAATGTTTAGAGAGAGAAAGTTCTAGAGAGAGAAAGGGAAGAGAGTTGGGAACTATGTGAAACAAAGAAAAATGGTATTGAAGCTCCAACCCTCTACCTTGGAAGGTAGAGGTTATTTATAGTATCTTACAAACAAACGCCACCTACGGGCTGTGGATCAGGCATACAGTGGGTAAAGATCCGTCTGTCCTCCACGGTGTTACAAAACTAAATACTACTTAATCATAAAATAACTATGACTACGAGCTCTCTAACGGTTACATATACTTGAGGTGACCGACTCTTTAATACCAGGAATTTCTAATTCCTAACACTTCGTCGTACCCAATATCAATCAAGAATTGTAGAACAGTCTCTTCAGTAGGTGCAGCAGAGAATTCAGTTGGTATGATGTCAGGAATGAGGAGAACAACTCTTAAATTTGCAGGAGTGATGGTGATTTGCTTATGATTGAGCGTCACCGTCATAGCATATCGACCTTTGACCATTTGCATTGTATTCCAGAACTGCTGAATGTAGATCTCCAGTACAGTAGCAGAATTGGTGAGCATGTTCTGATAAGCATGGCTCTTTAGAATATCCACTGCAATGAGGCAAGAAGATTCCGAGCAGGTGAGGGTTTCAAAGTCGACACGAAGATTATTCTTTCCAATCTTCATCGGATAACCATGAGGGAAGATATCAGCAATGGTGAGAACATTTGGTGCATCCACATTCATTTGAGCGTCCATTTCGTGATCTGAAATATATTTAGCCAAAAGAACCAACATATTGAAAGACATTATGTTAGTCAACAGATGGTTTTATTGTCTAATTATTGAATGTGCAATGTTGATGATTGTTACGAGTCCAAAGTCACTTGTTTGTCTAATAGTCCAATGACGTCGTGATAAGTTTCGTGATTTAGTTAACTTTAAGTTTTGAAGTTTATGTTATCACTTATTTTTCACAACATATCAAACGTTTAAGCTTATTAGTGACATTAATGGTTTCGTGACGTTATGATTTATTTATTTACTAGTTTGCACGCGTAACAATTCATAATGAAGGGTTAATCAAGGCTTAGGCATAGAGATGGTAGCTTATGCATAAACAGGAGTAATATACGCGTAAACGCAAGCTTATGCGTAGGATCCTAACTTACGCGTAAGAAATATTACGCGTAGGAAAAAGGGGACCTTATGCGTAGAGCTTACGCGTAAGCGTATATAAACCTTACGCGTAAGGCTTACTCGTAAGAGTAGACCTTATGCGTAGAGGTCACTGTTTACGCATATCCTTCACAGGATACGCGTAGTCCCATATGTAGAACCTTACGCGTAAACGCTACGTGTAAGATTTCTCTTACGCATAACATGCTACGCGTAAGTTGATCCTTATGCGTAGATGTCTAACAACCTTGATTCTGATTTTTACGTGTAGCAAACCTGAAATAAAATCATCATAGCATCAATTTTAGCATATACATTCATTCTATAACAGATCATGGCATGAATACTTATCAAACAGTTTACGCGTAGAAAACCTTATGCGTAGAACTTAAACCCTAGTTTCAAGAATTACGCGTAACAAATCTAGCCATGGAAATTGCACCAAAGTTATTCTGGTAAGTCTAAGATGCCTATAGAGTTGTCTTAGCCAAGTTTTAACATCAAACTCCATGTGAATCAAAAATACCCAATTCATATGAACTAGAACCCTAAATTTCAATTCTTTCACTTTTGATGTTTCTTGGCCAGTTCTAAGCATGGATACAGTCAATTCATCACATAAACAACATATTATAAGCAACCAATTAGCCAGAAACGTTCACACATGAAAACACCCAATTTACGAATAAACCCTAGTTTTCCAGATTTAATCAATTCATGTTTCTGGGTAAGTTTTGAGAATAAAAACGGTATCATTGATGTTTTAGAAACGTATTGATACAATATTTTTAACCACAAACACATAAACAAGATTATGTGTTCATACGCATATGCGTAGAACACAAAATCGGCCCTAGTTTAAGATCTAACCGTTATTTTTCAAAACCATTGTTTGTAATCTTGTTAAGAACACAAAAACACTTACATATTGTTGATCCAAAACACGGATTTGCAGTTTAAATCTTAGGCGTAGGATTGGTTTGGTGTGTGTAATAAATGTGAAGATGAAAAGTTAGGTGGGGATGTTTTATTAAAATAACTTTCAGATTTTGATAGTTTTAGTCCCTCCACCATTTCCATTTTCATCCAAAGCCTTTTAACTTTCATTTTGGTTACCAAACGAAGAATACTTGGAAATAACTTTGACGACACTCCCCTTTGACTTAAGAAATAATGAAAGGTTATAAATTTTAGTCCGAGGAGTGTCAGTGAACCAGAAATGTGACCACCATTATTAAAGAATCAACCGGGATAGTATAACATGCAAGTACACAGTTATTTTGAAACAGTTAAGTATTTATTTTCTCCCCCTCAACACTTGATCGGAAAAATACTGAATTTTGAAAGATTAGAGTGTTGACGGAAGAAATGTACTTGCCATGTTGAAAGAAAAAAATAGATAGAAGAATATTTTTATTGTTTTATCAGGTTTTATATTTTTGTATTTTGTTTTTTGAAAAATATTTACAAAAGAGATTTTGGTGTTTGACTGGTTTTTTAGACTGTTTTAAGAGTTCATCTAATTCCTCTTGAGTCAAACACCGCATACCAATCCGGTGGACCAACTCATTAAACCTAGCGGGAGGCAAGGATTTGGTGAGAAGATCTGCCAATTGGTATTCTGTACCCACGAAGTATAATTCAACAGTACCCTGTTCCACCTGGTCCTTGATGAAATGATATCGAAGATCGATGTGCTTTGATTTCGAATGTTGAACTGAGTTGCACGAGATCGCAATAGCACTCCGATTGTCGCAGTACATCGGGATTCTGTCAAATACGTAACCATAGTCTTTGAGTTTTGAGCACAACATGCCGACATGGCTACATATTCTGCTTCGGTTGAGGACAGCTATGTACAGTCCTGCTTCTTCGATTGCCATGACACTAGTTTGTCACCAAGAAATTATAGAGCTCCTGAAGTACTTTTCCGTGAATCTAAGCATCCTGCGTGGTCAGCGTCTGAAAAAGCGATTAGTTCAAAACCAGAATCCTTCGGATACTAGATCCCCAAATTAATGGTTCCCTTAATGTATCGTAGGATTCTTTTAGCCTCAGAGAGGTGGGTTTCAGTTGGTCTCGACTGATAACGGGAGCAAAGATATATGGAAAATACAATGTCAGGCCTGCTAGCTGTTAGATACATGAGAGACCCAATGATACAACGGTATTTGGTAGGGTCCACCAATTTCCCATGTAAATCAGCGTCTAGCTTCTTGGTATGAGCCATTGGTGTGGCATAGGTGTCACAGTTTTGCATTCCAAATTTGTTTAACAATTCAAGGGCATATTTGGACTGACTCAAGAAAATACCACGGGGTGATTGATAAACTTGCATTCCAAGGAAGAATGTTAGTTCACCCATCATTGACATTTCAAAATGTTTTGTCATAAGTTTTGCAAAAGCATTTGAGTATTTTAAATGTGTTGACCCAAAAATGATGTCATCCACATAAATTTGAACGATTAAGATGTGAGCCCCGTGATATTGTATAAAAAGAGTTGGGTCGACCGAACCTTTGGTAAAATTATTGGCAAGGAGGAAGGATGATAGCTTATCATACCACGCCCGAGGAGCTTGTTTGAGACCATACAGAGCTTTGTTCAGTTTGTAGACATGGTTCGGAAGCGCGGGATCAACGAATCCTTCTGGCTGGCTGACATAAACTGTTTCTTTCAGTTGACCATTCAGAAAACCAGTTTTGACGTCCATCTGAAAGACCGTGATGTTCATATGAGCTGCGAACGCCAGAAATATCCGAATAGCCTCAAGACGAGCAACCGGAGCAAATGATTCTTCAAAGTCAATACCCTCTTCCTGTCTATAAACCTTAGCCACCAGACGAGACTTGTTTCTGATGACATTCCCTTCAGCATCCAATTTGTTCTTCCAAATCCATTTTAGACCAATGACGTAGACCCCTGATGGTCTTTCAACCAATTCCCATACTTCAAGACGTTTGAATTGTTTGAGTTCTTCTTGCATGGATTCAATCCAGTTGTCTTTTGTCATTGCGTCTTTAATGTTTTTAGGCTCGATTGGCGAGTCGGTGCATAAATGCAATGTTCACCATCTGTGTGAAGACGTTGTCTCGTTACGATTGGTTGATTCGGGTTGCCAATAATATTTTCCAGAGGATGGTTTTTTGTCCATCGATGTGTAGAGGGTTGATGTTGGTATACGTTGTGCAGATTTTGAGGATTCAAATGGCTTGTTGAAGATTCTGTGACATCTGGTGTAGCAGTCTCATTAGCAAACGGGTTAAAGAACGCATTTGGATCAAAATCTGCAGGTGGGGGTACGTCATTAAGAACATCATCAGCCGGTTCATCATTGTTGGAAGCGGTTTGTTCAACTGTTGTGTTGGAGTCAACTGGTGGTGCTTCTTCAACATGGTTGTTGTAGCAGGTGTATCGGTATAAGAGTAGTATCGGGTTGAGCAGCGGAAACAACGGATACACACGAGCACGTTCATCAATATCGTCACAGAACAGAGGAGCAAATAGTCTTTCCATTTGTTGACGAGTAAGCTGAGGGCTTGTTTCAGCTGATGATGGGGTTTGGGGGAAGTTTAAGCGGTTGTGACCGGGTTCCAAGCTATTATACTCAGAAGTCATTTCAGTAAGCTCATCAAAATTAGCATGAATCGTTTCCATAACCTGATTTGTACGACAATTCCAGATCCGGTAACCTTTTGAGTTCACACAGTATCCAATAAATACTCCAATGTCAGCTTTGGCTTTGAGCTTTCCAAAGTCATCACGATCATTATTCGGATAGCAAAGGGATCCAAATACATGAAAATGTTTAAGATTCGGTTTACGGTTATGGAGAAGCTCAAATGGTGTTTTGTTGTGACGTTTTGTGATCATTGAACGGTTTTGAGTGTAGCATGCAGTTGAGACAGCTTCAGCCAACAGGTAATCTGGAAGTTTAGCATTGATTAACATCGTTCTGGCAGCTTCCACTAACGTATGGTTTTGTCTTTCAACAACTCCGTTTTGTTCTGGTGTGCGGGCAATAGATGTTTGATGCTCAATTCCCACTTTCTCATAATATTCCCGAAGAGTTTGATTCACAAATTCAGTTCCTTTGTCGGTTCGAATTTGTCTAACGGTTTTCTAGAGCTGAATTTGAATTTTCGTGAGAAAGGTGATGATCATCTGTGGAGCTTGATCTTTACTTCGAAGAAAATAAACCCAAGTCCATCTTGAGTAGTCATCAACAATTACCAAGATGTAGCGTTTGCCATTTATCGTCTGCACGCGCATCGGGCCACACAAATCCATGTGAAGAAGATGAAGCACATCTTGAGAGCTGTGTTCCACCTTTGAAGGAAAATGAGCACGAGTGCTTTTTCCTTGTTCACAAGCTGAGCATAGGTGATCTTTAGAATACCGGAATCGTGGGAGACCTTCAACAAGTTCGTGTCGATCAAGGTTGGTTATGGTTTGAAAGTTTAGATGTGATAGACGACGGTGCCATAGCCAAGATTTTGTAGATGTAGCCTTTGAGAGTAAACAAATGGGAGATGAAGCGATCATGTCTTGCATGGAGATAGTGTAGAGATTGGATGAGCGTTGGCCAGACATAAGATCATTTCCTTGAAGATCACGAAGGAAACAAGTTTTCTCCCTGAAAGATACTTCCAAGTCTCCATTACAAAATTGACCAACTGAGAATAGATTGTGACCGAGGCCTTCCACATAATAAACCCTGCTAATTTCGATGTTGCCATTAATGTAATCTCTGTAGCCCATGATAGCTGCGAAGTGATCATTCCCGAATCGGACAGTGCCAATGAACTTTGAAACAAAGTTTGATAACAGTTTAAGGTTGCATGTCATGTGTCGGGAACATCCGCTATCAACAATCCAGAGGATGATCTGTATCACCTGCATTAGACACAGACGACACAGATGGAATAGAAGTAGATGTGGAACCCGAAGTGTTAGAGGGTTCCTCAACAGTTATACTTGAAATACACACATCAATGATTTTAGGCATCCATTTAAATCCTAGTGTATTATGTATCCATTTCTGCCATCTCCAACTAGTCTTAGCTTTAGTCTTAGTGAATGTGCTAGGTGGTACAACAATCCTTGGAAATGATACTGGAACTACAGGGACATCAAATCGTTTCTTAGAATCTAAAGAAGGCGGTTTACCAAGCACAGACATAGAAGCATTAGTGGGCCTAGAGGTATTCCGAATCTTAGGATTCCGTAAACGTGACAAGATTGCCTTAGCAACACATTTATCATGACAATCAGAACGCATAATTTTACGACAAATAACACAAGATGCATCAGACTGAATATCAAAAGTACTTAAAGGTTCAACATTAGTTACAACACTTTTTCCATTACATTTGCCGGACGCAATATCTAAAGTGGGTGCAACTGGAGTCTTATTCAAAGTCCTACGGTGTTCTTCTACTTCAACATTCTTTATTTGTCTTTTCTTAGGTCGCAACTTCCTATTCTTCCTTGTATTGCTCCTAGGCTGTGAAGTGCGGACGTTTGGAAAAGAGGCAACTAGTCCTGTTTCAGTAGAGGGAAGCACATTAGTAACTTGTGTTTTGTCAGTAGGTATTATGGGGACATGATTGCTAAGTGTTACAGGTGCAACTCTCTTAATGATGCTAGGCTGAACTTGTTCATACTTTGCTAACATTTCTCTTAACTTAAAAATACTGTGCACCAGCTCTTGATTTTCAGAATGAAGATTTCTAGAGAAATTCATGACTTCTTTAGTGTATGCAAGATAATGATCAAGTTCGTTTGATGCTTCATCACGAGTCTGTTTTAGTAAATCAAATATGACACCATATTCCTTTTTAACTTTTGCAAGTTCTTGTTCATATTTTGAGATTTCACACTTAAAAGACACGTTTTGATCATCCAGTTGCTCAATTTTAGGATCAGAAGATTTTGCACGCAACTAGGCGATTTTGTTTTGAAAAACAAGTTGTTGATCGTGAATATCTTTTTGACACCAATTAAGACGACGTATTGCAGTTGAAAGCTCGTTTGACAATCGTTCATTTTCAATTTTTAAAGACTCGAACTGAAGCACATTATCCGTATTTTCAACAATTTCAACAGAATCAACAGTATCAACAGATATAGAATCAGATGAATATGGCAAAGAATGTAATAACACAACATTATAGATATCAGCACAGATAACATCTTCCAAGAGTCGATCAACATCTTTTCTCAATAATTTCTTTTTGCGTTTAGTATTTGAAAATGATGTTTCTGTTTTCTCGAAAATTGTTTTCATGAAACCAAGTTCCTTGTGAAAATCCCTTTCCCAATATAGTGCACAGTTTTTCAAATTTTTGACATGTGGTAAAATTCTTTTCTGAAAAATGTCTCGTTGTTCTCGTGCCAATGGCGAGTGAAAATGTTCAACTTTTATTTCAGAATGAAATTCAATTGCACGTTCCAAAAGTTTGATGTCAGATAAGAAAGTGTCGAAATATTTGATAACACGACAACTTTCGGCTTTATTTTTTACTTCACTAAGTGAAGGTAAAGGACCATTAATTTGTGAACCATTGTGTTGGGGACTAACTTCAGAAACGGGTGTGACAACCAAAGGTGTGTTTGAAGTATCTTGTTGTGTGACAAAAGTTACGGCTTTTGAATAGTTAAATGGTTTGTTATAAACAACATTTTCCATTTTTGACCGACTCTCGTCATCTGCATGTAATTCTTCCATTCGATTATATTCAACAACAGTCATAATTGAATCATTAATTCTATGTTCTGCACTATAAACTTCAGGATTTGGTTTGAATGCTCTGTTTGAAAACTTGGGTTTGTAATCAGCAAGAATCGGACCATATCCATTTGGGTTTGGTTTAAAAGTAAACTTTTGAATCGTTGTGATTGACTTACCATGTTTATAAAAAACATTTCGAAACTCTTTGATTTTGTTTTGTAAGTCGACAATTTCATCAAGATAGTTATCTATTCGTTTCGTGGAATGCTTTTTGTACTCGGAGAACTGTTTTTGACAAGTTAACAACTCAGCCTTGGCTTTTTGAGTTTCCAAAGTAAGAGCGTTAAGTTGTTTTTTATGTTCATGTTGCAGTTGTTCTATTTGAGACACCAAAGTATTCTTCGATGCGGCTATATCACGTATCTCTCGTTCTAAAGCTTTTTCGTTTTGATGAGATTTAGCAAAAGCGACTTCAAAACATTTTTCCCGTTTTTCTTGAATTTTAAAAGCGTTGAGTTGTCGATTTAAGCAATCGTTATCCCTTGTGAACAGTGTATTTTGAGCTTTTAATTTTATATTATCATTATGATAACGTTCCACTCGGGATTGTTGGTCTTTAACTAAGGTCCAGAGCTCAAATTCTGGATCAAACATATAATCATTTTGTTCAACGGGAATCTCAACATGGTCATTGTTTAGATCCTCAAATATAACCACGGAGTCAACTTGATCAACAATGGTAACCATAAGGTCATCTTGATCATCAAAGATAACTACGGGGTCTAGTTGATGATCATTATAATGAGATGTAGAAGGCTCATGTTGAACACTCTGATCTATGTAAGATGCAGATGTTGGTGGAGATATCAGTTCATTAATGATAATTTTTTGTTCAGTACTGAGACAAGCCGTCGGTGTCATACACGGGCATGTGTCACTCATGTGGAGAGCTTGCATTTGTGCCATCAACATCACTGCTGCATTAGCATGCAAGTCCTCCATATCGTCATCGAATTTGCACTGCTATAAAGCTCGTTCCTTGTTGGTAAGAGTTCCACCAGCTTCATCCTTAAGAGCCAAGAGCAAAGTCTCTTTGAAATAAGCATTGCCTCTTGTCCTCGGTTTAGGACATGTATTAGCCAGATGACCCTTCTCATTACAGTTATAGCATCGAAGACCATTAACCCCATTCTGAGCATTTCCCTGTTCAACCACTTGAGCCCTTTGCTATTGCGGAGCACCCATGTCATTCCTTCCCATAGCATTTAACCCTCGACCTCCTCCCATCTGACGACCATAACCACGGTTTTGAACTTCAACGCGTCCATTGTTCACAACAGCCTGATTCCTTGTATTAGATGAAGAACGAATGCGATTGTTGGATTTGTTTGAAAAACGGCCAAATGTTTAGCAATCATAACAAATCCTTGTTGCAATTCATCGAAGGCATCGGAGTCCTCATCAGCTTCACTGTAAAGAGCTTGAGCAGTGTTGTTGTATGGAACCAATTGATTTTGTTGAGGTTGTTTTTGTGACGGATCATAAGGTGTGATAGTTGCAGTTGGCTGAGGAGCGGGTTGAGGAGCTTGTTGAGGAGGAAGATTTGTTTGAGCCCACAAAGCAAGTTGTTGATTGTCCGGAAGTGAAGGTGAAACAGTTTGGCCACGGATAATCCTTTCCTTATCAACTTCTTTTTTATGAGGCTTCAGATAATCATACAACAATCCGTAGGTAGCATGATGCATATCCTTAGCTTAACGAAGAAAAATGACATACTTCTCCCATTTCAGACCAAGACTACTTAGGAACTTTGTGTTGACAGCAATTCGTGGCATGATGATATTGTGTTTGTCCAAATCATTAATGATGTCTGAAAAGCGATGATGATAAGATTCTAATGACTCTCTTGGTTCAATCATGAAGTGTTCATAAGCCAAGTAGATTTTGGATTCCATGTCTTCCTGATTGAGTGTTGTGCCTTGTATAAGAAGATGAATCTGTTCCCACATTGCTTTTGCGGTCTTTTGAGCATCAACACTTCGAAGGATTGGATTGGGTAATCCTAAAAGGATGTATTGCATTGCAAGTTCGTCAGCTTCAAAGTGTAGAAGTTGATCACCCGTGAGATCTGCAGTTGCAATCTTGGTGACATCATCTCTTAGTGGAACAGCATTAGGATCTCCGGGTGTAACGACAGTAGGCATCTGAAATGGACCTTCCATAATGACCTTCTTTAAGAACTTTCCATGTGGCTTCTTTAGATCACAAAACCTAAAGAACCTTATCACCCATTGATCATAATTACCGGGAGTGAGCATTGGAGGTCTATCAAGTGAGCCAGCTTCATGAATTGATTGTTGGCTACTCAAGGCTTCACACATCTTGCCAAACCATGATGGTTCCTTCATAGTATTCCTTGATGGATGTTGATTGTAGAAGTTTGTGTAAGGTTGTATTTGAAGACTTGGTGGTGGTTGAACCATTTGAGGTTGTGGAATTGCTGCAAGTTGTGGAGTATGTTGTTGATTAAATTGTTGTTGATAAATCTGTTGTTGATGATTAAATTGTTGATGTTGAGGACTTAGTTGTTGTTGTTGTTGTTGAGGATAAATGTAAGGGAAATAGTTAGAGTATGGTGGTTGTGACATGTTGAAAAACTTGTGTTGTTAAATGGATCTTTTTAGTCGAATGAACCTTTGTTGATGAAGTATCCTTAGGCGTAGAAATCACAATAAAGCCAAGTAGCACTTATGCGTAAAAACACCAAAGCTACGCGTAACAATAAGAGTTACGCGTAGGATTAGCTTACGCGTAAGTAAGGATAAAAACGCTAAAGTTATGCGTAAACAAGGAGTTAGGCGTAGAAAACTTAGGCGTAGGATTACCTTATGCGTAAGACAAAGCTTAGGTGTAAGATGAATCTTATGCGTAAAGGGTTCTACGCGTAAGCTTAAGCTTATGCGTAAGTTTAGGGTTTTTGCCCAAATGATCTTTTACACTATCACAGTGCAAAAGATATCCAAAGTTGACGTATTCTCAGGCTTATACAAGCAAGAAAACACGGAGTAAGCCACGAAAACTGAAGATCAAACCAAGGACATGTTACGCGTAAGTTTAGGGTTTCACTTACGCGTAGGATTTAGCCAAAAAATGATTTCTTCCAACCGATGTTTCCAAACCAGGTTTTCGTGATGAAATAGTTTCAATATCACCAAGATAACACAAAAGTGTGAAACTTGATGATCCAAAGCTCAAAAAACAGTTATGCGTAGAACGAAACTCACGTACAAAACCAAGCTTAAAAACGATGATCCACGCGTAAAGTTTGAAACTTTTTACCAAAAACAGTTATTTTAACACTTTAAAACATTGAAAGTACAAGAATCTTGGATTAAAAAGTGTAAAAAATAAGTTTTTAAGCAAACCAAAGTATCAACAACGAGTCGTATGTTCTACGCGTAGGACCAAAACCCACTTCAAGAACAATATGTTCACCCAACTATTTGGCGAATGATACCACTGTTAGGTCACTAAGTTTACAACACAAGCACAATAGAAAGAGATAGAGAGAAAGATCGGATGAACAAGACACAAACCAAACACTATGCGTATGAATACTAAGGATGGTTATGCGTAGCTATAGTGAAAGAGAAATGCATTGAACAACCAACCCTCAAGTGAGGGTTATTACAAGGTATTTATAGGAGAGGGAGCTAGGGCAACACTCCTTGTCCCTTCCTTTTCCTTATTGGACTAGGCCTAGGCTTATGGGCCTTCTACATAAGCCTAAGACTAATTACTAACATAAAGGCCATAATAAGCTAACTATTACATATGAATCACTAACACTTGATTTAGGTTTAGGAGTGATTCCAACAAAAACGAACGAAAACGTAAAAAAACAGACGAAAACGTAATAAAACGGACGAAAACGTAAAAAAACAGACGAAAACGTAAAAAAACAGAGTAAAACGTAAGAAAAAAGGACGAAAACTTAAAAAGACGGACGAAAACGTAAGAAAATGGATGAAAACGTAAGAAAACAGACGAAAACGTAAAAAACCGATGAAAACGTAAAAAAACAGAGTAAAACGTAAGAAAATAGACGAAAACGTAAGAAAACGGACGAAAACCTATAAAAACAGACGAAAACGTAAGAAAACGGACAAAAATGTAAAGAAAAATAGACGAAAACGTAAAAATTGAACGAAAATGTAAAAAAAACTGACGAAAACGTAAAAAAACAGAGTAAATCGTAAGAAAAACAGACAAAAACGTAAGAAAATGGACGAAAACGTAAGAAAATGGATGAAAACGTAAAAAAAGACGAAAACGTAAAAAAAACAGAGTAAAACGTAAGAAAAACGGAAGAAAAAGTATTAAAACTGACAAAAACGTATAAAAATGGATAAAAACGGACGAAAACTTAAAAAAATGGAGTAAAGCGTAAAAAAACGGATGAAAACATAAAAAAATGAACGAAAACGTAAGAAAACGGACGAAAACGTAAAAAACCGAGTTAAAAGTAAGAAAACGGACGGAAACGTAAAAAAACGGACAAGAAGTGTAAACTACACCGTTCGTCCTTGCACCGTTCGTCCTTATGGTGTTGAAATGACGATTATACCCTCAGGCGGTGTTGTAAATATCGGTCTTGGCGGCCGATATATCAGTGATATAGTCCACCGATACGATATTTCACTTATCGGTCAAATTTATCGGTTGGTCAATATCGGTCAAATATCGGTCAAATATCGGTCAATATCGGTTATATCGGTCATATCGGTCAAATATCGGTTAAATATCGGTTAAATATCGGTCAAATATCGGTCAAATATCGGTCAAATATCGGTTATATCGGTCATATCGTCAAATATCGGTTAAGAGTGGGAAATACATAACTAAATGCTTATACAATGTAAAATTTGTAATATTTATATAAAATATATAATTAAAAATATTAAATATAACAATAAAACTAATAAATATTTATAAATATGTATATAAAATATATAAATACCTATAAAAAAATTAATTTCTTTATAATTTAGGGTCTCCGTTATATCACTGATATATCGCCGCCAAGACCGATATGGCGCTTGGCGGTGGTCGACCGCCGAGGGACCGCCAAGCGATATTTACAACAGTGCCCTCAGGTTAACAAGACTTAACGACCGTTAGTGGGCTCCGTTAGAGGGAGGGACTAATGGCACATAACGTTTGCCACTTAAGGATGGACGGTGCAATTTTTTTGGTCAAAGGACGAACTCATGCGGTCAACGCAAACCACAAGGACGAACGGTGTAATTTACTCAAAAAATATATATATATATTTATAAATATTATATTTTGTACCAAGTAAATGAAACAAACTTATAAATAAATCACTAACATATTCAAAAGTAGATGATGACATGATGTTAAAATATATCAAATGTATACTTACAAGATACAAGTTAAATTAGTAACAAAGAATCATAATTTACTCATAATTAAATCAATAGCAAAAGTTAGTATTATAAAGTTTAGTCAAAGTTGAACAACATATGAATTCCAGTGTTGAATCAAATAAATTAACTCACTTTGTACATAGTAAAACAACATATGTGATTATTATAATCAAAGAAGAACATATGAGTTTTACAATTTGAATCACACAATAGAAAAAAGAAAACTATTTGATTATGCATTAAAGTAAATTAAAGAGTTTACTCACTCTGTAGAATCCGTCGCACTACCAAGAGCTTGAATAAAATAAAAATGAGGTAATTTGGATGTAGGACAAGAACTATGGTTGTCAATGTGTATTTTTATGGACGTCATTTACTAAGGTCCTTATTGAAATAGTTGGGCTTCGTAAAACTTTTTCTTTAGAGATTAGCCTAAATTTCAAATTGCACTAATTGCGACTATTGCTAGCATTACCCAAATGCTATAAATTGCGGTCAATTGCGAATGCAATTTGGAATGGCTTCGCATTAGGTGTCATAATGCGAAATTCCAAATGCAATGCAATGATGAGTGCAATTTGCGCAATGATGCGCGCATTTTTAAACCAAGCTTTCACCAAGCAGAACCAAACCTATCACAATGTCGCCTACCCTTTATCCGGTACTAGGCTAGATACCGAGTTCCATTACAATGGAGGAACTACTACCCAACACTACACAACACCTAAATCTCTAAAGGAGACTAACTCCTTATTACAACATCATCAAGGATATCAATATCCTTGGATCCAATACTAATATATCTTGTATATCGAAACACACCATATCGAATGTACACCTTAGGCACCTTTCACTAATGCCCTTGGCTTGAATTCTAGACAACCTCAATGCCTTTAGCCTTGACTTCTAAGTACTCTTCACTAGTGCTTCTAATATGGACGTTCGACGCCTTTCACTAATGTCTTCATCTTGACCCTTTAGACATCTATCACTAATGTCTTCAACACTACACTTCTTATGAGGAAGAATAGAACTATCAACAAGATAACCTCGGTAATCTTGATGATAACGAAGCATGGCAACTCATGGAATTGAGCTTGCTCGTCTTCGAAAGATGGCGATCTTGCCTTTAAGAGGAACCTAAAGAATCACACAAAAACAAAACTACATACATAGATCACTTGGATCTGAGGTTAGAGATTTTATAACTCAAAGAGAAAATATGTGAGAAAGGGTGAGAAACAATGAAGAAATGGCTCACTATTTATAGAGAGAAAACAACTACTGTTCCCCGGATCCCACGGATCCCTCCCTTGCGGGATCCGTCCAGTGTATTAACTGGGATCCGTGGGACGCTCCCTTTTGCCCATGGGTTTTGGGTCATGGATCATGGGTCATGGATATCAAGTAGGTTCAATGTACCTTCTAGATGCAATGCATCTAGTCCATGGTTCATGGATTAAAACTATGGGCCATGGATTAAAACCATGGGTCATGGATATTATCCATATATGACATAAGCATGATGTCATGCAATAGGTTATGGGTCAAGTTTCATGGGTATGGGTCATGGACTTTGGGTTGTACCCGACTACATTCAATGTATTTGGTCAATGGGTCAAATACTTATGTTTCTACCCAATTGTATTACCCATTATGATACATACTAGTTATGTATATATTTTCCCAATATGTAAACACTAGTTGTTGTACATATGTATCATAAAATCATAAAATCACTTATACTTGTTTTAGTGTTTTATGTGAAAACGTAAGTATGTTAGAAAACTATTGGCTCAAACCATTTACGTGTTTTATTTGTTTCGTTAAAATGATTTTACGTTTGTTATCGACAAAAAATTAGAAGATCGTAAAATATAAATATACATTTTTACGGCTTATTTGCATTAACAGGGTGTAAAATAGAAATTTCGCTACTGAGTCGTCACAAATTTGGAGCACGTTGCGACGGCGTCGCCTTCTAACTCTGACGCCGTCACCTTCTATTTCAGCAGCTTGAGTGTCTTGATCTTGACTTAGCCATTTTCTTCATATATTCACGCCTTTTCGTCCGAATAAGTGTCATTCCAGAAATTTGCCTTCAAGAGACCTAAAAAGTGAAAAGGAATGAAATTAAGTAGTAACGGATATAAAAGTGGTCGATTAAGGGCTTAAATGACCCCTAAAAAGTGTACCTTTTAAATCTTTATCAACAACCTAACAATAATTAATAACTAGGTTTCATAGATCTAAGCAAACACACAAGAAATTTAGCTAGACATGTTAAACAAGCAAGCATACACACGATCAATTGAAGACATAATGATAATTTGGATTAAAACACTTATATCGATGTGTAAAATAGGGTTTGGTACCCTAAGATACTGTCCAAGCCGGACTACAAACGTTTAGGGTTTTTACTCCAAAAGTCTACCTCTCTAAATGCAGAAAAATCAAATTCTATATATAGATTTACACTTGTGACGACGTCACCTTATAGGTGGGACGCCGTCAGCTCGCCGTCAATAGGGTTTTCGTCTTGGCCAAGTCATCGATGGGACGGCGTCACCTTGGAGTTGTGACGCCGTCAGTCTTCACATGGGACGTCGTCATGATTCTGGATATGGGCCGTCTGAGATGAAAAGTCTGAGTGACGCCCTTCTTCTTCAAAGCCTAACGCCATCAGGTTTCATGAGCAAAAATTCCACTGAGCCGTCTGGTGCATGTTTTAATCAAGTCTGTATATAGGGACGGCGTCGCCCTTTCATTGGGACGCCGTCAGGTTCAATTTGAGCAGCTTCCGTGGCTTCGATCTTGACTTTGCCATTTTCTTCATGTATTCACTCCTTTTCGTCCAAAAGTGCTTCATTCCAGCATTTTGCTTCCAAGAGACCTAAAAAGTGAAAAGAAACGAAATTAAGCAGTAATAGATATAAAAGTAGTCGATTAAGGGCTTAAATGACCCCTTAAAAGTGTACGTTTTAAATCCTTATCACCTAAGCAATTTCATTCATAAGCCACAATATCATAAAGCATACTCAAGCATTAAATACAATGAATGATGTCTAGTTGCACTCCTAAGCCAATTTACAATTAAGATAAGAAACAACCTAACAATAATCAATAACTAGGTTTCATAGATCTAAGCAAACACACAATAAATTTAGCTAGACATGGTAAACAAGCAAGCATACACACAATCAATCGAATACGGGATAGACATAATGTTACTTTGGATTAAAAGACTTATCTCGATGTATAAAATAGGGTATGGGACCCTAAGATACTGTCCAATTCGGACTACAAACAATTTAGGGTTTTTTCTCCAAAAGTCTACCTCTTTAAATGCAGAAAAATCAAATTCTATATATGGATTTACACTTGCGACAACGTCACCTTTTGCATGGGACGCCTTCAGCTCACCGTCATTAGGGATTCTTCTGGGCCAAGTCGTCGATGGGACGGCGTCATCTTAGAGTTGTGACGCCGTCGGTCTTCAGTTGGGACGTCGTCTTGATTCTAGATCTGGGCCGTCTGAGATGAAAACTGTGAGTGAAGCCCTCCAATATTAAGGCGTGACGCCGTGAGGTTATGTGACCAAAATTTTTACTGAGCCGTCGCGTGCATGTTTTGATCAAGTCATCATAGAGGGACGGCGTCAGGCTCTGTTGATCAGCTTTGAGTGGCTTCGATCTTTACTTTGCCATTTTCTTCATGTATTTGCTCCTTTTCGTCCAAATATGTTTCATTCCAGCATTTTGCTTCCGAGAGACCTAAAAAGTGAAAAGGAACAAAATTTAGCAGTAACGGATATAAAAATGGTCGATTTAGGGCTTAAATGACCCCTTAAAATCATACGTTTTAAATCCTTATCAATATTTCAGAAAGTACCAGATATGGATATGCTAATATAGCAGTACTTTCGTCCTTTCTTATTACCGACATGCCACGTCTCACGCTATTTATAACCTTTTGTAATAATATACATATTAGCTATAGATTTGGGGCAAAATGAAAGTTTTAATCATGTACTAGCTAAATAGAAATAGAATCCATATGTGTATGTCAATTTCTTATGTCTTAAGTAGTTGGTTTTCTTCTTTGCGTAGCAATCTTTTAGTCAATGTAGGATTAAGATTACCTCCTCGTTCTCTATAAATAGAGATGAGGGGGCGAGGCAACGTAAACTCATGTTTTTCAATATTAACGTTCAGTTAGGGATAATCTTGTGCAAAGTACTTTCCTGTCGACAATACAATCTGCTTCCGTGTGTTCGTCTTCAAGTTTCATGTTATCCGTTTTAGTTCCAGGTTGTTGGTTGGTCGATATTCCAACATTTATACATAGTAAAAATAGATTTATAAGATCAAAAAAGTTTATAAATTAATGATTTACTTGACACTTAAGGTTAATAAACCTGTAAATGGCTTCATAATTATGGATGCTCTAAGTGTTCACCCTCAGATTTACGTATCCAATTAAAAAAATCCTTTTGTTATGAATACTAAAATTTTGTTATCTATTACCTCTTTATACAATAGCAAAGCAAACGGCCACGTTTTGGCATTTCAAAAACGATGCCGTTTACGCCTTGGGCTGGACCGCTTAAGTGCGAGCTAAAGAATGTCGTTTAAGGAGGAAACGAAGTCGTTTAGGATGACTTTTGACGTTTAATGTGTTGCCTAAGCTAAACAACGTCGTATTGACGGATTAAAAAGCAAAATATATAGACAAAGAGAAAAAAAACGATAGCGGAAAAAAAAATCACACACACACATACACAAACAAAGATCGAGACACATACACACACACAAAAAAACTATTAGATCTGATCGTTTGTTGCATGTAAGTGATAGCTTTTTATTTATTTACTTGATTGGTCGCTGATTTTTTGAGAATTGTGGATTTTAATTTAGCCATTTAAAGTTGGATATATTTTAATTTAGCCGTTTGTTGCATGTAAGTGATAGCTAAAGTTGTTGTATGTTGTAACTGTTTAGTGGTTTTGTAATTTAGTTGTTTTAAGTTGGAATTGTTTTAGGGATTTTGATCAGAATGATGAGTAAAACACTCGATTATGACTGATGTATTATAATAGTTGGCCAAAAGTGTAGTTAGTGGTGTTAGGGATTCTGTTGACGGTTGGTTTTTTAACTGGGGTTGTTGCATGTTGTAGGCTTTTATAGATTAAAGTTGAATGTAATTGTTGCATGTCGTGGTTTTGTATTTTTTTTGTTTGATTTAAGGGTTAATTGCTTGAAAATGTATCATACTTGTCACTTTTTGTTATTGTGTGTAATGAACTTTTTTTTCTTATTAGGTGTACTGAATTTTCAAATTTCGATTATTGTGTGTATTTTGTGACCATTTTACCTTTACTTTTTTTCAAATTTTGAAGGGTAAAAAAGGTAATTTTACATGGATGAATAGTCAAAAAATATACACAATAATCAAAATTCGAAAGTTCAATATACACAATAAGATGAAAAAAAGTTCTGTACACACAATAATAAAAAGTGAGAAGTATAATACACTTTCAAGTAATTATGCTTTTATATATTACGAGACCGATGAGAGTTTTTTTTTTATCTTTGAATGGCTATGATGATCTGGTCAGCCGGTAATTTGTAATTTTTCCTTGACAAACAATGGTTTATACAAAATTCGGTCTTATTTGTGGCCATGGTCGCAAAATCAAAATATAGATGAAGTCTAAAATGCTGCGTATTTTGTCTTGCCAAAACTTTGTCGTTTAAGGTTTGTGTTGGACTGCATAAGCTTTAATTTATATTTGAAGGTTGATTGTACAATAAATTGCACTATCAGGCTTCGATGATGATCAAAGGTATGAGGGGTGTATGTTCAAGCCAAGATTGTCTTTCACCTGAGAATAAGAATTACGAAGACACTACGTTAAGTGATTACGCAGGGGTTGGACCCTACGAACCACCTCCGGCGTGAGAGTAAGTATGAGTTATAGTTGTATAAGTGTGTGTAAGTAAAGAGATGAGTGTTGAATGAGCTTACCATAATCCATTGCCCGTCCAACCTATTTATAGTGTAAGAAATAGGGTTAGGGGCACCTCTGCGTGAATGTCGGAGATCATGGGGGTGTCCCATGTTTGTGGGTAACCGCTAGGGCTTAGTGACCCATGTTCTCAAACTTGGCGGGGAAGCCAGGAAAGAGAGGGAGATCATGGGTTTGACCAAGTCAGGAGGTTCTCCTATCCGTTACTCCTTCGTCAACCATACCCCGAAGGGCTTAGGGCTTCGAATGGCGAATTCCCAGTAGGTAACCTTCGTGCTTACGAATGGTTTGACGCCTATGAATATTCTAGAGACCTAACTTGGGCCTTCGAATAGAAGGGCTTCGACACGTCTCGAAGGAGTGTCCTTCGAGCTGTTCGGAGGGTACATCATCAAGCCCCCCAGTCGAAAGTGATGCATATGAGCGAAGAGGCATCGCTTTCTGTTGGATCGATATACTTTAATCAAACTAACTTAACTAGCTTGTTAAGGTTTAAAAACCTCGGATAAATCCTAAGTTATTAACAAAGAAACACTGAGCAATCTTTATCAAGTATGCGGAATTTACTTAACAAAGCTAAGAAGAATAACTTTTATTATCAACTCTAAATCTGCTTATTATGCAGATACACTAAAACAACTCTAAGATTATCGAACTTCTCTCTAAAACTCTAATTAACTTGTGAATTCGTAAACTCTAAAACTCATAAACATATATCTCTAATGCCAGTCAAGGAGTCCTTTTATAGGCTCAAGGATATCCTAGTCGGTTTACAATTTGTATCCTTGTACGACAAGTAATCTAAACATACTTTCCATAAATGAATATAACAGTTCTTTTGTTCTTGCAGTACTTTGACTTCGTGATGCAGTACTTTGACTTTGTCTTTAGCAGTACTTTGACTCTTTGACTTTTTCCAGTACTTTGCAGCTTACAGTACTTTCATATCTTCAGTACTTTCATATCTTCAGCACTTTCATATCCCAACAATCCTCCCCTAACTTGAATTCTACTTGCTTGACTTCAAGTTCCTTTGTGAATATATCTTTAACAGCTTCATCTTTAAGGACAGATTGTTTCTTAGTCTTTAGATTGTATCTCTGTAGTGTCTGTGCTTGTCAAAGTATCTCTTAGAATTGTTCTTTCTCAGAAGCATCCAGCAAGCTCCATCTTTTCAGCAACACAGCAACATATGACAATTTGTACATTAATTCAGTTTAAGTTGCATACTATTCTCATCACTTCCAGGTGTGTTAACTCCAGTGAGAGGTGAATCACTGGAAATTTAATGGATTTAGATCTCTTTACCAAAGCCATTAACTCTGGAGTAGCCAAATGTTTTGGTGTGTAAGACCATGGTACATTGATAACCATATGATTTTTAGCAAATCATCAGCTATCAACAGATTTGATTTGTCTTTACCAAAAGCTGTACCCTTCTGGACTAGTTAGTTCTTTTATCTAATGGTGAACTAATTACCAATAATGGTTTTTCCACTGCCTTTACCACAAGCCATTTTCTTGTGGGCTAGCCAACTCTTCACATAAACTGATATGGTGAGTTGATTACCATACAACTTATTAGCAAGTTGTCAACTAAAAACGGATTTGAAATATCTTTACCAGAGCCGTTTGCTCATGGATTAGCCAATCCTTTTGTAATCATGGTGGATTGATGACCTATTGATGTTTCCATCTCAAAATCCATTTATTTCATTTAACCTTTGTTTTAAAATATTTTTTACTTAACAAAATGTTTCTTTCAAAAATCACTTAACTGGTTTAAAAGCTGCAAGCAGTACTTTGATGAAAGTACTGTTTGATCAGCAGTACTTTGAATAAAGTACTGATTTATCAAAAATTTATTCAATGAAATTCATACCAGTTTACTCATCTTCTTCAGGAATGGTAGTCCAGTTGATAAACAAATTGATGACCATGCAAGCAGTCTCATTATCCTCTTCTACTTCCAATCCGTGCTCTAGTATTCTTCTCATGAGCACAACTGTAAGAGGATATCTTCTGTTTACAAACATGTGTATCATTGTACCATTTTCCAGCTCTAAAACATGAACTCCAGACTCTTCAAAGAATCTCCAGCTGACAATTTCCCAGTTTTCTTGATTCTTCCATATATCATCAGTGCTCTCTTCTTCTGTTTCCCATGCAGTTGTGAGATCTCCAAGTAAAACTAAACCAATCCCTTCTAATGGATTATGTTCAAAGTAATCTTTCACCACATGATATAAATAGAATAGATCAACTCTATCTATAATGTGCAATAAGTCCCATAGCCTATTGAAAACTTTGAAGCTTTCATCTTCTTTATGAAAAATCATATAATCTCCATCTTTAGATTCCACAACTTCAAAAGCACTAATCTGAGATCTGTTCATCTTCATGTCAGCATCTTCTTTTGAATAATCAAAATCTACTACTCTGAGATAATTCCTTAGTTCATCCCTAGTCTCAGATCTTAATTCAAATTTTTCTTTCTTTGAGAACTGAACATCTGTAACATCAGTTTTCCTTTTTCTTTTTAAACTCTTCTTCCTTTCAGCTTCAGTCCAATTAGCTTCTTCTCTAAAATCTTTGATGTCTGCAATACTCTTCTTATAAGCCTCTGTCTCAGCATCATATAATCTCTTCATGTCAACATAGTTCAGCTTCTGCAATCCTTTATATCCTCGACCTTTCAAATAAGCCATCATAGCATTCATGTCTTTAGCTAAATTTGGTCTTCTTGGCATATATCTAACAGGAGTAGGTGACTGTAATGGTTCATCAGCTTCCGCATTCAATTTCTCTTGCAACTTCTGAGCTGCTTCTCTACTCTTAGCTTCTTCAGCTTCCTGAGCTTCTCTATCTTTAGCATTTAACTCTTCTTGAAACTTTCTAGCAGCAGCTTCATTTCTAGCAACTTCAATTTCTCTAAGTTCTGCCAAAGTTAGTTTCTTTTTCTTTACTTCTACCAAAACACCTTTCCCTTTATCCTTAGGATCAATTGCAGATTGGGAAGTTCTTTGTTGTTCTTCTTCTTGCACTTCTCGAATAGTAACACCACCTCTGGGTTGTGATAAATCTTCTAAAATTGTAGCAATGAACTCATCATCACTTGCGAAATGAATAGGTTTAAGTGTAGCTTCCTCCTCTTCTTGTATAACAGTTGTAGAAGGACCAGCTTCCTCTTCAAAATTTAATACTCTTGGAGTAATTAATTCTTGTCTGAAGGTACTTTGTTGTTGAAGAGCAGTACTTTGTTGTTCAGTACCTTGATCATCAGTACTTTTAACTTGAACTTGCTCCTCAGTATCGTGAATGATCTTCTCTTCAGTCTTTTCAACACTTTCAGGCTCATTCTCCTTGACAACATCTTCTTTCAAATTCTCTTCTTCTAAATTCCTCCCCAAATTGACAGAAGATGGTTTAGGAACCTGTTTGCCTTTAGTTGTCTTCTTAAATTTCCATCTGCGCTTGTTTTCTTTCTTAACCCATAAGTGATTGATTGGTTCCGAACAGTCTATCTTTTATTAGTCAACCACTTGTGAATGGTCAACCATAAAAGTCAAACAGCTCAGAACAAAATGCAATTAAGTCCAGAGGAGTTAGTGTTTCCCCGGGTCGTTAAGTCCCAACGAGGTGTGTAAACTGTAATACAACGAATCTGTGATCGGGTGAATAATGAACAGGAAAGGGGTTATGATTGATTACACTAAGGAAATTAAGTCTAATAAAGACTTTGAAGTCATTTTAATTCTATATTTAAAATCGTTTAACGATTAAAACCTAAAACGCGTATGTTTACTGAATTTTACGTAAACGTAAAATAAATAAAACGTAAATTTAAAAGAATAAAACACCTACGGATATGAAAATGATATTTTTACAATCCTAATAATAAAATAAAATTATTGGAAAAATAAAATTATTTTTATAACTATTTATTTAATTATTATTAATTAAAAACTATTTTTAACTATTTTAATAATACCCTAAAATATAAGAAAATATGAAATAAAGCTAGAAAAGTGAAATTATGACTTAGAAAAATCTAAAATATTATAAAACTTATTTTAAAACTGAAAATATATTTATTACACTTTTTATGTATTTATTATTAATTAAAAATGATTTAAAAATACTTAAAAACTAATATTAAATAAGAAAAGGACTAAATGAGCTAGGAAAAATCTGGAAATTTTATGGAAAATCTAAAATATTATACTAAGCCTGGGAAAAATATAAAAAGTTAGATAAGCCCACTAATAAGCTGAATTGGGCAAATAAGCAGTTTGAATAAGCACTTGAAATAAGCAATAAGCTATCCAAAAGCTACCATAAGCTACTACAGCCTAAATCTAACCTAAATTGAGCTAATACAACTGATTGGGACCTAAAAAGCACAAGCTACAGAAAAAAAGCTCGAGACCAGATTTCAAGTCTCAACACGCCAAATGGCCCTACAGTGTCAACTTTAAGCACTAATCTAGCTTGTATAGAAAAATCTTAAAAATAAACTAAAAATACCTGGATAACAACCACCAACCAAAGTGCTTAAGTTCCAAATTTCAGCTGATTTGAAATAAAAATGAATCTGTGAAAATTCCACAAAGTTTTGTAAAAATCACTTTTTCACTTATTTTAAATTAATGTTTTTGTTGTTTTTCTTTTATGGAACTATTTAACTACTGAAAATAACAAACTTTAATGAAGACAAAAATTTTAGAACTTAAAATTAAGCTGGAATGAAGCGGCTTAGCTTAACAGTCCACTATATAAGGTTTTTAAGATTTTTGATTTTTCAAAATAAGCTAAAAGCTATATAATAAGCTAAAGGGTGACTAAATAAGTTACTAGGGACTGATGTGAGTATGTTTAAACTAAAAGAACTTAGAAAAAGCCAAGTCCAAGAGCTGAAAAGATCTCAATAAGCTCATGGTCTGCTGATTTTTCTGTGGTAAAAACTTGACCTTTTTCAAGCCCTTAAAAAGCTGCTAAGAAAAATCTAAAAATAAACTAAAAATATGACCAAGTACACAAGCAAACCATCTCTATGCATACCAAATTTCAGATGAATTGGACTTAAGATGAAGAAATGAAAAATAAAAGAAATTTGCTGCAGAGACAAAAAATACGAAAATATGCAGTCTTTGATGGTGTGTGATCGATGTTGTGCGATGTGTGCGAGCTAAACAAGACCAAACCAACTCTTGGGAATACACTATATGAACTCCAAGGAACTCGGAAAAACCAAGGTTGAGGGCTAAATAAGCTTCAGCTTATTAGGAGCTTATATGAGCAGTTTACTTTCTATCTTTGCACTAAACAACTAAAATCATCAAAACGACTCAAAACAGCTTAAAAGCTTCTACTAACAACTAAAACATACTTAATTAATCATGATCAAACTTGAAGAAAGTGCAAATGAGCAGTGACAAGCTAGTTTGACCCGTTTTAACCCAATATGCCAAACACCCCTTTATAGGGTCTGTTGTGGTATTTGAACTAGCACAACCTAATTTATCTTATAATTTCTAGTTATTACTGATTAGATGACTTATTTTAACTATATTAAGCAACTTTCAAAATTTAAATAAGCACAAAATTAAGCTACACTAGATATGGCTAATATGGACTGTTTTTAACTTTTAAAAGTGAACATGAGATTTATGCTAACACTAACTATCAAACTCACTTAATTTAACTTAAATAACATAAATAAGTACTGAAAATACCAAGAAGCACATAAATAAGCAGTTGTACAGAAACTTGGAAAATTAAATAAAACTTGGAATTTGGCTTACAACTGAAAGAGCTTATGGAACAAAGAAACAAGGACCAGAACCACTCCTAGCTTGTTCACACAAGCTAGAAAACCGAAGAAAAAACTTTCTGAATAGCTTATACCACCCGACTTATTAGAGCTTATGTTGACCTTCATTGACTTTTCTTTATTTTTGAAATTTAAACAATTTGAATTCTAATATAAGCTTATAGAAAGCTATGATAAGCTTATATAAGCTTATAGCAAGGGTTTGGTGGCTTAAATTATTACTTAACAGCTTATTTTACTTAATACGAATTAAAGTAAAGTTGAAATTTGTAAAGACTGAAAAACTGAGTAACTTGATGAATTAAAACTGATTAAACAACTTGTAAATGACTTGAATTAAAGACTGGAAGCTAAAAATTACAATAATTTAAGACTGAATAAGTAAAACGATCTAAACTAAATTAACTACTATTAACTACTATATTTTTTTTCTATTACAAAGCCTTATAAATACTAAATATTGCTGGGAAACTCCTTGTCGACATCTCGATCAATCCGCACCCTTGGATGACTTCAAATCAATCTCACTGTTGATTCTACTTTTGGCCAAAAGTCTTGATAGTGGATTAGAGCGGGTTTAGAGCAATTAAAGAATTTTGGTTGATTGTGGAGGTGGAAGGTAGTGGGTAGACAAATGGGGTGTGAGGTGGATGCAAGTGGTGGTGAAACCATGGAGGTGGTTTCGGTTTCGTTTGATGGGAGAGGGAAGGAGGGAAAGTGGTATAAGGGAGTGGGTTTGACCGAGGGTTGACCTGGGCTGGGTTTAGTAACTGGGTTATAGGATTTGGGTTGTGGGTTTAATACAAAGGGTCCGGTTTGGTTTAAGTGGTAAAAGCCCAAGGACCAAAATTGTAATTTTCTGAATTGTGAAGGGTTGAAACTGTAAATTCCCAAAAGTTATCAAAAGGGTTAATATTGTAACATGTGAATATTACAAGGGTATAATTTGATAAGTTTCCATTTTTAAATACCCAAGGACTATTTTTGCCAATTTTGAAACTTGAGGGGTAAAAGTTGCCAGTTTTGTGTAAACTTTCATCCAGGGACTATAGTAAATATTTTTGAGTTCCCAAGGACTTAAGTTGACTTTTTATTTATTTTACACCTTTAGGGACTAATTCTGCCAATTTGTGAAATTCCAGGGACTGAAAATGACAATTTTGTAAACTTTGATCATTTTTTACTTGGTTTCAATCTTTTTGTACCTGATTCATATAAAACACATTTTCATGATATTTGTAACATTTATATAGTCATTTGTGTGTTTTTGGCTGTTTTTGTGGGTTTAAATAATATAAAATATATGTGTATTTAGACACATATCAGTGATAACGTTTAATAAAAGGTGCAACAAAATTCTTTAACCTTCGATACTTGAGCTTCAACCTTCTAATCTCCTTAGCATGTTCTTCAAATGATTTCTTCAACCTTGTCAATTCCCTTGTTAAAGCATAATTATTGAGAATTGGTTCTTCAGGCTCCATAGTTGGTTCATCTCCTCCAGATGACAAAGATTCTGCATAAGGAGATATCTATGGAGATGGTGGAATTTGAATATGTTCATGATCAGTACTTTGTTGAGAAGCAGTACTGTGTGAATCAGCACCTTGAGATGCAGCACTCTGTGATGCCGCACTTTGAGATGCAGTATGTTGAGAAGCAGTACTTGCAGATGCGATTGCGATACCTTCACGACTTCACCTTCTCCACCGAACAGCTTCAACAATGTCCATCATAGAAGGAGTTAATGGAGTATCTTGACCTCTGAATAAAGCACTCCTTCTAGCCATAAAGGTAAAAATCTTTGCTTGTTGTACAATAACAGGAAGTAAGTCTGTAGGTTTTGGTACATCAGCAAGTTGCTTATTCTAGAAAACCTGTATAAACCTTGGGTACATTAGCCAATTAGATCCATGTGAGATATGGGAGAGCATTCCATCCAGTATTAGCCGTGAAAAGTTAAAAACCCGATTTGTAGCTAACCCAACTATAGCAGATGCTATATTCGACCCAAACTGTTCCCAAGCTGTACTCTTAGCACTTATGCAATGGAGCAACACATGAACCAAAAATTTCCAATGAGGACAAAATAAGGGTTTCTTGAAAGTTTGTTCTGTTAAAGACCCTTCATAACCAAGATCCCTAAAAGTATCCCAAATCAATTGTTTGTCAAAACGAATAGCTCCTTCTTCATCACCAAACAATAAATCATCTCTAATAGAAGCTTCTGTAACCGTCACAGTTCTTCCAGCAACTGTTGATCGAACATAATATTCATCATTCTCCATGTTATCCCAAGCATTAGCCCAAAATTCTTGAATCCAAGGTGCAATGACATCCGGCTCAACTAAAAGAGCATAACTAACAGGCGACCCAATAAGATAATCAATCATATCATGAAAAACCACATTCGCCTCAGTCTTTTCCAAATTAGCTACCATATTATGCTTTGAAACAGTTGGACGATTTGCCATTGTTGATTATGTAAGAACAATAAGAGTTGTAATCGAATAATATAGAGATGATGAGAGAAATATGGAAAAGATTCTAAAGTATCAATATAAGAGGGAAAATCGGAAACTAGTTATTTATAGGTGAGATTTGAAAAATCACAGCCCATAATAACAAAGTTACCGTTTTAGCATTAATTACCCCTCAATATAACCGTTGGAACAGTACTTTAAAAAGACAAACAGTACTTTCCACGTATGCAGTACTTTCCCAAGCAGTACTTTCACGAAAAACAGTACTTTTCCAAAATCTTCAGTATAAACTAAGTATACATAAATATCCTCCCCTCAAGCAATGCACAGGACTATACTAATACTAAATAGTCCTCCTCTTAAATGTAGCTCAGTAGTTAATCATGCCAATACTCACCACCAAGTGAGTGAATCTTGAAACATCAAAACCTTTGGTGAGTAAGTCAGCTACATTATCATCTGTGTGAACCTTAACCACATTAATGAGCCTGTGCTCATAGCAATCTCTGATAAAATGATGCCTAATCTGTATGTGCTTGGTCTTGGAATGATAAACTGGATTCTTCACAATACAAATGGTACTCTCATTATCAATATTGATAGGAGTATTCTTGAAATTGAATCCATAGTCCAAGAGTTGATTTTGCATCCACAAAACTTGTCCACAACAACTTGCAGCCTACATATTCACCGGTAGAGGATGTTGCTGCAATTGTTTGTTTCTTGCATTGCCAGGAGACTAATATTCTTCCAAGATATTGGCATCCTCTAGTGGTTGATCTTCTATCATAGTTATCACCTTCATAATCACTATCTGAGAAAGCTTCCAAGTGAAAAGGTGACTCTTTTGGATACCACAACCCCAACTTTGTTTGTTGTTTCAAATAACAGAAGATTCTCTTCACTGCATTCATATCAGAGATCTTTGGTGAGACTTGATATCTTGCACATAAACAAACTGCAAACATAATATCAGGCCTTGATGCAGTAAGATACATAAGAGAGCCAATCATTGATTTGTATAACTTTACTTCAACAGGTTGTCCATCTTCATCTTTGCCCAATGAATTGATAGATTTAATAGGTGTAGTAACAGTCTTCATATCATCAAAATTGAACATCTTAAGTATGTCTGTAACATACTTGTCTTGACTGATAAAAATACCTTCTGCTTAACCGAAGTCCCAAAAGAATGTTAACTCACCCATTGAACTCATTTGAAATTCTTTCTGCATCAGCTGCTCAAACTCTTTAACCATGGACTGTTTGGTAGCCCCAAAGATGATATCATCAACATAGACTTGAACTAACATGATATCTTTCTTGTCTCTCTTGATAAACAAAGTCTTATCAATAGCTCCCCTTCTGTATCCATGTTGCAATAAGAATGTAGAGAGTCTCTCATACCAAGCTCTAGGTGCCTGATGAAGGCCATAAAGAGCCTTAACCACCTTGTAGACTTTGTTTGGGTGTTTAGGATCTTCAAAACCAGGAGGTTGCTTGACATAAACTTCCTCTGTAATCTTGCCACATAAAAAAGCACTCTTGACATCCATCTGGTAAACTTGAAATCCCATATAAGAAGCAAAAGCACGAAATATCCTAATAGCTTCTATTTTTGCCACAGGAGCAAACACTTCATCATAATCTCCTTGCCTTATTCTTGATAACATTACCTCTTTCATCTCTTTTTGACTCTGAAAACCCATCTTGTTCCAATAAGTCTCTTCCCATCTGGAAGATCACATAAAACCCAAACTTCTTGAAGTTTAAATTGAAGAAGTTCTTCCTGCATAGCTTCAACCCAGCTTTCTTTAGTCAAAGCTTGAGCAATGTTCTTAGGTTCCTCTTGAGAGATAAAACAAGTAAATAGGCAGGTTTGATGATCCTTATGATTCAGCCTGTTTTGTTTATACACAAAGCTAAGTAAAGCATTGTGAGGTGTAGAAAAAGTCTTAGCTCTGTGTCTAGTCATTACTCCAGAAGTAGAGGGACCAATGATTTGATCAGAAGGATGATGCTTATGAATTCATAAGCTTGGAGACTGTGGAACTCCATAAGTATCCTCCAAATTAGTAACATCAACATCTTCATTAGAATCTGAGAAAATACCTTCATCTTCAAGTTCATCGTCAATATCTTCTAATCCAGGCATGGTAGGATCATCTAAATCATCTAAAGTACTGTCAACTGGTGCGCGGTACTTGTTCAAAATCTTGTCCAAAGTACTTGTGAGAGTACTCTGCAGACTTGTTCTTCTTCTTTGCCTCTTCATAAGCTCTCCTTTGTTCATCAGTGTAAGAATGTGCTAATACATCTTGAAGAAGCATCGGATTGAGTTCCTCTTGAATAGATTGATCATCAGCAGATAATGAGGATTGTGATGCAACAGTACTTTCTTTGTGGAGCAACAGTACTTTGCTTTGGAACATCAGTACTTTGTTTTGGACTAACAGGATCTTCATCATGGACAGCATCTGTTAGGAATTAGAAATTCCCGGTATTAAAGAGTCGGTCACCTCAAGTATATGTAATCGTTAGAATGCTCGTAGTCATAGTTATATTTAGTTAAGTACTATTTTGTTAAGTAACACCGTGGAGGACGGACGGGTCTTTACCCACTGTATGCCTGATCCACAGCCCGTTGTGTGGCGTTTTATGTAAGACTATAAATACTCTCTACCTCTAAAGGTAGAGGGTTGGAGCTCATAATAATACCTTTCACTTTCTCTCACTAAGTTCCCTAAACCTCTAACTTTCTCTCTCTAGAATTCCACTTATACGCCCACTTGTGTTAATGGTTTGATGTGTTTGTGAAATCAAATATCCAACAATTGGTATCAGAGCCAGGTTAGATCATATCTTGCACATCTTTGGATTTCTAGTGGTTTTTAGGTGGTTTTTGAATTTGAAAAAGTTTAGTGGTTTGTGCATCATTTGGTTGATTTCTTATGTTAAAGCTTGGATTTTGTTAGTACTTTTATGTTTAGAATCATCACAAGTGTTTAGGTTTTCATTTGGTAAGCTTGAATCATCTTGGTTGGGTTGTTTTTGGATTGAAAAGTGATGTTTATGTGGTTTTTCTTGCTAGCGACTTGATATACGGATCTCTTTCTTCGTAGCGACTTGCTTCACAATATTTTAGCGAGTTACAGTTTTGGAGCTAGCGACTTAGACCTAGCGATTAACAGTACAAGTAGTGGACTCTCCACTACGGTAGCGACTTGGTGGTAGCGACTTTGTCTGTAGCGAGTTGCTCTTTAGCGACTTGAAGTTTTAGCGACTTGAGTAGCGAATTGCTGCCAAAATTTTGCTAGCGACTTGAGGCTTAGCGAGTTACTACTTAGCGACTTGCATTTGTCTAGCGACTTGGGACTTTAGCGACTTGGGGGTGTAGCGAATTAGGTGCTTAGCGACTTGGTTCAAGGGTTATAGCGACTTGGTTGATTTTTACGAAGAAGAGGTTTGACCAAAGTTGACTTTTTACGTCAAAACTTCAAACGGCCATAACTTTTGATCCGTAACTCCGTTTTCAGCGAATTACCTGTCAAAACGACCGGAACAGCCTGAATATTGTGAGGTTTCACCACAATGTCGTGAAACGAATTTTTCGAGGCCCAAATCCTCTCCGAAAGGAAGTTATTAAGCTTTTAAGATTTTAGATCTAAATTTCTCCATAAAATCGTGCAACAACCAACCCAAATCACAAACAAACAACATCTCTGCTTATCCCACAAACCATCATAAGACCTAACACACAATTGTCTATCATTGTGTCGATCCATCAGTCATCTTAACACATTCCATTGGTCATTGCTTAACGGTTTGGTCTTGATTTTAGTAAAATCCCGCGAAAGATTCTATTGCTCGGTTTAAATCATAGACTTGTAAAATCCCGTGCATTCTACCACATCATGTCTTACTCTCTGACCCAGTGATTTCGAAGTGCTTAAATTGTATGATTTTGTGGACAACAATGATAAAGTATGCTACCCTGAACGGTTAAAGATGTTTGAATTAAACAATGAGGATGTGAGATCTTCATGTTCTGAGTACAATGAGAATGCCACGCAAATGGAATGCGACATTGAGCCATATCGCTACTTCATCGCACCTCATACAATTGTTATCCATAGCTGGGGATCGAACATGTAGTGCTCTTTTCCGCCAGGACTTACCTACATTGACAAGAAGCTTGCTTTTGAACTTAGAACATTTAAAGCTGCAACTTACCAATGAAAAGGTTCATAAGGATGGTTCTAGTGCAGCTCTTCAAGTAATCTACAAACAATTTAAGCCATTCATCAGTGGGGAATATTCAGCAGATTACGATCAACATTTGACTGGAATTTCCTTCAAAAACATCTTGGAATGGAAATTAGAATTCATTGAGACATTTATCCAACTCATGGATAATGTGAAAAAGTACATTGAAGAATCGCTCAAAAGAATGAAAAAGTGAATGAGTGTCGGTGCGGTTGAAAGATTGTTGTGATAAGTTGGGTAATGTTTCAGTTGAAGTATCGGGTGTTGCTGAATGCAGAATGTCAGTGACAACAAAAATTGATGAGTCGGATAATGCAAAAATGGAATCTTCGTGCTCAAATTCACAAGAGAGAGAGTGCACCGACACAACCTGTGCAAGATAATGCAAAGGAACACTCCATGGAAGCTTCGGATGTACCCAAGATAGAGATGCACTGTGCATGTCAATGCTGTGGTAAGTTGCATGGAAGTTTCTGCTGTACCTAGTTGTGCATCTTCTACTCAAAATGATGATTATGAACTGCATGAGTACGCTGCATTTATGCCTGATGATTCCCTTACCACTGAGCTTAACATATATAAGGATCAGGTTGCCATCTATGAACAGCGTGCTAAGTTTGAGTTAACTACTCGTGAGCAGGAGTTGGATAACCAAATGCATACAATTATTAGAAAAAGTAATTTTAGAGAAGAAGTGTTAAAACAAGAGTTAAACTCCTTACATGAAAAGCTTTCTAAAACTGCTAAGCAAAAACAAGAACTTCAAGAAAATGTTAAAATGCTTAAGCAAGAATTTAGTGCTAAGGAATCAAAACTTTTGAATGATTTTTCTAATCTAAAAACTTTGAAAAACAAGCTTGAAAATAAGTTGTATGCGTACAAGGAAATACCATTCAGATTGCTCACATGATCACTAAGCATAGAGTTCTAAGTGACAAACATAGTGTTGCCTTAGTTGATGAACCAAACCCGGAGGCTTGTAAAAAGGCTAGAGAAGCTCATAAGGTACTGTATGATGGTAATGAGATCCTTAAGCCTAGACAAAAACCTAGTTGCTTGAGTGCACCGAGGAAGATAAGAAATCAGATGAAGTCACTAGGGAGAAAATGAATAAGAAGCTAGAAGATCATGAGTGTAAAAAGAACAAGATAACGATAAAACCCCATGATTACACTAAGGAAAATTGGATATCCTTAAACATGTTTAAGCCTCGGACTCTATTGACCCCTGAACAAGTGTTCTGGAAAAAGGATATGGACTTGCAAAAAGCTAAAAATCTTGTTGAAAAGAATCCCCTTTGTAGGAAATTCCTTAAAGCGACTGTGTATCCTCCAAATACACCAATGCATTTAGTTCCTAGAACTATTGCCACTAAGAGCAAGACCTTAATCGGTCAATATGTTATTCTTCAACTATTTGTCGATTTTGAGAAAACTTGTAAGAAAAGGATCACACCTGGGATAAGCTGAGGGGAAAGGGGTTTTAAGCAAACAAAAGAATGCTATCTAACTGAGGTCATGCCTTTCTTTAAACAACTAAAAGATCATTTTGAGAGTCTTAAAAAGGGGATAAAATCAGATATTAAAGAAATGGAAAAAGAATTTGATGCAATGATAGTTGAGGTTAGTGACTATGAGCGAGAATTAAAATATAATGAGATTGAGAGGAAGAACTTGCATACCTTGAATGAGAATCTTATTTCTGAATGTATTACTCAAGATGTGTTTTACACTTGCTAAGAATTGTTCCATTAATTCTTCTCAATTTCATGAATTATATGTTGCTCTGAAAGTCTCCCATGATCGTGTCATTGAGCTTGAAAAAACTAATTCTAAATTGCATGAGAAAATTGAACAGGATGATCATGATAACCGGGTGAAACAGTTTTCTAAATTGGAAGTTGAGCATCTTGCTTTGCAATTAAAATATCAACATCTAAAAGAAAATGTTAAAACCTCAAATATCAAGACATCCTTGGATGCTCCTGAATTTGATGCGGTTTTTGAAATTAGCAAACGTGATGAACAGATTCGAGCTCATTGTAACACGATCAGAAGATTGAGAACCCAAGTCTCACAACTGAAAGGTGAAAAGAAGGATGTGACTGGTTCCCATATGCATCCACCTTTAGATGCTCAGAATTTCCAACTTCAAAACATTATTGATAACTTGCAAAAAGAAAATAATTGTTTTAAAGCTGAAATTTCAAAGGTTAATGATCAACAAAAAGAGTAATGTGATTCATTTAAAGTTAATCATGATAAACAAATTGAAAAGATAACTTCTTTACTTAACGAGATTGAGAATCAAGGCGTGAGGTGAAAGGAAAGTTGCCAATCCCCAATTGCAAATATTCGTTCCTAAGGTTTCGATTGTGATAAGTATGCTATCGATATGTTATATATTCCCCAGCCCATTAGGAATAATGAACTCGCACATAAAGCATATCTCTCATACCTTAAGGAAAGTTTGAAGGGTCTCCGTGAGATGGTTGAAGATGAAAGATTAGAAAAACCTTTTGATAGTACTATAGCCTATGCTTGCATGGATGCCAAACGATCTCGAACTCTTAGAGTATGTAATTGTCACAAGTCCGACATCTAGCAATAGGGGAGATAGAATAGTGGTGCCTTGTTCTATGCCTAAAGCCAAGCATGTGACCCTTGATATGCCTTGTTCCATGTCAAAATTCAAGCAAACAACCTGTGATGTGCCTCCTAGAATTTCAGATCCCAGCACTTCTAGACCAGGGATGCAGAAAGTAGTGAAGCCATGTAATGTTCCCATCGTTACTTCTACAGATGTTAAGATTGACACTAAAGTTAGCGGTCAAAACCTAGAAGCTATGCAAAGAAGGATAGGATTACGCAAACTAAAAGTGATCATGATAAGGAAGTGAAAGAACACCATAGGGACAAGAAGTTTGATTTGAACAAAAGAATCGTGTTAGTTCTAGTATTAGCTCCAAGCTTACTAAAATTAATTCGAGGCCTTATCTTGTCTGCAAAACATGCAATAAATGTTTAATTTCTGGTAATCATGATAAATGTGATGTGTTATTTCGAGGTCTAAGATTCATAACCCAGTTAATAAAGTTTGGAGAGCGAAACAGATTAAGCAATCCTGGAAACCTACAGGGAAGGTTTTTACCAATGTAGGATTTCAGTGGAAGCAAGCAGTCGAATATTCACGCATGGAAAACCTTGCCCCTTAACTAGATCCACTATGCCTAGAGTAGTGCCTGTTATGGTTTGGAAGCCAACTGGTAGAATAATCCCATTAAGCACAAAATGTCCCTCGACTAAGTCGGATGCTTCTACTAGTTTAGCTCCTAGTGACAATGACATTGCACCTAGGGTTTCTGTGATTCAAAGATTGTTTGTACTAACCAAAAGGACCCCATGAGCATGTGGGGATCCAATGTTTCCAATTCTCTGTCTTCGATGCATTTGTCCAAAGCGGTCGTACAAGTCGTCCCTTGGTATTTGGATTCGGTCGGCTCTAAACATATAACTAGGCTCTAAACAATGACGTCTGTTCACATCAGTTCAGGCCTCGTTCTTCATCATTATGGCGTCTGCAGATAACACTTCAGGCCCCGTTCCTCAAAGAAAAGAAAAGTATACGCTTGGCGCTTTATCTTGAAGAAGAGAAATCTTAATGTTTATGACCATTCTCATCGACATTCTTCATCAACAAGCTTCATGTTTCTCCCATGCTCATTCAGTCATCAAATGGATCTACATTCATTAATGTATATTCTTATTCACTTGCTAAATCAAAATGGCAACTTCGGATGCAATTTTTGAGGGGGGAGAAGAGTGAATATACTAAATGATGATGGATGTTTGAATAATGGTTATACGACTTAAAGTTTGATGACTCTCACTCACGAAGGATAAATGGGATTTATGAGAAGAGTGAATATACTAAATGATGATGGATGTTTGAATAATGGTTATACGACTTAAAGTTTGATGACTCTCCTCCAACGCCTAATGTTTCACTCACGAAGGATAAATGGGATTTATTGTTTGGGATTCATTGGTTCAAGATATGTTTAATGAGTATTTACAACCGCTAGCGAATATTTGATGATCATAAAAGAATATGTGATTCATGAGTTCAAGATATGTTTGATGATCATCAAAGAAGTACAACTCAGACTACTCAAAAAAGCCCAATATCCAGTTATTCCTCAAGGCGTTGATAATGATTATCATAATATTGCAGTTGCACTCATGAATAATGATCCGCTCTTTGGTATTCCTTTGCCAAATATTCACGGATTAGTGTTCATGAATAATGATCCACTCTTTGGTATTCCTTTGCCAAATCTTCATGGATTATTATTCCTCTCATCGTGCATGCTATAAATTAACCACATGAACTTCAAGGAAAATGTCTACCTCATCCGCTCGAAGTTATTGGTGTATCCTCCATATCAGTCTCTACATGAATACTTTTAGGAAGAATACATTGATGTTGAGGCATCATTTGTTCTGGTTCATTCAGTGGGTGAATGTACATCCGGTTGTATGTTTATTCACATGTTGGGCATTTGACACAAGTTGATTACTTCAGAGTTAATCATTTATCACTTATTTGAGATTGAAGTTGACCTTCACAAAGGCGTGTTCTTATTTGATAACTTGCTCGGGCTTAAGAATTTGAGTTGAAGGCTTGGTTTATCTAGTTACCAGCAGTCGGGGTGGATGGTTGAAGACCTGGTTAACTATCACTATTAGGAGTTACGTTGTTTTACTCTGTCACATGCATGACGATGTGGATAATCTCAAGAGGTGTTAATGTCTCATACCTTGTTTGAGTGTGAGTACTTAGAGATTTGCTTGAAGCATAGATTCTCGACACCGTTCTTCCATCTTTAAGTGCAAGCTTAAGACACAAATGCGGGAAAATTCGACTTCAGTTTCAAGTTTGGTATATTGGGTTTTTCTTCAACAGTGGTCACTTCAAATTGTCTACATATGGGTTGATAAAGATAGTCGGAGAGAGTTTATGTAGCAGTTAATTCTCATCGGATTCATTTGGGCTATTTGAGTTCTTCTCACAAGATTTCAAGTTTATGGATATATTATGTTTTCTGATTCCGAGGTATCAAAACCATTTGGGGGAAGGATATATTATTCCAACTATTTGGGGAAGTGGTCTCTGGAGACCTTTGGTTTTGTTACTTAGTGTTCAGTTGGAATAAATGTGAGAAGAATATTTGGAACGTGAGATGATACTGCCTATCGACATCTTATATACGGTTTATGATAAAGTGCTTCCGGTTATATGCACAACATGTTCACTTGATCGAGCTAATTCAGTTATTTAAGAGTTGACATCCACAGAGATGATTAGTGACTCAACATGTTACATGGATGTCATCGTCTCTACTCTTGTTGGGTACATGTGTACATTATGTGCTGATTGGTTATATGTTATATAACTGGAATGCACTTGGTAAAATGAAGATGTTGATATATTGTTCCCCTAAATAGACATCTGGTCAATCTCGAAGAGTAAGGTGTACATCGGGGATGCACAGCAGGTTCATGTGATCGGTCGTAATCGGTTAATCCGGATTTGATAACCACTGAGACGATCAATGTTTCAACTTGTTACTTGGTGTTCTCGTGTTCATCAGGGTGCTGAGCTTCAATCAATGAGACCGCTTTGTATTCAACTCTACTTCTTAGGGAAATGGTCTTTATTCGATGTTTGTCGGTTTGGGGAGAAGCTACCAAAGATTCAAATTGAGAAGGCTCATGTCCAGACGATTTTCTTAGAAGCATCGAATGCTTTGGTGGCGAAAGTTTAAGAGATGTTGATTCCTTTCTTCTACAACGTCTTTGAACGATATCTTTATATCGGTACTCATTTCATCATTCTCTTAAACTAATTTATCTCTTGTAAATATTTATTCGAAAAACAAAATACAAAATTATAAAACCTTCAAAAAATCAAATAGAAAAATATAAAACTTTCAAAATCCATAAAAATTTGAAAAATTAGAAAAATCTTCAAAAAATATTGTCTTTTTGTCATGTTTCTCTCGATTCGATAATATCTACGGTCTTGATGTTGTCATTCAAAGAATGACATGGGAATTTAGATGTTGTTCGAATTTAAAAAAAAAAAAAAATCAAAAATTATTTTTGGGAGAAAAAAAAAATGGTTTATTGTCATTTCAGGCAGTAACCCGCTTTTCAAAGAAAGAACAGAGCCATACTTTATCATGTTTTCAAAATTCCATGCTCGGATTCTTTAATCATTTATCTGCTGAAAACTAACTGCTTTGAAAAATAACTCAGTCTCTATTTTTGATAATCATCTGGACTTATTTGTCAAAATATCAATCTCTCAATCAACAACCTATGTCATTGATTGAGGGGGAGAATGATTTCAATTAAATTAAAAAGTTATTTGGCATTAAATTGTTTTCAAAAGATATTCAAGCATGTTTTATCAATGGAGTCTAAAGTCTTAAAATCCGATCATTATCAGTTAAAACGCTTTCATAATCAAGTCACAATTCTCCTTAAAAGCTTTCAAAATCAATTAAAATCTATAAGAGATCACAAATCTCAAAATGATTTGATAATTGTGATCGGGGGAGAATGTGTGATTTAAATTGGATTTAAACTGATAATTCGGTAAATGGTTTTATAAGGATGTACAAGCTCCCCTTCCCACATATGACAAACGATTTCAAATTTTCCATGCACATGTTGAGGGGAGCATCTATCTTAAACCTATGATTTGAAACGTGATAACTTATCTCAAGGTGCAGGTTCCCTCTAGTATGTGCAAAACTCTTTTCAATCTCGAGGCACATATTGAGGGGGAGCAAAATCATGAAAACCTCATCCTTTCCCAAAATGCTTTATCTACTTGATTCGATTAGGGAAGTGATGTTGATATTTTTTAAAATGGTAATCAAAGAAGTTAAATTCTTTCTCTTGCCTCCGTGTGGAAAACTATTTCAAATACTTGATTCACATGTTGAGGGGAGTTCTTCTTCTAAAAATATCAAAAACAATTCAGGTACAAAATGCTTTGATAAAATATCATAAGTATCTGGATTGATTTTCAAATGGTTTTCAATTGGTTCCTATGGCGACGAACAATACCAAAAGGACCGACCAACTTTACATTATGTATGGTGATATAAGGACGATAAGGTTAGGTATGTGTTCCCATGATCCGCCAGAACTGGAGGGATCTACCTAGGGACTATCCACTAGTTAGTGTAGAGTTCTTAGGTATGATGATAAAAGGAGAAAAATGAGATATGGGAAGAGTGTGGACTAAGACTGAGCTAGTACTGGAATAAACCTAACAAGGTTCTTGCTATGAAGTCTCGGTAAGCACTGAAGGGGTTGAAGAATGAAAAAGAATTGAATGAGAAAAGGGTGAAAACAAATAGCCCTCCATATATTCAACCTTAGGGCAGAAACCGGGTTCAATTCAAATGCTACGGATGGTAACATCGGTATTGAAGACAAGACGTCATGGACCCAGTGACGCACTGCACTTCAACTTTCCAAACAACTCAAGTTCCTCTTAAAAGGACTTGTTTCATTCTCACGGGGAACCGACATTATCTATCAACTTTCTCTTAGAGATTGTTGATATTGAAGGAGGAGACCCTCTCCCTAGTCTCCGATATAGGATCCAAATATGCACAAATTGAGTCTAGTGCCACGAGATCATCAATAAATCTCATTAGGACACTTTCAATGAAGACTCTCTGTTTCACACAATGTGGAAAGAGATTATATCTTGAGTCCTACGCATTATCCTTGTGGTATTGCCAGAACATCTGATTGATATGCAAACATACTCACAATGAAGATGGAAAGCCTTCTAGAGCCAACATCAAACAAGCTCTTGGTAGGTGGCATGTGAGATCTATTATACAGATCAACCATGTGACAACCGAGCGAAACAATGGGGCGATTCAATCTTTTGAATCAATCCTAGTTCAGGTTATGGATTGACGGATACCTTTGAAAACCGGTCTTTGTGCTTTAAAACTCTTTTCATTAAGCACGTCGACCGTGTACTAATTTTTCAAATCAAAAGGTGTTTTATGATTGATAATTGATTTTCATTAAAACCTTCGTTATATTGCAAAAACAATTTCTATTGAGCAATACACGATTGTTTTTCAAATCTCTTTTCATCAATCGCTGGACTTAAATTCCCGGTTCACTCACTCCGTGTTGTCTTCTTTGAGACGTTCGGTTTGAGAACAGCTAGAGCAGTGCGAAACCTGTCAAGGAAATTCTTCGTAATTATTCCCGATCACAGTAAGATTTGTACTCGATCAACGGGAACCGTGGGCCGTGTACCTTAATTCAACGAAAGTTATCAAAGACACTTTCGTGCGATTTATTGCTAACTGTTGTATGCAGGTACACCCCGACGTTTGCAGCTGATCAGAATAGAGCGGTCAATCCATAGCCGCATGCTCACACAACACATTCATATCATGAATCAACTAAAGCTTCCGCTACTCTGATGAGAAGATTTCATGATCCAGAATGTGAGCATGTCGGTCCGAAAGTCACATCATCACATAATAACAACACCACAATGGATGTATCGAGATTTTCTATTTGTGATGATCTCAAAAGCTGGCTCAACATTATTATCACGTGGATCAGGAAAAGACCTCCACTTGGATTAACCAAACATGCAATGAGTGGAATCAATGACTACGAGCTTCGAGCAAAGTACTACATCAAGAATGCAAGATCAATTGTTAATGTAATAGTTGATTGTATTCAATGTCATTTTAGTATATGGTTGAGGTGACCTCCCTTAGGGGGAGATTGTTAGGAATTAGAAATTCCCGGTATTAAAGAGTCGGTCACCTCAAGTATATGTAATCGTTAGAATGCTCGTAGTCATAGTTATATTTAGTTAAGTAGTATTTTGTTAAGTAACACCGTGGAGGACGGACGGGTCTTTACCCACTGTATGCCTGATCCACAGCCCGTTGTGTGGCGTTTTATGTAAGACTATAAATACTCTCTACCTCCCAAGGTAGAGGGTTGGAGCTCATAATAATATCTTTCACTTTCTCTCACTAAGTTCCCTAAACCTCTAACTTTCTCTCTCTAGAATTCCACTTATACGCCCACTTGTGTTAATGGTTTGATGTGTTTGTGAAATCCAATATCCAACAGCATCAGGTCTAATATGAACTCCATGAACAACATATTGTAAATCATCTCCATTGTGCACTGGTTGATTTTCTTCTCTAACAGGTACATAATTCATAGAAGGGGTTAGAACTTCAAGATCAAACATCCAATCAGGACCTTTACCTTTCTCATTGTCTTGATCTTCTAAAAACTCAACATGAAGACAATCTTGAACCTTCTTAGTAACTCTGTTGTACACTCTAAAGCCCTTACTATTAGTGCAATAACCCAATAAGTATCCTTCTTCTGACTTGCCATCAAACTTGCCCAGATTATCAATGGTATTTAAAATAGTGAGAGGGCATCCAAAAGGCTTCATAAAACGAATGTTGGGTTTATTGCCCATCAGAAATTCATAAGGTGTCTTCATCTGTGGTTTGGTGACAGAGACTCTGTTAAGTACATAGCAAGCAGTACTTACATTCTGAATAGGTAGGTGAAAATCTGCTAACATTGTTCTTGCTGCTTCAATCAAAGTCCTATTCTTCCTCTCTGCAACACCATTCTGTTGTGGTGTTCTTGCAATACTAAACTCCCTTTTTATGCCTTTGTTTGCACAAAATTCATCCATATTCTTGTTCTTGAATTCAGTCCCATTATCACATCTAATACCTCTAACCTTGAGTCTCAATTGGTTTTCAAGGGCTATAATGAGAGTCTGAATAGCATCAAAAGTATCATCTTTAAAACCCAAGAAAAATACCCAACTGAATCTACTGCAATCATCTGTTACAACTAAGCAATACTTTTTCTTGTTTAAACTTGCCACGTAAACAGTCCAAACAAATCCATATGTAATAGCTCTAAAGGTTCTCTAATAGGTCTCTCCTCAAGCTTCTTGCAGGAAGCTTTGTGTTGTTTACCCTTCTTGCATGCCAAGCATGATTGATCATTCTTATAAGTCTTTGAAGGTAAACCTCTAACTAGATTGCCTTTGACCAGTTTGTTGATATTCTTGAAATTAACATGGCCCAATCTTCTATGCCACTGATGTGCCTCTTCAGATGTTGCTTTAGCCACCAAACATGTAGCTCTTCCATAAGAATGTAGACTCTTCATGTCTAAACTATACACATCATTTGTCCTTGGTACTCTAAGAACTACTAATTCATCATCAATAGGCTTAAAGTCAGAGGAAAGGATGAGACATTCTGTCTTAGTGAATAACACATGATGCTTTTTATCACAGATTTGAGAGACTGATAACAAGTTGAACTTAAGCTCCTTCACATATCTAACATTCTCAAAATCTATAAGCCCTGCTTTGATAGTTCCTTTGCCAGTAATCTTTCCTCCATTGGGATCATTCCAAATGCAACTCTTCCTCCACTAATATTTCTAAAATCAGACAAGATCTCTTTGTCTCCTGTCATACTTCCAGAGCAACCACTATCCACAATTAGATGATCTTTAAGCTCCTCTTCTGGGTTGCCCTGCACACAAAGAAAAGAGTTAGTGATTTTTAGGAACCCAAGCCATTACTGACTTGTGTTCCCCTTGTGGAGTTACAAACTCAAATTCTTTGAGTATGTAATTTCCACTATCTTTCAAATGATGATCCAGAATTATCTTTTGATCTTTAGCATGTGGATTTTCAAAACTTTCTGGGTTTTTAACACAACTCTCTTTTACAAGATTATTTGCTTTATCTTGTATCACAAAAACATCAGAATCACTCTTTGTTGAAAGAACTGTTTGTCCCTCAGCAGTACTTTTCCTCTTAACCCATTCTGTTTTAACACCTGGTTCCTGTGATCTAAATCTCCTATGTGAATTGTAATACCTTCTAGGTTGATAGTGAGATCTCCTAGGATTCCTATGCCAAATAGTGTGATCAGTACCTTGTTTTGGTTGAGCAGTACTTTGAGAAAGTACTTGGTCCAGAATTGATACTTTGGAAAGTCGTGAGATACTGATGGTTTTGAAAAAGGTCTTCTTTGGTATGGGTATCTATGATCCGTGAGAAGTTTCGTGATTTACCCTATTTGAATTATTCCAAACTGGTTTGTGCTCTCTAGGTTTCTGGTTGGCAGACCTGTTCTTTGGGAATTTGCTAAGATATTCTGAGTGATGTTCACAATCCTTAATTAGATGTGTAGGACTAAAACACACAAAACACAGTTTTTGACCCATATTCCCAAAGTGACTTCTCTTATGTCTAAGCCCAAAATTATTTTGCCTTCTTGTTGAATGATTAAACCTGTTTTGACCAAAGTTATCCCAAAAAGGTTTAGCAGTACTGTTTTGAAAAGGGGTTGATGAAGGTACTGCTTGTGGAGCAGTACTTTGATTTGAAGGTATTGCTTGATTTTGAACATTATTTCCAACAGTTTCTTTGGGTTTTTCAGACCTAGTTTGAGCTACAAGCTTTTTCCTAAACTCTAGACTGTCTACTCCAAAACGAGAAACATCGTGCCTAGGGGTTGATGAATGCCATGGGATGGGGAACAAAGATGATAATCATTAGCTTTATTATATTCAGGAGGTGAGTCACTTATTGAACCCTCATTACTAGATGTATCTACATAATTAATGAGTTCTTCATCACTAGTAGTTATATCCTCAAAATCACCTTCATCCTGATCACTAGGTTGGTTTTCTTCTAGTTTACTAAAATCCATTCCAAAACCTAATCCAGTTTTAAGGTAGGCTCTTTCCTGTTTTTGAACATAAGAAACATGTGACAGACCAGCTTCACCCCAAGCAACAAACTTAGCTAACAAATCATCTCTTTCCTTAGTTAATTTCTCAATTTCAAACAATTTTACGCTTTAATTTTCATTCACTTAGTTTTAACGGTAATCCTTTGTTCATATTTTTCAGCCAAAGCTACTTCATTAGTTTCATGTGCTAAGATTTTGGCTTCCATAGATTCTAAGGTTATTTGATAACCAGCTACCTCAGACCTAGCCCTAACACAATTATCTCTTTCAATCACATAACTGCTAAGTAATTTTTGATAAAAATCATAGCAGTTTGAGCATACCTCAGAGATAGGAGACTGAGTTGGTGAAGTAGCCACCATTGCAAGAAGAACAGGATCATCTTCACTTTCCTTGCTCCAATCAAATCCTCCAAAGTCATCATCGATTCCAAAGCAAAGATGTTCGGTTCTTCATCAAAAGCGGTGCTCGGTTCAATGCTTCCACTTTTTCTTCAACTACATCTTCCATCGCTACCATACAGAAGTCACCGGTTCATCATCAAACTCTTCACTCCGTCAACTTCGATAACTTTTCTTGAGCAACCAAAGCCTTTGTTTCAGTAATTGGAATTTCTTTGAGCTCAAGTTTTGGCTTCTCAGATGTCCTGTTTGCTTGATACTTAGCAAACCTGCACTCCCTTGCAAAGTGACCAGTCTTTTGAAAATTGAAGCATTCAATTTTAGATTTGTCAAAAGTTATTCCCTGTTTTGGTTTGAAATCAATGCTTTTGCCTGTCTTCTTCATGTACTTTTTGATCCTTGTAGTGATCATAGCAACTTGCCACCTGATATCAATTTCTTCAAGTACATCTTCTTCAATCTGTGCTAGATCTTCTTCATAAGTGACAGGTAAACTAGCTTGCTGTGCAAAGAATGAGCACACAACTTCATCTGAGTGCATAGTGGTAGTTGGTGGGGCCTGCTGAGCATATGAGGGGGGGGGTGTAAACAGTAGTACTTTGAGAAACAGTACTTTGAGGAGAAGCAATACTTTTGATGGAAGTAGTGCCCTTCTTTTCAAATGATAGAAAAGCAATACTGTGAGACTTGGAAGTTGCTTGACCACTCATCTCATGCTCATACACCTTCAGTTGATGGTAGAGATCATCAAAATCCATGACATCCAAACCTTGTTGTCCTCTGATCATTGTAGCAGTCACATGCCATGAAGATGGAAAAATCCTTAGAAACTTCAAATTAGCATCCTCAACTGATACTTCTGCCTTGTATAACTCCAACATGTTGAGGAGATTCTGAAACCTATCATATGCGATCAAGACTCTCTTTTTCACCAACTGTGAAAGTTTCAAACTGTTGCTTTAGCAAATTTCTGTGCATCTTTTTAGAGGCTTCATTCCCTCCAAATCTGGTCTTGAGAGCAGCCCAGAGCTGCTTAGCATCTTTAGTATCATGAAATTTTAGAAGATGACCATCTGGAATGGAAGACAATAGAATGTTTAGTGCCTTTTCTTGATTCCTTAGGGTTGCTGCTGGCAAGACTGGTTTAGGTGCTTTGGGTTGTCCAGGAACATCAATGGGTTCTGGAACAACTTCATTCCCATTCACAATTACATTCCATAGAGCATGGTCTGTAATGGCAATATATTGCCTCATCTTCATGCACCAGAGATCATATTCTCCCTTCTTGATTATTGGAATTCGGAGTGAGGTGATTGAGGGTGGTGGAACACTTCATCGACATCTTGAATATACTTGTAGTAGGGTTTCTTCCTAGTCAGAGTTTCCACACAAGCTCTGATACCACTTGTTGGATCGATATACTTTAATCAAACTAACTTAACTAGCTTGTTAAGGTTTAATAATCTCGGATAAATCCTAAGTTATTAACAAAGAAACACTGAGCAATCTTTATCAAGTATGCGGAATTTACTTAACAAAGCTAAGAAGAATAACTTTTATTATCAACTCTAAATCTGCTTATTATGCAGATACACTAAAACAACTCTAAGATTATCGAACTTCTCTCTAAAACTCTAATTAACTTGTGAATTCGTAAACTCTAAAACTCATAAACATATATCTCTAATGCCAGTCAAGGAGTCCTTTTATAGGCTCAAGGATATCCTAGTCGGTTTACAATTTGTATCCTTGTACGACAAGTAATCTAAACATACTTTCCATAAATGAATATAACAGTTCTTTTGTTCTTGCAGTACTTTGACTTCGTGATGCGACTTTGACTTTGTCTTTAGCAAGACTTTGACTCTTTGACTTTTTCCGATTTTGCGACTACAAGACTTTCATATCTTCAGTACTTTCATATCTTCAGCACTTTCATATCCCAACACTTTCGACTTCATCCTGCGAAGAAAAATGTCCTCTCGCTGCAAAGCTTATCATTTATAGGATAACTATGCGCCTAACCTGCGCATTTAATGCCAACTAATCTCACTAGCTGCCCGCTACAGTGATCACAAATCCCCACTTTACCCGGTGACCGAAAATACTATTTTAAATTTTAAAAACGTTTGAAATCCGGATAAAGTTAATCCCATGGACACGTGTGCGATGTAAAAATTAGTGAAAAAGAGTATTTAAGGGGAGGTGGTTGAAACCCTAAAACATTTTACTCTCTCCGTCTTCTTTTTCACGCAGTAAACTTTTGATCGCCTACAGCTCCAAAACCAAAGGTAAATTCTCCTTCTTGCTTGTTGTTTAAAATAGCTATGGATTCAAAGTTTATTATTAAGCAGCAAAAATGTACGTTGACTGTAAAAGATTTACATGACCATTTAGCTGATTATCCGATCCCACAAGAGTTTAAAATCATGTTGCCCAAGCCTAATCAGGGTATCTTTGATGCTCTAAAAGGTTTCGTAGGGCTATACACTCATGCTTTTAGCCATTCCAACCTTAGGATTCCACTTCACCCGCTTATTCTAGAGCTAATGCAATATTACAAGGTGCATATCTCTAGGTTCAACCCATTTGGTTTAGCTAAACTGACCACATTCATAGTAATGTGTAAAGCATATGGCTATGAACCAACTCTGAAGGTTTAAGGGGTTTTCTAAATTTGTACCCCGGGGGTAACTGGTTAATTTTGGCTAAAAGACCTGAGGGGGATGTGCCAAATCTATTTGCGAGGGTGTATACCAATATAACAGCTTGGAAGGGCATTTTTTTCTATGTGCAAAACACTGTTATCCCACCCAACTATCTAGAGTTGTTGAGTAAGGAGTACATGTTTGATACAAAACGATACAACGACCCCTTGCCATATGAGGTGCGAAGGGATCCATGCTATCAGCGTTTGGCTAGATATCCTGCAAATGTGCAAGTGTTCCCCGAGCCAATCTTGTACATGGCTGGGATTGCCCGAGTGGGAGGGTCTCCCAACAAGCTTGTTATCATATACCATGGACAAAGTATGTTTTTCTACTTTTATTTAAGTAGGGCCAATGTAGCAATCGATATTTATTTTTCTTACTTCTTTTTGCGTAAATGTCATTCGGGAACTTCATGTACCAAGACCTGGATGAAAACTTGAGCTTCATGCCCGCTGAGAAAGCTGAAGAGTCCTACAGCGTTGGTTCACCTTCCACATCTGTCAACAACAATGATGTAGACACTCCACAACCAGAGCATATTGCCACAGCACCCCCACAAGCAGCGTTGGAGGGTCCCTCCCAATTGGTTGAGAACGTGGCAGATTTAGACGATCCTGCAGAGGAGGATGTCCAGGTCACAGGATCCACTGGGATAGCTGACAGATTGAAAAGCAGGAAGGGAACAACTAGCAAAGCGATCAAGTCTACAAACAAGAGGAAAAATCTCCTCCCAGCCTCCGGATCCATGGCAGTACGATAGAAGAGTGTCGAGGGCAAGAAGTATGCTAAGTCTGCCTTTGAGCTGCCGGATGAGACTGTGGAGATGCATGGTAAGTAATGTCCCCTTTTAAAATATATGAATTGACAATTATGGTAAGTAACTGAACTCTTGTGCACTGTATTGGTCGTAGGCCTTCCAGATACGAAGGAGCTTCCTAACGCTTTGTCCTGCCACCGTATCATGGATCATGTTACCCCTTCCAAGTGGAAAGGATTGTTGTACAACATGTCCATTGAATGGGTTTGTGATCTACACGACAAGAGTGTTACTAGGCAGGCAGTGTTGGACAACCATTTAAATGGTCGAACCAGGGAACTACTCAGGGTAGTTACCAAGGCCAGACAAGAGATGGATGTCATGCTTGAGAGGGAAAAGCACAGGGATCAAGAGTATGCCGAGCTGGAGGCTAAATATGACGAGATTGAGAGGGATGTTGAGAAGAATTCGCTCGTCCAAGACCTTCGTGAAAAGATAGCCCAATTGACAACTGAATGTGGCAAGCTCAAGTTGCAAGAGGCTAAGGTTATCAGCCTAACAGGTCAAAATGTTGTGCTCGAGGCGAAGTGTGCCAGTTTGGAGAGTGAGAGGGCTAGGCTTGGAGAGGTGGAAGTGAAGTTAAGGGAGGAGGTTGACGGCTTGCAGATGAGGTACAAGATGCTGCAAAAGGACCGTGTGGAGGTCGTGTCTAAGGTGGTGCCATACATAGCCATGGAGCTCTATCACAGTGATAAGTTGGGAGCTGCAATGTGGAAGGTCATCAAAGCAGCTATCTTCCATGGACGGTGCCTAGCTTTGGAGGAGGCAGCTAAAACAGGTAAACACGTAGACCTCTCCAAAATTGAGTGCTACCGTCCCTCCTCAAAGGTAGAATATGAAGATGCGGGAAATGCATTTGCAACTGCAGAGTACCCCTTCCTGACTGAAGCTACCAAAGACCCTATGGCACCTATGGAAGACCTCCTCTCAAAGAAGCCACGCAAGATCAATCCTACGACTCCTACCAAGAAGACGGTTTCCACCAAGCCTGCCTCAGTTCAACCATCTCCAACTCCATCACCCCAAAAGCAAGAGTGAAGGTTGCCATGTTGGCAGTGATTTGGTCTCAAGGGTGGCATGTACCCTTTCTAAGACAATTTGATGTTACTTTGTGATGTGTTTCTGGTTCCTCAAACAATTTAATATTTATGATGTATGGCCTAGGCCAAAGACAACTTAAATGGGGCTTCGGCTCCCTATGCAGGTGCAAGGGCGTTAACCCTCATTTTTGAATGACATCATGTGGGGGAGTACCCCTAAACACTTAGCTATATTTTATCTTGTGAACTTCTCTTACGCCATTTTTCCAATGCTTAATTTTTACAACCTAAGGTTAAACAACCTCATTGTGTGTAAATTTCAACACCAAGAATTTAATGACCAATTTTGATCATTGACAGAGGGTCGCAACCCACTCTATCTCAAATCCTTTAAGTAGTATGACTTTGTTTTGTATTTTAACGAGTGCCATAAACTACTAGGAGAGTTAATGTGAATGTTTTAATAGGCTTAAGTAATGAGGCGTTTGTCACGCCGTATGCCCTTTTATTTGACGTTGAAACTCATAAACGACTTGGTTGAACAAATCTTTGTGTTTAAGAAACGAAGCAAGAGATTTGTGGGAAATGTCTTATTGATCATTGAATTGGTAGAAAGGATTACATCATTATTGAAATGAAAACTAAGACAACTGCCAATAATGTTTGCTTTACCTTGAGAAGCTTCTAATTACAAGAATGAAAAAGTAAAAGTACTTCTTAAACATAGAACTTTCGAAGGTTCGTACCATTCCATGTCCTGTCGATGGGTTCTCCGAGAAGAGTGGCCAATTTGTAGGCTCCGTTTCCGTAGGCCTCAGCTATCACGTAGGGTCCTTCCCAAGTAGGTCCTAGCTTCCTCTGGTATTATGCTTTGCTTGCACTGTTGAGGCGTAGCACATATTCCCCAGGCTTGAAGGTGGAAGGCCTGACCCTTTTGTTGTAGTAGCCTTCGATCTTATGCTTGTGTATGGCTTCTCGGATGGAGGCTATCTCTCGTCTTTCTTCTAGTAGATCAAGGTTCTCCCTGATCTTGTCATCATTTTAGGAGACATCATACGTTGCCACACGCTCCGTGTGTACACTTAGTTCTAAAGGAATGACCGCTTCTGTTCCGTATGTTAGGCTGAAGGGGGTTTCACCATTGCTTGACTTAAGGTGCGTCCTATGAGCCCATAGTACTTGAGGAAGCTCGTCCACCCACCCGTGATGAGTTCGTCCCAGCCTTTTCTCAATCCCTTTGATGATGTCTCTGTTTGTAACCTCCACCATTCGATTACCTTGTGGATGGTAAATGGAGGTCCAAGACTATTTTATGTTGAGCCCTTGACAGAAGTCATAAAAGACTCCTTCAGCAAACTGCTTACCATTGTCGGATATGATGATGTGGGGCACTCCAAATCTGCACAGAATGTGCTCCCACATAAACTTTTCAATCTGTCTCCCCGTAACGGAGGCTAAAGGTTTAGCCTCTACCCACTTAGTATAGTAATCGATTGCCACCAACAAAAATTTGACTCCTCCAGGAGCCACGGGCATGGGTCCTACGATATCAATTCCCCACTGAGAGAAGGGCCATGCAGATGTCACACTTGTCATGTCCTGCTTCGGTAGGTTGGAAACGTTTGAGTGTATCTGGCAAGCTTCTCATTTGAGAATGATTTCTGCCACATCCCTATGCATCGAAGGCCAGTAATAGCCTAACTTCATTATCTTCAAGACAACTGAATGGGGCCCTGCATGGAGACCGCAGGATCTTTCATGGACTTCAGCGATGATGCTCGTAGCCTGTTTGGGTCCCACGCATCTTAACCAAGGTGATAGAAATGACCTTCCATATAGGGTTTCCCCTATTAGCCGGTACTGTGGGGACTTAACCCGTATTTTCCTTGCTAGTTTGGGATCTTCGAGGAGAAGACCACTTATCAAGTACTCCCTGATGGGAGTCATCCATGTCTCTCCTTCTTCATGAACCACATCCGTAACTTCCTTGCGAATGATGGACCTTTCAGGTAGGACTTCGACTAGTACTTCTTTGGTGAGATGAGTGAAGGCCATAGAGGCTAGCTTGCTCTCCATCATCTCCTTTGTTCTGATTCCTACGAACATGTTGGATGTTGTAGGAATCGAAGCTCTCCAGCATCTCATTTTTTTTTCCAAGTACTGTTTGATGGCGGGCTGCCACTTGGTTAGCTACCAATTGAGAATCTACGAAAATGGCAAGAGCTTTGACCTCCATATCTTTAGCTAATCGGAGGCCTGCTAATAGGGCTTCGTACTCCGCTTCATTGTTTGTGGCTTCAAACTCAAAACGAAGAGCATATGTATGCTCCTTCCCGTCAGGACTGACTAGCATTAGACCTGCTCCAGAACCATCGGAGCTTGATGCTCCATCTGTATAAAGTTTCCAGTCATCATGTACTTCGGTAAGTTTAGCTTCGGGCTCTTCCTATTCTGTTTTATTAGCTCAATACGTTTGTATTCATTGAGTTTATGCTCCGTGCCGAAGGGGTGTCCATTTATCAGCAATGTTCTTGGGACCCCTGTCATATCAGAATATTTCCAAGCAAAAATATCAAGGTTAGTCCGCAACAGTTCTGTGAGCTTCGCCTTGAAATTCCCTGGGAGTTGCTTTCCTATTACCACCGTTTGTTCGGGGTAGCTAGGGTTAACTACAACCCGCTCTTCTGCATCTGTACAGCTTAGAATTGCTATCGGAGGTTCCTCCGATTCTTCCTTGACCCTCTTGAATCCATATACCCCCTTATCCGCCCCATAATTAGAATGAACAGTTCCTACTCCGAAGGGGGTTTAGAACTTAATGGCAGCATGTATGGTGGAAACAACAAAGCCCATCTTTTGCATAGCTGTTCTCCCTATTAGCAAATTATGAGGAGAATATGACCTAACTTTTACGAAGGTGAGTGTTTCCGTGTGGGATAAGGGGCCTTCGCCTATTGTGATTTCCAATGGTACCTCTCCAAGGGGCCATGAGTGTTCGCCGGAGAACCCTACCAGAGGTGTTTTTGAGTCTACCCTTCTTGATCTTATAGATGACTTGAGCTTTAGGAAACAATGTTCATAAATGATCTCGCAGGAGCTTCCACAATCCATGTACGCTCGGTTTACTTCCCTGTTTGAGACCCGTACCTTGATGACCACGGGGTCAGTCGAAGGTGTCTGCCCCAGGATAGAAGGCAATGTTATCTCTCCTACGCTTCCCAGCTCTCCATTTGCTTCTTTCCGTTTCAAGGTTTAATCATGCCTGTGCACCATTAGTATCGGGGCTTCTGCAGGGGTAGCCTCTTTTCTGTTTCCTTTCCATTCACCCAGTTGGGTGTTGGAAAACTTGTCTTTTCCCTTCTTGATACCTTTAACCAGGTGTGCTAATTGTCCGGATCATACTGCCTCTTCGATCTGCTTCTTCAGTTCTCTGCAGCTGTTTGTGTCGTGCCCATGGTCTTCGTGAAAATGGCAATACTTTGACATATCCCTGGCTTTGGTTCGCGCTATCATCCGAGGTGATGGGTCGAAAGACTTTGCGGCTTTCTCGGTAGCCAGAATCTCCTTGGGAGATTTGACCAAGTTTGCCAAGAGTCCATGATTCGAACCTTTGTTGTAGGGAGTGAAGCGATCTCTGTTCTTCTTCTTATTCTTGGATCCTTCCCAGGAGGACCCTTTGGAGAACTTGTCAGAGGCTTCTTTCTATTCTATCAGAGCTCCGTTTGCTGCTAATTCGTTAGACTCAATCCAAGTATAAGTCTTCTCCATCAGTGCCTTGTAAGTGGTAGGAAGATCGGTGGATAGGAATTCCACCAAGCTTCGAGTCCGAAGGCCATGTACAAAACCAGAGATCCTCTGATCCTCGTGCAAACCCAGAATTTGCAAAGTTTCATCGGTATACCTTGTAACAAAGACCCTTGCGCTTTCGTTGTCCCTTTGCTTGATGGTATGCACGGCTAGATGGGTCTTGGTGTACTTCTTCTGTTGGCTAAAGTGTGATCGGAAGTTAGCCTTAAGGTCGTCTAGACTTACAATGCTCCCCAACTTCTGTCTGTTCCACCATATTCTTGCGGAGTCTTGGAGTGTGTATGTGAACATGTGGCATGCTACAGGAATGACCCACTTCTGCATCTTGATAGCGCCTTCGAACAAGTGTAAGAATTTATCAGGATCGCCTTTCCCATCGTAGGTGCCTATATGAGTGGGCATCTTTACACCGTCAGGTAGAGGGTAGTCTTCGATCCACTTCACAAAAGGCGTGCAAGCTCCAGAGGCTTCGGCATAGTAAGGGTTATATGGAGGTGGATAAACAGTTGTAGGGTTATACGGGTTAGAAAATGGTTGTGTGTATGTAGGGTAAACTGTAGAAGGTTGATACGAAGGGTTTCCACCCATCGACTGTGTAGGAACGTGTCCATAGGGCATTTGCTGGTAACTCTGGTTGTGCAGAGAACCATTCGGAGGGTAGGTGTTATAGGTTTGATCAGGTAGTGTTGGATCGATGTACTCTAACCAAACTAACTTATATAGCTTGTAAGGGTTTAATAACCTCGGATAAATCCTAAGTTACTAACAATGAAACACTGAACTAACTCTATTAAGTATGCGGAATTTACTTAACAAAGCTAAGAAGAATTAACTTTAACTTCAACGATTTTATTAATACTTAGAACCTGCTTATTATACAAATTCTTTTAACAACTCTAAAGCTCTAATATCGTACTCTCTAAAAATTCTAATAATGCACGTACGTCTAATGCCAATCTAGGGGTCCTTTTATAGGCATAAGGATAACCCTAGTCGGTTTACAATTACAAACCTTGTACGACAAGTAATACAATACTAAGCTTAGAACATTCTAGAATTACAAGACAATCCTTATCAATTTTGCATATCAGTCCTTTAAGCATGCAGTACTTTGATGAATCGAGCAGTACTTTGACTTCATTCTTTAGCAGTACTTTGACTTCAGTACTTTGACTCTTCAGCACTTTGATTCTTCAGTACTTTGACTTTTTATGTCCCAACAATCCTCCCCTAACTTGAATTATACTTGCTTGATTTCAAGTTCCTTTGTATATTAAACTTTAACATCTTTGTCTTCAAAGAGAGATTGTGACTTTATCTTCAAATTTTTTCTTTGTAGTTCCTGTGCTTATATCATCATCATCATCAAAGTAATCTTTATCAGTAATTCTTTTTAGCAACAATCAACAAGCTCCATCTTTTTAGCAACTCAGCAACATATGACAATTTTGTACATTAATTCATTAAGTTTCAGTCTATTCTCATCACTTCCAGGTGTGTAAACTCCTGTGAGAGGTGAGTCATTGAAATTTTAATGGATTTTGATGTCTCTTTACCAAAGCCATTAATTCTGTAGTAGCAAAATGTTTAGGTGTGTAAGACCATGGTACATTGATAACCATATAATTTTTAGCAAATCATCAGCTATCAACATATTTGATTTGTCTTTACCAAAAGTTGTACCCTTTTGGACTAGTTAGTTCTTGCAACCATGGTGAACTAATTACCATATAAATGGTTTTTCCACAGCCTTTACCACAAGCCATTTTTCTTGTGGGCTAGCCAACTCTTTACATTGCTGATATGGTGAGTTGATTACCATACAACTTATTAGCAAGTTGTCAACTATATAACGGATTTGAGATATCTTTACCAGAGCCGTTTGCTCATGGATTAGCCAGTTCTTTTGTAAACATGGTGAACTAATAACCTATTGTTATAACCATCTCAAAACCATTGTTGCTTTTAACTTTTGTTTCAAAAATATTCTTTACTTAACAAAAGTTTTTCTTTCAAAAACATTTACTGGTTTGTGCTGCAAGCAGTACTTTGATTAAAGTACTGTTTGTCCAGCAGTACTTTGAATAAAGTACTTACTTTTCAAAAATTTGTATATAAGTAAACATCATACCAGTACTTATGCTTCATCATCAGCTATTTTTGTCCATCTGATAAACAACTCAATTAACACAAGAGCTGTTTCAGTCTCATTCTCGACCTCCATACCATGATCTAGCATTCTTCTCATAAGATCTACTGTGAATGGATATCTTCTTTCAGCTAGCATATGAATCATAGTTCCATCTTCCATTTCCAAAGCATGTACTCCTGATTCTTCAAAAAATCTCCAGCTTGTAATCTCCCAGTTCTCTGGATTTTTCCAGAGTTCATCATTGCTTGTTTCCTCAGTTTCTTAGATAGTTGTCAGATCTCCTAATAATACTAAGCCAACTCCACTTGATGGAATATGTTCAAAGTATTCTTGTACTAGTTGGTATAGTTGAAACAAATCTGCTCAATCAATAATATGCAGTATATCCCATAGTAAATTGAATACTCTGAAACTTTCATCCTCCCTATGGAACATCAAATAATTTTCATCTTTTGACTCTACAACTTCAAAAGTGATTATCTTTGTCTTCTTTACTGCAGCATCTTTGGATTTAGAATTCTCAAAATCAACAACTCTAATATAATTCCTCAGTTCATCAACTGTATCTGATCTTAGCTCAATCTTCTTTGATTTATGTTCAGCTTCAGTTGTCCTTTTTCTTTTTAAGCTTCTATTACCAGTATCCTCCTTCTAATTATCATCCTTAAAAGAAATAATACTTTCAACTTGCTTCCGATAAGCTTGTCTAACATTTTCATACAAGTCTTTCATCTCAATGTAATTCAGCTTTTGTAATCCAGTATACCCTTGACCCTTTAGATATGTCATCATAGCATTTCTTTCTTTAGCCTTATTCATTGGTCTTCTAGATATAGCAGCTTCAGGTTCTTTCACTGGTATATTCACCTCAGCATTATACTCTGCTTGAAACTTCTTAGCAGCCTCTTCATTCTTGGCTACTTCAATTTCTCTAATTTCTGCCAAAGTGAGCTTCTTTTTCTTTGTTTCTACCAGCTTACCTTTTCCTTTATCTTTTGGATCTATAGTAGGTTGAGAAGCTTGAAGTTGTGCTTCAGCAACTCTTGGAATGCTAACACCCCTTGGTTTTGATAAGTTGTGCAATATCTCAGCTACAGTCTCATCATCACTTGCAGTGTGCACTAGTTTAGGTGTATCAGCTTCCGCTTCTAGTATAACTATTGAAGGACCAGCTTCTTCTTCAAAATCTAATACTCTTGGTGTAATTAGCTCTTGTCTGTATGTCCCTTGAAGAGCAGCAGTACCTTGACCAGCAGTTCTTTGAACAACAGCTCCTTGATCATCAGTACTTTCTTCACCAGTTCTTTAAACTTCAGTTCCTTCAGGCTCAGTACTTTGAATATTAACCTGTGCTTCAGTACTTTGAGGTTCATCTTCTTTTTCTTCATAAAATTCAGCATCTTCTTTCAAATTCTCTTGCTCTATATTCCTCCCCAATTGGACAGAAGATTGCTGGTGAACCTTTTTGCCTGTAGAAGCCTTCTTAAAATGCTTTCTTTTCTTCTTTTCAGCCTTGAACCATAATCTGTGATGTTTTACTAAAGGCCAGACAGACCTCTTAAGTTTTCTAAACTTGGTCTTCAACTTGGCTATCTGTGCAGCTTGAGCCTCAGTTGTTTTCTTTAATCTGACTAGCTCCCTTGTCAGAACATAATTATCCAGCACTAAACCTTCAGGGGGTATATCAGCTGCATCCCCTTCAGAGGATGATGAGGGAATAGGGATATCTGATTCTGACTGAATAGGTGGAGTATCATGGTAAGATAAGGTAGGTGAAACTGCAGCACCTTCGTTTACATCAGTACCTTGAGAAGCAGTTCCTTGAGATGCAGTACCTTGAGAAGAAGCAGTACCTTCTCTTTCATCACTAGATGAAGCCTCATCTCTAATAGCTTGAACAATCTCCATCATTGAAGTAGTCAATGGAGTGTTCCTTCCAGAAAACAAATCACTCTTCCTAGCCATGAAGGTGAAGATCTTTGCAGGCTGTACCACAACAGGTAATAATCTTGAAGGCTTTGGTACATCATGAAGTTGTTTATTCAAGAAGACTTGAATAAATCGTGGATACATTAGCCAGCGTGATCCATGAGAAATGTGAGATAACATCCCATCCAAAATGAGCCTTGAGAAATTGAAGATACGGTTTGTAGCCAATCCTACCAGCGCAGATGCTATATTAGAACCAAATTGCTCCAATGAAGTACTTTTAGAACTGATACAATGAAGTAGGACATGAACCAAGTACTTCCAATGTGGACTAAACAAAGGCTTTTTGAATGTCGTTTCTGTCAAAGACCCTTCATATCAAATGTCACGCAACGTATCCCAAAGAAGTTGTTTATCAAATCGAATAGCTCCTTCTTCATCATCAAAAATCAAATCTTCTCGAATGGAGGCTTCACTAACTTTCACAATCCTTCCAGCAACTTTAGCCTGTATATATGAATCATCATTCTCCATGTGAGTCCTAGCAGTTGCTCAAAACTGTTGAATCCAGGGCTCAATGATATCTGGTTCAACCAAAAGTGCATAACTAATTGGAGACCTCGTGAGAAAATCAATGATGTCATGAAATGCGACATTTGCTTCAGTTTTATCCAAATTTGCCACCATGTTGTGTTTAGAAACAGTGTTTCGGTTCGCCATTGATGGTTGTATAAGTGATTGATTCGATGAATAAGTAATTGGGAGAGAGAGAGAGAGAGAAATATGGAAAAGATTCGTAAGTATAAAGATCAGAGGAAAATTCGGAGAGTAGTTATTTATAGGTGAGATTTTAAAAAATCGCAGCCCATAATAACAAAGTTACCGTTAGTTGAATTTTAACCCATCTTTTGACCGTTGGAACAGTACTTTGATAAGACAAGCAGTGCTTTCCACGTGTGCAGTACTTTCCAAAGCAGTACTTTCGGAGCAGTACTTTCATATGACGAAACAGCAGTACTTTTCCATCCTCTTCTCCATAATGACAAAAACTCCAAATAGGCATTGTATTGCCTCCCCTTAAGCAAAGCATAGGATTGTCTAACTAATTAGTCCTCCCCTTAAATGTAGCTTAGTAATTAATCATTCCAATGCTCACCACCAAGTGATTGAATCATGAAACATCAAATCCTTTGGTGAGTAAATTAGCTACATTATCATCTGTGTGAACCTTGACAACATTAATGAGCCTGTGCTCATAACAATCTTTGATGAAGTGATGCCTAATCTGAATGTGATTGGTCTTGGAGTGATAAGCAGGATTCTTCACAATACAGATAGTACTCTCATTATCAATATTGATAGGAGTATTCTTGAAGTTGAACCCATAATCCAAATGTTGATTCTGTATCCACAACACTTGTCCACAACAGCTTGCAGCAGCCACATATTCTGCTTTAGTAGATGATGTTGCTGTAATAGTTTGCTTCTTACATTGCCATGAGACTAATCTTCTTCGAAGATATTGGCATCCTCCAGTGGTTGATCTTCTATCATAATTATCACCTGCATAATCACAATCTGAAAAAGCTTCCAAGTGAAAAGGTGAATCCTTTGGATACCCCCTAGCTTAGGTTGTTGTTTCAAATAACTAAAAATTCTCTTTACTGCATTCATATGGGATACCTTAGGTGAGACTTTATATCGTGCACATAAACAGACAGCAAACATGATATCAGGCCTAGATGCAGTTAAGTACATAAGACAGCCAATCATAGATCTGTACAACTTGACTTCAACAGGTTGACCATCTTCATCCTTGCCCAATGAGTTGATAGACTTGATAGGTGTAGTGACTGGCTTTATAGCATCAAAATTGAACTTCTTAAGAATGTTAGCAACATACTTATCTTGACTTATAAAAATCCCCTCCTTAGACTGTTTAACTTGAAGCCCCAAATAGAATGTTAATTCACCCATAGAACTCATTTGAAATTCATGTTGCATCAGCTGCTCAAATTCCTTCACCATGGACTGTTTTGTGGCTCCAAATATGATATCATCTACATAAACTTTAACCAACATTATGTCCTTCTTATCTCTCTTAATAAAAAAAGTCTTGTCAATTGCGCCTCTTGTAACCATGTTGCAATAAGAAAGTAGAGAGCCTTTCATACCAAGCTCTAGGTGCTTGATGTAGGCCATAAAGAGCCTTAACAACTTTGTAGACTTTGTTGGGATGTGCAGGATCTTCAAAACTAGGAGGCTGTTTAACATAGACCTCCTCTGAAATCTTGCTACAGGGGCAAATACTTCATCATAATCTACTCCTTCTTATTGTCTATATCCTTGTGCAATTAACCTTGCCTTGTTCTTGATGACATTCCCTCTTTCATCTCTCTTGATTCCTTTCTTAGCACAAAACTCATCCATAAGCTTGTTCTTGAATTCAGTCCCATTATCACATCTAATACCTCTTACTTTGAGTCTCAATTGGTTTTCAAGGGCTATTATGAGATCATGAATAGCATCAAAAGTATCATCTTTAAATCCCAAGAAAAATACCCAACTAAATCTACTGCAATCATCTGTCACAACCAGACAGTACTTCTTCTTGTTTAGACTAGCAACAGAAACAGGTCCAAACAAATCCATGTGCAGCAACTCCAAAGGTTCTCTAATAGTTCTTTCCTAAAGCATTTTGCATGAAGCTTTGTGTTGTTTACCCTTCTTGCACGCCAAACATGAGTGATCATTCTTATAAGTTTTGAAAGGTAAACCTCTAACTAAATTTCCTTTGACCAATTTGTTGATATTCTTGAAATTTACATGGCCCAATCTTCTATGCCACTAATGTGCTTCTTCAAGTGTTGCCATTGCTACTAAACATGTTGCTCTTCCAGAAGAGTGAAGACTCTTCATATCCAGACTGTACACATCATTGGTTCTTGGTATTCTCAGTATTACCAAGTTATCATCAACAAGCTTGAACTCAAGGGAAAGAATGAGACATTCTGTGTCAGTGAATAACACAGGGTGTTTCTTATCACAAATCTGAGAGACTGACAAAAGGTTGAATTTAAGCTCCTTCACATATCTAACATTCTCAAAGTCTATGCTCCCTGCCTTAATAGTTCCTTTGCCTATAATTCTTCCTCCACTAGCATCATTCCCAAATGCAACTCTTCCTCCACAATAAGATCTAAAATCTGACAGAATATCTTTGTCTCCTGTCATGCTTCCAGAGCAACCACTATCCACAATTAAATGATCTTTAAGCTCCTCTTCTGGGTTGCCCTGTACAAAGATAAAAGAGTTAGTGTCTTTTAGGAACCCAAGCCATTACTGACTTGTGTTCCCCTTGTGGAGTAACATACTCAAATTCTTTGAGTATGTAATCTTCACAGTTTTTGTAGACAGAATCAAGAAATATCTTTTGTTTCAAAACTTGTGGTGGTTTTTCAGCAAAACTCTCTTTTTCAACAAAAAGCTCTTTTTCTTTTTCAACAAAGTCATCTTTCACAAAAATCTCTGTTTCACTCTCACTTTCTGAAAGTACTGTTTGTTCCCCATCAGTACTTTCCTTCTTAACCCAACATTTTTTAACTTCTAGTGTAGAGTCCCTTGATCTAGCTACCTTCTTTGAGTTGTATCGCCTTCTAGATTGATAGTAATTATATCTCCTAAGGTTCCTATTCCAAAAAGTGTTTGGTGAAAACTGAGCAGTACTTTGAGAAGGTACTGTTTTTTGCTTAACAGTACCTTGAAAAGTGTTTGAAGGTACTGGGGGTTTTGCAAAAAGGTCTTCTCTGGTGAGGGTACCTATATTCTTGTGAGAAGTTGCTATGGTTAACCCTATGTGAGTGATTCTAGACTGGTTTATTCTCCCTAGGCTTATGGTTGGTAGACCTGGTTTTTGGGAACTTGCTTAGATATTCTGAGTGAAAGTCACAGTTCTTAATCAAATGATCAGGACTATAACAAACAAAACACAATTTTTGACCTGTAATCCCAAAATTGCTTCTTCTATGTGTATGACCAAACCTATCCTGTCTTTTTGGTGAATGATGAAAACTGTTTTGACCAAAATTATCCCAAAAAGGCTTAGCAGTATTTTGAAAAGGTTTTCTTAAAGGTACTGCTGAAGGTGTAGCAGTACTTTGAGTTGAAGGTACTTCTTGACTCTTAACATCATCTTCCTTAGGTTTCTCAGTTGTTTCTTTTGAGGTTTCAAAATTAGATTGACCAATAAGCTTTTTCCTAAACTCTAGATTGTCTACTCCAAAACGAGAAACATCTGCCCTAAGTGGTTGAAAACTACCAGTAGGATGAGGGAATGCATGATAACCTTTGTCTTTCTTATATTCAGGAGGTGATTGACTAATTGAGTCCTCATTACTAGATGTGTCTACATAGTTAATGAGTTCATCATCACTAGTTGTTATATCCTCAAAATCACATTCATCCTGATCACTAGGTGGGTTTTCTATGCTACTAAAGTCCATACCAAAACCTAGTCCAGTTCTAATATAAGCTCTTCTCTGTTTTTCAACATAACTAACATGAGAAAGTCCTGATTGTCCCCAAGCAGCAAACTTTTCTAGCAATTCATCTCTTTCCTTAGTTAGCTTCTCAATTTCAGAAATCTTACATCCTAGTTTCCATTCACTTAATTTTAACTGATAATCCTGTTGTTCATACTTTTCTGCCCAAGCCATTTCATTATTTTCATGTGTTATTATTTTGGCTTCCATTGACTCTAAAGTAATTTGATAACCAGTTACCTCAGACCTAGCCCTATTATAATTATCTCTTTCAGTTACATAATCATTAAGGACCTTTTGATAAAAACCATGACACTTAGAGCATACCTCAGAGATAGGGGTGAACTTGGTGAAGTAGCTACCATAGCAAGCAGAACAAGTTCATCTTCATTCTCCATGCTCCAATCAAAGCTTCCTAGACCATCTCTGGACTCCAAAGCAGTGAATCCAGGTTCCTCATCAAAGGCTGTGCTCCAATCAAACTCTTCCACGGATTCTTCCACTATTACCATACAATAGGTTACTGGTTCATCATCAAACTCAGCCCTCCAATCAACCTCTGATAGATTCTCTTGAGCAACCAAAGCTTTTGTTTCAGTAATAGGGATTTCTTTTAGTTCAAGCTTAGGTTTCTCAGTCATTCTATTTGCCTGGTATTTAGCAAACTTGCATTCCCTTGCAAAGTGTCCAGTCCTTTGACAATTAAAACATTCAATCTTGGATTTGTCAAAAGTGATACCCTGTTTTGGTTTGATGTCGATGCCTCTTCCTGTTTTCTTCATGAACTTCTTGATCCTAGCAGTGATCATAGCAACTTGCCATCTGATATCAATTTCTTCAAGAGCATCCTCTTCAATCTGTGACAAATCCTCTTCATAAGTAACAGGTAAAGTTGCTTGCTGAGCAAAGAATGAGCAAACAACTTCATCAGAATGGATGGTGTTTGTTGGTGTAACTTGCTGAGCAAAGGTTGGGGTAGAATAGGCAACAGTACTTTGAGCAACAGTACTTTTAGTGGGAGAAGCAGTACTTTTAGTGGAAGTACTGCCTCTCTTTTCAGACAATACAAACGCAATACTGTGAGATTTTGAACTTGTTTGGCCATTCATCTCATGCTCATACACCTTTAGATGGTTGTAGAGATCATCAAATTCTATAACATCCAAACCAGGTTGTCCTCAGATCATAGTAGAAATCACATGCCATGTAGATGGCAAACTCCTTAAGAACTTCAAATTGGCATCTTCAACAGATACTTCTACCTTGTATAACTCTAGCATGCTGAGGAGATTTTGGAACCTGTCATAGGCAGCATCAAGACCTTCTCTTTCACCAAAAGTGAAAGTTTCAAACTGTTGCTTCAACAGATTTCTGTGCATCTTCTTGGAAGCATCATTACCTCCAAACCTTGTCTTGAGAGCAGCCCATAGTGGTTTAGCATCCTTAGCATCATGAAACTTGAGTAGGTGACCATCAGGTATAGCAGACAATAGAATGTTGAGAGCCTTCTCTTGATTTCTTATTGTAGCAGCTGGCAAAATGGCCTTAGGTGGTTTAGGTTGTCCAGGAATTTCTATAGGATCTACAACAACTTCATTACCATTGACAATTACATTCCACAGTTCATGGTCTGTAATAGCAATGTACTGCCTCATCTTCATACTCCATAGATCATACTCTCCCTTCTTGATGATTGGTATTCTGAGTAAGGTGATGGATGGTGGTGGTGCAGCTTCAGTCGACATCTTTAGAGTCTGATACCACTAGGTTATTAAGGGTTTCTTCTTAGTCAGAGTTTTCACACAAGCTCTGATACCACTTGTTGGATCGATGTACTCTAACCAAACTAACTTATATAGCTTGTAAGGGTTTAATAACCTCAGATAAATCCTAAGTTACTAACAACGAAACACTGAACTAACTCTATTAAGTATGCGGAATTTACTTAACAAAGCTAAGAAGAATTAACTTTAACTTCAATGATTTTATTAATACTTAGAACCTGCTTGTTATACAGATTCTTTTGACAACTCTAAAGCTCTAATATCGTACTCTCTAAAAATTCTAATAATGCACGTACATCTAATGCCAATCTAGGGGTCCTTTTATAGGCATAAGGATAACCCTAGTCGGTTTACAATTAAAAACCTTGTACGACAAGTAATACTATACTAAGCTTAAAACATTCTAGAATTACAAGATAATCCTTAACAATTTTGCATATTAGTCCTTTAAGCATGTAGTACTTTGATGAATCGAGCAGTACTTTGACTTCATTCTTTAGCAGTACTTTGACTTTAGTACTTTGACTCTTCAGCACTTTGATTCTTCAGTACTTTGACTTTTTATGTCCCAACAGGTAGGTAGGGATTCATTCCCAGAGGGGGTAACTGACTCATCCATGAGTATGGAGGAGGTCCTCTGACACTCGAGACATATGATGGGGGTATCGGAGCCCCCATCCCTTCTCTTCCTAAGTGGGCAGCTAAGAGAGGTGGTAGGTTTACCCCTCCGTTTCCTACCGGGTCGGCTTCCTCCGTTAGAGTTCTCGCTCCTTCTTTCACCTTGTACTCTTTCTCTTCTTCCCGGATCTCCCCCGGGACCTTCTTCAAAAACCCACAGTCCTTCCATTAGGCCTTCTTATGGAAGGAGAACCATTTCGAAGGGCCGAACGCCCTCTGTTAATCGATCGAGGCCTCTCATCTACCTCAATCTCTTCATCATATTCCCCACTGTAATATTCCAGTTCCCTTCGCATTTCAGTGTTGCGAACTTGCATCTTATGAGCCCTCAGTAAAGACTCTAAGGCTTCGAAGTTTGCCTCAACGAAGGCAGGGCTAATTTCTGGAATAGGGTTAGCGGAAGTTGAGGCGTGATGTACGGGAGTGGTTTGCAAACGAGATCGTGTAGTGAAGGTGGAGGCTATTATGGGGGCGAGATTATCGGCGTTAGTTGTGTTGAGACGGACCAGGGTAGAGAATCCTGGTGGAGGTGTATCTTCCCTTCCTGGTTCCATGCCGGAAAGGTAGCGTAATCAGTTAAGGTTTTAAGACTTGGTGATTACTGGACTAATAGTAGCGTGTCCCACGGATGGCGCCACTGATTGTACAATAAATTGCACTACCAGGCTTCGATGATGATCAAAGGTATGAGGGGTGTATGTTCAAGCCAAGATTGTCTTTCACCTGAGAATAAGAAATACGAAGACACTACGTTAAGTGATTACGCAGGGGTTGGACCCTGCGAACCACCTCCGGCGTGAGAGTAAGTATGAGTTATGGTTGTATAAGTTTGTGTAAGTAAAGAGATGAGTGTTGAATGAGCTTACCATAATCCATTGCCCGTCCAACGTATTTATAGTGGAAGAAATAGGGTTAGGGGCACCTCTGCGTGAATATCGGAGATCATGGGGACGTCCCATGTTTGTGGGTAACCGCTAGGGCTTAGTGACCCACGTTCTCAAACTTGGCGGGGAAGCCAGGAAAGAGAGGGAGATCGTGGGTTTGACCAAGTCAGGAGGTTCTCCTATCCAATACTCCTTCGTCAACCATACCCCGAAGGGCTTAGGGCTTCGAATGGCGAATTCCCCGTAGGTAACCTTCGTGCTTACGAATGGTTTGACGCCTATGAATATTCTGGAGACCTAACTTGGGCCTTCGAATAGAAGGGCTTCGACACGTCTTGAAGGAGTGTCCTTCGAGCTGTTCGGAGGGTACATCATCAAAGGTAAAATGACAATGTTTAAAGACAAGCCACTATGTTTGAGACAATGACTTAGATGATGTTAGTTGCGTATAAGTAATGTTTTTTTCTTACAAAAATAAAAATAAAAATATATATGACGCTTGCTTCATGGCCGAGATGTTTCTATTTATGGGTTCTAGTGATGCTTTGTGGATTTAATTTGCATAATATTTGCTTCGAAATTATGTTTTAGTAACCCGGTCAGTCGTTAGGCATAAAATGTTGATGTGTTTTGCAACCATGATGATATCTTAGCCAGGGCCCCAATAGTTTTATAACTTGGAAACACCGTTAGCAAACTTGGAATCAGTGTTACCCAATTGAAACGTTTGTTTATGGTGGTGAAAAGGTTTAATTCACTACCTTAAATGCTTTAGATTACTTTGCTATTGTAATTTCGCAGTGCGTTTATTTCTTTGATTGGCAGGGCAAGTTGCTAAGTTTGCAGCCGTGCTGGAATGGTCTTCCTTTTTTGATTGTTTACAAATCCTAGCCTTATCTTAGTTGAAGACGACACGTTTTTTTTAACAAGGCTATTAGAGGCGGTGATGATAATTCTATTCAATATCTATTGTCTGAGTGAAGTCGGTAGAAGTTTGAGAACAACTGTATCCTTGCGGGGTATTCGTGTTAATATAGCATTGACATTTTTTTCTTTTTCATTATGATACACTCTTATAGACCCGAGTCTCCATTTATTCTAGGGCTTCAAAAGTTTTAGTCATAAGTTGTGTATATGTTGTCGTCACAAGTGTTGTTCTTTTAAGTATTATAAGCTTTGCGATACATAATCAATGCAAATGTGTCTTAAAATAGTTGCCGTTTTTTCTATAAAAGTTTAATTTAAGATGTTGCGATAATAGACTTTTAATGTTTTTAGCAATTCTTGGGTCAAAACAATGCCGCTTCATTTCTTCCTTATCTTTTTTTCTTACAACGTTCTCTGGGTTGATAGCACTCAGTTGGCTATGACGATTTGAACAGAAATTCAACCATACTTTTGGTGTGGCAAAAACTAGATGGAATGAAATTCAACCATTTTTTTGCAACTGGTGCTATATATATGATCCAATGCATAAATATTCTGAGTATGATGAATTTGTGAGCCACATTGCGTTTAAGAGTTACCTAAGACCACTATACAAGCCTCAAAATTCGAGGATTGAAAGAATTGGTAGGAAGCATGGAGGGGTTTGGTATAATTTTAACCGTTAATGCATAATATCTTACGATTGTATGAATCAACCTCAACGCTTTTTAAGTGTTTCACAGTCAGCCACCCTCAGGGCATTGAAATCTTAAATTGTTTCTATGGGCTGTCAATGTGGTGTGTCTAATTTGTAGTGATAAAATAAGTGTTGTTAGATGTGGTTATAATTGTTGGTTTCTTTCATAAGTGCTAAACGACGTGTTTTGTTTGGTTGCCGTGATAATGTGACGTTCAGTGTTCAACTTTAAAAAGTACATTTAAAAGTAATGCTAAAGAGGAAAACCCGTTTGTTGGTATAGTAGCCGGTCATATAGTCATCGGTCACACATGATTGATATTATCATGTGGCACCATATGATCATGTAATTCTTTTTGGACTGAACATTGAACATCACGGATGACAGTGTTATTCCTCTATTTTACTATGCGTTCCTCAGGTTTTACGTAGTTTCTGTATGTGCTTTGTTATAAATGCTTAAGCATGCTTTACCATTGATGCACTCTCTGTTCAGATTATATCAAGCGACCTCAATGCTTATTGAGTGTTTAACAGTCAATTAGAATTAAAAATAACAAAAAATAAAATAAAAGAAACACGCATCTCTTGTATTCAACATTAAAGACTGTCGTTTATGTTCTTTAGATGCATTTTTGTATGACTCTTTCATTCTTAATAATTATTCCGGCCAAACGAGAGGTGTAAAAAGAATTATTTTAGATAATACTTGGCTATTTATGATCATTCGGCCACCTGATAAGTTGTGAATATGGCATGGAAAAAATTGGATGGCATATAATGCAACTATGTTTTGCAGCATAAACAATATCTGAACCGAGGCTCAAATAATATTAGTCCAAATGAATTGAAGATGCTATTTTTGTTCTGAATTATTTTCTTATATATATTGTTCATACACTATGTATAATATGCGGTCGTAAATATAACTAATAATTGTTGGTTAATTTCTTAAGCGCTATTAGGTACGCTTATCATGTGTCTCTTTTCTGCTTAAAATTGAACATTCATGTATTTAATTAAGCGTTACTTAGAACACATGTGTTTTCTAAATATGTTCATGTAAAAACGGTTATGCAGACGTTCTTTGATGTAAATCTATTTGTTCCTGCCACAGTCGTTTGTGTTGGTGGAATTCTTGCCTGTCGGTGGTTCCATTTATATATAGATGTTCATAAAACACGCTTGCCTAAAGAAAGGCGAGAAACATAAGAGGATTGCTGATGGTGAGAAGACTTTTTATTTTATAGCATTTCATATACATATTATAAAAGAACCAGAATCATTAGTAGAATGCACTTATCTATAGAAAGATGGGGGACAGAAGACGATTTTTCAGAAGACCATTGATGCAAATTCTATCCCCAGATCCTCTTCTATTTCCCACCTTTCTTTAGCTAAGTCCATTTTATCACTGATCTTGGCTTTTTGATCATTTGAATATACATTGATTTAAAAAATTAGATTTAGTCCTTTATATTTTAAAAATTGAGATTGAATTACCATTATGATAAAATTGTTTTTTTTTTTTTTTGTTGCACATACAATTTACTGGTAAAGGTCTAACTATTTTCGTTACATGAAGCCATGTGATGAATTATCTGGCGTTAGGTTGTTGGAACATTTAGCAGCAAAATGTGAAGTTGTGAATGGAAAGCCACATTCCTATGGTGATGTGCTTATCCCAATACTTGACGTAGATAAGGGAATATGCTACAAACATCCTTTTAGATACTTGGGTACCCATTGAATCACACTCAGCCAGAAGCCGAGAGTTATACAAGTTTGGACTTTACGAATCCGTTTGTATTTGTTTAAACATGTCTTTCAAATAGTTTGTATAATCTGTAATTATAAACTTTTTCGTGATATATAATGTTGCGCAATTTATGATAGATGTACCGTATGAAGGCGATTTGAGCAAAATAGTGGAGTAAGTGTTAATGTATAACTCAAAGAGCATTGAGTTGTACATGTCACTTGCACAACCGAAACAAAGAAGATGCTTTTCTTCTTCAATTGTATCTAACTTTTTAGATCAAGCACCAACATCATCTTCTTTACTTTTTCTATCAGAGTTCTTATCATTTTCGGAACATCTTCTACAAGTGTCATTACCTTCATATAATTTCCACTTTCAGGGTTTGAGGAAAAAGAGTAATGGATTTGCAAGATCGTTAATTTAAATGATGAGGGTGTTGTTGATGATGGCGATGCCGTCATCATCATCGTCACTTTATCTCAATGATCTCTGGAAGCTTAGATTCTTTTTTCTAATTCCTTGGAGATGAAGGAAGTCAACTGATCTCGACTCAAACTCACAGTGCAAAATGGATTACCCCAAGTAAACAGACTTGCTAACGTATGATATTTATAGCTTTTGTGTACATACTACTTTTGCTTGAATATGGGATTACAAGGTTTTTACTTGAATTATCAACATATGTTTATGATTAGATGCAAATTCTTGAAGATGAGTAACTACTATGATTTATATAATAATGGGACTAAGAAATACATTGTTAGCCATAATTGTTTCAATTGCTTCAACAAACTTCATGCTTATTCATAAAAAATGTGTAATAATTATAGTTAATGTATTATGACCCGGTATTTGTCGATGTTTGTTGAAAAAAAATTATGATAATTATTAGCATAATTGCCTTAGCATTCCTTCTAACTAAAAATGGATAGTGCGTCATGTATCTTTCTTTTTTTTTCTTTTTTTTGGGCTGCTTAACATTGAACACTACAAGTCAACCTTATGATTTGTGTTTGCCGGTTGATAATTTGCACATGAATAGTTTGAGCAAGAATTAACTTTACGAATAAGCCAATTGACACAATGAGTTTTCTATGTGTATATCTTAAGGCTATACACAACGAAGGTTAAGATTTCATCAATGATTTTAACAATCCTTTAGTATTTTCAAAACCTTAAACTCTTAAAATAAATGCGGTCAAAAATGCTCAGCGTCAACGCACGACAACCCAAATCCTCGTTATTAACCAAGCTCATTGAGGCATTTATCATCACAAGAACAAGAGTGGGACAAAAAAGTGTTCATTCCAAGGATTCCCTTGATAAACAAAGACTCAAAACTGCCATTTATTGCAGTTTCTAGTGAAAGTTTGTTACGCGATGACGATCAACAAAAGTCAAGGACAATATCTAAACAAAATAGGCATATACTTGCATGAACCCATATTTGGCCATGGGTAACTATATTTCGCTTTATCTAGGGCGATATCACCGCAGGGCCTAAAACTCTTTATAGGACAACAAGAAAACAAGCCCGCAAATACAATCAAGATATAGTTTATAAGGATTTCTTGACAAAAGTTAAATAAACACAGGTTCATCTCACATTCCATTGTTGAGCATCGTAAGTTTCATGCTAGTTGCTTTATTAATCAGATATCGTTTCTAAACGACAATATGTTTTGCAGCAGGACGTCAACAACTCCTATCGCGTCAATCACTAGCATCTCCAACTTAAAACACATAGACATCAACAAAACAACAGAAACATAAGTGTGCAACAACAATACGCGATGACGATCAACAAAAGTCAAGGACAATCTCTAAACAAAATAGACATATACTTGCATGAACCCATATTTGGCCATGGGTAACTATATTTCACTTTATCTAGGGCGATATCACCGCAGGGCCTATAACTCTTTATAGGACAGCAAGAAAACAAACCTGCAAATACAATCAAGTTATAATTTATAAAGATTTCTTGACAAAAGTTAAACAAACACAGGTTCATCTCACATTCCACTGTTGAGCATCGCAAGTTTCATGCTAGTTGCTTTATTAATCAGACATCGTTTCTAAACGACAATATGTTTTGCAACAGGACGTCAACGGCTCCTATCGCGTCAATCACTAGCATCTCCAACTTAAAACACATAGACATCAACAAAACAACAGAAACAGAAGTGTGCAACTACAATACATAGATTTTTGACATAGCAAAATATTTTACTTTTTTTGGGTTCTGCTAATTTTGCTTCATATTCACAGTTTAACAGCAATTATAAAATTGTAACTTTGACACTAAAGTATATACCAAATCGAAATTATCATATATTTATAGACGACATCCAAAAGACTTCGCTGCAACGTGTGGCAACATAATTCCTCGTTAACGATAAAAGTCTAGATGCATCCCCTAAACTAATTTTGATCATTGTTTTATTATTTTTTATTATAAATAGAAAAAATTACACGTTTGGTCCCTGTGGTTTGCTCAGATTTCATGTTAAGTCCCTAAGTCGTTTTAATTACACCAGAGATACCTATTTTTAAAACCTTGCGTTCATATAGTCCCTATTTTGGATGGGCCGTTAGTTTATCCGTTAAGTGTTTACACCGTTAGTCCCCCCGTTAAAGTTTTTTGCACAGTTAGTCATCATTTTTTAAAATGAATTAAAAACTCATATTTACGTTTTCGTCCGTTTTTATTACGTTTTCGTTCGTTTTTTCACGCTTTGGTAGATTTTTTACGTTTTCGTCTGTATTTTTACGTTTTCATCCTTTTTTTAACGTTCTTGTCCGCTTTTTTACATTTTCGTCGGTTTTTAAATGTTTTTATCTGTTTTTTTTACGTTTTTGTCCTTTTTTTCGTTTTCATCCGTTTTTTTTACTTTTTCATCCGTTTTTTACGTTTTTGTCTATCTTTTTTACGTTTTTATCTATTTTTATCCGTTTTTGTCTACTTTTTTACGTTTTTGTCCGTTTTCGTCCATTTTTAAACCGAGAAAATGTAAAAATGGACAAAAACATATAAAAACAAACGAAAACGTAAAAAAGGATGAAAACGTAAAACAACGAACGAGAGCGTAAAAAAATGGACGAACACGTAAAAAAGGACTAGAACGTATAAAAACAAACGAAAACGTAAAAAAGGTGAAAATGTATAAAAACGGACGAAAACGTAAAAAAAGGACAGAAACGTAAAAATACGAACGAAAACCTAAAAATATGGACGAAAACGTAAAAAAATGGACGAACATGTAAAAAACGGACTAAAACGTAGAAAAACAAATGAAAACGTATAAAAAAAAACAGCCGAAAACGTAAAAAAAAAAGAACAAAAATGTAAAAAAATGGACGAAAACGTAAAAAATTGACGACAACGAAAAAATGGACAAAAACGTATAAAAACAAACGAAAACGAAAAAAAAGGACAAAAACGTAAAAATACGGACGAAAACCTAAAAATATGGACAAAAACGTTAAAAAATGGATGAACATGTAAAAAACGGACTAAAATGTATAAAAACAAATGAAAACGTAAAAAAAACAGCTGAAAACGTTTAAAAGTAGACGAAAACTTAAAAAAAGAACAAAAATGTAAAAAAATAGACGAAAACGTAAAAAACGGCCGAAAACGAAAAAATAGACAAAAACGTATAAAAACAAACGAAAGCGTAAAAAAACAGATGAAAATGGTTAAGATACGGACGAAAACGTAAAAAACGGATAAAAACATATAAAAACAAACGAAAACGTAAAAAAACGTAATAAAACAGACAAAAACGTATAAAAACGAACGAAAACGTAAAAAAACAGATGAAAACGTAAAAAAAAACGGACGAGAATGTAAAAAAAGCGAACAAAAACAAAAAAAACGGACGAAAACGTAAAAAAATCTACGAAAACGTGAAAAAACGGACGAAAACGTAATAAAAAACGGTCGAAAACGTAAAAATGATAGACGAAAACAAATATAAACGAGTTTTTAATTTATTTTAAAAAATGAGGACTAACGATGAAAAAATCTTAACGGAAGGACTAACGGTGCAAATACTTAACGGATAAACTAACGGACCACCTAAAATAAGAACTAAATGAGTGTAAGGTTTCAAAAATAGGTATCTATGATGTAATTAAAATGATTTAGATACTAAATATGAAATCTGAGCAAACTACAGAGTCCAAACGTGTAATTTTTTCTAATATTATGTTGCATTATTGTGGATGTATTTTACTCAGATCCATATCAAGTCAACATCTTAATTGATTAAAGACTTGGACCATTTAGGTGGGGTCAATGAAGTAAATTAGGTGTTACCCGTACATTTAAAACTTCTTACGTCGTTTGTTACAATTCAACATTTCGACTAGTATGGAAAATGTCATTTCATGTGAATTAAAATAAAAAATAACATATATTATATTTTATAGATATTAGTTTTAGGGTTTGATTAGGTAATTATTATCTTAGTAAGCTAGACGATATCGTTAACTTTTTAATCAGCGATCGAATCAGTTGAGTTATCATGCTGCTTGTAGAATTCTAAACATCTTAAGCTTTTATTTTCATGTCCTTTTCATAAACCTAGTGTAAACATAATATCAAACAAATCAAACGCGATGGCTTACTTTCTAAAAGCTTTATTTAGGATAAACGTTACCTAATTTACAAGGTTGAGAAGCATACACGTGAATGTGAATCGACTTAGATGAGTACATATATTAAAATCAAGAAAGGGATCGATCGGACTATATGAAGAGGTAGCTTTGATATAAACTTAAGGATTGGCTCCATTGAAAAGAGGTTGTGTTAATGCAACATCTGAAAAAGATGCCATTGGCTCTTGTGGTCCATAACTAGGAGTTCCAGACAACAATGATGCAGATGCATCACACAATAAAGTAATGCACATATCTATATATGTGTACATCAAAATTCAAAGCTTTCACAAGACATGGTTCAAAATGGCTATATCTTAGATTCACACTTTTTGAGTGGAGATTTTGCATGTGTTTGTATGTTAAGTGACAGAATTACAATGATTTGAACTTTGAAGAAGATGATCATCAAATTGTGCGATGTGGGGTCGATGTCTTGTATAAACATTTTGAAACTGTATATCAACTTCACGGTATAAAGTATATTCGATATATATTGTTTGAAACTGGTTATGTCGGGTTTTGCTATGTTTAGCCAAATCTTTTTGTAGAACTTTAGGTCCTTTATTATATTTAGTGACAAAACCGTAAGCTTCTTGTTAGAGATCTTGATTAAGAACTAAGAAAATTTGTCGAAAAAATGAGTAATATGTTTTGATTTAGTTGCTAGACTCTTTTGCTTTAGGTATAATGTTGAACATGTACTTTGAACCTCAAAGCTTTCTTCAGGTATATGATTAATAGCTTCTTCAACATTCTTTTAACGGCGAAATTTTATTAATTGCAACAACAGGAAGCCAAGAACCTATATACTCAAAGATCATAACAGAAAGTTATTACAAAGAGACTGGATTCTTGATCATTTATCAAAATTGTTTTCTAAATATTTCTTGTACTATTGCAACAAAATAAAATAGAATAGTGTAACTTGTGACTAATATTTGTACCTTTAAATAAGAAGTTATAGAGTGGGCGCACCCATGTCTCTAGTTATTATTGCATCGACAATTTTGGTACACAGCTAGATTGAGGGTTATCTTCCATGAGAGATATTTTGTTTCAACATTAAATTTTTGCCTTTTCGTCCTCAAAGGTTAGAGTAATCCCAGGGGCACGGAACTAGGGGGTTTTCGGAGGTTGAAAAAAACTCGTTGAATGTTTACCGCTTCTTGTAAATTCTCGTTAAAAATTCTTATTTCTTTAAAATGAATCTGATCTTGAAAGTTTGCGTCACTCAAATACATGTTTTTTTCCGGTTAGTCCATTAATATGTCAATAGTGAATATTGTTAGTGTAAATATTAAGATATTTAAACTAAATAGTTTCTTATGTTTTAATACTGAAAAAAATGTAACTTCTGATATATAACGTAATATGTCTAGGTTACTTGTAACCATAAATCGTCAAAACATACATTCATCAACATCTCTCAGTGTTTCGAGTATTCTCATGCTTCAAACACATGTTCGAACATATTTGCAGGGCCGTCCCGTGAAATTGTGAGGCCCTGTGCCATAATCCGAAAATAGTGCCTTCGGATCTGAAATTTGAACTATTCTTAAAGTTAGCAACAAGTGATTCCGTATTTCATCAGGTTTTAATATATATCAAATAGCAACTTACTAACCATATTATAGTTTAGTACATCTTTTTCTTTCTTTTTTATTTTTATGTATAATTATAAAAGATATTGCTAAAGCATTTATTTCTAAAACATGTTTGGCACTTAAAATATAGTTTTCTTGTGAACTGTGAGTTCAAATTTTTTCATACTTTAAACAACATAAAATAGATACAAAGTTTGAAGTGATCAATTGTAAAAGATAAGGGGCTCATCTAGGACTTAAATAAAATAGTGCTAACAAACACATAAAAGTGTAGGGCTCACAAAAATATTTATTACTCCACAATACAACTTCTGGTTGTCTTCTTCATCAAAACTGAGATCCACTTTTCTCCATTAAAACGCAGGTAGAGAATTTTTTTTCGTCTATTGTAAAACTATTATATTTTCTACCCTAAAGCATCCTCTAAAGATATTAAATTCACAAAATATGAGTACCGAAGTTTTTGACATCGGGGGCCCCTAAAAAATGGAGGTCCTGTGCGGTCGCCCACCCCGCACATGCTCAAATCCGGGCCTGCATATTTGTTATATTGCATTATGATCAAACCATAAAACAAACCATTGAGAATGTTTAAAATATACTTTGAAGTCATTAAGTATTTACAATTTCAATCATTATCTTTCGAACATCATTTTATATATCAAAGTTGCATTTATTTATTATACATTGCATCAAAACACTTTCATCATCTTATAAAATCTCTTGCATCATTTTATATAACCTTACATATTTTTATAAACTTTCACAAAAAAAATATTTACTTTTGTTTAAACAAATTACTTTCCTTTAAACAAAATGTTTTAATACCACACTTGATCTACTAGATAGAATCTTGTCCATTGAGAATGAATTCAAGCTTGATCTTGCATGAAAAAAGGGATTAACCATTTTGGTAATAATCTAAGACCAAAGATGAAAGCAATCAAATGTTTTCTTGCATTAAACATTTCATAATCCATTTTTTGCAAAAATCTTTCACTTAAGTAAGTGATTCAAATAACTCACCTAGTTTACATAAATCTCCCATTAAAGGGAAAACATGTTTTACTTTGTTAATGAAAACCAAATCAATTTTGACCATCTAGCTATTATTCCTCGTTGGAAAATAATTCAAATCCAATCTTTCATTGAAAGATGGATTAGCCATTTTTAATAATAAACCAAAACTTAAATACTTGACCATCTAGAAGTCATCTTCTCTATTGAGAATTTAAACAGACATAATCTTGCATTGAGAAAGGGATTAAGACCAAAGAGGTAAGCATCAAAATTGTTTTTGCGTGGAAAACATAATTAGTCAATTTAGGGTATTGGGTGTCTAACAATTCAAATAACAATTTTGCCTTCTTCTTGCTTATTTAAGCAATCCTTTTGCATACACTTTGTTTTAACCCTTGCAAAAAACGTTCAAGCTTTTGCAATAAAACTTAACACTATATTTAGTCTTCAAACTCTCGTTAACATTTAATCATAATGCTTCTAACTCTCATTTTGTTGAAAACATATTATCACTTGATGATCCATCAAAGTAAGCTTAGAGTTCTTGCCATCCTCATTCACCAAAGCACACTTGCATTTGATGATTCACTACTACAAGATTAGATCTCTTGTCATCTTAATCCATTGAATGCTTCTTATCAATAGAAGTTTAACCATATCAAGCTTAGATATATCGATGTTTGGATTAGGCATTCATATCCATTAGACACCATGTCTTAGATCATCATGATACAACACCATATATCACCATTATACAACACCTTGTATCACTCATTATATTCCAAACTAGAGGTTAGGTGGTTTATGTGTTTTGGCCTAAAAACACAAGAGTAATAGGTTTGTTATGTTGGGCCATAAAACATAACGGGTTTGGTTATGCCCGAAGAAGGACTCGATATCTAGCTTAGTATCGGTAAACATCGTAAGCAATGTTGTAAGGTTTTCTCCGTCGAGAAGGAAAATTGTTGACTTAGTGAAGTAACTCTTGAGTCGAAAACTCGGGGAGTGAAGTAGGGCTAAGAGGAACTTCGTGACCGAACAACTATAAATCATCATGTCTAGTTTGGTCTTTCTTTTACTCTTTCTTTTACTAATCGTTTTGTGTTTATATTTGTATTGTGTTTATGTTTGTGTTGTGGTGATATGTTTTCTTTTTTGCTTTATATTATTTTTATAGTTGTAAAGTTATTATTGCTACTTTTCATATTGCATCACATTTATCGGTTCTTTTATACGAGAAAATAAGTTTTTAAATGGAAACATATTCAACCCCCCTCTTTACGTTTTCCACAACCTGTATCAGAGCCTCGTCGCTCTAGTTTTTTGAACAATATGGTTTTTAAAATGGAGTACGATTCATGTAACAAACAAGGTTTTCCACTCACGCGTTGCTGCGGAGTGTCTGTATACGATACCGTTACATTCTGCGTTGCGACAAATCCTGTTTTTTATATTAACATATCTTCCTAAAATGCACATCATTACAACAAATCCTATTACATTTATCATGCACAAATGACTATCAAAGTGTCACACACAGTGTTACAAAAGAACTATCCACTTTACATTTAACATACCGTTCTAAAACGTACATTGTCACCACATAATTCAAAATGCTTAAAACATCATCAAACTTATACAAATCAATAATAACAAAAAAACATACACTCTACAACTGCCAAGTTCCTATATTTAACATCGGCCAAAAAACCGAAAAAAGAAATATGGAAGAAGCACTTGTATCTCGATTCCTGAAACAACAAAACAACCAAACAAACGCCATTCCTTCATATTCAACCATACAACTGAAACTACAGAACCACACAAAAAATATACATTTAGAAAACCATGCTTACAAAGAAGTTCTTAAGGACTTTCCAATTCCTAATGCATAATTGCCCACTAGTTCCAACAACTCGGCGTCAAACGAATCTTGTATGTGAGCCTATCGTAATAAGTTTGCTCCACCCAACAAGACATTGTTCACCTTATATTTAGAATATGCACGATATGTAAAACATGCATCGTAACATTGATGTAAGGAGTTTGGAAGAAACTGATATAAAAATATTCTAATAAGCGTGTGAGGAGATGTTCTGCCATGAAGAAGCTCATATAATGACCCCCGCATGACCAAATTTCCCTACACAAGCATCATAGAGAACAATTATAGCAATTTCTTCCACACTCCTTACCCCAACATCAATGTGTCCTGTATAAATATATGCAATATTCTTTGTGCAAATAAAGTAATGTAATTAAATGATTTTAAGTGAATATATCATACAAGTTTTATCAAAAATTATATTGTCGCAACACGCAAACATTTTTTTTTTTTTTTTGAAAAGGCAATAGATTAAAAGAGCGACAAGGCCACACAGGTCAAAACAACAAAAGCAACTAGCCCATTCCCACAGACCAAGAGGACCCAACAAACCAAATCAACTACTCAAATGGTCAATGGGAAAACACTAATATTTCTCGTTGAATTGCAAATGACATAGAAAAGGGTATTATAACCTGGAAAGACAAAATACCTGTCGGTAAATTCTATATGAGATAGCACACATGAACATACATGGATGATAAATAAACAAAATATAATCATATGCTATACATGTGGTATGTATATGTTAGTATGTACATATGTCATATTCAAGACACCTAATTTTGAAACTGATATTAGGGAACATCCCCGATGGTGACTCTTTTATCTTAATTTTACAACTCCTCTTGAAAACAAATAAAAAGAGGGAGACCAAAGACCTCTCTAAACATGTTAAAGAATGAAGTTAGTGTTTCATAAGATTGTGACCTTTTTCTTGTCCCCTACCAAAACATTGATAGTTTGATACATATCCATCACACTTCTTCAATTCTAAATTTTCATCCTTCAACTTCTTTTTGTTTTCATTTGCTTGTTTTACTTTTTATGCCTTCCAACTTTCGGTTTTTAAATAACCATTTTATATGATATCGACTTTACACGTTTTCGTCTGAATAACGTTTTATTTCGAGAGTTTTTGGTCCGTTTTATATTTTTCGTTTTCGCCATTTTAACGATCACCACCTCAAGCATTTCAGTTTTCACATTTTTTATATTTTCCGCATGGGCAATCAAAGAGACAAATTCATACGTACGTACTTGGATGGGTGAATGTTAGGGTTAACATTTCAACAACGTGCTTATTGGTTTTATAAGACATATACAATCGTTAGATCTAAAGCTGTTTTGATTATGTTATAAATGCTGGTTTTCATGGTGGTGGGCACATTTATGAGAAATTTCCGACTCGTTAAATTGATTATGTTTAGTTGTGAATGGTAATTTATTTATACTGCATATTTTTTTAGACAAATATATAAATAACACTAGTAATATGCTAGAAATTACAACGACGCTAAATGAGGTTGATTAAAATGACTAGAACTACGACGACCCTAAAACCTAATACTGATTAAAACAACCTTAAGAAACTACAACAACTTATATAGGGAAGATCCAACAATCAAAAGAGGTACCCCGGCTTGTTATCAAAACCTAACACGTACAACGACACATAAGTACATAGCCTTTTATTGGAAATCACTTGTTAGAAAGCATAAAAACGAATAAAATTCAACCATGACACTGACAACTGAGTATATCACTTATTTTGCGACAAACTAAAATGTGCGACTCAGCGCCCCTCAAAGAATCTCATCGTCAGCGATATCAAGTTAGCCTCCTTAAATTGGATCTCTTGTAGGGCAAAGAAATCTAATCTAAAGTTGATATGATTGAGTGGTTAAGACGAACCACACAACTCTCTTTGTGATTAAACCTTGTGTACTTAATTGTTCAAGAAAAATACATGAATACTTCCCGAGTGGACGATGTATATTTTATATATGTGTATATATGTTCCAAGATTGGAAATTATCTGGAGGTTTTCAAATGCATGCATGTTCATTGTGACAAACATCCCATTCTTTGTATGGTGACTCTTTGGGATAGGGTTTCCCACTTGGGCTTTGTGTTTGTTTCTTTTGGCTTTCGTGTATCATTTTGTTCGCAAGTGGTACACCACATTCTCAATTACGTAGCTAGATCCAGGCATGTATGCATACGCTCACACACACATTCTTTTTGTAGGCAGCAACAATACAAAAACCCAACTCAATATTAGACAAACATAGATTTGAAATTACTCAACTGACCCTAGGGTATAGTAATTATGATATATTTTTTTGGCATTCAAGCCAACTAATCCATGGGTTTGAACCAACTGTCACACAAACTTATACCGGTAAAACTATATTTCGTTTGTTAAAAAAACTCATTTAAAAGAGCCCATGTCCTAAGCGGTTAAATTTCAACATCAAATTTTTAAAGGCATCATTAGGTTTAAATCGGTGGAACTTTTGAGATGGTCTTTTTTGGTGGTCGTTTCTTGGTGGTTGCTTTAATTGGTAGTTTGATCGGCAAGTGTTTTTCGATGGTTAGATTGTGGTGATCAATGGTCTCAAGTCATGACCTTGACAATTCTATTCCAGTATTTTCACTTGGTCTAAAATCAAAAATCGATCGTGATCTTGACAACAAAGTGATTTGAATTTTCACTCGTGGATCTACATAGAAGTTGGAAAATGGAAATCATTTTCGAATTAGATTGATTGGATTTTCAATCCTAAGACATAGATGTACAAAGATTCTCATTCTACTTTTTAGTACAATCAATCACAAAATTTGGATCCATTGATTGTACATTTATAAATACAAGGATGTATAAGACATTTACTTACTCATAGTATATGGGTGGACTTGATGTTGTGCTATATATTTCACACAGAAACATATTTTTTACTAGAGAGATTGAAGACTTGATGGAAATTACATAGGTTTATCTTATACACAATCTAAGTTCAAAAAAAATCTTATACACAATCCATATCTTTGCAAAAAAGATTTAATCATTGGAAAAAAATTGTTCTAAGTGAAATTTTGAATCTTATGCAAAACAAAAAAGAAGGGAGAGTAGTGTTTTTATTATCCTTACATAATAGTGTGTGTGGATGAGAACAAGTGCACCAAAAGTGGTTTTATTGACATGAAGATAAATTTGGCACTATAAATGTGTATATGTAAATGCAAGTGGTAGCAGTTTATTTTGGTCCCCCTTTTCTATCTTTTTCACACTCAACAACTGACCATCACTTTTAATGGCAAAAGAGGTGAAGAGCTTTGATGAACACATTTTCATCTCCTTCTTTTCTTATAAAACACCAACAAAAATCAAATTCAACTTTTGAAATTTCAACACTTTATCTAAGTTCAAACCACATAAAACTATGCAACATTCTTTGGATCAATCTCTTTATTTTAGAAAAATAGAATGAAAGGAAATGTTGAACAAATTTTTGCTCTCAAAAAAAATATTGTTACATCTTCCTACATTTTATATGTACTAATCTTTTGTATCTCTTTTCCTTTTGTATTATCAATTATTTCACATGTCAAATCTCTACTACATATAAAAGCAAATTTGCTTATTCTTAAAACTTAAAAATACTTAAAAACAGTAAAGTAATTTGTCTAATCTATCCTTTAATACCCCTTTATACTTCTTAAACGTTTATCTTAAATGCCAACTTTAAATTATCAACTAATAAAAACAATGTCAACTAAGAATTGGAGACTTAAAAAAATATGGCTTAACATTGGCATAGAATTAAAAATGGAGATTAAGAAATGAAAACTTATAAAAACACTGTTTTACAAATATGATGCTTCTTTCTATTTTACAAATATGCATACACGGTTTTATTATTTTTATTATTTAAAACCATAACATTTTTTTTTTTGCTTTTATGATAATTCATAGTTAAGTTGAGGAGATAAATAGTCAAAAAACTGTTGATGTTGATGTTGTGGTTAGTGAATTGTGAGAGCATCCACTATGGATGTTTAAGAATAGGTCTAAAAACTTATGAAGAGGTCTAAGAATTTTTGTACCATAGTGAGACACCATTTTATGCCTAGGTGTCATGAAGAGGTCTAGGATTTTGGAGAGGTCCAAGAAATGTATTATGAATTAATGTTGCAACAATTTACAAACCTCAAAAGCTTTATTCCATAGTCGGAATAGGTTCATAATATGAAAAGTTTTATGAATTAATGACATTATAAGATGTGACAATTTTATAAACCTTTTAATAGGTTCGCCATAGTAGATGCCCTGATCTTTTATTTATCATTTGTTGTTTCCCTGCTTTAGTTCATGGTTATTTATATAACACATACTTGTGCACTGCTTTTGTTTGTTTATATACAGTGGCGGTGATTAACATGTGCAAGTGGGGCAGCCACACAAAGCCACCATTTGTGAAGGGCCTCCGATTCAGTATACGTCAATTAGTATTTTTACATGTTTAAGTATATTTATACATGTCTAACTTGAAGATTTTATAGCCCTTTTTAAATATTATGTGAGGGTGCTTCCGATTTAGTATATGTCCATTAGTATTTATACATCTCTAAGTATATTATGTTTTAACTTTTCCATAATGGTTAAGCTTTTCGTAATTTACGGGCCTCATTCGTACTTTCGCACAGGGCCACCAAATCAATGGGACGACCCTATTTATATACAACTTCATCCGCTCCCAATCCCGCTAACGATCCCGCTCCCAATCCAATCCGTTTTTCAGTCTCAATTTGTTAAAGTGGAACTGGGATGATGTTATTTTCATCTTGGATAATGATGAAAATGATGAAGACATGCCAACACCAATTGTTGAGAATCAAGTTTTGGTATTTGGACGGAAAAAATTTACAGTTTAATTGATGAAAGTGAAACTGATGAAGATTAATAGTGGAGCATATTGATACTTATATTTCTTCTCAAAGTTCACGTTACACGAAACATTTAACCACAATATCGCAACTATAGATGTTTGCCACTAAAAAGAATATCGTTGTTATGCACGATTACTCATCTAGTAATATAAATAGTATCACATATATATATATATATATATATATATATATATATATATATATATATATATATATATATATATATATAACTCAATTTGTATGTATCACCGTATACATAGATTTGGTTTTGATACACCCCAACTTATTACTCATTGATTGCATTTTGACTTGGTGTTGGTGTTTTGGATATCTAATTAGTCATATGATGGTTGTAATTTTTAGCATGGTATTAATCATGGCATGTAATTATATGATTGAAGAATCTTATGTTTAAGATCACAACTATAACTAGAATGATACTATTTAATACTCACCCGTTCTAAAATTATTGTATACCGACAAAAAACACAAAATTTAATAAAAAACATTATCATTAGAGTTTTCTCTCTCATATTTTTTGTACTATGACAATTTTACCCATAACTAATTAATTTATAACCACTTTAAAGTTTGATAATAATAAATTCAAGTGAGGGTAATATGGTAAACTTGATTTATATTCACTATCCATTTATGAAAGGGGACAATTAATTTGGGACATTCTAAAAAAGAAACGTGGACAATAAAAATGAGACGGAGAGAGTATTAGCTACTTGTAATTGTGCATTGGGGTCCATACATGCAGAAGGTACAATTACGATCTATGATTTAAAGGGCTTGTGGGGGTTACTTCAATTAAACCAGAAGCTACATATCACACTCTTCTTCCCTACCTTATAGAGCCTCAAGAAAATGACATCTCATGTAATGAAAACTATATTTTAAATGACACTATTAAATACTAATATATTTCAACATGTTTGAATTCATGATACAAAAATCATAAAAGATTTGTTCATGATATCATTAAATTAAGTACCATTACTGAATATGAGAAGAGGAATGATGTGCAAAGAGGTACAAGAAAGAGGATGTTATTGGAAAGAGAGATGTGAAATAACATTAATTTAGCTATTTATGATAATACTTTCAAGAAAACCCCACATATGTATGGAACACATTTCAGACTACCCCTTTTTTTGAATCATATCATCATTGCCTTATATGTATTCTACTCAATGGGTAAAAACAAAATACATATGTAGTTTGTTACTCTTACCATGTATGGAATTGTTTTCTACACATACATTGCTCAAATTGCATTGGCAAGTATTGAAAGATATCTAAATTGGTACTAGTATTTATTTCTATCATTATATCTGCGACACTTGATGTGAGTAAAATAGATTCTATTGCTGGTACTATTCCATTTATAGTAATGCAAAGCTGTAGTCATGATGTTCATACACTTCAACCAAATTCTTATGTTATAAAGTTACAAAAATATTCTATATTTAGTAAGAGACATGCCGGCTAATGCAACAGGGTATATGACCAATAAAAGAATGCTATCATCGATATACTCACATGTTTGATGACTCACAAGTGACTTAGCGGTAAAAGACATCACTGTTATCATTAAATTATGAGACATGTTAAATTTAATTCTTGCTTGCTGCAAACAACTATAATGTGCTTATGTGCCTACACCAACTTTCGAAAAAGGGATGGGTTGATCTAGTTTGTGTATGTGTGACGGTGGGCTCTAACCCCGTAGATTAGTCGGCTAAAAGATCTGAAGTTATTTTACATGAAAAATAAAAATGAAACAGGCGACGAACACGTTAACTTTAAATCGATACACTCTGAAACTAGTCATCATTTTTACTTTGCAAATATCAACTGTAATTGTGTTTGTAATACAATATGCCGAAGGGTAATAATTTAACACATAAACTATTGTTAGTTTCAAACTTGTGGTCGTATTTTGCTACTTGTTATTTTGTTATATTTTCATATGACTCGATGCAGTTGACTCTCTAAAGTATCACCAACAGGGTTTATGGAGTGCAGAAAGTGTTATGTAAAGAGTATAAATGTTTTGCATACCTACATTTCACTTCACAGCAAATTATTTATACGATCTGAACACGTGGTCTTTCGGTGATAATAAAATAACCTTACTAGCTAGTTACTACAGTGTTTAGGCATAGCCATTGAAGGTTTCACAATGGACCACATTGGCAGGGATCGAGAGGGATGGGTGGAGTCATCCAATATGAATTTAAACCAAAACAACCAACAAAGCTATAAAGAGCCATCACCAACTAATAGTACCAATGTTGGTCCTCAAAGTGTCATCATATCTTTTAGACACTTTTGTCATATTCTTAGAAACTAATTGCATTGCTCTTGCATACGTTACATGGACCACAATCTCTAAAGCATTTTGCAAACAATGGAAGTTAAAACATATATACCATGGAAGTGTTAGATTCGGAAAATGTAATTGGATATCACTCGAACAATAAAAGTTAATGGTATTTTTAGTTTGGCCCAATACAAACAATGATAACACTAAATACAACCCTCAAATTGGAATGGGAGGACGCAAAACGCTCAAACTAGTCCGAAACTCATCAAACATGGCAAATGGAAGACCCTTAGTGAAATTATCGGTCTACTGATAGAATGAAGGAACATGCAAAATGCGAACCTGTCTAGTAGCAACCTGATCCCGAACGAAATAAATGTCAATCTTGATATGTTTCATGCATTGATGACGCACGGATTTGAAAGATAAATAAACCGTACTAACATTATCACAATAAATAATAGTGGCAGAATGTAGAGGAGAGTGAAGCTCTCGAAGAAGATTCTACAACCAGGACATCTCAGTCACTGCATTGGCAACACCGCGATACTCAGCCTCTGCACTAGAATGAGACAGAGTGTATTGCCTCTTAGATGACCAAGACAGTAAATTGTTATTAAGGAAAACAAAATAACCTAAAGTAAAACGACGAGTAGTTGGGCAGCCTGCCCCTTCAGCATCCGAATAGCTAACCAGGGAAGATGTCGAGGAAGAATACAACTGAAGACCATAATCCAAAGTGTTGCGAACATAACGTAAGATCCTCTTAAAAGCCGCAAGATGAGGCTCCCGGGGATCATGCATATAGAGACAAACCTATTGAACAACATGAGACAAATCAGGTCTAGTGAATGTGAGATACTGTAAAATCCCAGCAAGGCTCATGTAAAGAGTCGGATCAGCAAGCGGAGTGCCATCAGCCCCCAACTTAGACTACCTATCAATGGGAGTCCTACACGAATGACAATTGCGCATACCAGCAAGCTCAAGAACCTCTGCTGCATACTTTTTCTGGCATAGAAACATCCCCTTGGTGGTGCGGGTGACAGAGATGCCGACTTCAGTGGACCAAGATCAGTCATAGAAAAATCCTGATGTAAAGAAGCTATAATCCTCTGTATTAATGTCGTAGAGGAAGCTGTCAGCAAAATATCATCTACATATAGTAATAAATAAGTAACATCGAAGCCATATTTATAAATAAACAAGGATGAGTCACATCTGCTATGAGAAAAACCTATATGAGTAGCATAACTCGCAAAAAACTGAAACCAGGCACAGGGTGCCAATTTAAGGCCATATAACGATCGATGAAGAAGAAAAACATGATCAGGATGCCGAGGATCCCGAACACCAGGAGGCTGATGCATATAGACAGTCTCAGATAAAGTAACATGGAGAAAAGCATTCTTGACATCGAGCTGATGAACAGGCCAATACCGAGAAGCAGCGAGACTAAGAACCGTCCAAATAGTGGCCGGTTTAACAATCGGGGTAAATGTCTCATCATAATCAGCACATAGTTGTTGATTATTCCCATTAGCGATAAGGCGAGCCTTGTACCTGCTTAAAGATCCATCTGTAAAATACTTGGGCTTAAACAACCACATAAAACAAACGATGTTCGCGTCAGGTGGTTGTAGCATAAGAACCCAAGTATTATTTTTAACTAAAGCATTGTATTTGTCAGGCACATCACATTACCAATTAGGATCTTTGATTGCGATAGTGTATGCTTTGGAATGGGAGAAATGGTGGACACATGATAATTATAATGTGAATTTTTTGTATTAGTACCAACATGAAAATGTGTGATCATGGGATGAGTTGAGGTTTGGTTTGGATGAGGATTAGGCGCGGTTGGATTAGGCATTAAAAGAGGACGTGGGTTGGGTTGTTGGGCCGGTAGTAACCGGTGTGATGTTTGGGTCAGTAGTAGGAGGGATACGAGTAGTTAGGTCGGGAATAACTGGTGTGGAGAGTGTCTTTGGTGGTATGAGAGAGGAGAGTTTGGCTGGTGGGCTGGACATGTAGTGTTAGACCGGTATGGACCGGTGTGGTGGTTAGGCCTGTGGTATTTGGAATAGGAGTTGAGCCGGTGGTATTTAGAATAGGAGTTGGGCCGGTGGTATTTGGAGCAGTGTCGAGAAAGGTGTAGGAAGGGGCATCATTAGGTGTGATGGACTCGGATAGAAAAATGGTCTCATCAAAGGTAACATGACGGGAAATGATAATTTTGTTGGTGGAAAGGTTAAGACAATGAAATCTGCGGTGGTTTGATGGGTAACCAAGGAAAATAAATGGAATGGAGCGTGGGCCAAATTAATGTTTGGTGTCAATGTGGGAATAGCACAAACAACCAAAGACACATAAAAACGTGTTGTTACGTTTTGTGTTATATAGGCGAAAATGAGGTGTGTTGTTATTTATAGCGGTAGATGGTAAAATATTTAAAAGGTAGGTGGCCATGTGAAGGGCTTCGACCTAGAAATGAGGTGGAAAGTGGGATTGGAAAAGTAAGGTACAAATAAGGTTGTGTATGTTGATTCTAAAATTGACCAAATTATCCTTCACCAAGTATTTGACACATAAAATACAACCTAAGTCACTAGCTGATAAAATCAGAGAGCTAGTCCACTATCTGATTTAGTCTAAATGTAAACTATGAGCAAATTTTACTCCCTGACAAGGATCAGCACTGATGATCACTATCAGCTATCTCGCAAAGATATACACCTCAACGATCAAACCTCAGATGAGTTAAAGACCAAGACCACTTGATATAATCAACCACTATTATAAAGAAAAGCGGGTCTGACCAAAAGAACTCTCTGAGTATCTTCACTTGTCATACTATAAACAAACTCAAATATGTTGTATACTTTTTGGGAAAACAGTCAAGCTTCAAAGAAGACGAAGTCCAAACTGAACAAAAACACTTTATGACCTGATGCTGAGTCAGCTAGCAAATACTGTTGGGTTCAGTGAATACCCAAACCCTTTAATTCTAGGATTTTAATAGAAAATACCCCAAGTGTTTATAACCTTAAACATTAACAGGTCACTGAGAGCATAGCCACTCAGTGAGTCATCTTCAGGATACTCAGTACGAGACGAAGAAGTAAAGTCTCTCCACTCAGTGAGGCGGAACTCAAGGGGTGTAGACTGAGTCAAAAAGAAGATGGTGGATTCAGTGAGTGATGACAATAACTCACTGAATCCCTAAACTCCTCATCAACTATTACCACTAAAGACAAAACTGAAGATCAAGACTAAAGGCTAAGAAGACTGAAGAATGAGCGGGACAAGGCGGGATACGTTTGAACAGATAAGACCAAGTCCTTATCAGCCCAAAGTTAAACTTTCCTTGAAACGCTAACATCCAGGATCAGTGTCATCACTAACAAGAAGAAAGAACCCTTGTATCTTACTCAAAATAGCCTATGTAAACAGAGACAAAATACATCAGTATTTTGTCTTCTGAAACCTTGTCAGTTTGTCCTTTAAGATAGAGTCAAAAACTATACTTGTATAAATAGCCATAAGGTTGGAGTGAAAGATTAAGCTTGTGCATTAATTGTGAAAAACACATACAAGCATCTTTCACTCCTCAAATACGACTATGTCCCTGAGATAGCTTAGTGGTACCTGAATAGTTATGCTTAGACTTAGCCTAAGCTTGTGAGGAGTTACACCATACTTGTCATTTCAATCCAAAGTAATATTCCGCAAGTACTTGGGTAATGTATTCTTTTTTATTCTTTTTAATAAAGAATATAAACGTTGGAAAAATCCTTTGTGTTTTATCTTATTAAAACTTATCTTAATGTGCTTTACTTCAGTCATGATTCACAATTAGTAGTATTTACTGTTTTAAGCTATTTGCGAAACGTGATCAACAAGTGGTATCAGAGCATTCTGATTTATAAAACCTTTTTTTTCAAGCCTCTCAAAAACGTTTTTAAAATCAGGATCCAAACATGGCTGAAAGTGATGTACCCCAACTTGTCGACAAAAAGGGTGGAGCCTTTGCTGCTGTTGCCCCTCGACTCGAAGTTGGCAAATTTAACAAGTGTAAGAAGCGAATGCTTTGCTACTTGACTGGAATGGAACCTTACTACATTAAGTGTATTAATGAAGATCCATTTGTCCCAAAGACTGCTGAAGGTTTACCTAAACACGAAGCTCATGGACTCAGATGAGAGGGGGTGGTCAACGGGACCGAGGCTCAAAAGCATCATCATATCTTGTCTTCCCGGTGATGTAATGGAGTCTGTCATAAGTTGTAGTACTGACCAAACAAACTGGAATGACTGGTCCACGGTATGAAGGTCCCTCACATACCAAGGAAAACAGGATTATGGACCTGAAACTTGAGTACAATACCTTCAGGGCTAAAGACTCAGACACCCTCTCTCAAACTTACACCCATTATAAAACTTTGTTAAATGAATTGTCAAATGATGGTTTCAAGTTGTATCAATATGAAATCAATGTTGGTTTTGTTAACAGTTTCCCTAAGAAGTGGTTAAATTTTTCTCAGGGACTTAGAAATGCAAATCATATTCAGAATCTTGAACTTCCTGAAATCTACGGGAAATTTGTCTATGAGGAAAACCTCATCAACAGACGATACCCTGACTTGAAAAAGTCTCAGGAAGTCAAAAAAATCCCTGACAACCACTTCAACACCAATCTCTACTGCCTTTTATTCAAACAGTGTGGTTCAGGATTTTTAGGAAAAATTAGACGATGAGGCTGATGAGAGAACAAGCGAGGAGTACCTGAATGACTTGAACATTGAGTTTCAGGAAAGGGCACTCCTTGCTAACTCCAAAAGGTTTATAAGAAGGAACAAAAGTTTTTCAAATGCTAAAGCTAATGAGGACACTGAGTGTTTTAAGTGTCACAAAAGGGTCAATATGCTAAAGATTGTTTTTCAAAAACTATTTTTGAACCCTCTTACAAACCCTCAGGGTCTAACCAGTCCTTAAGTTTTAGCAAATTTCGACCGAAAGTCTAACATTCTCATCAAAATTTTCAAAACAAATCTGATCAAAACAAAGCTGTTGATTTTGAAGCTAAGTATAGGAAAGCCAAGGCAAAACTAGAAATTCTTGAGGCTACTCCCTCAGAAACAACACAAAATGTTAAATCTGTGCAGGGTAAAAACAAGGGCCTGGTAGCTGAAGTCTTTGACTGGGATGAAGAGCCAGTCTCCTCAGATGATGAAATGGTGCAAGTCAGTGCATAGATGGCTCTCTCAGAAGAGGACAAGCTAGCTGTTGGAAAGAATCATGCTAGGAATGGTGAATGGGTTAACATCACAATGAAGAAGGTAAACATTTTACTTTCTATGGATGATGATTCAGATTGGCAGTCTTTAACGAATCATATTAATGTTGACCTTAAGTTCGTAAAAGAGCAACGATTAAATCTCTTTTCTAAGGTGGTGTTTGGGAATGCGTTTGGAGAAGGATTTTCTACTTATTGCGGTTGCATAATGACATAATCTATTTTGAAATGTTTGGAAACCATAGTTTGATAATTGCTTTTCTGCGTTCCAACAACCCAAAAACCACATTTTGGAAAAGTGACCTCACCCCTACTGCCACAAAACGCAATTTTGTATAAAGTGATTATTCACTATCAAATTACCAAACTAAACTCAAAATATATCTCACCTTGTTCCTCACAAATCTTAGTTCCAACTTGTCTTCAATTCGAGTAAGCTGACTCTCCTCTTTTTTGTCCTTTGGCGGCAACACAAATGATTATTGCAAACCATTGAATGGTATAGAATTTTGTTTATTCTAGGACACAAATGAGCCTTATCTTTGGAAAATAAAGATGGACAACGATTGCATCGGTGATGGAGGCGAATCAAGCGATGACTTGGTTTTTCATCCACTATGTGCCTTAAAAAGTATCTTTGCAACTTAAAAAGTATTAAAAATTATGGATAACTATTCAAGTGCTCCACCAGCTGTATAAAGTTACAAGATTAGTACTCTTATTATTGTAATTTTAATATTTTTTGTTAGTAAAAAGAATGTGAGTACGTTGTTATACATCATATTTTAGTAAAACTATAAATTTGTACAAAGTCGCAAATTTAATTCATAATAAAAAGCCATGCCTATTTCGGTCATTTCACTTATTAAAACTATAAATAATTTAATTTGCCAAACACTGTAAAAACTGATTATTTGATTATTGCAACATCAAACACCATAATCAAATCCAAACACTATATATCAAAACCACGTTTTGCAACAGCTGATTATCTGATTACCCGTTTTCAAAACGCATAATCAATTTTCAATAAGCAATCCCAAACACCCCCTAAGTATAACAAGTTAAGTTTTGAATTAAATAAGTGTAGGGATGAACTGCTTATTTTAAAACAAGCCAAACTTGAGGCTGTTACACTACAAATTCAAAACACTGAGTTAGTAAAACATAATCAAGCTCTTCAGGAAGAACTAAAAAAGGAACAACAAATCATTGAAAGCTAGACAGCTAAGAACCCTAGAGTCTTTGATACTGTTCAAGCCCCCAGTAGCAAAAAGATAATACTAGGAGAAGAACAACTCACTGATACTTTCAGTGAAGATCAAAGTCCCAAACCTTTTGTGTCTGCTGGTATGCTCTCCAAAAAGGAGTTGTTGCCAAAATCTAGTGATTGGGTTGAAAGGGTAAACCTTGAGAGAAAGCGTCCAAACTTTGATTCTGGAAGGATAGTTGAGCCTGAAAGTCAGGCACTCAAGAGCATGCTTGGACTCCCTGATGTACCCGAGTGATGAACACATCACCGAGTGCAGTGAATCTCAAGCACCGCTTCCACCTTTGAAATCTCTTCAGGGTGTTGCACCTAGCTCTTAGCTTACTCCTTTATAATTCAACCCTCACTCTCCAAAAGAAAGGTCAGGTCTTGGTAGAACAATTTTGAAAAGACCAGCAAAACCAACCCAAGAAGATTTAGTCCCCACTGAGACTTCCACATCTTGAGTTCCTCTTGAAGACCAAATTAAGCAGTTGACTGAACTTGTGAGGAAGTTGAGTGAAAAGATGAACTCTGCTGAGAAGGTTCCTGATACAAAAGTCAGTGAACCAAAGTCAATCTCAAGTTCCTCCAAGTATAAAGGCAACTCCAAGCCCAAACATAAGTATGATATGTGCCATTATACAAGCCATACCACTGATAATTGCTACAGAATCCTTTTTTGCATGATCTGCAAAAAGGAAGATCACATAACTTCTGATCACTTACAGTATGTAAGATCATTCAGTGAAGCAAGTCATACCTACCTTGGTCATTAGTATGCTTCATCTTCAAAGCAATCCCAAAGGCCTAAAGCTAAACCTTTTCCACCTTGCCCACACTGTGGCTATAATGATTATCATCCTGATAACTGTCTCATGAATTCTTGATGTAAAATATGTAGAAATCCAACTCATGAGACATCTCAGCATGATAAGTTCATACAAGCAAGGAGAAGTTCAAAACAACCCCGCATCACTGAGTCTTCCTCAGTAAGCAAATGCAAAACCTGTGGCAGCACACTTCACTCAACCACTGACCATGAATCCATTGCTAAGTTTAAGCAGACCATCAGACCCAAAACCACTAGTAAGTGGGTTAGAAAGAGAAACTAATTCAGTTTACTATTTGTGTAGAGACACGCCAGGGAGCCTATTTGGCATCTAGATAGTGGATGCTCAAGGAGTATGACTGGTGTAAAGGAGTATCTGCACAAGTATGTAAAGGAACCAGGACCCAAGGTAGTATTTAGTGATAACTCATCATGTCCAACTGAAGGTTATGGTTCAGTAAACTGTAATGGAATAGTCTTCTCTAGAATAGCTTATGTCAATGGTCTGAAGTACAATCTTATCAGTGTTAGTCAGTTGTGTGATGCAAAATACATAGTGCAGTTCAATGATAAACAAGGTACTATTTTCAATGCCAACAAAGAAGTTGTTCTTATAGCTCCTAGGAGAGATTATGTATATGTGCTTGACATGTCAACTCTCTCTCAGAATGGAACTTGTCTCTTTGCCAAAGCCACTGTCAACTGGCTGTGGCACAAGAGACTCTCTCACTTAAACTTCAAAAAGATTAACAACTTGGCAAAACAAAACAAAGTCCTTGGTTTACCATCACTGGTTTTTGCAAAAGATAAACCATTCTCAACCTGTGAAAAAGGAAAACATCACAGAGCATCATTCAAAACAAAACAAAATTTCTCCATCAAAAGCTGCCTTCACCTCCTGCATATGGATCTATTTGGACCTATCAGTCCAAGATCAATCCAGCATGAGAAGTATACACTTGTCATTGTTGATGAGTTCTCAAGATACACTTGGGTATACTTTCTTTCCAAAAAGAGTCAGCGACTAAAACCATAATGTCATTCATCGGGAAGATTGAAAACCGAATGACATTACAGTTAAACAAATCAACCGACAACGATGCGAGTTCGAAATCAAGAGATTGAGAGTTTCTGTGATGAAAAAGGAATTTCCCAAAATTTCTCATCTCCTTATACCCCTGAACAAAATGGGGTAGCTGAAAGGAAAAACAAAACTCTCATTGAGGCTGCTAGAACCATGTTAAATGGCTCAGCACTTTCAAAGCACTTCTAGACTGAAGCTGTTAAAACAGCCTGTTACATTCAAAACATGTCAATCATTGTCAAAAGGCATAACAAAACCCCGTATGAGAACTTCAAAGGAAGACTTCCTGATATCAGCTACTTTCATGTGTTTGGGTGTCATGTGTTCATTCACAATCACAAGGATCACTTAGGCAAATTTGATGCAAAAGCTGATGATGGATATTTCTTAGGTTACTCACTGATATCTAAAGCCTTCAGGGTGTTTAACACCAAAAGACAACAAGTTGAGGAAACCTTCCATGTCACCTTCGATGAGAGAACTGAAAGCATCAGGTTCACCAATACTTCAGTGGAAGAAATAGGAATTGATGACTCATCTAGATACCCTCCTGATGAGTTCAACTCTGAAAATAATTCCTCATATCAAGCTGATGCTGACATCTCATACTATGTTTTTCCTCACAACCTTCCTCAACCAACCATCAGTGAATTCATTGATAATCCATCAGTACTTACTGGGATAGGTAATACCGAACCAAATGTTCAGGAACCTGTAACTCATGAACCACAGCCTGAACAACAAACTACCTCATCAAATGATCTTCATGTTTCTGTTGCTCCAACCCTTGAACCCACTCCTGAGCGTCCAGTGACCTCATCAAGCTCAGATCCTAGACCATAAATTAAGTGGATGTTGGGTTTATTAATTTGATGATACAAAACAATAAAGAATGAAACATCAAGGGCTTAAAGTGACAAAGATGAAACCTACAAAAAGATGGAAGGACTTGCTTGCAAAAGAAGATTTATTATTTAGTCCTTCGTAGAGATTTGTAAACCCTAATCTTCTAGTATATAAAGAGGACATGGGGTGTAGGTTTTATTAATTAAGTCTTCCATAATGTAGTCGACTAAAGGTGTGTGTGTAACCTAGACGTGTTCCTATAAATGTCTAGGGTTTAGAGTTTGTTTAGTCTAGCTTCAAGAATCTCTTGATTCCTGTTACAGATTAAGTGTAACCGTATTATTCTGATCAAATAATATTTGAAGCTTGTTATGAAGAAAAACCTTGTTCATAATAACGTTAATTCATTGTTGAATATTCCGCTTTCGTTATTGTGTGTCAAGATGTGAACACCAAAGGTGTGTGTGTTTAGCCTAGGTGTAAAGTATAAAAGCCTAGGATAGTTAGTTAGTATTTAGTCGACTAGAATAGTATTTAGTCGAATATTATTTAGTATTCGATTAGTATTAGAGTGTTTAGTTAGAGATGACGACGAGAAACCTTTAGCAATAACATTGATGTTCTTATTATTCCGCTGTGCATTCATGTTTGTCTTTGTTATTGTTATCCCTAGATGAGCTTATAAAAGATCTTCACAATTGGTATCAGAGCTTGGGGAGCTCGTTACCTAGGGATTCACAAGGTTTCTTGGCGAAAAAGAAAGAAGAAAATCAAGTTTACGCAAAATTCGTAACTTTCTGCAGCACTGTTTTGGAACGATCATAACTTTTTCGTTAACTGTTGGATCGTGATGAAATTTTTGGTGGAAGTTCTCCATATACCCATCTAACTTTTCACTGGAGGGATCGTCGATCAGAGCTTTTATGTGAAAGTTATTCAGTGTCGAATATGGCTGCAGAAGGAGGTTTTCAAAATCGATTTTTAGGGTTTCAGTTGTTGATTTGTCTTTATCATTGGTAAATATGTGATTTCATGGTGGGGAGTTTTTGATTTTTACTACTATTGATTAGTATTACTACTGATGGTTTAGATTACTACTATTTTAAGTTCATTTTTAGTTGCGGAAAACTTCATGGAGGGTAATTTGAGACATTGGAAGGATGAATTGGATGTGTGGAATTGGATCATGGTGGTCAAGATCGAGTTTGCATATGTTCCCTATTTGTTGATAACAAAAAGGGGAAGAGATGTTGGAGTGGCGTAGCATGGATTAAGGGGAAGACAAAGGAAGACAAGAGTGTTTCATTCATGGTGAGATTTAATTATCTCAACTTCTGCTACTTCGTCTAGGGAAGTTCGTACAAGAACCGTGTTTGTTTTGTCATCATCAAATACGGGAAGATTGTTGGGTTTATTGATTTGATGATACTAAACAATAAAGAAAGAAACATCAAGGGCTTAAAGTGACAAAGATGAAACCTACAAAAAGATGGAAGGACATGCTTGCAAAAGAAGATTTATTATTTAGTCCTTCGTAGAGATTTGTAAACCCTAATCCTCTAGTATATAAAGAGGACATGGGGTGTAGGTTTTATTAATTAATTCTTCCATAATGTAGTCGACTAAAGGTGTGTGTGTAACCTAGACGTGTTTCTATAAACGTCTAGGGTTTAGAGTTTGTTTAGTTTAGCTTCAAGAATCTCTTGATTTCTATTACAGATTAAGTGTAACCGTATTATTCTGATCAAATAATATTTGAAGCTTGCTATGAAGAAAAACCTTGTTCATAATAACGTTATTTCATTGTTGAATATTCCGCTTTCGTTATTGTGTGTCAAGATGTGAACACCAAAGGTGTGTGTGTTTAGCCTAGGCGTAAAGTATAAACGCCTAGGATAGTTAGTTAGTATTTAGTCGACTAGAATAGTATTTAGTCGAATATTATTTAGTAGTCGATTAGTATTAGAGTGTTTAGTTAGAGATGATGACGAGAAACCTTTAGCAATAACATTGATGTTCTTATTATTCCGCTGTGCATTCATGTTTGTCTTTGTTATTGTTATCCCTAGATGAGCTTATAAACGATATTCACAGTGGACAAGATCTCAAGACATTGAGCTTGTGAACATCGTTGGTGAACCCACTGAAGGCATGCTCACAAGAAGCATGGCTGCAAAGTTATCAGCAGTTTCAACTAATTAGTGTCTATATGCAGACTTTCTCTCAGAAGTTGAACCCAAAAGTGTCACTGAGGCTCTGAAACATCCTAGTTGGGTTCAGGCTATGCAAGAAGAACTTCAACAGGTTTGACGAAACAAAGTCATGACCCTCATCAAATGTCCTCAGGATGTCATTGTCATAGGTATGAAGTGGGTTTTCAGAAACAAAACTGATGAAAACGACATTGTCTTTAAAAACAAAGCCAGACTTGTAGCCAAAGGTTACAGTCAACAAGAAGGCATTGACTATGATGAGACATTTGCTCCTGTTGCAAGAATGGAAGCCATCAGGATCTTCCTTGCTTATGCAACATACATGAACTTCAAATTTTACCAAATGGATGTCAAAAGTGCCTTCCTTAATGGTGAACTCAAAGAAGATGCTTATGTTCAACAACCTACTGGCTTTGAGAGTAGTGAGTACCCTGACTATGTCTGCAAGCTTGACAAAGCCCTATATACCTTTGAAACAAGCTCCCAGAGCATGGTGTGAAACTCTCTCAGCCTTCCTGATCCAAAACAAGTTTGTTAGAGGAAAGATAGACAACACCCTGTTTATCTATAGGACAAAACAAGATGTGATACTAGTCCAAGTTTATGTTGATGACATCATCTTTGGCTCAACAAATTACACACTTTGCAAACAGTTTGAAAAACTGATGATAAAGAAATTTGAAATGAGCATGATGGATGAACTCACGTACTTCTTTGGACTACAAATCAGGCATACTGATAAAGGAATCACCATCAGTCAAGAGAAATATACCAGGAATCTCTCGAAGAAATATGAAATCTCTAATTATGCCTCAGTAAAGAGTCCAATGGTCCCACCAAATAACCTTAGACCAGATCTCACTGGCAAATCAATCAATCAGACTCATTTCAGAGGGATTGTAGGATCACTGATGTATCTAATCGCTTAGGACCGGACATTCTGGTTCTCAGTATGTCTGATTAGAAGATATCAGTCTAATCCTAAGGAATCCCATCTCACTGCAGCCAAAAAGAATCCTTAAATACCTGAAGGGAACTCCAAGCCTTGGACTTTACTATCATAAATGTTCAGGGTTTGACCTTAAAGGGTATTCTGACTCTGACTATGCTGGCTGCAACATGGACATAAAAAGTACCTCAGGGTCCTGTCAATTTCTTGGAGGAAAGCTTGTCTGTTGGAGTACTAAAAAGCAACAGTCAGTGGCTATGTCTTCAGCTAAATCTGAATATGTGGCAACTGCAGGATGCTAATGTGCTATGGGTGAAAAGTCAACTCAGTGAATATGACATTCATTACAAAATGGTACCCATCTTTTGTGATAACACCAATGCTATTGCAATCTCAAACAACCCTGTCCTTCACCAAAGAACCAAACACATTGATATCATATATCATTTTATCAGGGACCACATCATGAAAGGAGACATAAAACTCCATTTCATCCCTACTGAATATTAGTTAGCTGATATCTTTACCAAACCTTTGGATGAACCAACCTTTATGAGACTGAAAGCTGAATTAGGAATGCTTGATATTGAAAGTCAACAACCTGATAACCAATCCTAATCTCAGCAGTTCTCTCTAAAAAGGTCCCTAATCCCTGAATAAAATCCCCAAACACATCTTCTCACTGAATGAGTAAGACTCATTCAAGGCCCCTGACATTGGATAAAGAGCATTGAATGAGTAACTAAATGCAGTTACTTAATGTCATAGGTTGGTAAACACACAAATTTAATATAGGAATATATGTCTCAAAAACTCTTTTGTCATCCATGTCATGGGTCCCAATCAACCTTACCTCATCCCACTTGGCATTAAATGCCCTCTCTCACAACAAATATCCGTAGGATATTTTAAACCTGCAAATGCACTTTTACTACCTGCAACTATTCTCTTGAAAAATGGGAGAAAACTGCGGGTAATGGAGTGGCTGCATTAAATGAGGTAAATGAAACATTTTCAAAAATGTCTCTACAAATCCTCAAATATGCAGAAATTAGCCTCTCGCCACTCTATAAATACCCTTCTCAAAAACATAAAAAAACACACACATAAATTGTTTATGCAATCAAACTCTGTCAAAATACTTTCAAAATCAAGAAACAATTGTGTGTTCTTTGTTTTAAAACCAGTTTAAGCAAAAACTCATCTTTGCAAACAAAGTTTTTCATCACAAACTTTCAAAAGGATTACCTTCCTTGACTGTTCTTGTCAAAATAATTAAAAAAAAAAAAAGAAAAAAACCTAAATCTTTTTCTATGGCAAGGGCAAGAACTCAAAGTCTTCAGTTTGCACCACAATGGGTAGGCGGTCTTGAAAGTGTTGAATTTAAAATGAACAACATTATAGGCAATTTTGAATACCCATATGATGTCCCAGCCTATAAGGGAATCATGAAATTTTTGCTAAAATGCCCACTAAAAAAGGCCTTTACCAATTCCCCATCTATACTGTACCAAAACTTCCTCAGGGAGTTTTGGGCAACTGCAGTGGCCTATGACCCGACACCCTCCACTGATGAGACTGAACTTAGACCCTTAAGGGAGTTTCTCATCAGGTTTTTTATTTTAAATGGGGAACAATCAGTCACCTTGGACTACAAAACATTTTTCTCTTCAATAGGGCTTGACTATAACTAAGGAAAATATGTTGCTCACCCTGACCCAGCCATTGTTAAGGCTGAGTTGGGTAAAATTGCTTTAGATCCAAAGTTTTTGGACAAAACCCTAGTCACCAAGAACTCCTTTCCACTGAACATATCAATTCTATTCAGTTGATGATGGCCTACTGCTTGATGACTGAACTAATTTCGACATAGGGGAGTCATTTACAGTGATCTCGTAACCAAGCTACAGAGCAAAACTAGGGTGAAATACGTTTCATACCCTAGGTTTATCTCTTGTGTTTTACAAGAGTTACTGGGTTGTAATTATACTCAGGATTTTCAATATGGCGCTTTACCTGCCACCCTGAGTCTTTCAAAATTTCAAAAGAACCCATCCTTAGTCAGTGAAATTGAATTGACGGCCCATATGGTTGCTGTAAACAACCAAAGGGACTCAGTGTCTCCAAACCCTGCTCCCAAAAAGAGAAAGGGGAAGTCTCATACTGGGACTAAGACTAAACCCAAGTCTCAGAGCCCTGAGGCTTCTGGAACACAGCCTAAAAGGCACAGAAAGCCCCAGACTGACAAGACACCTAAAGGAGACCAAGCAACATCCACCCCAGTGACAACGAAGGACACTGATACATCACAATCAATGCCCTTGGTCCCACTTACTACTCCCCAAGATCCAGAGGAAAACATACAACCCGCTGGTAGGGAAGCGCCTTCCACACAACCTGAGGAGGACACTCGCCAATCATAGCTTTTGTCCGAGGGCACAACCATTGATCCCAAAGACTCAGGGGGAAACAAACAACCTACTGATAGGGATCTTACTGCCACTGCTTCTAAGGATAGCACTGGGAAACTCCCACCAGTGCTTGAAGGAGCAACGAGGGATAAAGACTCAGAGGGAAAGAAACAACCCGCTGATATGGAACTCACAACCAATCCTGATTCCAGAGAAGACACTGGGAAATACCCATCAGTGTTTGAGGGGTCCTTGGGGGACAAAGACTCAGAGGGACAAAAACCACCCGCTGATACGGAACCCATAACCCCCACTGGTCTTCTAAGTGTTGCTGAGGTTCATGATATCTTGTTTTCTAATGAAGAGATGAATGCTGACAGTAAGGAGGAAATTTTTTCTGCTGGAGAGGAAATGAACGCTGATGTTCAACCACAAGTACAAGAACATCAGCCTGATCCAACGAAGCCTGAAGAGTCACCCTTCCAACCTGAAGAAGACTCATCTGACTCTTCAGACTCTAAAGAGTCTTCCTGCCCTGAGGAATTAAATAAATACGATAATGTTCTTCCCCTCACTGAAAGACAACTGGTAATGTGGTTAAAAAGAGCTACTCAGAAGCTTTATTCTGGTGTTACTGATAGCTTATGGGATCAGCATGTTGAAGCTGCAACAAGTTACACTGATCTCAGAGCTGAGGTGGTTGCTAACTATGAAAACCATGATGAGCACAGGGATCTCATTTATGACCACCTTGACAAACTGGATGATCATCTAAAGAAATTTCTCCAAACCTTTCAGGATGCTCACACCAAGCTTGATGAAATCAAAGAATCAGACATGGACGACCCTACGCTAAACACCAAAGTGCTTGAGGCTACAGAAACTTACATGAAGAACTATTCCAGCCTCACTAAACTGATAACAATGCTTTACAACTCCAATGTTCAGGGTCTTACCACTTCAGTTCAGGCTATTCAGTCCAGTCTGGGCTCCTTGGATGCAACGGTTGATGATCTGACTAAATCATCTTCTTTTATGGCATGTAATCTCGGGCCTAGAATGACTGCGCTAGAATCATCTCAGGAAACTCTTGGGGAGAAAGTCACCAACCTTCAACAAGACACCTCATAAATCAAGTCTATGGTTTCTGATATATATCAGGCTTTTAAGGGTCAAACTGCTGCTTCAGCAACTCCGTCAACTCTTGCTCTCACTGAAGCTCCAACAACAGTTGAGGAGGAGAGATCAAATGAAGAAACTCCTTCTCACACTGAGGGGGAGCCAATTCAACCAGTGAGTGCAGTGCCCATCTCTTCAATCCTACCAACAACATCAATAACAACAACACCACCAGCAGTAACAACAACAACACCACCAGTGATATCAACATCAACATCATCAGCCCAGGACAAGGGCAAAGGCATCATGACCACACCAGAGCCTGTGAAGATCCCCTTTGTAATTGGCAACAAAAAGTACTTGCTCAGTCCAGAACAGCTAACTGCCTATCTTGAGAAAGAAGACGGACTCAAGAAACAGGCTGAGGAAGAACAAAGAAGCAAAGCTGCCTTGGTCAAGGTGGTTACTGAAGAAGCTGAGAAGTTAGGGATCGATCCTAAGACACTGGAAAAAGGACAAGCATGCCTAAAGTTCAAAGCAGCTCAGGATGCTGAGATGACTGCCCTAAGAAAAAGAAGGGGTGAAAAGAACAAGAAGGCTGCTGAGATAAGACAAGCAAGGATCGATCACTACAACTAGAGTATGACAAGCAGGAGAGCCCCTGAGACTATCACTGATGTTTACATCATCCCCAAGTCCAAGCCAGTTGTAATGAATGTCTACAGAGGAGTGGACAAGAGGGAATTTGAGGTTCATGATCCTTTAAAATTCACCGACTTCGGGATCACTGAACTAGATGAGCTTGGTCCCATTATTGAGAAGAAGAAAAATATGGTTGTCAAGGACTTGATGAAAGCTCTAAGTAGAAGATATGAAAAACTTAGGGATGCACCCACTGAGCTTGGAATTCAATCTGCTCTCCCTGAAGCTCAAGGCACTCAACCCCAGTCATCTCAAAGGAAGAGGAAAAGAGTTGAATCTAAGCCTGAAGCCAAGGTCCCCGGTTTTGACTGCAACAGAGAGCTACCTGAAGGGGTGAAGTTTGTCAACTGCTTGGTCATAGAAGAGCCTGAAAGAGGACTCTTCTTCATTGATGTTTATAGAAACCAGACATTCCAAAGATGGAGCGATATTGATCAGGCTGGTGTGGCTACAATGCTGAGTTATTTGACAGTGGCTTCTCAAATTTAGACTCCTGAAAACATCAGGTTCTGTGCTGACCTGAATGCTAAAGTAAGAGACCATCCTGACAAATCAACTCTCATATCAAAGAAGCCGAAGCTTGAAGCCCTGGGCATCCACATTTAATGACATCACTGAAACATCTATCATTTCATATTTTGTACTAGATAGGAACTTGTAATATCTTATGAATAAATGATGTATTGTTTTGTTAAAGATTAGTGTTCCTTATTATGTTTACTAGTACATTCAGTGTAAGAAGAAGCCTCTTGCTCACTTACACTGATCAAAACACTTAGGCTATTTGTATATCCAAATAGGAGGAGACTGTTGGGTTCAGTGAATACCCAAACCCCCTAATTCTAGGATTTGAATAGAAAAACCCCAAGTGTTTATAACCTTAAACACTAACAGGTCACTGAGCGCATAGCCACTCAGTGAGTCATCTTCAGGATACTCAGTACGAGAAGAAGAAGTAAAGTCACTCCACTCAGTGAGGCGGAACTCAAGGGGTGTAGACTGAGTCAAGAAGAATATGGTGGATTTAGTGAGTGATGACAATAACTCACTAAATCCCTAAACTCCTCATCAACTATTACCACCGAAGACAAGACTGAAGATCAAGACTGAAGGCTATGAAGACTGAAGAATGAGCGGGACAAGGCGGGATAAGTTTAAACAGATAAGACGAAGTCCTTATCAACCCAAAGTCAAACTTTACTTGAAACGCTAACATCCAGGATCAGTGTCATCACTGACAAGAAGAAAGCACCCTTGTATCTTACTCAAAATATCCTATGTAAACAGAGACAAAATACATCATATTTTGTCTTAAACCTGTCGTTTGTCCTTTAGGATAGAGTCAAAAACTATACTTGTATAAATAGCCATAAGGTTGGAGTGAAAGATTAAGCTTGTGCATTAATTGTGAAAAACACATACAAGCATCTTTCACTCCTCCAAATACGACTATGTCCTTGAGATAGCTCAGTGGTACCTGAATAGTTGTGCTTAGACTTAGCCTAAGCTTCGTGAGGAGTTACACCAAACTTGTAATTTCAATCCCAAGTACTATTCCGCAAGTACTTGGGTAATGTATTATTATTGATTCGTTTTAATAAAGAATATAAACATTGGAAAAATCCTTTGTGTTTTATCTTATTAAAACTTATCTTAATGTGATTTACTTCAATCATGATTCACAATTAGTAGTATTTACTGTTTTAAGCTATTTGTGAAACGGGATCTACAAATACAAGGAATTATAAACTACCAGATTCTAAGAGGGTTGACAAATGTCTCTAAAGAATCAGATAGTCTTATCAACTTAAACCATCCTGAAGATCTATGCAGCCGGACTAGTTAAACACTGATCAGATAATCAGAGGTACTTAGCAAATACTTGAAAGTTATTTGCTAAATACAAAGAAGGATCTTGCTAAATTTCTCAGACACACTTACGCGGGATTAATTCAAGATAAGCAAAGTGGGAAAATCTTTGGGAAGATAAGATCTCATCGATAGCAGGGAAAGCAACTTGCATATACTGCATGCATAAAGTTGTCAGCACAGTAACACAACCCTAGCCACACAAGGGCACGTGCACCTGACTTCCAGTTTGCTTCTAGTTCACCAATTACTATCATCTCGTAACTACTAATAGTGTATCTCCCCAGTATATAAAGGGAGGATGTTAGAAGTAGTAAGCAACAGACTCCACCACTAGAATATTCCTCCTCTTCTAAGTGTAGTACTCATCTTCATAATTTGAAGAGCATCATTTGTCATTGCAAGGGATTGTATATCGCAATTATCCCTCGTAAAAGCCTTTACATTAACCTCTAAGTGAAACTGTTATAGTCGTAATATACAAATGGGTATTATTAGTAGTAGCACGTCAAGATTTTTTAAACATGCTTCCATTTTTAATGTTCATCAGTTATTTTCATTTGCTCAAACTATTGTTTATACGTTTCATGTTTTTGCATAAATATATTGGACCAACAAGTGGTATCAGAGAGGGTGGATCACTCCCATGATCTAGATCCATTCTTGAATGACTACTAAATATTATGTCGTTCTCGAATGACGGATAATAACATTCGAACCCGTTCCTCAACAAAGCCCTACACAAATATTCCTCCTCCATAACATCCTCAAGCGTCTTTTCAAACAAGATCGTTTACCTTAGACCATTCTTGTGCGAAAAGTAGTCGCATCTGCCTTCTGTCAACCCGTTTATCCACGCCACTCTTAGTGCCACTGTTCCTTTAAGAGTTTCAAGTACGTTTGATTAAAAACATGTTTATCTGGACAACCAAGTCCAAAGTAAACATTTTAAATTTTCAAAGGTAACTTATATGGAGAAAGCTTCATGAGAACTCAGTCTCTCACGAACCATAACAGTGGTAATACTTAGGAATGTTACATGGTTGACCCCAGTAACAAAAACAATGAAAGAGATTCATCAAAGGCTAATAATAAGGGGAATGCAAAAATGAAAAGGGGAAGAGGATGCGTTTTAGGATAGGTACAAATTGTACATAAGGGAATATTCAGATACTGGAATAGTCCCTGTTCCTACACCACCTAAGAAGCCAATCAATAAAGGATGAAAATCAATAATTTTATTTAAACCATTGTTGAAACTCAGCTGATAATCTATATACTGGAAAGGTTGATTATAGATGAGTAAAATGGGTAAAATTAAGGCTATTTCTGTATTTAGATGGGAGGAGACTGTTAACCAAAAAAGCTGAGAAAACAGTCTCTGATTTTCCTATGATAGCCTAGACTGAGGGACACTGAATGCAAAATATTCTTAGCCCTTGATATTGGAAGGTTTACTTCAATCTGAAAAACTCAAGGCTTCTATGAATGTTTTTCTTCAACGTCATCAAAGAAAGAGCACTGAAACTCTTAATGCTCTTCTCTTTGATGCAAACAAAAGGTATGAGTTATAAAATCAGGGATATCAATGCGGAATTGACCAAGGATAAGAAAGAACTATCAGCACAGTTGATACCTCAACCTGAGTTACTGATAGCTATCAGGGATTGAAGAGAATCACAAGCCATATAAATCAGAGAAGGTTGATGAAATGATACCTTCATCGTCTGTGTTTGGAAATAAAGTTGTCTAAAATAGTATACTAGTCATTACTATCAATTTTACACTCAAACACAAACCCTACCTCTGAACCAAATTCCTCAAACTGATTCCAAAGTCATACTTGACACTTGAGAACCTAGACCTTAGTAAAATTTACTAACGGACTCATAGGACTCAAAACAAACATTTCAACAATCACTGATATCACAAAATGAATCAGAGGCTAACAGAGACACATTTCTCAAGAACTGGAAGAAAATGGTTAGAAGATCAAGAAGTCTCTGGCATCCTCCATTGAAGAAGTTCAAAGACTTGGTGACATAAGAATTTAAGAGACATGGCCCTAAAATCAGGGAGTCTCTGAAAACATACAAGGTAAAATCCAAGACAAAACTCAATAGCTGAGCCAAGCACAAGAAAACCTCAGAAGATTTAGACATCTACTTATTTATATATATATATATATATATATATATATATATATATATATATATATATATATATATATATATATATATATATATATATATATATATATATATATATATATATATATATATATATATATATATATATATATATATATATACATATATATATATATATACACTTGGTTGTAATCCAGAGTGTAAGAAGAAGCCATTAGGCTCACTTACCTTTGAGAAAATCGAACCACTTTAATTAGATGTTTATATACATATACTTGGTTGTAAATTAGAGAGTAAGAAGAAGCCATTATGCTCACTTACCTCTGATAAAACTAGACAACCAGATTTTTATCTTATTTTCATTCTTGATTGTAAATAAGAACGTAAGAAGAAGCCGTTATACTCACTTACTTCTGATAAAAATTTAGGATACTTTTATGTTCAAATTGGGGGAGATTATTGAGTCTAAAATTGACCAAATTATCCCTCATCAAGTATTTGACACATAAAATACAACCTAAGTCACTAGCTGATAAAATTTGAGAGCTAGTCCACTCTCTGATTTAGTCTAAATGTAAACTATGAGCAAAGTTTACTCCCTGACAAGGATCAACATTGCTTATCACTATTAGCTATCTCACAAAGGTATACACCTCAGCGAGCAAACCTCAGAAGAGTTAAAGTCCAAGATCACTTGATATAATCAACCATTGTTATAAAGAATGTCGATTCTGACCAAAAGAACTCTCTGAGTATCTTTAAATATCATAGTATAAACAAACTCAGATATGTTGTATACTTCTTGGGAAAACAATCAAGTTTCAAAGAAGATGAAGTTCAAACTAAACAAAAACACTTTGTGACTTGATGCGGAGTCAGCTAGCAAATACAAGGAGTTACAAACTACCAGAGTCTAATAGGCCTGAAAAATATCTCTAAAGACTCTGAAAGTCTTATCAACTTAAACCATCATGAAGATCTATGCAGCCGTACTAGTTATACACTAATTAGATGATCAGAGGTACTTAGAAAATACTTGAAAGTTATTTGCTAAATACAAAAAAGGATCTGACTAAATTTCTCAGACACACTTAGGCGGGATTAATTCAAGATAAGCAAAGCGGAAAATTCCTTAGGAAGATAAGATCTTATCGATAGCAGGGCAAGTAACTTGCATATACTGCATGCATAAAGTTGTCAGCACAGTAATGCAACCCTAACCACACAAGGGAACGTGCACCTGACTTTCAGTTTGATTCTAGTTCACAAATTACTATTATGTTGTAACTACTAACAGTGTATCTCCCTAGTATATAAAGGGAGATGTTAGAAGTAGTAAGCAACGGACTCCACCACTAGAATATTCCTCCTCTTCTAAGTGGAGTCTTCCTCCTCATAATTTGAAGAGCATCATTTGTCATTGCAAGGGAAAGTATTCCACAACTATCCCTCGTAAAAGCCTTCACCTTAATCTCTAAGTGAAATTGTTACAGTCGTAATGTATAAATGGGTATTATTAGTAGTAGCAGGTCAAGATTGTGTAGCATGCTTCCATTTCTAATGTTCATCAAGTATTTTCATTTGCTCAAACTGTTGTTCATACCTTTCATGGTTTTGCACAAAAATATCGGACCAAAAATGTAACACCCCCAAAATATCGCAGCGGAAGCTAGTGTCACTGGGCTGTTACTTCATATCACAAAGTACAAGTTATAGAAAATGAACTCTAAATGAGACGTTTTTAAAAGTTACCATTCGATAAATGAAATCAGAATTTTAACAAGACGCGATATGTAATTTTAGGTTGCTCGTAGGGTTTCTCGGCTTATTCATTGTTTATTTTTACACACTTGATATCATTTACTTAAGGTGAGTTTTATATCCCCGCTTTTACTTGTTTATACTTGTTAAAAGGTGAAAGTGGGATGTTGTTTGTTTACCTAAGAGTGAAGGTCGTTTAGGTATTCGAAGATTAAAATCATGGAACATTGCTCTTATGACTACTTATATTTGGAGCATCTTATCGAATCGTCAATCATTATGGGTAAACTGGATTCATTCATATCATTTACACAAAAGAAATTTTTGGGATGTTCCACTCAAAGCCGACTCAAGTTATGGTTGGCGAAAGATATTACAAATGAGGAATATGGTTAGATGATTTTTCTTCCATGTTGTGGGTAAAAGGGTCCATACATCAGCTTGGTTTGATAAATGGCATGATGAAAGGCCTCTTGAATTGGTTATTTCTCAAAGGGATATATGGCATGCAAGTTTATTGACTTGGTTTTGAATTTTATTAATCTGGTTGTTCTCAGTGAAATGGAGGACAAGATTTGGTGGAAGGACTTGGAGGATAAACTTCAAAAAATTCCAGTCACTCGTGCATGGCAAGAGATCCGTCTACGTGCTCCTATAATAGACTTGTTTGATGTTGTATGTTTTTTCTTAATGTATTCCATGACATGTGTTTCTTGTTTGGCTCCTAATGGGTGAAAGGCTAAAGACCCAAGATAAGTTACGTGCATGGAAAGTAGATGCACTGGTGAATGTGGAGCATATGCATTATCCTCTATGTAATCTCGTTCAAGATACTCACTCTCATTCATTTTTTAAGTATGTTTTTTCGTTGCAAGTCTTGTTAAAGTCTCGAGCTTATGTTTATATTTTGAATGTTGGCCATTCATGGTCGAGCTTTGTTAACGCTATAGATTCTATTGCTCGCAAACGTGTGGCAAGAGTAGTTGTGGCTAAAATCCTATTCGGGGCTTCAGTTTACTATATCTGGAAAGAAAGAAACAATAGGTTGTTCAAGAAAAGGAATGTCAAGTAGATCAAGTATTTGAGTAAATCTTCTCAATCACTTGCTTGAAGTTAATGTCTCTTAAGTTCAAAGACTCGACTTATGTGACACGTATGAGGAATGAATGGAATCTTTATAGTAGTATATAGTGTTTGGTTTTTGATGGTGTAATCTGGTTGATATGATGTGTTTTTCATCATAAGAGGCCATTAGATAGGCTAATGGTTTTTTAGCGCTCAATGTATTGATTTTAATTATTATTTTTATAATAAATCTATCGCGGTAACCCTTTACCTAAAAGAACTTATAACTTGAAAATGTCCTCAACAGATAGTTTTTCATAAAACGGCTGATGCTGACTTATACTCAATCTTTTAGTAAAAAATATTAGCAATTTGATCATTGGTATGAATCTTTACTATCTTCATAATACCTGCTGAAACTTTCTCTCTTACCACATAAATATCTATTTCAAAATGTTTCATTTTCTCATGAAATACATGATTACTAGCAATCTGAATAGCAGACTTGTTATCACAAAAAATATCAACTGGAAATAAACCAGTAACCTTTAACTCACTCAAAACATTACAAACCCATATCACTTCACAAGTTGTAGCAACTAAACATCTATATTCAGCCTCAGCTGAAGATCTTGATACAGTAGACTTCTTTTTACTTTTCCACAAAGCTTGACAATTACCAATCATAACACAATATCTAGAAACAATTTTTCTAGTTACAGGACACTTTGCCCAATAAGCATCTGAAAAAACTTTGACATTAAATTTTTTTGATTTGTTACTTTGAACTTGAGTACCTGTAGCTCCTTTTTAATATCTTAACACTCTCATAGCAGCTTTAAAATGTGATTGTAAGGGAGAGTGCATGTATTGACTCAAACACTGCACAAAATATGAAATATTTGGCCTTGTATAAGTCAAATATATCAACTTACCAACCAATTTTTGATACTTAGTAACATTAGCCAAAAGCCTATCATTAGATTTTTCTTTATGATTTAAAACACAGTTTTCTTGCAAAGGAGTTAATGTAGGTTTAGCTACATGCAACCCATATTCATGAAGCAACTCTAAACAATACTTCCTCAAACATATCCCATTTCGTTTTCTAAAAATTCAATACCCAAAAAATATTTTAAGATACCCAAATCTTTAATCATAAACCTGTTTTTCAAAAATAGTTTAATTGAATCAATAATTTCTTTATCATTTTCAGTGATAACAATATCATCAACATATATCAGTAATGCAACAAACACATCACAAAACTCTTAAGTGTACAAACAATAACCAAATTTACTTTGCACAAAACCATGCTCAATCAAGAAAGTAGGCAGTTTTGCATTCCACTGCCTTGAAGCTTGTTTCAAACCATATACAAACTTGTTTAAATTGCACACTTTACCACTATTATTAGCAGATGATCCCAAAGTAAATGGCATATAAATATCTTTAGTTAAATCACCATATAAAAAGCCTTATTCACATCAAGTTGATATAAAGGCCATGAATTAATAACAATAATGCTAATCAAACACTTTACGGTCACAATTTTTAAACCTTCTCTTTGGCTAGAACCTTTTGCAACTAGCTTAGCTTTACTACCTTTTGGTAAATAAGTTACAGTCCATGTGTTGTTCCTATACAAAGCCTTGATTTCATCATTCATAGCTTCTATCCAATTTAAATTATTAACAACCTCATAATATGTAGAAGGTTCACAGATTTGTTCAAAGTAGTAGCAAAGCAGTAATTCACATAATTCAATTTAGCATAATTAACATGTTTTTCTAAGCCATACCTCAGATTGCTATCGACCACATAATCATTCAGATTAGCAAATAATTTAGAAGTTCTATTAGACCTTTTAAGATCAGGTTGCACACAATCTGTAAGCTCAGTACTCAACTGATGGGTTGGTAGATTTTAGGAAATATTGGGTCTTTCAGAAAAATCGCCCTCAGATGAGCTTGTATCACCCATATGATTTATTATCTATTTGCCCTTAGATGAGCTTGTATCACCCATGTAATTCATTATCTATTTCATTTATACCATTTAAACTGCTTGGTAATAAGAATTATAAAGATTGGGTTGGTGCTATAAAACTTGCTTTACAAGCTAGGAATATTGGGACTTTCAGATACCAAAGGGATTTGGTTCAATTGGTACTCACTTTTGAAAAACCCATGGGCCAACTTGAGAAAATTTGAAAAGGCCAAAGGTTCGAGTCTCGGCTCTTGCTCACTCCAGTTGGCGCCCCACTAGGCCAGGATGTTCCCGCCAATTCACACCTTTTTGTGGATTGGGACTTTCAAACTATGATTTCGAATAATGCTTGCAGAAACTGAATTTACACAAGTTTGCATGCGTAAGTTTACAAGAGCACAAGTCCTGAAAAGGTAAAGGGCGAATATTTTTAAAAGGTATCACACTTGCCATCATTTGCTTTCGTGGGTAGCGAACACATTTTTTTGCTTTTGTGGGTACTTTTTTTTTCTTCAAATTCATCCTTTTTTGGGTATTTTGTGAAATTTTTGGACATTTTCCCCCTCTTAGCTAATAGATTTTTTTTATCGAATGGCAAAAATGTCACAAAGTACCCTAAAAATGATGAATTTGAAAAAAAAAAAAAAAAAATACCCACAAAAGCAAAAAAAAATTGTTAGCTACCCACAAAATCAAATTGTAACAAGTATGATACCTTTTAAAAACATTTACCCAAAGATAAATAGTTATAGACCAATGTGTGTGTATACATACAACCTTAAGAAAATGAACAAACTGAAAAGAACGAAATAAAACATTTATTCAAACAATAAGGATCAAATGAGAAATAAAATTGAAATGAGAATGATGACAGAAAAAATCACAACTGAACATTTCAGATGCACCTATAAAAGTAGATGCATCTCCCCTTTAATTTTTTTTTTTAATTTGAAATGTATGACTAAGAATATTTCTTATTTTTCTCATTTTATTTTCTCTTCTCACTAGATCTCTTCCTTTATTAGGAACCAAACATTTGTTGGTATCAGTTCATATGGTTAAAACATAAAAGGACCAAAAATCGCTCATGTTTACAAAACATATCACTAGCTACTTATGATTCACTGGAAATCAAACGTTATTTGTCCATTACAATATAATAACATGTTGACGATTTATTATAACCAAACATTCTTAGAACTATTACTATTTAACATCACATCATCATTATTAGAACCAAAGCACCTCAATTAGTGATAAGGGTACATTCTTTATATGCAACCGTGGGGGTTGTTTGATTTAATGATTAATTTACATGAATTTACTTTCTATAAACGTGCACATCAATACTGAAACAACTTCTAATTCCCCTTACCATACTTTAACCACTTTCATTTCTTCTTTATAGGTCCCCTTGCCTCCCACACACATGTAAAACTTATAATCCACTTTTCATTCTAGTTCCCCCACTCCTCCTACACCTCCTTCGCCATAAGCAGCCCTCGAGCTCGACCGCATGGAGAAAACCGACCGAGAGACTCATGACTTCATGAACGTCGAATCGTTCTCTCAACTTCCTTTTATCCGTCCCTCACCCCTCAAAGAAAAAGGCATTAGACTATTTGGTAAAGAATTTGGTGTAGGTGGTGGTAATGGTGATTCCTCAATGATAACAGATGAATTTGATACCAATGACACTACACAACCTACCCATGATCAAGAAACCAAAGAAACCACAAATAATGAAAGTAGCCGAAAATTTGAGTGTCAATATTGTTGTAGAAACTTTCCTACATCACAAGCTTTAGGTGGTCATCAAAACGCGCATAAACGCGAAAGACAACATGCTAAACGAGCTCATCTACAATCTACCATGGTCCATGGTACCTTCTCTGAGGCACAAATGTATGGCCTTATGAACTACCATCGTTTCGCAACCAATACCCCACCACCTTATTACCACAACACAAACACTTCAACTCTCACAAACTACAATCACAGGTTTTATGGTGGGAACACTTCTTATAATTCTCATCAATCACCTATTAATGGTAGTCCATTAGGTTTATGGAGATACTCAAGTGCCCAAAGTGCAACATTTAACCGTGACAATTTGATCAACGCGTCACCGTTGGTGTCATCAAATGACGCGTTACGAGCATCAAGAATCCCGATGAGTTCAAGTTTTATGTATGATTCAAAGCCGAGTGTTCAAGTTCAAGTCCAAGATCCAGTTAGTCTTGATTTGCATTTGTAATATTTTCGTTTACAAGTTTTCTTTAGAGGTATTATATAGAAGTACTACCCAATTAATTATTTAGTACAATATTATATATGTTGCTCAAGTACCTTAAATAAATTAGTCATGAAATCTAACAATAATATTACTTAATAAATAAATGTGCATGTTTGTTGATAAAGTTTTCGAATGTAACATAATCTTGATTAATTTGGGACCAAATGTTTTCTCAAACTTAGTTTTGAGAAGAAAGTACTTCAATATAGTACTATCTCGAACTTGAATATAGAGCTAAACGATTTGAATCAGTTTTCTTGATCCTTTTCGTTCAACTCATATTTTCAAGAAGCGAGCTTATTTTGAACGTGTTCTCAACTGTATTACTATAATTGCAAACTTGATTTCGTTACAAACTCAAACTAATTGTTGTTCATATTTCGAAGTTGATCAGTTCGGTTGGTTTGAGAATCAAAATGCCTAAAATGGTGATGGATTTGAAAAAATGCAGTTCAATAATAAACTTAGTATCGATAGTTTTTCATTTTACTTATGAGCTTTTTTTCCGGTTGTTTTCGTGGCAGTGACGACAGTAGTAACGTGATAGAGTTCAGTTTATAGTCTGAATTGCTTAGCTAGTGTGGATAAAGTGATCAAATCTTAGCCATATTGTAGACATTCACTTCAGTGAATGAAAATTTAACCATGTAAGAGAACCTAGCTAAAATATAATGGTAGTAATAAATTTTGGGGTGAAAAAGGATATGAAGAATTGAAAATGAAGAACATAAGAACCAGATTATTAATACTAAGACATTAAATTCTGAAAAGAAGAGGAGAAAAAAATGAGTAAAAAGTTATGTAGAGTCAACATCTGGCTGCAATCAGTGATTGTACCCACAGAAGCAAATGAAGCTGAGTTCATGAAGGGTAGAAAAAAGTGTTCACCAACAACTGATGCCTTTAACTACTTCCAAAGGGTATACTCCCACAGTCCCACTTACCATGCTATCTATATTTGTGTCAAAGTACAACTGTCAGCTGCTTCCAGTGTGCTTTCCATGCTTGTACATTTCACCACTTTCTCTTTTTTGCTTTTCATAAAAAAACAATACTTAATCAACACCTACATACATTAGGAGGCTTTGTTTGTATTGGTCTTAGCTTGTTTAGTACTTATCATATATTTATACTGTACTCACTTGAACTATTATACAATTATTAGAAATAATTCAGTCTGACAGTTTCAGCTAATCACTGACTAACAAGAAGCTAGCCAGAACGAAAAAGAAACAATCACAAAGTAATAAACATGGATGAATTTAGGTTACAAGTTTAACCTATCCATTTTTAAGATACATTATTCAACATATGTGATATTCATCTCCTAGATTGCCACTTCTCCCGGCTTTTCTGTGCTTAACTTGATGTCGTTCGTATATCTCCAAACTACACAAAGGGTGGTGTGCATCACAACGCCAAAATACTTTTTATTCCTTTCCCAAAGTTAATGAAATACATGTATGAGACATTGAGATTGTCTTTCAAATGTGATATGGTCATGAAAGGTCATTAACTTGTGTAAATTAACATGACCAAAATACACGGTTTGTTTTCGTCATCTTCGATTGTGGACAAAAAAAGGGTTTTCTCATGTTTTACACAAGTGAAGATGAGACATAAAAATACAAATACGTGTTTATAACAAAAAGAATATGCAAAGATTTTTATACTGTATAAAAAAAAACAAATATATGAGTGTGAGTTATAAGTGTTGACACATGTGTCATGCATGTCCTCATGAGTGATTGAAAGATTGAAACTAGTGATCACATTAAGCAATTTATTAGTTCTAAGCAATTTATTAGTTCTAAGCAATTCAGCTTGTCTGCTCTAATTAGGCATTTAAGAATTGGGTACCATATATTCCTCTCTAGCGCAAACACGATGTGATCTGGTAAAAGAGGGTCATGTTGAGAAAACGGTATGGGTTCAATCTCAATCTGTGTGAAAGTCAATTTAACGACTGGATATTGTATAGGACCGTGTCTTGGAAAAAAGAGTTAATTGGCATCGAGATGTTGGAAGTCAAAATGTGTAAAAAGTATCTATATGATCGAAGATATATATATACCCATAGATACGGAGCGCTAAACTGATCGATGATGGAAATAGAAATAGATTTTACTGAATATAATTTTTTTGCTAGGTCGAAATGTCTTTAAAAGATGTTTTTTATACTAACAAAATGCACCAACAAACTCAAAATCAAGTATTAAAAATGAAAACATGAGATAATGAGGGTGACCACAACTATCAATATCCATGTGATTATATCATATGCGTGTGTTTGCTATCAAACTTATATGGAAACAACAAAAGGAACCTAAATTGCCAAAAGCAATTAAAACAGTATATGGACCCTATGAATTGCTTGACACTTTGTGTATGTATGTACTATATAGTTAGTGTGAGTATTCATGTGAATTAGCAAAAGGTTACCACTTATAGACAAACAATCTAAAGAAAGAAATGTAAGGGATACTATTCATAGTAAAACACAAAATTCATTTATGAATCCTATAAACCTTTAAAAAAGATTAAAGTAAAAAAAGCTCTTGTAGATTGTGACACTACACTTGACCTAAGGAGACCAACTTCACTATCAATTGCTTGTACACTTTAATTTGTTCCGTAACCAAGTTAGGAATCTCTTCTTCCTCTTCTTTTTGTGTACATACATTTCAATAAAAATTCAAATAATTGAAGATCATATATATATACTCCTAATGAAATTACGTCGTACTCTTGCATTACGTTAATAACCGGCAACGCTGGCCTGTTGAATAGTGAAAACCCCGTCGGATGTTAGATGATAGATTAGGCTAGGCCCAAGCCCGTCTGTGGGCTTAGGGTCCGTTATGGTTTCTTTATGTCTCGTGCATTCTCTATATATTGCAGTTGATTAATACATCATACCGACGGGGTTTTCATTTTCTAACATGACCAACCCACACATTCCGACCCAAGAACAATATGTGCCATTAATTAGCTAATTACTACAAACACTTTAACAAGCCAGACTTTTTATATGTTGCAAATGATATTAGATTATTAAGTTTCAAAACTATTCTCATTCATGTTTAGAAAGAAAAAAACAACAAGATGGATTACTATTCCATCTTATTATGTACTTCAAGAAGAACATGACAACAAGATCCTTTTAAAACATGTAGAAATGTATTATCTCTTATAGTCTTATATAATGTTCTTATCTTATTTAAGATGGTATGTATTATTATAACAATTTTTATAATCTCTAACAATTGAATAAGGGGCAATGTTATACAAACCCTCCTTATATTGTCACATCAAGAGGTTTTAGCCAAATCGTACAACTCGTGATGTACACCGTACAAGCCGATTATGCATCAAATGATTGGATACTCTCCCTGTATGAAGGTGTGGATAACTCACCCCTTGAATAAGCTTTATGTTGCTTTTTGAGTTACTAGATGAGCCCAAAAGCTGATAAACTCATGAAAGAATAAGAATGTGTAGTCAAAGAATTATTCTTTGTGAAACAAAAGGAGAAAAGGTGAGAGGGGTAGTACATATCACCCCTTTAGAAAAAGGGGTAGAATTGGAAATATACTATATTGGGGAAGAATATCATAGGCAGAGTTAGGTCAGCTTATTGATTGGTAGGTGATTGAGGCATGAAAAGAGTAAATACAAGAAGATGGCATTGGTTGAATTCTAGTATACCAGTGAGTTAAAGTTGTGCTTTTTTGGAGCTACTTGTGTCTTTTTTATGTGCTACATATGCAATCTTCCATTGTTTCATTAAAATCGATTTTTAATTATTATTTATAAGTCATATTTTCAGTGATCATATAAGGCCCGATGTAGTGATAGCTACACCATGCGTGACATGGTGTGCGGCACCGTATCTTTATACACACCATCACGTGGTATGTAATATATTGAGGTTAAGGGTGGTGCATAGCACCAGTAGAAGTAAAATGTGTGATTGTACACGCGCGTGTGCGATAAGTAAAATGTGATTATTGCTGAGAGTAAAAGGAGTTGGAAAGTAAGAGGAAAAAAGATGATGTTAAATTAGAGATTTTGAAACCGTTACCGTTAATACTAGTCTAATAACAATCGTAGCCTAGTATGAAAGCAAAAATCATAAGGGTTATTTTGTCATTTTAGTCTAGTGTATTTGCCTTTAGGGAATCTTTGATAATTACAGGAAAATCACAAAAAAAAATCCCCTACATGAAGTCATGAACTACTGTCTAAATATAGTAATTTCCAACCAACATTCTTAAGTCATGGTCACTTTATTTATGGTTTTTTCACAATTAGATAAATAGTAGTAGCATTTTTGTTCAGTTTTAATTACTCCTAATTTAAAATAAACTTATTGGTCAGTAAAGATGAGATTATCAAAATAAAAGCTTAATGGCCACTGGACACAAAATTATCTTTGGTTAATCTTCTAAAAATTAAGAGTATACTGCGAAAAATGTCCCTAAATTTTGCTAAAATTACGAAAGATGTCATCGAAAAAAAGAATCTGCAAATAATGTCCCTAAACTTTTAATTTTTTGCGAGTTATGTCCTTGCCGCGTTACTGTAGTTGCAAATTTAGTTTTTTGACTAACGCTCGTTAGGAATTCTCGTTAGTTAGTCCTCACGTGTGTTGCACGTGAGGGTATTTTAGTCTTTTCACTTTTTCCGCCATCAAACCACCTGACAGGTCCCACTTGCACACCTAACTTTGTTTTGAGGGACATTTTTTGCAATAAGGTATTACTTCTCTCATTCTTATATAACACGATTAAGCAGTCACTATTACACATCCTTGAATCAACTGTTACTGCTCATCATCTTGTTCACCTGAAAAAATGGTTCTTTCTTTGTGGTCTTCAACGTGTAGTTAGAACATCCTGGACTAACAGAAATCCTGGTAGGCGGTTCTACTCATGCCCGACATACGTAAGTTTGGCTCTTGATCAAAACAATAATGATGTTACATTTCTTTCATTTTACAGAACTCGAGTTGTCCCTTCATCGGTTGGGTGGATCCACCGATGTGCGACTGATTTTTAGACATCATCCCTTTCTACTTAGGACTAGAGATTCTTTGGAAGATGCGTTGGGGTTAGAGCAAGAGAGGGATGACTGGGAGGAGCATAGGGAAAATGAGGAGGAGACCCGGGCAAACTAGGCAGAGCTTCGGGCAAAAATGGAGGAGCAGCGGGCTAACAAGTTGAGGAAATACCTTATCATCAGTTGGGGCTTTCTTCGCTTCTTATGTTTACTTGCAAAGTTGACCGTTTGGCTTTGGTTAATGTGGGTTGGTTATTTGGGTTTTTGGTAGTTGATGATGTTTATGTTAGGTGTATATGAACAATGTATTTTTGTTGATGGTTGGTTATGTAGTTAATGTACATTATGGTATCACAACAATGGTTCAAGTATCTTTAATTATCTAATAGGATAATGATTGTTTATGATTTGTGTAATTTTTTTGTTAAGTATGATTATGATTTGTGTTCAGTAAGAATAGGTGGAGTAGAAGCAATAACACTTTAGGTGATTTGGTGAATGAATCTGTAATCATCTGTTAAAGATTGAGTTATCATGATTTAGGTTTGGTTTTAGCGTTTTGAATGTCGTGTTTGTTGTAATACTCATGCTATCAAAATAGGTAACTATAGTATTGTCATACTACCTGATGACTGAATTGAATGCCTTGTTTGTTGTAATACTCATGCTGTCAAAATGGACAACTATGGTATTGTCATACTACCTGATGACTGCATTGGTATGTATATATTTGTTAGCCAATGTACTTTACTCTTGTATCGGTTATGTGTTGATAATGAACCAAATACATGTTCATATAGTTGCAAATACATGTTCATATAGTTGCAATGAAGCAGTGGAATACTTATGGACACTCACAGACTCACTCAGCTGCATGTGTACATTTTCCATTTTTATCCCTGTTATTTAACCCGACCCACATTAATGTTTAGGGACATTTTTTGCAACAAAATCCCTGTACAATAAATAGAGAAACCAAACCCCCAAATCCCTTCACCTAACTTATTTACTTAGTTGGACTTTGAAAACCATGGTGAAAAAAGGTTACTCTATTGAATTGTCATTGACAATCTGAATATATTATTTACTACTTTTGTTACTCTACTTTTGTATTTGTTAGTTCATGCCTATCATTTTTTTTATGTTTGCAGAAGGGATTTTCGTTGATTCTTCTTATAGAAGCAGTGACATTGTATCATCAAGCAGTGATGAAGTCAATGTTCAAGCTACCAATTGTTCAAGCCCAATCTGTGAATGGGTATACTCAAGCAGTGATGATTATGATACAAGCAGTGACATTGTATCATCAAGTAGTGATGAAATTAGCAGTGATGAACTCAATGTTGAGACTATTAAATGGATTGAAAGATGCACCTTTATGTGGCCATCAAAAAATGTTCCTGTTGAAAAGGTTCCAGCTAAAACATGTTCCAACGCAAAAAATGTTCCACATCAAAAACTGATTGCTAAATGCATACTAGCCCTGCCAGCACATCATACTTGGGATTGTACAGGTACTAAGACATTTGGAATTAAAAGATCCGCAGATGGTTTAGGAGCAATTTTAGAGAATGACAGTAAAGGAAAATGGAAGGTTGAAGTTGTATGTGGAAAAGGCAACTTGCTAGTAATAAATGACATCTTTGTTAAGTGTTTTGTGTTGCTCTAGTTAAGGATGAAACAGTTGATGTAATAACTTTGTGGTAGTTGAAAAAACTTTGGTTGTATGTTGGTAGTATTATGTAATGTATTTGAATGTTAGTTAATGGTCATATGGTCTTAATCACCATTGTTTAACAGACATAACAGAACTATAGAAAAAACAATTGTCTTATTCTAAAGACATACTAATTGTCTTCATCACCATTGTTTAACAAACATAACAAAACTACAGAAATAGAAATTGTCTTAATCTAAAACTCACAAAAAACAATAAAACTTAAAGAAATTTTTTATCTCACTCATACATAAAACCATTCAAATTGCGGCTTGTTTAGAAGCCTTTCTGGTACTGTTTCTCCTCTGAGTACCAACCTCTTGGGTTGATTGTGAATCCATTGGTTGACTTGCTCTTGCATCTATTTCAGTTGCTTCAGTGTCTGCAACACCCTCAGATCTTGCCTCTTATTGCTTTTCCCCTTTGCATTCTTCTTTCTTGGATTGTACATGTTCTTTTGTTATGATCGGCCTGCTGTACCACATTGGCTACAAGTTACAGTCTTTCCCTTTTTTGAAAGCTTCCCACCCTTGACCATTTCCTTGAAGGCATTTTCAGTTGTCTCCTCTTTGGTCGCTCTCCTCTTCTTCCTTGGTCTGCCAACTGGAACATGATAGTGTGGGGGCAATAATATACTAGGGATGTTGCACTTAGGCCAATATTGACTGTTAGCAACACATTCAATCTTATGGTTGTACGTCTCCTTCCATGTTTTTAGCCAATATGCTTGAAGTACCCAATCCTCAGGTATACCTACCTCCCTACCATCATTTGCCATGTTATACATTACTACCACAACATGTTTGCATGAAATACCGGTTAGCTCTCATCTCCTACATGTACATGTCCTTAACCTCATATTCACCACACATTGGTCATTCCATGATCCCTTACACTGGTAATTGTCCGCCCCATCCCAAATAACATCATACTCATTAGCTTCTTGCTTAATAACAACATAAATGGATGTTGCAGTTGGTGTTAAGGGACATGCACACTTATCTATGACCTTTTGCATATTCACTATCCTCTTCATCAAATACTCCCTAAGGTATTCCAAACACCCTATTATTCGTTTATCTCTACTATCTACCAAGTTACTGTTGAGTGACTCACAAAGGTTGTTGACCAGAATTTCACACTTAGTTGTGCCTGTTTTTTTATTAACGATTGAGGATAAGTTAATGTCTACTATATACACACATAAAGCACAAATATGAAAAATGATATACATGAAAAATGGGCCCTTGACCATGAGGTTGGTGGTATATTTCTTAACTAGTCATGAGCTTTCGAGTCGTAGTCTTTCAGCTGCCCCATTAGAGTTCAAACTGAGGCACAGTAGTTGTTGTTGCACACTTTCACATAAAATCCTTGTAAATCATTCTGTTAATACAAATAAACCATAAAAACTTTTATTTATATTTTACGATCTTCTAATGTTCTGTCGATAACAAACGTAAAATCATTTTAACGAAACAAATAAAATACGTAAAAGCTTTGAGCCAATAGTTTACTAACACACTTTTACTAAACATATTAAAACTATATAAAAATATGTTTAGTAAATAAGTTATATAAAACCGAAGACATTTTTATAAAACACTAACAAATAATATTGTTTACATCTTATAGAAATGCATATGTATAACAACTAGTGTTTACATTTTATAAAAATGTATATGTACTTTATATATGTTGTAATGGGTAAGTAATGGGTAAAAACCAAAGTCCATAACCCATATTGACTAGGTGCAATGAATGTTGTTGGGTAAAAACCAAAGTCCATAACTCATACCCATAGAGCATGATCCATAACCCATGACCCATTGCATGACATCATGCATGAATTCATGTTGATTGATATCCTGGATCTATGACCCAAAGTCCATGACTCATGACCCAAGATCTATAACCAAATGACTAGGTACATTGTATCTTGTTGGGTATCCATAATCCAATACCCATGACCCATGGTCCATAACCCATAACCCGGTTTGCAACCTGAAATCCGGACTAAACTGACCCAGTAGCCGGATCCCAGGTTTTGCACTAGCCGGATCCATCTGGTGAGGGATCCGTAGGAATCGTGGGACAGTAGACATGTTTTGTCTATACATAGTGAGCCATTTCTCTCTTGCTCACTACCACTCTTAAATATACATTCTCTCAGTATTCTAACCTTACTAACCACAGATCCAAAGGATCATTCTATGTAGTTTTATGTTTGTGTGATTCTCTAGGTTCCTCTTAAAGGCGAGATCACCACCTCTTGAAGACGTGCAAGCTCAAGCTCATGAGTTTCTAAGCTTCGTCATCATCAAGACCACTGAAGTGCATCTTTTTAATAGTTCTTTCTTCCTTCCATAGAAGTGTCGTGTTGAAGGCATTAGTGAAAGGTGCTGAAGTGTCGTGTTGAAGGCATTAGTGAAAGGTGCCGAATTGTCGTGTTGAAGGAATTAGTGAAAGGTGTCGAAGGGTCGTGTTGAAGGCATTAGTGAATGGTTCCAAAGGTTTACATTCGATATGGTGCATCGATGTACAAGTTAGGTAGTTTGGGTTAAAGGATGTTGATATCCTTCTAGTGTTGTAACAAGGAGTGTGTCTCCTTTGGGGTAGTCGTGTTGTGGTGTAGTGTTGGGTAGTAGTTCCTTCTTTGTAATGGAACATGGTATCTAGCCTTGTACCGGATAAAGTGTAGGCGACGTTGTGATAGGTTTGGTTCTACCTCGTGGAAGAACTCGGTGTCTAGCCTTGTACCGGATAAAGAGTAGGCGATATTGTGAAGGCTTCTCCGTCACATTAAGGAGATTGTGTTGTGCAGTGCTTACAAACTCTCGAGTGGGGTACTCGGAGAGTGGAGTAGGGCAAGGAAGGTGTCCTTGTAGCCGAAACACTATAAATACTTGTGTCGTGGTTATGTGTTCCTTTACTCTTTATCTTTGCATTATTTACTTATATACTTATCTATCAATATCCAACACACATACCAAATAGATTGACTTAAGTCGATCTAAATACTTTAAAACAAAGTTTTAATCGGTAAAACTATTCAACCCCCCTTCTAGTTTTCCACAATTGGCATCAGAGCTTTGTTATTAAGTTCTTAGAGTATATTGTACTTTAAAAACTTGATACGATCCCTATACGGATGATCATTTCTTTTGCAACCGGGTGATGTTACCTCTAACTGGGGGAAGAACTTCAAGGTTCTTGATTGACGGTAAAAGACCTCATCCACCAACTGACTCATCCGAGGAGACGGAAGGAGAACATTGACCAATTGCCAGAAATTCCAAGTCCTTCCCAAGAGTTCCAACAAACAAAAGGAATGTTCAGATGCATTGCTCATTTCCTAATGGGGAAGAAGAAAAAGTGAGATGGAAGCTTGAGGGTGATTGAAGGTGAAGCTTGAGGGTGATTGGAGGTGAGGTGTATGATCTTGATTTGAACAATGTGATGTATGTCTTAAACAATGTTGCTTTTATTTAGAACTCAGTAGTATGTGGTGGTATGGTGAAAAACATGAACATCTTAACTTAGAGTAACATAATAGGAATTTTACAACTTTTTGATATCGTATCAAAAAGTTGGTCTTTATCCTAATTGCATGCTCATATACTGATTTTACATGTCATGCTTGCTATGCTTTACTTTCATATATGAATGCTTGTTGTAGGAACCACTAGTTTCAAAATTCGATGTTTAGTGCAAATTTTTGCACGTGTTATGTTAAGAAAAATGGTCCCAGATGCCGGATCCCTGGGCTATAACTAGCCGGATCCCTCACATGAAGGATATGTGAGATCCGGGTGGAGAGAAATGGAAATTTAGCATCCTCACATCAATCCAACCTTCCAGACCTTATTAGACTAGTTAAACATAATACATTAGGATCACTTAAGTCCCACTTAGGCTCAGTTGATCCCACATTCACTCATGGATGACTTAAGCTCACATTCAAGGTGTTTTTGATTTATCACTACTTCAAAACTCACCATTTTTCAACTCCATTGTTTACACATTGTTTCTCTCATCTCAAAACACCTAGTTTGATATTTCTCTCAATTTTAACAAATTAATTTTAGTCATCTTTATCTCAAAATAGGCTAAAGATTAATTTTTCATTTCTTGTGATTTTTTAAGGATTTTTTTCAGTTCGTCCTAACCTATCAACAAAGGGTCCTACTGGAGAAGTTAGGTGTCCCCTCATAAATCCAGCTGTTCCTGGAACCCTAAGCCAAGTCATGAAGTACCGCTACATGCTAGATTCATAATAGTGAGTACCCGGGCACTAGCAAATTAAACACTCACCCCTTACTTCTTAAGTTCATCCAAACGGTGGGTGATCAGTTGGTCAAATCGCACAAGTAGAAAGGGTCGTCAGTTGGTCATATCTTACCCTTCCCGTCTCATTCTACTCACTTAGGTTCAGTTGGTCATATATCCTAAGCAACTAGCCTCTACCGCCATTCAAAACTATCGAAACAAGGGTAGCTACCAATAAACTATGAATGCATACACTTAGAAATAATTATACGGAAGCAATGTAAACGCAAACAAAACAATTAAGGAATCATAACTAGGCCAGCACCAAGAGGTGCTTAGCCGTTCATATTAACCATAACAATCAATTCAATGTTTAATGTTACGAAATACATGAATTGAAAGTAAAGAAAAGATAAAAAGCTAATGCTTATCGTAGGGGAGTGATTTCTCCCTTGTAGATAGCTTTGTATGCTCCTCTAGATCTGCCTTCGACTTCTTCTTACGTTCTCTGATTGTTGTGTGTGAAATGGGATGATTTGAAATGCTGGAAATCGTGGGGTATTTATAGGCCAGATCTGGTTACGGCGTAACTATTAAAAGAGTTACGCCGTAACATACTATTCTTCGTAAATTGAACTAATAATGCTGGTTACGGCGTAACCTCAGGAAGGAGTTACGCCGTATCTTCAATAAATCTTGGTTACGCCGTAGTTATGCATGAGGTACGGCGTAATTAGTAGCGGCGCGGAACCTCGTTTGACCTAATATGGTTACGTCGTAATCTTGGATAGAGTTACGCCGTAATCTTCTGTTAAGTTGGTTTTCTGAGCCACGCTTTAGTATGGAGTAATGTAAGAGAGGAGTTACGCCGTAACTTCCTCAAAGTGAGCATACTATGATAAATCTTCAATAAAATCTTCAATTCCGCGTCTCTTTAGCTCCAATGCTCATAATTTACCTGAAAGTGAAATATAATGGAAAACAAGCATAAATTCATATAAATTATATAAATTACAAGCATTTTCGGGGGAAATTGACACTTAATATTCAGGATAAATTGATGTTATCAAATATCCCCCCCCCCACTTGAACTCTACTTGCCCTCAAGTAGACCTTATTAGATAGATTCCTAAAACGATTACTCCCATTACCTGGAAAATATAAGTTTACAAATCCCTTATGCTAGAATAAAACAAAGCCGAACACCTCACGAAATGGGAACGAAACACTCAAATCTCTCAACTATTCTAAGTGTCAATTTTGTGGTGATCACTCAATCGCACAGTCATAGCATGTATTCTATCATAAGCTTGGCGGTTACACAAATCTCCACCACTAGAGTTAATGGCAAAACAATTTTCGAAGGCAATATGGGTAGACACGACAAAGGTTAAGGGTGATTTGTCATTACTAACATGTCACGGCGAAGTGGACAAAATCAATGATACATGACCAAATCCATGGCCAAGACACCTAAGATTGCTCGTTGCATCCCCTAGACACGCTTCATGACTAAAGGGTATGATAAGACATGGGATATATAAATGGTGTAAAATAAAAATCAAGCAAATAGTCTAAATCCATAACTAAGTCATCACCACTTACCGTCCGCCCAAAGTTCAAGTTTCGAAGTTAAGAAACCGGATCATGATATACTAGGTAGATGTGTCATTAGAGGACGTCATGATGGGCACACTACCTTTTCTCCAACTGTTGGCGCAATTACCAACTCTAATCTTCAAATGTGACCAAAGTGGCCTCCTCGATACTAAATCTATATTAAGCTCATAACATAGTGCTTATAACATCGCACTTTACAATCAATTGAATAACAAATACATAACTTTTTTTTTTCGAATCACAATTTTTTTTTTTTTTTTTTTTTTGTATCATAACTAGAACAAATAAACATAGCATCCCCCCACTTGAGATGAACAATGGGAACTCGGAGGGTCTTCAATGATCTTTAAGAATATGTCGTCGACGAAAGCGTGATTCCCGAACCTTTCCACTTGAACTTTGAACTTAGGCAAATGATGACTTTCCAATCACAAATAAAGACTACAGGGTAGGCTAAGGTGTATAGGTGTAATGAAACAATATATTGGGTTAACAAAATGAAAGGAATGGCTCAGATGGGTGTATCTAGAGGTATCTTGCACTAAAGATGAGTGCAACAAAAGGGTTTCACATGGGGGTCAAGAAGTCGAGGTGACTAATCGATAGACACACAATGGTAGGCTATTTGGGTGATAATCCTATAATACTGCCTTCTTAAACTGAAAAGTTCAAATACATCGAGCTAACTCAACATACCTCGTCTATGGTCTCGAAATGATGCAAAGGCCAAGTTCTAAAGTTTACAAGCTACCGGCACACTCATAATTTGGTGGATTTGGGGTAAAAATGTGGAAACGGATAAGGCTAATCTCACCATATAATATCAAGGGTTGTATGTGCTCGGCTAAGGTCTAATCTAGTTAGGTTAAGAAAAACATGTCAAAATTTTAAAAATGGCATAATTTTTCAATATAAACTAGAAAAACGAGGGCAAAATAAAGTTCAAGAGAAAATTCTACTCCTGTCCCCCCACTTGAATTGTACAAATTCCCTTTTGTACTAAGCGTTAAATAAAGGTGAAGAGAAAAGTAGAATTAGAGCGAAAATGATGAGTGTCTAAATACTTATCATTTTTATACTGTCTAGACTACAAAAACATCTGAAAACGCTCAGAAACACATCAAAATGATCAAAATATCACAAATTAGTGTTTTATGTGTTTTAAATGCAAAAATATCAAAATCAGATGAAAAATGTATCAAATTTGCAAAATTGGCAGTTTTAGTCCCCCAAGTTTCAAAAGTTGTCAAAAACAGTCCCTGGTATATCTAAATAAAGAAAAATGTCATTTAAGGTCCATGGGATTCAAAAGTTGTCAAAACAAACCCTTGAAATGTAAAATTTGCAAAATTACAACTTTGGTCCCTCAAGTTTGAAAATTGTCAAAAATGGTCCTTGGAATTGCAAAATGGCAAGTTTGGTCCTTATACTTTTTGAGAGTGTCACTTTTGGTCCCTTGAAACAACTTGGCAGATATGGCCCTTGTATTTTCAGAAATTGCAACTTAGGTCCCTATGACATTTAAACCCTTTAAACCTATTGGACCCTATCATAAACCAAGTGACCCCCTGTCATTAGCCTTTTGGACCTCCTGTTTTGACCCCCCTTGATTATTAATAGTCCCGGTCAACCCACCAAGTCAAACAAACACACAAAACCGCCAAAACAAATTCTTCTCAACGCTTCTGCAACACCGGCAAATCCATCCCCCCTCCTCTTCATATCACCTTCTATGTCCCTCCACCTCACCTAAACTACAAAAATCATTAATTGCCTTCCCCCTCATATCACTCTACCTCACCCACTGGTTAATACCGATTTTCCCGCCAAAATGATCAAACGGCTAAAATTTATCCAAGTCATCCAAAGGCCAAAATTATTCTTTGGGATTCACCGAGGAGATGAGAGAGAAGCATTTGGAACTATAAAAAGCAAGGAAGAGAGAAGGAGAAGAGTAGTAGCTAGTTTTCATTTTTTCCTTTAATGTCGTTTTTTTTATTCAATGTCTTAAACTAGTTTAAAATCTGTAATTTTGTATTCCTATGATCAAAACTCAAGTTAATGTACCACTGTGATCTGTTTTAAGGATTAAATTAAAGTTTGGTTAAAGTTCTTATTTCTGTGTTTATCTTGTTTGGATTTTCAAAATCATGCTCTTATGTTTAAGTCGCCTATAGCTTCTTTCCTCACTTAAACAAGTTTAATCAAGCTTATTTAAGCTTTTGACAAGCTTTGGAAGCAGTTTCAATCATTTTCACTTGATAGTCAACAAAAGTCAACTTGGGAGCTAAAACTGGAAAATGGTATCTTGGGTTGTTGCAGTGGCTGGAATAGGATTGAAATAGCATAGGTTAGGTTAGTATTGGGTTCTGGTTTTGGCCTGCTTAAGCTGGAAACAGTGGTTAGTTATATTTCACTTTTCATTTTTCAAGCAAAGTTGCATATCAGTCTTGTGTATGCATCTGTTGTCATAACTGTTTTTCATGTGTTTAAATAGTTGCAATTAGGTTATATGAACTTAGTTTGATCAGTGGTATTAGCCTGTTCACTACTTAGCCTTATTAAACTTGCAAAACATAAGTTAAAGGTGTGTTTGGTTCAGTAGTTTATACTGCATTATAGGTCAGTTCTTTGGTTGGTATTTGTTGTATCATGCTTGGTTAGGTTATTCTAGTTCATATCTGTCTTACTTTTGAACTTATAACATGTAAAAGTCAAAATCTTCTGTCCACAATCTTAACAGCTTACTGTTGAGATTTTAGTATGATCAAAAGCTCATTTTATGTTTAAAATACATAGAACTAGATTGCTTTATCTTTATTTCATCATTATACATTATAGTTGATCCACAAATCATGATCAAAATCCAGATAAGTCAACTTTTCACTTTTTCTTAAAAAGTCAAAAATGCACAAACTCAGTTTTGAGCTTAACTAGAGGTATTTTTCATGCACTCATTTCTAGGTCAAAATCAGTGAAACTTGTTGGTTATAAAACTTCAGTTGGTCTATTTGATTATTACCATTTTCATAGATTTTAGTGAATTTTTTATAGCCTTCAAAATAGCTTGTCAAAGTGATGCCAAGTGCCCTGCGGTAGGCACTTAGCCTGATGATTGTGCAGACATTGCGAGCTAGCCCGAGCTCATCTTAGCTCAAATAGGGCTGGTCTTTGGTCTATAGGTTCTTGCCCAGGTCTAGTATAGAGTCCCACATCTGTTTTTCATATTCAGCTTATTTTGAAGCTTAAGCATAAGCTCAAACTTGGCCCAAGAAACTGTTTTTAGACTATAAGCTCAATTCATCAAACCTATTGAGCTTGTGATCCAGAGGGTTAGGCTTGTTTAAACTTGTTCCATTCTAGTTCTCTTAGCTTATTGTAGCTTCCATATCTGTTGGGTAGCTTTTGGTGCCCATTTGCTTATTCAAGTGCTTATTTTATAAGCACTTTGATCATCAGTTTCATATTCTTGCACTTAACCCCATGTTTTTCCATTTTTCATAGCTTCCTAATATTATTTTAGAGTTTCCCTGAAATTTTCAGATTTTTCTAAGGTGTTTAGCTATTTTTCTTAATTTAAATTAGTTTTTAAGCATTTTTAATTAGCTTTTAATATAAAAAATTAAGAAAAAGTTCCAAAAAATAATTTTTCATTTTAATTAAGTTAAGATAAATGTAAAAGTCATAAAAAGTATTTTTCCATAATTTTCTTAGTTTAAAAAGTATTTTTTAGCATTTTAATTAGTTTTAAATAGTTTTAAATTAGTAATAAATACATAAAAAGTCTAAAAAATATATTTTCTGTTTTAAAATTAGTTTTATCATATTTTAGATTTTTCTAAATCTTAATTTTATTTTTCTAGTCTTATTTCATATTTTCTTTTATTTTAGAGTATTGTTAAATAGTTTAAAATAGTTTTTAATTAATAATAATTAATTAAATAGTTATAAAAATAATTTTCTTTTTCTAATAATTTTCTTTTATAATTAGGATTGTAAAAACATCATTTTCATATTTATAGGTCTTTTATTTCTTTAAAACTCACGTTTTATTTTGTACGTTAACGTAGTTTTTAATTTAAACGTAAGTTTTAGGTTTTAAACGTTCATCACTTTAAATATAGTGATAGCGTTTATTTAATATATTTTATCTTTTTAATTTTCTTAATTTGTATTTAAGTCGCTGTTATTTATTTATAAACCTTTTTCAGTAGTGTAATATTCAATCAAAATCCTTTCCGATCACTATCCTTAGTGATCATTCTATCGTCTGAGTTTGTTTTGACACACCATTGAGTCTCCGTGGGACTTAACGACCCGGGAATTCACTATATTCTCCTGGACTTCATTGTATTTGTGTTTTAAGCGGTTTTAAGCTTCTTACGGTCGGCCATTCACAAGTGGCCGGTTTGTGTGAGGTAGCTTGACTGTTTTCAGCACAGATCAAAATTTTGGCGCCGCTGCCAGGGAGGCTTTAGCGTGTGTTTAAGCCTTTTTCAGACCCATTCTTGTGCATATCCCAATTTTTGTAAAAAGTTTTTTGTAAAGTTATCAGAAAATCCAAAAATATTTTCATTCTTTGTTTTTATCATCATGTTTTTCAAAAATGCCAAAAATATTCCTCTTTACCCTCTTACCTTTTTGATTCTTCATTTCTTACCCTCTGTTAACCTTTGATTCTTTCTATGTCTTATCCTCACCCTCTTGGTTGTCAATGGTGTGGTGGTCCTTATAATAGTGGCAATTGCCCGGTTGTAGCGTGGTGGAATCAGGAAACGGTCCTGCATCTATAACCAAGATCCCTATTCCTACCATGACGCAGCTGATTTATTCCATCGGCTACCACCTGTGAGACTCAGCAGTTTTATTGTTGTGAGTATTGTGGTGGTTCACATTCCAGTTCTGATTGTCAATCGGGAAACACGCTTGTCTATGAGCAAATTCACGATAACAATTATGACTCCAACACATACCACTCACAGCCACATCAGTTTTACTGTTGTGAGTATTGTGGAGGTCCTCACTTTAGCTCTGATTGTCAAACAAGGAATCCATTTCCTTGTAACAATTACGACTCTTCGTATCATGACCAACCTCTACAGTACCAGCCTGACCCACTTCCTCAAAATCTTCTCCTTAATCTTTTGGATTTAGTGAAAGATTTGAAGGAATCTAAACACTCCCAAGATAATCCAAATGAGAAATCCATGGAAGTTTTGTTAGCAGAGGAGCGGGCTGCTAAATTAGATTCCCAGATTGCCTTTGAAAAATCTGTTAGGGAATCTATTGCAAAAGAAAAATCAGCCGGATCTAGCTCTCGATTCCGTTTCATTCCTGATGACGATGATGATGAAGATATCCTTGATATCCTACAATTTTATAACGGTTCATCAAGTTCATCAGTTGAGACTCCTTCCATGAAAAATCAGGGAGAAAAGACTATGATGGAATTACTAGCGGAAGAACAAATGTTAAGTATAAAACATATGTATGCTAGTCCTTCTAAACTCCCTCACTGTTGTTATCACACCGAAATTCCCACTCACTCTCTAAACATGAGGGATGAGCTTCTTAGCACTATTCCAGAAATGGAATCATCTAGTGTTGAGAGCCTTGTCTCAATCCCAAGAGAGTCACAGGGAATTCTCGAGCATCTGTGTGATTCTTCTTTCTCTCTCGAGTGTTCAAATGATCAATTTGAAACTTTCTCCGATTTTAGCGATGATTGTAAATCTTATGGAGACATCGAGTATGTTGAGGCATCACTCCCACAGTCTGATCCTCTTCTTGAGGAGTTCACCGATGAACTCACTCACATCACTCCACTTTCATCGGAAAGTGACGATGATCTCTTTGATTTTGAAGCCGATCTTGGAGAAACCAGAAATCTCCTATATAATGATCATCCACTCGTTTCTTGTCCCATTTCCGACTCTTCCATTCCTTCTCTCACCTCGATGAGGAAGATGACAACTGTTGGAAGGAGGTCGATGATTTTCTTAGTGATGAGTCGATTCCAACAGGAATTGACAATACTTACTTTGACTCGGAGGGAGACATCCTCTTTCTTGAAAATCTATTGATTGAACAACCGTTTCCAGCTCTCCCTCCCGGAAATTTTGTTACCAATCACCATAAAAGCTTCAAATTTAAGCTTAAAAATGTCAAAAATGGTGATTTGCTTCTTTCTGATGAGGAATGGACCTGCATTGTAATGCACATATTTATTCCATTCTTCACAAATGGTGTGGTTGCTCTTTCTCTTTTCTCCTTCGGGAATGAGGACACTATTTTTGACCCAGGCATTTTCATTTATCATCTGTGAGCCGGGTCTTTCTCTCTATATCTCATCGGTGTGGAACTTTCGCGTGCTTCAATGTTTATCCAAACATCTTGAATGAAAGTCCGATGGAGATTGTTTCTTCCACTTTGCTTCCCCATGAACCAATGAATTCGGGGTCGAGTCAAGCTAGCGACTCGGAAACCAAAAACAGTAGTACACACCATATGGGTTTTCACCCATATTTCTGACTTCTTACCCCTTTCTACCACCCTAGTGTGGGGGGGTTGCCCCACATGTTGTGTATATATATAAGTTTAAAAAAAAAAATCTTCTTTCATAATAATGGCCGTAGTATTTCCCTTTTACGTTCTTTGTTTCGGCATAACCGCCGGTACTTTGAATATTGAGGGCAATATTCATTTCTAAGTGTGGGGGGGAATTCTCACGAATTTTATCATATAATTATACTAATTCCCCCGTTTTTGGCCAAAATTTTTTTTGGAGTAAGTGTTCTACACTTACTCAATTGGTTATCGATCGCCTTGTCTAATAAAATAAAGGATTGGCTAATCCAGGAGCAAACGGCTCTTGGTAAAGATTTCTCAAATCCGTTTATATGGCTTGCAATTTGCCCAAAATTGTATGGTTCTCAACTCACCATGTCCTAAAAAGTGAAGAGTTGGCTAGCCCGCAAGATTATGGCTTGTGGTAAAGGCAGTGGAAAAACCATAATTGGTAATCAGCTCACCAAAGATAATATTGATAATTTATCTAAGAGTTGGCTAGTCCGAAGGGTACGGCTTCTGGTAAAGACAAAATCAAATCCGTTGAAAGCCGGTGGTTTGCTCAAAATCACATGGTTATCGGTGTACCATGGTTCTTACTTGAACTGAAACATTTGGCTACTCCGGAAGTAATGGCTTTTGGTAAAGAGTTTTTAAAATCCATTAAAGCTTCAAATCATTGCTAGGGACTAGCAATATCTCAGTGTGGGGGATTGATGAGTGTCTAAATACTTATCATTTTATCTTGTCTAGACTACAAAAACATCTGAAAACGCCGAAACACATCAAAATTATCAAAATATCACAAATTAGTGTTTTATGTGTTTTAAATGCAAAAATATCAAAATCAGATGAAAAATGTATCAAATTTGCAAAATTGGCAGTTTTAGTCCCCCAAGTTTCAAAAGTTGTCAAAAACAGTCCCTGGTATATCTAAATAAAGAAAAATGTCATTTAAGGTCCATGGGATTCAAAAGTTGTCAAAACAAACCCTTGAAATGTAAAATTTGCAAAATTACAACTTTGGTCCCTCAAGTTTGAAAATTGTCAAAAATGGTCCTTGGAAATTGCAAAATGGCAAGTTTGGTCCTTATACTTTTTGAGAGTGTCACTTTTGGTCCCTTGAAACAACTTGGCAGATATGGCCCTTGTATTTTCAGAAATTGCAACTTAGGTCCCTATGACATTTAAACCCTTTAAACCTATTGGACCCTATCATAAACCAAGTGACCCCCTGTCATTAGCCTTTTGGACCTCCTGTTTTGACCCCCCTTGATTATTAATAGTCCCGGTCAACCCACCAAGTCAAACAAACACACAAAACCGCCAAAACAGCCTTCTTCTCAACTGCTTTCTGCAACACCAGGAAAATCCATCCCTCCTCCTCTTCATATCACCTTCTATGTCCCTCCACCTCACCTAAACTACAAAAATCATTAATTGCCTTCCCCCTCATATCACTCTACCTCACCCACTGGTTAATACCGATTTTCCCGCCAAAATGATCAAACGGCTAAAATTTATCCAAGTCATCCAAAGGCCAAAATTATTCTTTGGGATTCACTGAGGAGATGAGAGAGAAGCATTTGGAACTATAAAAAGCAAGGAAGAGAGAAGGAGAAGAGGGGTAGCTAGTTTTCATTTTTTCCTTTAATGTCGTTTTTTTTTATTCAATGTCTTAAACTAGTTTAAAATCTGTAATTTTGTATTCCTATGATCAAAACTCAAGTTAATGTACCACTGTGATCTGTTTTAAGGATTAAATTCAAGTTTGGTTAAAGTTCTTATTTCTGTGTTTACTGTTTGGATTTTCAAAATCATGCTCTTATGTTTAAGCTGCCTATAGCTTCTTTCCTCACTTAAACAAGTTTAATCAAGCTTATTTAAGCTTTTGACAAGCTTTGGCGGTTTCAATCATTTTCACTTGATAGTCAACAAAAGTCAACTTGGGAGCTAAAACTGGAAAATGGTATCTTGGGTTGTTGCGTAATGGAATAGGATTGAAATAGCATAGGTTAGGTTAGTATTGGGTTCTGGTTTTTGCCTGCTTAAGCTGGAAACAGTGGTTAGTTATATTTCACTTTTCATTTTTCAAGCAAAGTTGCATATCAGTCTTGTGTATGCATCTGTTGTCATAACTGTTTTTCATGTGTTTAAATAGTTTCAATTAGGTTATATGAACTTAGTTTGATCAGTGGTATTAGCCTGTTCACTACTTAGCCTTATTAAACTTGCAAAACATAAGTTAAAGGTGTGTTTGGTTCAGTAGTTTATACTGCATTATAGGTCAGTTCTTTGGTTGGTATTTGTTGTATCATGCTTGGTTAGGTTATTCTAGTTCATATCTGTCTTACTTTTGAACTTATAACATGTAAAAGTCAAAATCTTCATTCACAATCTTAACACTTCTTGTTGAGATTTTAGTATGATCAAAAGCTCATTTTATGTTTAAAATACATAGAACTAGATTGCTTTATCTTTATTTCATCATTATACATTATAGTTGATCCACAAATCATGATCAAAATCCAGATAAGTCAACTTTTCACTTTTTCTTAAAAAGTCAAAAATGCACAAACTCAGTTTTGAGCTTAACTAGAGGTATTTTTCATGCACTCATTTCTAGGTCAAAATCAGTGAAACTTGTTGGTTATAAAACTTCAGTTGGTCTATTTGATTATTACCATTTTCATAGATTTTAGTGAATTTTTTATAGCCTTCAAAATAGCTTGTCAAAGTGATGCCAAGTGCCCTGTGCAGGGCACTTAGCCTGCACAGTGATTGTGCAGACATTGCAGAGCTAGCCCAGAGCTCATCTTAGCTCAACAAGGGCTGGTCTTTGGTCTATAGGTTCTTGCCCAGGTCTAGTATAGAGTCCCACATCTGTTTTTCATATTCAGCTTATTTTGAAGCTTAAGCATAAGCTCAAACTTGGCCCAAGAAACTGTTTTTAGACTATAAGCTCAATTCATCAAACCTATTGAGCTTGTGATCCAGAGGGTTAGGCTTGTTTAAACTTGTTCCATTCTAGTTCTCTTAGCTTATTGTAGCTTCCATATCTGTTGGGTAGCTTTTGGTGCCCATTTGCTTATTCAAGTGCTTATTTTATAAGCACTTTGATCATCAGTTTCATATTCTTGCACTTAACCCCATGTTTTTCCATTTTTCATAGCTTCCTAATATTATTTTAGAGTTTCCCTGAAATTTTCAGATTTTTCTAAGGTGTTTAGCTATTTTTCTTAATTTAAATTAGTTTTTAAGCATTTTTAATTAGCTTTTAATATAAAAAATTAAGAAAAAGTTCCAAAAAATAATTTTTCATTTTAATTAAGTTAAGATAAATGTAAAAGTCATAAAAAGTATTTTTCCATAATTTTCTTAGTTTAAAAAGTATTTTTTAGCATTTTAATTAGTTTTAAATAGTTTTAAATTAGTAATAAATACATAAAAAGTCTAAAAAATATATTTTCTGTTTTAAAATTAGTTTTATCATATTTTAGATTTTTCTAAATCTTAATTTTATTTTTCTAGTCTTATTTCATATTTTCTTTTATTTTAGGTAATTATTAAACAGTTAAAAATAGTTTTTAATTAATAATAATTAATTAAATAGTTATAAAAATAATTTTCTTTTTCTATAAATTTTCTTTTATCATTAGGATTGTAAAAACATCATTTTCATATTTATAGGTCTTTTATTTCTTTAAAACTCACGTTTTATTTTGTACGTTAACGTAATTTTTAATTTAAACGTAAGTTTTAGGTTTTAAACGTTCATCACTTTAAATATAGTGATAGCGTTTATTTAATATATTTTATCTTTTTAATTTTCTTAATTTGTATTTAAGTCATTTGTTATTTATTTATAAACCTTTTTCAGTAGTGTAATATTCAATCAAAATCCTTTCCGATCACTATCCTTAGTGATCATTCTATCGTCTGAGTTTGTTTTGACACACCATTGAGTCTCCGTGGGACTTAACGACCCGGGAATTCACTATATTCTCCTGGACTTCATTGTATTTGTGTTTTAAGCGGTTTTAAGCTTCTACGATCGGCCATTCACAAGTGGCCGGTTTGTGTGAGGTAGCTTGACTGTTTTCAGCACGGATCAGAAAACTTCCCTAAAATTTACTTCAAAAAGAAAGAAGGCCCACGAAAGAGAGTCGTGCCTTCGCATAAGCATCCATGAGAAAACTTCAATCCCTGAAATCACACTACCGACAAACATAATTCTAAAAAGAAAAAATGAAAAATGAAAAAGAAACCTAACTCACTTTCGTAGGAATCACGATTGCATTTAGCGCATGCAACAAGCCTTTTAAACCACTTGGTGTCCCAAGTGGACGAGTGTAGTCTCGTGAGAGCTTACAGGGAACATACCCACAAAGTTCATTTAAAAAAAACTAATACAAGGTTATTGTGTTTAAAATGAAATAAGTAATGCAGAGGATAGTTACGTCGTAACTCCATAAGGAGTTACGCCGTAACTAGGCAAAACCTGGCATACGCTGCAAAAGTGTAGCTACGGCGTAACCATTGAAATGGGATTACGCCGTAATTGGTAATGCTTCTGAGGTTCTGCTGCAAAGGGCACAGCGTAACCATGAGAATGAGTTACTGCCGTAACTCTGGTCGATCGATCTTTGCGGCAGCAACTTTTCTTCGTTTTCCTGCAAAAATGGTTAAAAACACAAAACCCAACAGAAATGGAAAAAAAACAAATGAAAGGGATAATTCGGGTTGTCTCCCGAAAGAGCACTTTTCTTTATTTACGAGTCTTTAAGTTAGACTCAGAGCCTCGGGGCTTTATGGTGGCCTTTGGACTTGGTCAACTTCCTCCATGTCTTTCATCAAGTTGTGTCTGACCCAAGCGACATTTGTGGTAGTGCGGAGGTATTCTTTAGTCTCGACCTTCTGAATTTTGCAAAATTTCTCCTCCGGCCCCAAGTGGTATCTAGTAAACTCATATTTTTCAGCAATAATAAGGGGTGGCCTCTTATATGGAATCCTAAGGAGTTTGTACCTCCTTTGCTCATATGCTTCATCATCGGGGTCAGTAAATTCCTCTTTTCCTTGCAACTCAAGGTAATCTAAAATCCCCTCTATGTCATCGTTGTCAGACTCGGTGCCTTTAAACCATTCCCCGTCGAGCAAATCTTCTACCAGTATACGTTTGCATTCTTCCTTTTCATTTCTCACCGACTCTTTGGCATCCTCAATCGTTATGTCACTCAAGTTGTTAGGACCCTCGTCGTTCGGATTTCTTTACTCATATATTCTTTCCAGATCTTTTCCTTCATTAACTCATCTACTTTTCCATATTTGATCTTGACCCAACTGTCAAATCCCAAGTTGTCTAACCAAGGCAATTTTGTTCTTTCCGTATCGTTGGTTGAGGTCCAAAAGCATTCATCCTCTCCAACTCTCATTAAGCTGCTTCCCCCATCACATTTATCGTCATAAGGGTTGCATGATGCCCAGAAAACTTCCCCATGAGGTTTTATCTTTTCACACCAATGACTTCGGGCTTCTTTGTTATCAGTGTTGCCTAAAGGATGTTCCACGCATTAGATGTCATCATTAACCAATTCTTTTTTCAGATAATGATCCTCGTAGTCAGTCTTGAGCCTTTTTAGAAGATTCAGGTTAATTTTAGCATTCCCGAATTGTATCGCATACCAATCATCAAAAGACAAATCTCTGAACTTGACATCGTGCCTTTCAAGCTCGTGAGGGCACGTCCATTCTTTTTCTTTCGGGCTACCACCCCCGTTGCAATACTCGGGGAAAGGGTCGCACGTAGGCCAAGCTCGTGTGGACTCATCGTCAGTTATGGTTATCGGAGTGCACCAGTGAGTGATAGGTGGCTCCTCTTCTTCCTCGAATGGGAGCTTTTCCAATCTTTCTTCATCAGTATATGCAGCCCACATGAATTTTTTATTTTTGACCCTATCCTTATCAGTTCCTCCGTCGCAAACTTCATTTCGAGGGTCACACGAAGCCCAAAGATCATACCAGTCCCCTTTAGCTACGGGTATTTTCTTGCACCAGTGATATTTTATTTTAGATGGGGACAAAGGGCATAAATTTATATCGTGGGACCATCCGTTAATTACATGTGTCCCTGATTCGTCCACTTCGAGAAACCTGTCTGCCCACGTATCCCAGTTACGCCGTAACTGTGATGTTTGGTTACGGCGTAACTTGCTTGAGTTATCCTTATCGACATCTTTCATAACCCCACGATCGCTGTCAAAAACATAGTTACGCCTAACTCTTCAGACATGCTATGGCGTAACTTCAATCTGTCACCGGAATTTTCACTTGAATCCGAATCTTTGGTGTGAGAGTTAGCTTGTAACTTTGAGTCTTCATCAGAAAAGATGACCTTACATTCCATTGTGAGTTTTGTCCCTTCCGGTTTAGTATTATTCTTCCTTACCTTTTCACTAAGCTTTTCCACCATGGTTTCAAGGTTTTTTAGGGTTGTATCGTGATTGGAAAGACTTCTATCAGTGTTTTCCTAGAATTCTTTTAGCCATTCATCTTGTTCCTTTTGTCTTTGGGCTGAACTTTCCAGGAATTTGTTTATGGTCTCTTCAAGATTTGGCCTTTTTCTCCATAAGGCCCACGATTGTAGTTTCCAGCAGATCCTCCACGATAGCCATTATTATTTCGATTATCTCCGTAAAACGGTCGATTTTCTCCATATTTAGCTTCTTCGATTATGTTTTCTTCATTATTGTAAAGACAATTCTTGGTGAGATGTCCTCCCCCACAGCTTTCGCAACCTACTTGGATGGCATGAACGGTTTCTATGATTTTTAGCATATATCGACTCAGATTTTCAATTTTGCTAGTAATGGCCGCAATTCCGTCAAAACTTCCGCCTTGGTTTCTTTTGCTTCCTCCATCGTGCCATTTTTGGGAATGATCAGCCATTTTTTGGATGGCTTCAATTGCTAGAGTAGGAGTCATGCTCGGAATTGGTCCTTGATAGTCCAGCATATGTCTTGTAGTCACGTTTATTCCTTTGTAGAAGATGTTGACCTTTTGCTGGTTGTTTAGATCATGTGTAGGACACTTGTAGAGGAGATCGTTGTATCTATCCTAGGCTTGATACAACATTTTATCGTCTTCTTGCTTGAAATTATGGATCTCCAAGAGCTGGTTAGATATCTTTGACGGAGGACAATACCTCTGGATGAAGTGCTTCTTTAGTAGAGCCCAAGTATTAACTGCCCCGGCAGGAAATCTTTCGATCCATTTTCTGGCGGCCTCAGTAAGAGTCATGGGGAACACCCTTAGCATAACAACATCATGAGACACACCCGAAATGCTGAAAAGGCTTGCGATATATAAGACATTTTCAACGTGCTCATACGCATCTTCGTCCCTGTTTCCTGAAAAAGGGTTAGCTCGAAGCACCCTCATAAACTGGTCTTTAATCTCGAAACGGACATCAGCTCCAATTGCCGGTCTTACGAGCCTCAGCCTTTGTTCTTCTCTTGTCAATGCCAAATATTCCTCAAGGGTGAGGTCATCAATGTTAACAACTTCTATGGTACCTGAAACTTGAAAAGAGATCGTGAGAATTTGAGAACATTTTAAAACAGAACAAAAATGAAAGACTTAATAGAAATCCTAATATAACTCTCCGGCAACGGCGCCAAAAACTTGATGCAGGTTTTACTGACCAGGTTTTAATATTTATAAGTCTCGTTATACCTATGGTCTACCCTAATGCACTAATGGGCAGTGTACCCGGTCGTGTGTAGTGTAGTATTCGCTAAAACCGAGGTCATCCCAAGAGCTATGTGTGTGGATTTATACTAAGTCTAGGTGTCACAGATTTTAATATGATTTTGATATGGAATTAACTAATAAAGCAAATAAAGGCGAAAGATGTGATTAATAGAGGAGAGTTGTGCTAACCTAGTTATTCATCCTAACTAGTAGTGTTTACGTCTAATTACTTCCAATTACTTCAGGTGGGGTCAAAGTCGCTAGGACAGCATTTGGTCAGTTCGTCCTAACCTATCAACAAAGGGTCCCACTGGAGAAGTCAGTTGTCCCCTCATAAGTCCAGCTGTTCCTGGTCCCCTAAACCAAGTCATTAAGTACCGCTACATGCTAGATTCATAATACTGAGTGCCCGGGCTCTAGCATCTTAAATACTCACCCCTTACTTCTTAAGTTCATCCAAACGGTAGGTGATCAGTTGGTCAAATTGCACAAGTAGAAAGGATCGTCAGTTGGTCATATCTTACCCTTCCCGTCTCAGTCTACTCACTTAGGGTCAGTTGGTCATATCTCCTAAGCAACTGGCCTCTACCGCCATTCAAAACTACCGAAACAAGGGTAGCTACCAATAAACTATGCATGCATACACTTAGATATAATTATACGGAAGCAATGTAAACGCAAACAAAATAATTAAGGAATCATAACTAGGCCAGCACCAAGAGGTGCTTAGCCGCTCATATTAACCATAACAATCAATTCGATGTTTAATGTTACGAAATACATGAATTAAAAGTAAAGAAAAGATAAAAAGCTAATGCTTATCGTAGGGGAGTGATTTCTCCCTTGGAGATAGCTCCGTATGCTCCTATAGATCTGCCTTTGACTTCTTCTCACGTTCTCTGATTGCTGTGTGTGAAATGGGATGATTTGAAATGCTAAAAATCGTGGGGTATTTATAGGCCAAATCTGGTTACGGCGTAACTATTAAAAGAGTTACGCCGTAACATACTATTCTTCGTAAATTGCACTAATTATGTGCCGTAACCTCAAGAAGGAGTTACGCCGTATCTTCAATAAATCTTGGTTACGCCGTAGTTGATGCATGAGTTACGGCGCAATTAGTAGTGGCGCGGAACCTCATTTGACCTAATATGGTTACGTCGTAATCTTGGATAGAGTTACGCCGTAATCTTCTGTTAAGTTGGTTTTCTGAGCCACGCTTTAGTTACGGCGTAATGTGAGAGAGGAGTTACGCCGTAACTTCTTCAAAGTGAGCATACTATGATAAATCTTCAATAAACTCTCCAATTCCGCGTCTCTTTAGCTGCAATGCTCGTAATTTACCTGAAAGTGAAATATAATGGAAGACAAGCGTAAATCCATATAAATGATATAAATTACAAGCATTATCGGGGGAAATTGACACTTAATATTCAGGATAATTTGATGTTATCAGGAACCGTGGGACAATAGACATGTTTTCTCTATAAATAGTGAGCCATTTCTCTCTTGCTCACTACCACTCTTAGATATACTTTCTCTCAGTATTCTAACCTCACTAACCACAGATCTAAAGGATCATTCTAGGTAGTTTTATGTTTGTGTGATTCTCTAGGTTCCTTTTAAAGGCGAGATCACCACCTCTTGAAGACATGCATGCTCAAGGTCATGAGTGGCTAAGCTTCGTCATCATCAAGACCACTGAAGTGCATCTTGTTGATAGTTCTTTCATCCCTCCATAGAAGTGTCGTGTTGAAGGCATTAGTGAAAGGTGCCGAAGTGTCGTGTTGAAGGCATTAGTGAAAGATGCCAAAGGGTCGTGTTGAAGGCATTAGTGAATGGTTCCAAAGGTGTACATTTGATATGGTGCATCGATGTACAAGTTAGGTAGTTTGGGTTAAAGGATTTTGATATCCTTCTAGTCTTGTAACAAGGAGTGTGTCTCCTTTGGGGTAGTTGTGTTGTGGTAGTGCTAGGTAGTAGTTCCTCCTTTGTAATGGAACTCGATATCTAGCCTTGTACCAGATAAAGTGTAGGATACGTTGTGATAGGTTTGATTCTACCTCGTGGAAGAACTTGGTGTCTAGCCTTGTACCAGATAAAGAGTATGCGACATTGTCAAGGCTTCTCCGCCACATTAAGGAGCTTGTGTTCTGTAGTGCTTACAAACTCTCGAGTGGGGTACTTGGGAAGTGGAGTAGGGCAACGAAGGTGTCCTTGTAGCCGAACCACTATAAATACTTGTGTCGTGGTTTTGTGTTCCTTTACTCTTTATCTTTGCATTATTTACTTGTATGCTTATCTATCAATATCCAACACACATACCAAATAGATTGACATAAGTCGATCTAAATACTTTAAAATGAAGTGTTAATCAGTAAAACTATTCAACCCCCTTCTAGTTTTCCACATATTCCTTTGAAAATCTGATTCATGTTCTCATGGATGTGGCTAACACAGAATCTGTGTTCAGCAGAAGGAAAAACCTCTTGAATAGCTTGTAGAATACCCTGTTACAAGTAAGACATAGTGGATTAAAACATTGCTTATGTCTAATGAATTGTTTTGTAATTAGTGTTAATTGAATTTATTATACCTTTTGTTCGTCTGAAATGAAAGTGTAGTTTTAGTTTGGTTGTAAATCAAGGTCATCACCTAGATTTTTTAGGAACCACAACCAAGAACTCTTGCATTCTGCCTCAACTATAGCATATACAAGAGGGTAAATACCATTGTTACTATCAATACCAACAGCCGTCAAAATTTGCCATGTATATGGTCCTTTTATAAAAGCACCATCCAATCCTAATATCTCTCTTCTTGTAGCTCTGTACCCGGCTTTAAGTTTACCAATACACACATAAATTCTTTTGAATACCCTTGAATTAAGAGTCAGATCTGTGTTGGTTTCCACTTGGATCTTGACTGTTGTGCCTGGGTTTTTTGCTCTGAGCTCCATAGCATAATCTCTAAGTTGGGCATACTGTTGTTTGTGATCACCTGAAATATTCTCCTCAGCAATTTCCTTTGCCCTGAAAGCTTTATCGAATGTTACGTTTATTTGTAACTTCTGTGTTAATTCAAGTTATAATGCTTTTATTGAGATTTTAGGATTTCTATTAAGAATCTTGATGACATAAGTTGACAGAAACCTAGATGTAACACCAGTAAGATCTCATGTTTGGATACATTTATGAGTATCAGTCAATGTTTTAACCGACCAACATTTCTCATTGTCCCACTTTTAGACGAGTAGGTCCCATGGGTAAGGGGGTTTATGATTCTTGATTTTATATCCTTTAGGACTAACACCCTTGCATTTAATGTCCTTATGCTTGTTGGTTTTCTCAGATTGGCCCCGTGTCTTTGAGGTAGATGGCATATACCCTTCTCTGTCATATGTTGGATTGAAGGAACTTGCTCCAACCACAGTGTCGTAGCACTTAGCTCTGACCCTGTACTTATCAGATATTAGAACCAAGATAGATCTCCTAGCCTGCAAGGCATGCATCTTCACCTTTTTAGTCGATTCTTTTTTTGTAACAAACTCTTCTCCCACCCTAAATGCACCTTCTTTTATTTTAGACTTACCCTTATAAGACCTTATCATTACCTTCAAGCTTTTCCTTCTTAGACCTGCACCATGTCCAGCATCAGCTTCATCAGCACTATCAATGTCATCCATTTCAACGGAAGGTGCAAGTACCCCTTCAGAAGACTCTTTCGGAGGAAGTTTGGTAGCAACTTCTCTCCTACTGTCTTTAATGTTTGAATTCAGCTGAAATGAGAAACCACGTATGTCAACATCAGGTTCAGGTTTTGGGGCATCATGTTCAAAATCACTACCACTCCCTTGTGGTTCTAGTTCTTTCCTTTGGGCAAGGGCATCTTCAAAATCAAGTTCTTCCCTTTCCACAACTTTCTCATCAACCTCTTGGATAGTATTTCGATAAATCACACCCTCATTTCCTGGATATAAGTACTCATCAATCATTTCTGCTATATCTTTTGGCCTATCATCAAAGCATGCATCCTCATCCAAATTCACTGCATTATCTTGCTGGAACAAGTCGTCATCAAAATATTTCTCAGCTTGTTTACGCTTCGAATGCATAAAACCAGGCATAGGGTCACAATCATTGTCTTCCATCAAATTTAAGTAACTGAATCCATAGGTTGAGGACGGTGGCTCATTTTCACAGTGCAGGAATCCTACATTATCAGCATTAACAATACTTTCAACCAATGGAGAAACATTAGTGGTTGAAGCTTGCGTTGATGCCATTTCATGATGCCTTGGTGCCATTTTATCATTATACCACTTTAACAACAACAATTTTCCTCTGTTCTTCTTAACAGGTGCACTGACCACACTATCCTTAACAATCTCTTCAATCACTAGACCCTTTGAGGACTGAAAACCCCTAACCAGCAACATATGTTTTTCTACCAAAGATACATCAGTCTCTATATAAACATCTATTTCCTTATACCTAGGGACAAATTTTAACAATATCTTGACGTCCTGATCCGATATCAATGGAACTAATTTATCATCTAAAGACAGGCTTGGGACCCTAAAATGGGTAAACAACAACTGTTTATTATCACCCAAACCCAATTCAACTAAGATTTTGACCATCTCACGCATGGTGAACTTGTCACAATCAATTAGGTCTACATGATCAACCATAGCAAACTTGTAAACTCTATCAGGTGGATCAGAAAACTCACCAGTGTGGTGGATTTGAATAGTGAAGAGATTTGGCTACGATTCTGTGAACATAAATCAACCCGAAACAAAAAACCCAAAATCAAAAAACATCCACAACATTATCATTAATCAATGTAACATGCTTTACTTTCCAAATATACATTGTATGGTCATTCGAAACAAAACTACAAAAAAAAAAATCGTACCTAATCGGTGAACTCCGACCTCTAATTTGCCAGTCTCCCATGTTGGATCTACTGTTAATTGATGTGATTTCGACACTGTAGAAGTTGGAAGCAAGGGTTCGATGTTATAGTAGTGTATGTGTGTTAAGTGGTAAGAATGAGAGAAGTAAAACCTTGTTGCAAAAAATGTCCCTCAAAACAAAGTTAAGTGTGCTAGTGGGGCCTGTCATGTGGATTTGATGGCGGGAAAAGTGAAAAGACTAAATTACCCTCACGTACAACGCACGTGAGGACTAACTAACAAGAATTCCTAACGAGCGTTAGTCAAAAAACTAAATTTGCAACTACAGTAACGCGGCAAGGACATAACTCGCAAAAAATTGAAAGTTTAGGGACATTATTTGCAGATTTTTTTTCGAGGACATCTTTCACAATTTTGACAAAGTTTAGGGACATTTTTCGCAGTTTACTCAAAAATTAAGCAATAGAAGTATAAGTAAGGATCAAATGAGAAATATAATTAAGATGAGAAGAATGAGAAGGAATCACAACCATCAATCTTAGATGTATCCACAAAAATAAAAGCATCTCCCAATTATTTCTCTTTTATATTTGAAATTTGTGGCTAGAATTTTTTCTCACTCTTCTTATTTTAATAACTCTTCTCCCTAGATCCATTCTCATTGAAGTATAATGTTTTTCTGCTTGCATATGTGAATTGTAGAGAAGTACAATGATTTCTTACATTTCGTTTTTCTGCTTGCATATGTGAATTGTAGAGAAGTACAATGATTTCTTACATTTCGTGTATGCTCTGCTCACATATTATAATTTGAAAGCAAAAGTAAAAGGTAAAAAAAAATACATAATGTCTATGTATAGTACTCATGTATGTATATACTTTAATATTCGAAAAAGCAAATACCCAAATCATGGGATGATAGTTTTCAAAGCATATGATGAAAATTATCACCAGGTAAGATGATCAGTAAAAATTAGTAATTTTATTTAGTTGCATATTAGATTCACCGTCAATGTGGCCTGGTCGTCAGGCAACTTTGGCGCTAAATTGATGATGATGATGGTGGTCACCATTACACTTAAGTTTACATGATATTTTCGTGAACCTATAGGGTGTTTGAATTAGCTTATCTTATTGTCTTGTTTGCTTTATAAACCCATTTTTATACTTACAGCCTTATCAAATGAAGCTTATGGACTAAATAAACTATAAGCTCAAGTGCTCAAGTTGGTTAACAGATAAATTCATAAATCAAAGATAAATCTTCTACAAGTTCAAATAAGCCGACAACACAAACTAATTCAAAAGTATAATTAGATAGAAACTTTGAAAGAAGGTCCACAAGTACAATGAATTATAATGAGGTGGGGTCAACTGATTGCATGCAGAGAGAGAGAGAGTACAACCAAAGGAGGGAACCATAAAGACAGATGAAGAGTACACACCAGAACACACACATTGCATTTTGGACCACTTTCTTTTTTCACTGGAATTTAAGGAACCTTGGCCCACTACTTCTACGGGTGTCAAGTTGGTCGACCCGATTCGACCGAACCTGACTTATAAAGTCGGGTTGAATCGGGTTGACCGACAAACCTGATAATTTAATAGGATCGGGTTAGGGTTTTAATTACGGGTTTTTATTAGTTCGGTTATCACGTTGTTCAGTTTATTCGGTTTTATTAGTTAGGTTAATTTTTTATTTTTTATTTTTTGGAATAAAACCGTAGCAAATTCAAATTGGAGTATATCGAACCAAAAACCCATTTTGAATTCGGTTCGGCTTTTGGGTGACCCGAATTACATAATTTATATTTTTTCATTTAATTATATTAATTTTTAGCAAAAAAAAATCAAACTTAAAAAATAGTGGGTATTATATTTATACTAAGCTAGAGCTTTAATAGTTTTATATATATATATATATATATATATATATATATATATATATATATATATATATATATGTGTGTGTGTGTGTGTGAATTTGATTTTCGGTTTGGTTCGGATTTCATTTTGCTAAAAACATATCCCAACCAAAAAAAAATAATAATTTAGTTCAGTTCGGTTTTGGCAAATTTGCTTCCGTTACAAATTCGGTTCGATTTTATTCGGTTCGGATCGGTTTCAATTTTCAATTCATGTGGATATTTCCCGATTTGTGAACACTCCTAGTTTTAATTAGATTGTTATTCGGTTATGAGGTTGACCCGAAAAGATATAATGACCCGTTAACAAATCTTAATGCATGAGCTTACTACTCTTTTCTGCATCAGCTTGTATTCTTTTTTGTTAGTTGGATTAAAAAATCTTGGTTTTTTTTGGTTTAATTTGAACCCTTGGAATGTATAGTTGGAGTTTAGTGTTCCTTTTTACTTCCCATGTCTATCGTTAAATGTTTTGGCATACTAGTCTTTATCACCCCTCCTATGCTCGGCCAAGTTTTATGAGCTTATTGTTTTTCTAAGCTTGCTACCATATTAGCTTATTGTTTTTTAAAGCTTACTGCCATGCATATGGTAATGTAACATGATAGGTTACTTTTTATTTTAGGATTGAATTTGGCTACTGCCATAATATTGCAATTTGCAATTTTCTAATGCAGTAATAAGCATGACCGACGCATGTTGCGAATTCAGTTTTTGTCTATAATTTTCCCATTGCTTGCTTTCTTGATACCTAAAATATGGAATGATTGTTAGACCAAACTTTATATTATGTCATTAACCACCAACCTGATAACCTGATAGATCCAACCCGGCTAAACCGCAACCCAATAGACTGATTCCTTATAAGGTCGGGTTGCAGGCTAGTTTTTATTTTCTGAAAACCCGATAAGCCTTTAACCCAACCCAATAACCCGATTAAGACCTCTAACTACTTCCATACCACCTCCTCTGCCTTTTCTCATTCAATTCCCTTTTCATAATTATTATTATTTCTAAATATATAACAAGAAATATATAGAACATATATATATCAATCTTGTACCAATAGTTCAACCATCTTTGAACTTGAACCATTTGTAGTATAAGTATCTACCTCAAGCAAGATCATGTGAGAATGAACAAATTGTTGGAATATGTATATATTTATAAAACCATGCATGTCCGGATTCGAACTCGTGACCACGGGATTGCACACATTAGCGAATGAGAATTAAAGTTATAATTAATGTAAAATGATTACGATTAATTATTACACAAAACCCGACTAACGATCGTTAAGTATTTAACGAAAATGACTAACGACTGTTAAATGTAAAAGGGAGAGAATATATGGAGAATAACTTAAAAATGGAAAAGATTCGGGTGCCCCTTTTCCTTCTCATAGTGGCCGGCCAAGGGGGGCTTCTCCAAGCCCAAACCCTAACTCTTTCCCTAAGTTATTCTATCACTATATATACAAGACCTAGGGTGAAGGTTTAGGGTTAACTTTTGTGCATTGAATTAACCCTATATATCTCTCTCTCCTTCTCTTGCATTGTACAGCCGAACCACCCTTTAAAGGGTTTTTTTTTTATATATATATAAAACAAGGATTTGTGTTAGATCTAGCAATCACTTGATTCGTAGTTAATTCGTGTGTACAAAACTGTGGTGGTAAGACATTATTCTAACACCAATTTGGTTTGAGTTGTAAAACGGTAAGGGACAACTCTTTAAACCACTTCATCATCCTTGTTAAAGAGATCTAACCAATTGCAAGAGGTATGTTACGCGTTTATGTTTTCAGTTAATTAATTGTTATTTTATTTTAAGTCTTCCGCTGTGTACTCTGTGGTGTTATAAATGTTATTATTGTATATCATGTTTTTTTTCCTCAACAGTGGCATCACGAGCCGTTATAATGAGTAATTAATTACTGAAACGCATAAAAACAAATAATGTGTATTGTGTTATTAATTGTATGCTTAGATCTAGGGTTTGCAAAACCTAAACCCTAATTTTTTTGGGGGGGGGGGTGTTTGCCCTAATTAGGGTTTTGTAAACATTGTTTTTAATTGGATTAGAAAACCCTAGGTTGCATTCAATTTTATGTGAATTAAATTGCGTAACTCTTGATTAATTGCATTAATTTTTAAGTGTAATTTATGTCCATGATAAAAACATACATGTTTTGTCATGGATCTGCTTTTATTGTATGCTTTAATTGGTTAAGTGATATACACTAATTGTTGATAAATCTAAAATTGGAGAAGACCTCAATCATAATTATTAATAAATCAATTATGTGCTATGTGCTATGTGTTCAATTTTGACTTACGCAATCGATGAATCGATGCATGTGGCTTACCTTGTACATAGATGAAAACGGGTGAAAGTCTTAATTAGGCATATACATATTGACATATCTAGAATTGATTATTAATATGATTTATCAAAAACGTTTGCATGTGGGTATTTGATATGCATGATTAATTGTTAAGTTATATATTCATTGTTTATATGTTTATTTTATATTGTGAAAATACTTGCTTGTTTGTAATTGTGTGACAAGTTGTTTACAAGGGTATTTCTTTTAATAAGAAAAATAAAATGATCTAAACAATGGTGAAACATGTGTTTTTTAAGCATAATAGTCATAAATGTTTAATTGATTTATGTTTATGCACAAAATAGTTAGAACGACGCACCCATTAATGACAAACTATAAGATGGGTATAAGGTTGGTACGCATTAAATTGTGACCTTAAAGAAGAGGGTGTGTAATATGCTTCGCGCAGACCTAATTCTCCGCTCGTTTGTACGTCTTAATGGAGTTACCAAGTATTCCTATATAATGTGCATAAAATCTTAAAGGTGAATTGACCTTAAATTCTACGCACCACTTTTGTGGTAATTATTCGAATAACTTGGGTCTTATGACTAATGCAGCAGTAGGATATAGTGGTAATTAAAGGTAATTCTTTAATTGGAGTAATCAATACATCGATTAAAGTTTGATGATGAAAAGCTTAAACATTAAAACAATGATATATCTGTTTTAATAAAACCCTATGCTACAAAGATGAATGCATGACATCTTTGTCCATATTTGATTTGACACCAAAATCAAATTTATTACCCTTAATTTAAGTTATATGTCATCCAATGAAACAGAAACACCTGAGATTACCTTTTATTTGAGTGAGAACGTGATTTAGATCGTAATTAAAGGGTAAAATATCCACGTGTCGTGAGAACGGGCATGGATGATTTTTTAGTTTCTTAAGTTGGACAACTTAATTGAGTTTTGTAGTTAGAACTAGCAACTCAAGGCATAAGATGGGGATAAAACATGCTTACATTGCAACTGTTGTTGGCAATATGTAAATCCCATAAATCTAGGAGTTGCAATTTGAAAATTGGCAATTGAGGTTCGACTCGTACCATTTTGAATAATTTCATTACTAGCAGATCAACTGATGTGATGAAACTATGTCAATTTGGATCCTAGTTTTCAGTGAAAATTAAATGGTTATATGTTTATGAACCATGGGTATTTAATTTTCTTGAAAAGGTTAATTATCGAAAATACTAAAATTGAATTTTGTAATTCTTTTGAATGTATTAATGCAACATTTAACCGTAAACGTGGTGTGGAAAACTAGAATGGGAGGTTGAATAGTTTACCGATTAAAAACTTTGTTTTGAAACTTATTGAAAGATCAATTGATATTGATCTTAGATATGTAAATAATAATCAATATGCAAGCAATATATATAAAGAGTAAATAAGAAAGAAACAATCAAACCACGACAAGTTGTTTATAGTGGTTCGGTCTACAAGGACTCTTTTTCCTTGCCCTACTTCACTCCTCGAGTCTCACACTCGAGAGTTTAACTTCACTAGTCAACAAGCTCCTTTCACCGGTGGAGAAACCTTTACACTTCACTTACATACTATTTCCGACACTAAGCTAGATGTCAAGTTCTTTTCCAAGGGTACAACCACTCCCACACACAATGTATTTTAAGGACTAAAATACTAACCACTCACACTCACAAGTTTATGATGGTTTGGTATAACAATGATGTATGAATCAAGACTAGATCATATAACAACAAACAAACAAGACTTCCAACTATTTGTTGAAGCTTGAATATGCCTTGATCTTTTTTGCTACAAAAGATGATCACTATAATGATATGAAACTGAGTTAGAAATGTTAGAGAGAAGGAATGTATGTGAATATGCTAGAAAGGGATGGGAAAACAACTTGGTTTGGCTTTGCTATTTATAGCCAAAATGATCAGCAGGCACCACGGACCACGGAACCCATAAAAGGGTTCCGCCCGTGTATAGTTTTGGTGCCGCCGGGGTCTGACAGCAAGATCACCAAAATCTTACCAAAGTCAACCAGATCTATCCAAGATTGTGTAAGATATGTAGAGTCTAAATCTACACAAAATATATAGTGAAATCCTCTAGAGATTTCAATGATGCACCACATGATGTCATATGTTGTTTTAAGAAACCAAAACATGCTTGATCTAAAAATGTTAACATACATTATGGTTTAGAGGCATATCAAAAATATGATTAATCAAAATGTAAATGCTTAAGTGATGAAGATATTATTTGATGAAAAACTTGTTTTAATATCTATTAAACTTGACAAGCTTTAAGCTTTATAAAAATTAAATTTACTTTTGTCGTTAACAAAACTTTGGTAAAGATCATAAAATATAAATAACGTTTAATGACGATATTTGTATTAACACGTGGTTTAATCTTTTATTAGTAAATTGATCTATTCTGCTTTCAAACAAATGTTTGATCAAGAATAATTTACCGAAAAGACAAACAAAGTCTCTTTTTCAAGGAAGAAGAATGAGACTCAATCCTATTCCTTTTCATGAATGAGAAAGGTATAATAGGAATATTTAAATTGTCTAAATTATAATATAACTAATAGCAAAGAATTGCACATTTTATTTTTCATAAAGATTTCATTACCCTCAATTGGTGAATGAATCCTTTTGTAACAAACATGACTTTTGGTTAACTGAAAAACATGTATATGAGTTACTAAATTAGAAGCTAGACTAATTACCGAGAAAATTGATAAATGGCAAACTATCATAATTTATCTAGTTGTTTTGCTTTAGGCTTTAAAGGTGCTACATACCATTATGTGAATGGTAGGCCTGTTAAGAAAGAAATTGCATACCCAAAATTTTGAGTTAATAACATTGATGGATAATCCATCATTTATAAAGTATATTACACCTTTTAGTAGTTAAGTATTTGTTACGTATGGTTCTTAAAAGTGTAGGAAAGTAAAAAACCAAGCATTTTGTTTTCACTGGTTATGAAACACTTACAATGTTGTCAAATTCAGTGGGAGCATTGTGTTGGGAGCATTGTGTTGCATTACTAAATAAGAAGTTGTTGAAATGATTTCTAATTCAGTGGGAGCTACAAGCCTTATTCGCTGTGTAGTAATCCAAAATATCTCTTGAATATCATGTAGATTATTACTTTTCAATTGTAGGAACTTATGTTTTTAGAGACAGTCATGTACATTTCCTTACTAAACAATATAGTCCTACATCTACTTGTTATATCTATGACACAAATCATATTAATCAAATAAACGAACGTGTGCCGTGTTGTTTATCTGCTAGATGATGTTGTTCCATGCACAAGTGGGAGAGATCTTTATTGTGTGCAAGGTACAACACATATAAATATAATTTAAATGGATTCTCTTGACCGCAAGGTAAGAGAGTAACGTTCTAATAGGAATTATACTTTTAAATGTGCATGATTGCCCTATTAAAAACATGTGTCAAGATGATAAAAAAAACTACTTTAAATATTTATGTCATTCAATATTTAAGAAACACTTGTAATTACAATTTACGTTACATGAGAACGTGAACTAGATTGTAGCCCAAGGTAAAATATCCACGTGTCGTGAGAATGATCATGGATGATTTTGCAGTTTCTTACATTGAACATTTCATGGAATGACATAATTAAATGAAGTAATCTAATACTACTTTGACTTTAAGTATTTATGTATTCGTTGAATGACTTAAATATATGTAGTAAATATTAACTTGAAATTATTAATTGAAACCCGAGGTGGTGTTCATAATTACTTTAATTATACATATTTATGATTTCTTTGTAAAATCACAAACATGAAGTCTTTTAATACAAGAATTACAATATAAAGTAAGAAGTTAACTTGCCATGTTTTAAGACATATGCATGAAGTCAATGAGTTGATCAATGACTTATAACGTATAGTGGGATTATAACTGTTATGTCTTTTGACTTGGTCAAGAATACTTGTGTTATAATGCATGCAATTGACTTGGTAAATCTATTGTACCATTAAGTTTTACTTGGTTGGTAAATAGGTAAGCCAAAGAGTAGATGGTTATCTTAAATATTGTTAGATTATCTTACAATATTAATTATAATGAAATACCATAGTTTTATAGTATGTTCAGTTAGAAGAATCAAAATCTATTGGCATTGTTTGATTCAAGATAACTATAGTTTCTTCCAAAAGTTATCAAGGTTAGTAGATTGAGTATAGATTGAATATAATCAATAAGACTCCAACCTAAAAGATTAATAAGAAACCATTTGTTTATAGAATGTGATGAATCACATTAAGTCTTATAATGAAGTTCTGAATTTGTGAAACTACTTGTAAAGTGGGTTGTAACAAACTAATGTCAGAAACTGTTAATGTTTTTTGTAATATCCCAAAAGAGAATAATGTATTGTTGCTCTACTTTCTAAACTATTTAAAGGTAATCTTTAAATTATTAAAGGCAAGTGGGAGTTTTGTTTAAGATCTTGAAAGATTAAATTACAAAATACATAATCTTCTAAAATGCACTAACAAATATCATGATGAGGCTAAACATGTAAATGATAGACCTCAATATGATGAAATTGTGATTGATAGATCCGTAAAGATATCTTAGATATTTAATATGCTGAGGAATATGAGTTACAGGATAATGGTAAGTCTCTTACTCATAATGATGAATTTACCAAATGTTGAATTATGGTAAATCAATCATACTATGAATGTAGAGATAATGTCCATAAAGATAATCAACTTAGATATTTGTTTTATCTTAATGAGTTTTTTCAAAGAATGAAAACCCTAGTAGTTTAAATCTTTGTGTAGAAATCATGTGGACAATATTATACACGTATTTAATGCATGTCTAGTGATAATAGTATTAATCATACTTAAGCATTAACTATGATTGAATATTCTTTTTTAGATACATTAAATAGAAGTATAAAGATTATAATTGTCATACTTAGTTTCATTGATATGAAATTTTCACAATGAATATCAAAACTCTTTGTTGTGGAATTACTTTTGTGAGGATGATCAGTAATACAAAGGAGTTTTATGAATTCAAATAATCTTTGAATATTTACAAACTGCAAGAATCCATGAATGGATATATGCATGCATCTATGAGATGATTCTTATGTTTAATATTAAATCCATGTTTGATTTAATAATTAAAATAAGATAGCTCATAAGTATTCCTGAAAGCTAGTGGGAGTATTATTTTTTTTATTTTCTTAAATCTTATATGTTGTATGGGCAACTACATTCCACCTAAATTAAGTTTTAGTTGGGAATGAAACTTCGTTTGTAAGATTTGGAAATAAGACATACAACCTTGGAATATATGTTTATTATTATAAACATATGCGGTAAATAAATGAGTCTAATAGAACATGATGAATACATATCTTTGACAAGATAGAATATGAATGAGATCTTAAAGTTTAACTTTGAAGATTCATCATGTTGTATATACGGTTGTTGTATCATGCTTGATTACAAGATGCTTTAACAACATTGTAATATTTATGTTTGGATTTAGAATTGCATTCCTCAGCCTGGAGTTGCTCCGAGATTCTATACAACAATTGTTTTGTAATTGTCATAGTCAACAAACTTGAAGTTTGAATGGCACCAAACGAATAATATTCAAAGTTTACGGATGTTTAATGAGCATATTGTTGTACACAATGATGCTAGTATAATTGAGATGACACTCAGTTCTAGTCATGGTATCCTTGATGATGACCATGTTGACTAGTTATGCTCAACTAAGAGCATAGTTGCATTATACATTAAAGAATAAAAAATACTTTAAAACTTTAAAGTTTTTGAAAGATGATTGTCATAAATGGGTGGTTCAGGTTATCACGCACCTTATGAAATGTTATGACAATATCAAGATATGTGTAAACACATACAACAAATTCACTTATTGAATTCTTGAAATAAGTATTCCCAAAATTGCTATAGATCAAAGTTAGTTGAAATTATGCCCTGTCAACAAGTATGATTATCATGACTTGAGGCAAAAATTCATTAACTAAGAATTATCATACATTGATCTATTTAGTATTTAGATAAAAGGATATTGTAAATATTATTATTCAAATGAAATAAAGTATTTTTGTTATGTTTAATATTCATTTATTATAATGTTATCTTATATTTGCATGTTTAAATCCTTGAGTAACTTAAGTTATTCTAAATAGTCCGTTGTCGATTAATATCATGGGAATATTATTGAATTAAGACAGATATGAGTATTAGTTAGAATATACTTGAAAGTATATTGATGCGAAGCATGACTAATTTCAGGTGATATTCAATAGATTGAATATAGGACTTATCCCAACCACATGATGGTATTTTATGGATCTTTGTCATTAAGTGCATCATGAATATTTCCTCAGACTTGAGATACCAGAGAAATGTCATGGATGTAGCGCATTTCTGTGAAGCAATCTAACGCTATATGTAACCGGTAGTTATAAGGGTTGTTTTCAGAAGTGTTGCAAAATTTATGAATTCTGCTCGTAGTCAAAACGGGATTTGTTTCCTTCAAATTTATTTTGAAGTATAATACTGCTTGGCCCCTCGTAGGGTTGTCAAGATGTTTGCATGGCCATGCCCAAGGTCTTCTGGAATATGTTAAGAAGAATTGGTAATCTTGATCAATCATATAAAGCGAGAAACACAATAGTTAATTAAGAAATGAGTTAGATCCATATTCTTATTAACATGGTATTAGAAACAAAAGGATGAATATGATGATGAATCATCAAAGCGGTTTTTCTCCAGAAAACCATACACGAGTTGTAACGGGGACATTGGCGTGTTGCTAGACGCTAACCAATGTCATTACATGTTTTGTAAACATATCCAAGTGGGAGTTGTTAGAATATGTATATATTTATACCGTGCATGTTCGGATTCGAACTCGTGACCACGGGATTGCACACATTAGCGAATGAGAATTAAAGTTATAATTAATGTAAAATGATTACGATTATTTATTACACAAAACCCGACTAACGATCGTTAAGTATTTAACGGAAATGACTAACGACCGTTAAATGTAAAAGGGAGAGAATATATGGAGAATAACTTAAAAATGAAAAAGATTCGGGTGCCCCTTTTCCTTCTCATAGTGGCCGGCCAAGGGGGCTTCTCCAAGCCCAAACCCTAAATTTTTCCCTAAGTTATTCTATCACTATATATACAAGACATAAGGTGAAGGTTTATGGTTAACTTTTGTGCATTGAATTAACCCTAGATCTCTCCCTCTCCCTCTCCATCTCTTGCATTGTACGGCCGAACCCCCCTCCAAAAGGTGTTTTGGTTTTGTTTTTTTCTTATAAAACAAGGGTTTGTGTTAGATCTAGCAATCACTTGATTTGTGGTTAATTCATGTGTACAAAAGTGTGGTGGTAAGACATTATTCTTACACCAATTTGGTTTGAGTTGTAAAACGGTAAGGGACAACTCTTTAAACCACTTCATCATCTTTGTTAAAGTGATCTAACCAATTGCAAGAGGTATGTTACGCGTTTATGTTTGCAGTTAATTAATTGCTATTATATTTTAAGTCTTCCGCTATATATTATGTGGTGTCATACATGTTATTATTGTATATCATGTTTCTTTTCCTCAACACAAATGAGTAATGTACAACTCTTTGACCACTAGTATTCTATCAAAGTCAAACCAATTATGAGCTACTCTACATTAACTCTTGAAATATTTAAGATCAACTTGATTACAAGTCAAGCCGAGCTCGAGTACTAAAATACTAGACCTACAAAGGTCTGACCCCTATCAAGCGTCCATTAGTTTACATTTCTACCATTTGTCACAACAACAATAATACACAATCTCGTTGGAGCGGGGTCTAGCAGAGATAAGATGTAGACAGTCAAATATTACTTCCCGAACATCTATACCATTTGTATATGTATAATTTACACAATTACTCCCAATATACAAGTAATTGAGTCGATCGTAGGTGGGAAAGAAAGGTTCGGTTAAGCGTAAATCAAGATTCAATCTTCGAGTTTATGTTCGGAGCCAATCTGGAGCTTTCTCGACTCCAATGCATTACTTTTACAAGGGCAAATTGGTCCACAAAAACTAATGGGCAAAAATGACCAGAATATAAAAGTACAAGAGTGAATAAATATAAATTCTAGAAAAGGCCATGTGAATAATTTCCATACTTGAATTGCACAAAAGATAGGCTGAACAAATTTCTATCCTCCCATTTTGGTCACTAGGCAAGGTTTCCTAATTGGTGAATAAAAAACAATTGGTCTAAAAGATATGGAATTGAGAGATAATTTAATCAAGGGTTATGGTACACAAAAGTTACTAAAGTTTACAAAAAATTTGTCCTAAGGTAATATAGTTTCATTTTGTTCAGTTAGGTTACTAATCTTTCGGTAAGCATACACTTCGAAAATTCAGTGTTAGTCCGAGTAACTTGGATGTATATTTTTTGATAAGTTCAGTAACCTGAGTGAACAAAATTCAAAGTTCAATAACCTGAACATTCACTTTTATAAGTTCAGTTACCTGAGTGAACAAAGTTTCAAAGTTCAGTAACCTGGATGAACAAAATGAAACTATATTACCTTAGGACAAATTTTTTGTAAACTTTAGTAACTTTTGTGTACCATAACCCTTTAATCAATTAACAGGAATATGTGGTACACAGGCTTTTATCAATTTAACAATGAATGTACCTGAATCTTGAAGCTTGTACTGCGTGTCCGTAGATATAGTACATAAACGGTGACTGTACAGTGTACACATAATTGAAGGTAAAAATGGCCCTCCAAAGTAAGAACTTAGCAGGATATAGTGATGTAGTATACACAAAGACTGCAAATGGAATAATCGTGAACCCTCGTTTTATGGAAAATTACCAGGCTGCCCCGATGAACCGTTAACAGTAAAACTCACCTCAACGCCCGAAGTGTTGTGGAGAGTGTACACAACTTTTCAAGAGCCTAGTCAAAATCCAAGCAACATAGAGTAAAATACGCTTCATGTACAAATCCAAACAGTGTGCAGCATAGTGCAATGGCAGAATGAGTCTTGTTGCAATTTTCTTGCAAGATCGAGGAAAGGAAAGCATGTGTTGTTGCAATTTTCTTGCAAGATCGAGGAAAGGTTAAGCATGTGCTTGCAATTATAATGGGACAACGAGAGTACATCCTACACATGTTAAGCTATAGAAGAATTGCCCCTATAGGCGACAAGATAATTTGCAATAGGATTATCCCAAATTTAAGTTGCGAGGAAACCTTAAAATTCACTACCACTATCCCAAGAACATGCTACACTTGACGTTGATATTTAGTTAAACAAAAATGTTGGCACTGGATTAAATGCTCAACATAACCCTAAACAGATACAAAATAATGAGAACTCTTGACCAAAATCGATCAATAACGGTATTTTTTATTGACGGTCATTCTCAGTTATGTTGAACCCGTTGCAATTACAATAGCATCATTTAACAGAATCCAAAATTACATCTTAATTCTTAATAAATCAAATAGACACCAAACTAAGCCAATGGCAACAGGGAAACAAGCTTAAAGCATTTGAGAATTGTTAAATTTTGGGGTATCAATCTGTGGCAAACATATCATTCTATCAATTGCTAATGGCTTTCAAGTTATGTTCATTGCAGAGATTCTACAGGGGTTAATCATGGACAAAGAATAAAAGGTTTAAAGTTCCAAGATGCTCGTTTCTGCTGAAGCTATACCCATTTCTGCTGATGAGTCATTTATAGCCGTTAGAGGGGTCTTTGTGTAACTTAATCTCCTTTTTAATAAGTCCCTTAATCTAGGGTTAGACATACTGGTGTGTGCTGTCATTGTTACACACTCTTCTCCTCTTTCTGATCATTTCATTGATATTGTCTTGTCTTTGTACTTACATGATTATTGTATCATTGACATTAATCTAACCTTGTAACATTTTGGATACTATTGTAAACTTAATCTAAGCTGACTATTGTGGCTTAGGTTTGAATAAAGGTTCTATTGTTCACCTTGTGTTGCTTATACTTTCGTACATGGTATCAGAGCTTCAGGCTCATTGATTCTCTTCGGCAACAAATTGGTGGTTTGGGGTTATTGCTATTGGCGTAATCACTGGTTATCTTCTACTTACAATTAGCCCTAGACTAAGTGAATCTAGGGTAATTGTGATTTGTTCTTCCGCTACATATTTCTCTGTAAGTCTAAGTCTTATCTCTTCTTCAAACATACAGTACTTAAGTCTTTGTGGGTGCAAATGGGTAGACTAACATCTTGATCTGCCACCTTTGAGTGGTACGAATACCTGCTCTGGTTTACCCTAGTCCACAGGCTTGGTGTTTGTTGTTTCTTATATACAAAGTCTTATTTATTTCTTTATCTGTCTATCTGCTCTTGTCTTTTATTTCTGTCTGTGTTTTTGTCTATATTATCATATCTGTCTATCTTATTGTTTGTTCTATGGCTATTGGTGATGATAATATTGGGGGTGGTGGTTCTTCCACTGAGAAAAGCTTATCCTTTGGTGATGCTTTGTATTTACACCCCAATAACACAAATGGTACACCCATTATTACTATCAAACTCACTGGAACTGAAAATTACAAAATATGGAATATGGCCATGACTTTTGCCTTAAGGAACCATAATAAGTTAGGGTTTATTGATGGTACTTGCATAAGAGATGATTCGAACCCTAGTCTTGCTAATAAATGGGATACTTGCAACTCTGTTGTAGTTACTTGGATCCTTAACTCTCTCACCTGAACTATTTCTGGTGCTATATATGCTAAAACTGCCTATGAAATGTGGAATGATCTTAAAGATACATATGATAAGGTTGATGGTTCACTATCTTTAATTTACATAAAAATATAAACTCTCTTAGTCAAAGTGGGTCCTCTCTTGCTGATTACTATAACAACCTTAACTCTTTATGGAAACAATTTGATTGTATGATTAGCTTGCCTCCTTGCACTTGTGAGGCTGCAAAACATTTTGAAAAACACAATCAGTTAATCAAATTAATGCAATTCCTTATGGGTCTTGATGACTCCTATGTTCCCATCAGAAGCAATATTTTAACCAGAGATCCTTTACCTAATGTCAAAACTGCTTTCTCTGTTGTCTCTGGAGAAGAATCTCACATAAATGTTTCATCTGGGAATAGCTCTGCTAAACCCAATGCTACAGTCTTTCTGCAAAAACTTCGATGGTGGAAAATTTTTGATAACAAAAAAGGATTTAACAACAATTTTAAAAATTCTGGTTTCAATGCTGGTAACAGCTCAAACAACAGAGGACCAAACATGAATCTCAAATGTACTAACTGCAAAAAACCAGGTCACACTGTTGATAGATGTTATGATTTGGTTGGTTATCCTGCTGGATATGTTAAAAGGAATTTTAATTCCAAACCCTTCAGCAGTAACAATGTTTCTGCTAACACTAATCTTTCCACTAATAATGGAGCTAGCAACTCTCCTGTCTCTTTGTCTAATGAACAGCTCTCTAGACTTATGAGTCTGCTTAATGACAACAATGTGTCTTCTGCTAATGCCAATGTAGCAGGTAAAAATTTTTCAGGAACCTTCTTTAATGGCAGTGTCAAGTTTAACATAAACTTTGATAAATTTTTTAACAACAACACTAAAACCTTATCTGGAAACATATGTCTTGGTTGGATTGTTGATTCTGGTGCAAATCAGCATATGACCGTTTCTGCAAAAATTTTAATTAATGTTGACATTTCAAATCTTGGTCTAACCGTTGGTCATCCCAATGGTACTCAGGCCTTAATTACTAAAATTGGTGACTTAAAGGTCAATAATGACCTAACTCTTTTTGATGTTCTGGTTGTTCCCGAGTACAATGTCAGTTTGTTGTCTTTTCATAAGATTGCTAGAGACAATAAAATGTTTGTTGGCTTTAATGAATCTAATTGCTATATACAGGATTTACATCAAAAAAGGATTGTGGGGATTGATAAACAATGTAATGGGTTATATATGTTTGGTATTGATTCCACATGTAAGATTGCTTCTAATAACTGCATTTCTGTTTGTCATGTTTCTAGAAATCTCTGGCATCAAAGACTTGGTCATCCCTCTGACCAAGTCCTACATATACTTAAGTCCACACTTAATCTTGATGGAACCTCTGAATCTGACCATCTCTGTGATACTTGTAATAAAGCTAAACAAACCAGGGAACCATTTCCTTTAAGTGAACATAAATCAACTAAAATTGGTCAACTTGTTCATCTAGATGTATGGGGACCATATAAAGTCACTAGCAGAGATGGTTACAAATATTTTTTGACCATTGTTGATGACTATTCTAGGGCACCGGGTTTACATGCTTAAGGAAAAGGATGATGTTTATGTTTCCATTGTTAACTTTACTCACATGCTAGCAAATCAATTTGAACACAATGTTAAGATAGTCAAAAGTGATAACGGGACAGAATTTGTCAATAACAAACTTCAACACTTCTTTCATGAAAAGGGAATTTTACATCAAACCTCCTGTGTTTACACACCTCAACAAAATGGTATTGCAGAAAGGAAACATAGGCATTTCCTTAATGTGGCTAGATCCCTTATGTTTCAGGGGGAATTACCTCTATATCTTTGGCCTGAATGTGTTCTAACTGCTGCTTATGTCATAAACAGGTTACCTTCTTCTGTGTTGTCTGGCAAGTCTCCCTTCTTCCTTGTGTATGGGCATGACCCTTCACTCTCTCTCCTTAGAGTCTTTGGTTGCTTATGCTATGCCACCATTCTCAACATCTCTGATAAATTTGGTAGTAGGTCGGAAAAAAGTGTCTTTATTGGCTATTCAAATGAGAAAAAAGGTTACAAACTCTTGAGCTTAGAAACAAAAATATTTTTACTCCGAGATGTCAAATTTTATGAAACTGTTTTTCCTTTCAAAATGAAAAATACGTTGTCAAAACCTTTTGTTGAAACTTATGTGCCTAAAGATTTAAATCACAAAAATTTCTTTGACTCACAAATAAGTCCCAATGATGAAGGGAGAGTGACATCCTATGATGATGGCACAGTGGTAAGTCATCCTACTAGGATTGATGAACCGGTTGCAACATCTATAGATGATAATACACACCCAGAGGGCACCATATCACATGAATCACATCCTGCTGATGCATCTTCTGATTCTGCTGATACATCACCGGATTCTGCTGAACAAGAAAGAGGCTTGCCACCACTCTTGTTAGAAGGTCAACTAGAGTTTCTAAGTTGCCCAGTAATCTTAATGACTTTATTATAGAAGGGAAAGTCAAATATGGTGTTGAAAAGGTTGTTAATTATTCTAATTTAAACAAAGATAATTACTGCTTTGCTTCTAGTCTTAATAAAAGTATTGAACCTACTTGCTATGAAGAAGCTATCCTTGATAGTAATTGGGTTGATGCTATGAACTCTGAAATTGAGGCCTTAAATGAAAATCATGCTTGGGATATAATTGATCTCCCACCTAATAGAACTCTCATTGGTTACAAATGGATCTTTAAAATCAAATATAAAGCCAATGGTGAAGTTGATAGATACAAGGCTAGATTAGTTGTTAAAGGTTATAATCAAAGGGAAGGAATAGACTATGATGAAACCTTTTCTCCTGTTGTGAAAATGTCTACTGTTAGATGTCTTATTGCTTTAGCTGTGAAAAACAAATGGCCTCTTTTCCAACTTGATGTTAACAATGCTTTCTTGTATGGAGATCTTGATGAAGATATCTATATGACCATCCCTAAGGGGTTCTGTAATGAGAACAATAAAAATAAAGTTTGCAAACTTGTCAAGTCCCTGTATGGCCTAAAACAAGCTCCCAGGAAATGGAATGAAAAACTTGTCAGTGTTTTAAAGGAAAATAATTTTGTTCAATCTGTCAATGATCATTCTTTGTTCACCAAAACAGAGAATAACAAGTTTATTGCTCTGCTTGTTTATGTGGATGATATTGTCCTTACTGAAACTGTATTGATGAGATAAACCTATTCAAAGAGTTTCTAAAATCAAAATTTCATATTAAAGACTTGGGAAATCTAAAATATTTTCTTGGCATTGAGGTTTTAAAACTGGGAATGACATTTGTCTCTCCCAAAGAAAATACTGTCTTGAACTCCTCAAAGAATTTGGCCTTCTTGGGTGCAAACCTGTGTCCACTCCTATGGAACCCAACTCTATCCTTCCATACATTCCCACTGCAGATGATCCTTTACTTGTCAACATCATGTTATCGAAGTTACTTGGTAAACTTATCTATCTCACCCATACAAGACCTGACATCTCATACTCAGTTCATTGTCCGGCACAATATATGCATTCTCCCTTGAAATCTCATCCGAATGTGCCCTCAATGTACAGAGATATCTAAAAGGAGCTCCAGGAAAAGGTCTAAGGTACAATTTCAGCAACTCAGAAAATCATCTTGAAGGATATAGTGATGCTGATTGGGCCAAATGCAAGAAAACCAGAAAATCTGTCACAGGGTATTGTGTTTTCTTTAATGACTGTCTGATCTCATGGAAAAGTAAAAACCAAAACACTCTTTCAAAATCTTCCACGAAGTAGAGTATAGATCTATGTTTACTGTTGCCTGTGAAATCATTTGGATTCAAAAAATCTTAAAGGATCTAAAAGTTGATATTAATCTCCCTGTTAATCTTTTTAGTGATAACAAATCTGCTTTACAACTTGCTGTCAACCCTGTTTTCCATGAAAGATCAAAACACTTTGAAATTGATGTTCACCTCATCAGGGAAAAAATTGCTAGAGGTGTTATAAGTGCTAAAAAGATTGGCTCTTCAAACCAAACTGCTGACATACTCACTAAAAACCTCCCTGTCTATCAGCATAAATTTTTGTGTGAAAAATTGATATTGTTTGATATGTTTGCCCATCGGGGGAATGTTAAATTTTGGGGTATCAATCTGTGGCAAACATATCATTCTATCAATTGCTAATGGCTTTCAAGTTATGTTCATTGCAGAGATTCTACAGGGGTTAATCATGGACAAAGAATAAAAGGTTTAAAGTTCCAAGATGCTCGTTTCTACTGAAGCTATACCCATTTTTGCTGATGAGTCATTTATAGCCATTAGAGGGGTCTTTGTGTAACTTAATCTCCTTTTTAATAAGTCCCTTAATATAGGGTTAGACATACTGGTGTGTGCTGTCATTGTTACACACTCTTCTCCTCTTTCTGATTATTTCATTGATATTGTCTTGTCTTTGTACTTACATGATTATTATCTCATTGACATTAATCTAACCTTGTAACATTTTGGATAATATTGTAAACTTAATCTAAGCTCACTATTGTGGCTTAGGTTTGAATAAAGGTTCTATTGTTCACCTTGTGTTGCTTATACTTTCGTACAAGAATTAATTAGCATCAGAACGGAAATGGCCTACCAGTAACCAAGATGCTAAAATTTTCAGATCTGTATCATTCTGTCATTAAATAAATTAACCATTCACTGAATAGTTCAAAAGAAATAGTGAGATGCAGGCAAAAAAAGCTTGTACTTACATCATATTAATGTTCATATACTAAGAAGCAGTGTACATGAATCACTATTTTTCCGACACATGCATACTATTTAGACAGATTTTCACGTTACATGAAATCATCGCTCATGCACGAATCCAACTAGCTGAAGACATCAAACATCATTTCACATATGATTAAGTACAAGAAGCCTATATCACAGATCATGTGATAACTGATAATTGCCAGTTAAACATGGATGCAGTTCCCTAGTTTATGGTACAAGGGCCCACTCAACTACTCTTCTATGACAATCTAATAACACAAGGAAAATTCTATGATTGGTCGATTTTCCAAACACATACATCGATCCAGCAATGTTTTGGTCAGTTTAGCATTATTGACGCTGCAAGTAAATGTGTTCAGCCCCCACATAGTACTGGTATTTCTTATAGCATGTGTGAATTTATACATTTAAAGGAATAGATTTGAAAGAAGCCAATAAACTACACTTGTAAACTACATACATATATGTTAGCATACGGCCCCTACATCTCAGTTGCATTACTATCCAAGAAGATCTAGAAAGGAAAAACCATAGTTTAGACAGCCTGCATGCCCTGCAACAAGTGTCGCAGATCAGGATTTCACATTTTCACCGTTTTTGAAATGACCAATTCAGCATCTACACAAATAAGGAGTAAAGTTTTTGTGCTTACAAAATGCTGTCAGAAAGATTAAAAAAATCCAGTATTTGAGACATTGGAAGTGGACCACATTATAAGCGATAGGATTACAATTTGGGTTGACACCCACTGCCGAGAAGCTAAAGGAAGACCACTTGAGATGGTTTGTGAGACACCGTACTTTCCTCATTCACATATGACATGTATACCACCATATAATCATTTAATACCTTATCTTCTAAATAGTCAATCAATCTCCACCTTATGGTAACATTTGTGTAGTATATTTTACAACAGATGCAATATTTTTACTTGATTATCAGTGAGACTCGCTTAAATTTTTTTTTGAACAGAGATTACATTTCATTTCACTCCTCACAAATGGAGGTAATTTGAACACAACAAGTTACATCGAACATAAAGGGCAAAATCGAAGCCGAATTGCCAAACAAAATACACGAGGCAACAAGTTAAGCCAAAAGAAAGCATACATCCTAATAGTTGTGACAGACTACAGCAATACCATACAAGACTTTCTATTATTATGGTTCCGCTTTTCTGGGGCTTTATAATACTTGGAGATAATCCTTTTATCTGATGCTATAATTAGTGAGAAAAAAAAAATACCAATCAAACCATGACAACTCATTTTGTGGATGTTTTTGTGAATTTTTTTTGTGAGTGTAGCAAAGCTCAAAATATAATGAATGATCGTGAGCTGCTAAGCTCAAAGAGTTCAACCAACATCTAAGAGCAGGTAATAAAGGTTGCCTGTGCCAAAAGTAGGGTGGTTGAAGTTTTGTTGACCTAAGATTAAACTCATAGATGGAGGCCATTCTTGTTTAGGAACCTTAGGAGGCAGTTTTGCATGTTTCCTATTCAGTCTCACAGCTTTTCAGCCTATTATCTAGTTGGGATATAGGCTTGTATTTTTCATATATGCAGTGATGTGATTGAAATAGAAATAAATAAAGAAATCATGTGCATAAAAGCTTCATAATCTTCACAGGACCCTCTACAGACTACTGGTACAGTAAAGTCAAAAAACGGGACCAAAATACATAATATCAATATTAATTAGGATCCTGCTTACTAAAGCGAACTTTAAAAATCTCAGGTTTGATGACGCACCATGCTATTGTGAACTATTCCAGAAATGCTCAAAAAAAGGGCACATAGATAAACCAAATTCTATATGTGATCAGCACAGCAAGGTGAAATAAGCAATCACATTTAACGAATATAGATCTTGGTTGTGCACCTTCAACTGATCACCGCAGCCTGTATCGCTGAGAACGAGAACTGTAAGTGTCTTCAATGTATCGAGTTATTAATGAAATACCATAATGCGAGGCACTTGAAGCAGCATAGTAAGATGTCATACTAAGCTGGGTGAAGTTTGGAAGCCCATAACCTATAAAAGATAATGTAATCAGCCAATATAAAAAGTCCAAGAAACAGTCAGTAACATGTCCTTAGAATCCATACACCATCACTCAAACTTATCATTTTGGATTACTCCCGTAGTCCCGTGGCTGTTGAGTTGAACCTGTGTGCTATTACTCCAAAAGTTATAATGCATAAATGGATTTCACATCATTATCTTAACAGAAAGCTTTATCTAGCCGTTCCACAATACAAACACCTTAAAAGTTCTTAGTTAAATTCCCCTTCGTATTTGCAAAATGTACATGTTAACTGCATTCCACAAAAACAGCACTTTTTTTTTAACGGTCACAATAACAGCACTTTAGCCATGTGTTGGTCATATCTCATCTGGTAGTAGAAAATTCAAATCTTTGTCTAGAAAATACGGCCATTATGAAGAGCTAAATATTTTTGCAGCTTCTCAAGGGGTGAATTACACATATGCGAGCAAACCTCATTTTTACAACATAAACACATTAACAGACTGGCTAGACTTGGAATTTGACTAGTTTGTCTCATCTAATATGATACAATTAACATTTTAATTACCTAAAAAATTTCTAAATAAAAAATTAGTCATCACAAAGAATCCGCAAAAGGTATAGGCGTTTAAATATAAACAACCATGAATAACAATTATACTAAGATAGCAACTAAATCAATTTATTCAACATTTGATGCATACCTCCAAATGCAGCACTGCCAGCAGAAAACAAAAGCAGTGGAGGAATCTGCCAAAACAAGTGAATCATGGAACTGGTCGTGATAACATTCAAACACAAGACAAGACAGTTCTAATGAAAAAGCAAAAAACTGATGGTGATAACAAATAAATAGTTTAGAAGTACCCCAATGACAAATGGAAGCCACTTTGGTCCCTTGACATGCTTCTGTGTATATGGTATTCCTGTAATAAATTATTTAATACAGGTTAAAATATGTACTATCTTTAATAATCCCCACCATGGCCCAGACTAATTATAAAACATACCCGTGTTTAGACCATAAAAGGAACTAAGCATGCCACCTAAACCACATCCTGCCTATTGAATACACAAAACAAATGAGATTAGTAGTTCAGACAAAAATGCAAGGCTTGCTTCGAGTACATGGTTATATGCTTGTATACAGACAATATTTTTTTTCGTGTGTGTCCTTCAAACTTAGACTCTCATATTCTTGATTGCATTGCTTTTGTCCAATATACTCAAATGTACTAGAACAAATAATCACCTTAGCCATTATTGACGCTTACTGGAAAACAATTTGACTGGGCAGTGATTGATAAATCCTTTTATTTGAGTGTGTAAACTACAAGAAGTATGGAAGTACAATGACAATTTTTTTTTTTCTATTTTGCCTCTTCGGATGCAAGAAATAAGATCTTTCGAGTTTGGTAGACAGGAAGCAAACTAAAGGCAAAGAGTAACAAGGACTAGCTAGCCAACCACCAGCAGATCATCAAAACCAGAAACAAGGTCTTCCTGAAGAGTACTTTTTGGCACAAGGGTCAGAACAATGACATGCGTACATGTAACAAACAATCCCTTTAATACAATTTAGCAAAAGCAGGAATGTTACTTATCACTGCTAAAATACTGGAAAAAATGACGATTTTCTTTTTTTAAGAAGAAGCAAACATCAAAGTAAGGTTGTTATTTACGATTATGATGACTTTTTACTTTTTATTATGGTGGTTTTCTTTTTTAGATTAAGGGATACCACAAAAACACATGTAAGTCCATTATCACAAGATGTTACTCCAACAGTTGCATAGGAAACAAGACAATCTCCTTTTTTGGTTGCCCCAAAACAAAATACACCTTTTCCGAGTTAAATTGCCACTAAATTTCTATTTGGTAAATATTTGACCGGTAGTTGATATTCGCATTTGTTACCTGTGGGGATGGAGTAAATAGTTAACCACTGCAGTTTGTTTAAGAGTACGGCTGCTTCCAGAGTTCATTTTCACGAGATAGAACAATCCTAAAATTTATCACCATTTAGTTCGACGTAACTAAGATTCCAACATTTCTCTAAACCTACTTTAACAACCCTGCCAGTTATTAGTTTTAAGAAAAGTGTAAATAAAATGCTAACCTTTAGAATATAGTACAACACTCACTACATCAAGTACAAAAGATGTTTAATGGGCTAATCTTTACGAATTTGATGGTGTGGTCAGTGGTTGATCCAGGAATTTGGTTTGGTATGGACTATCTAATTAGCAACAACCAAAATACTTGATCCGGCCGGAGCGGGGTACATAGGAGGTAGAATGTAAACAGATCGATCATACCCCTACCCTAGGGTACCATAGGGTAAACTGAGAGTAGGGAGACCGGAGACTGCTTCGAGGAAGACCTTCGGCAAGTGTATATGTGAGTGAGTGTGAATGTGCTTAAATATATGTGAAATGTGAAATTACATGGCTAAGGGAAGATATGTAGGCGTATAACACACGTTAAGAGAAGCTATGTAAGCATATAACACAGTAAGATCAAATACCATGCAAGAGGCAAACATCATAAAGTGTTAGAAACAAAATAGAGACATATAGGCATATGGACTATCTAGTAATGATGTTTATAGAACATGTTAATCCAAAAACTATTCAATTTTTTCAGGTTTGGGTTATTCGGTTTAGGTTGCTTTTCATGATACATTCATTCGAGCCTTATTTGGTCATTAAGGTTTACTTTACATATAACTCATTTTTTTTGTGGATGTTTGCTAAACCTTGACCGTGAAACCGATTTCCCTCTTAAGTAAACCTTAATGAGTAATGACGAAACAAAACTCTAATAACATGAACCCCAAAAATGAACCAAAACCGAGAACGTAAAAAGCTATTAGATTACCATTTGATGTTCAAATCATGTAGGTACTATCAAATCTTTATGAATCATTTAATCACACAAATACCTATACAACCACATAACATGTAGGTACTATACAAAGAATAGTATTAAAAAGTAAGGCTCGTTTGGTTTGTAAATGAGTTTAAGATTTGGATTTGAATTTAGTATAGATTAAAGGAAAAGTTATTTAATGACAGTATTAATTTTGTTTGTTTTGTAAAATGTAATTGAGAATAAATTTTTATTTAATATTATTATATAATGAAAAAAGTTCAGTAGCAAACAAAGAAAAAATAAAGTACAAATCGCTTCATCATGGTCATTGATCTCATTTTGATCTGATAGAGCAGATTATTCCTTACTAAAAAACGAATGGGCATTTTTGTAATTATATAACCCACCTAACACCCCACCCTTCCACACACACTGACATTTTTTTACACACTTTAACTTTGTTCAATAAAGAGATACTTGTAAGACTTTAACTTTTTTCAATGTGATCCATCAAAAAATCACATGTGATTTTACCTCAAATCATATGTGATTTTACCACAAATCACATGTGATTTATCGCAAATCACATGTGATTTTAAATTAAATTATTTTTTTAAAGTGAATCACATGTGATTTACTTATTTTTTAGATTAAAACTGAATCACACGTAATTTACATTTTTTTATAACAAAGCAAAAAAATAAATAACAGAATCATACGTGATTTCAGAAATTTGTTTTATAAAATGAATGAATAAGTTAATTTGAAATTAAAGATCACATGTGATTTATTACTCTAAAGATCGAATGTGACTTGTAAAATCACATGTGATTCTTTGGTGGATCACATGTGATTCTGTTAGGATTTAGAAAATCCAGTTGTTAAAATGTCGGTCACCTCAAGTATATGTAATCGTTAGAAAGCTCGTAGTCGTAGTTATTTAATGTTAGTTAGTATTTAGTTAAGTAACAGCGTGGAGGACGGACGGGTCTTTACCCACTGTATGCCTGATCCACAGCCCGTAGGAGGCGTATTTTGTAAGATATTATAAATACCCTCTACCTCCCAAGGTAGAGGGTTGGAGCTCATAATAAGATTTTTCTTTCTCTCTCTAAGTTCCCTAAACCTCTAAACTTTCTCTCTCTAAAACCCTTAAGTCATACGCCTACTTACACTATGGTTTGATGTGTTTATGAAATCCAATATGTTACAAATGGTATCAAGAGCCATGGTTTGATCATCTCTCTTACATGTTCTTGGATTTCTAGTGGTTTTATATGGTTTTTTTGGGTTTAAAAAAGTTTAGTGGTATTTGCATCATTTGGACCATTTCTTGTGTTAAAGTTTGGATTTTGATTGTACTTTTGTGTTTAGAATCATTATATGTACTTAGGTTTTGATTTGGAAGGCTTGAATCAGTGTGGTTGGGTTGTTTTTGGATTGAAAAGTGGTGTTTTTGAATATTTCATCCTAGCGATTTGTGTCTCGTACTTGACTTCTTCGTAGCGATTTGTCTCTACGTTTAAGCGATTTGTCAGTATTCTGTGAAGCGACTTGCGTACTAAGCGATTTCTTCGTAGCGACTTGTCCCTATATTTAAGTGACTTGTCTGTGTTTTGTGAAGCGACTTGTGCACTAAGCGATTTGTCTTTTGAGACAAAACGACAAAAAGGACAAAGTAGTGGACGTACTTTTTTGTGTCTAGCGACTTGTCACTAGCGATTTGTTTTCATAGCGATTTGTGTCACACAAGCGAATTATCTCTCTAGCAACTTGTCCCTTTAGCAACTTGTATACCTAGCGACTTGGTGAAAAGCGATTTGTCTTCAAGGTTTGAAGCGACTTGGTGAATTATTGTTTCTGATTGTTACATTTTACGGTTTTCTCTTGATTTAGTAAAATCCCGTGAAAGAATCTATACCCGGTTTAATAAAAGAGTTATAAAATCCCGTGGAATCTGTAATCATGTCTACCAATGTGCCTACAATCATCTCTTCTGTAGCTGAGGACGTTCAAGCAGCAAGATCAGATACTCGTCCACCCATGTTAGATAGGACTGATTATGACTCATGGGCTCAACGAATCAGGTTGTACTGCTTGGGTAAAGAAAATGGGGTTAACATTCTCAAATCAATTGATGAAGGACCATACCAAGTTGAGACTACCAGAGACATACTTGAAACTGCTGCTGATGGCTCAGTGACATTAGGATTGGATAGGCCAAAGACATATGATGAACTTACTGATAAGGAGAAAAAGAGATACGATGCTGATATTAGGGCCTCAAACATTGTACTTCAGGGTCTACCAAAGGACATCTACAAGCTAATCAATCAACACACTGAAGACAAAGCAGTTTGGGACAATGTCAAGATGCTTCTCTCCGGTTCAGAATTAACTAAAGAAGACAGAGAGTCTCAATTGTATGATGATTTTGAGAACTTTAAGATCAACCCTGATGCAGGTTTAACTGACCAGGTCTTAATATTTATAGTGTCTCGCTATACCTATGGTCTACCCTAATGCACTAACGGGCAGTGTACCCGGTCGTGTGTAGTGTAGTAAATGGTAAAGCCGAGGTCGTCCCAAGAGCTATGTGTGTCGGATAATTACTAAGTATAATTGTCACAGAATATTAATTGTTTGATAGGGTTTTAATTAATTAAACTACTAATGCAGAAAATAACAGCAAATAAATGTGTGAAGGGAAATCAATAGAGGAATAGTGGTGCTAACCTAGTTAATCCTCCTAGCTAGTTATATCTACGTCTACCTACTTCCAATTACTTCAGGTGGGGTCAAATTCGAGAGGACAGCATTTGGTCAATTCGCCCTAACCTATCAGCAAAGATGCCACCACAGGAGAAATCAGCGACCGTCATAAGTCCTGATGTTCCTGGTCCCCTAAGCCGAGTCATTAAGTACCGCTACATGCTAGATTCCAAATAGTGAGTGCCCGGCCGTTAGGAACTTAGACACTACACCCCCCAATTCTTAAGTTCATCCAAACGATAGGTGATCAGTTGGTCAAATCGCACAAGTAGAAATGGTCGTCAGTTGGTCATATCTTACCCGTCCCGTCTCAGTCCGCTCACCTAGGGTCAGTTGGTCATATCTCCTAGGAAATTGGCCTCTATCGCCATTCAAAACTACCGAACCAAGGGTGACTACCAAAGAACTATGCATGCATACACTTAGAAATAATTGTACGGAAGTAAAGGTAAACGCAAACAAAACAATTAAGGAATCATAACTAGGCTAGCACCAAAGGGTGCTTAGCCGCTCATATTAATCATGAAAATCAATTCAATATTCAAAGGTACGAAATACATGAATTGAGAGTAAAAGAAATAATAAACGCTAAAGCTTATCGTAATGGTGTGACTTCTCCCTTGGAAACAGCTCCGTATGCTTCCCTAGACCTGCCTTGAGCTTTTTCCCACGTTCTCAGAGTGTTGTGTGTGGAATGGGATGCTTTGAAATGCTGGAATTCGTGGGGTATTTATAGGCCAGGTCTGGGTTACGGCGTAACCAATAGAGGAGTTACGCCGTAACCTTCTATTTCTCCGTAAATGCACTAGATCTGCTAGTTACGGCGTAACCTAATAAGTGGTTACGTCGTAGTCTTCAATAAACTTGGTTATGTCGTAAGTGATGCAGTAGTTACGGCGTAAGTATCAGCGGCGTGGAACCTCTTTTGACCTAACGGAGTTACGTCGTAACCTTTGGGAAGAGTTACGCCGTAACCTCTTGATAAGTTGGACTTCTGGGTCACGCAATAGTTACGGCGTAATGTGAGAGACGAGTTACGCCGTAACTTCTTTAGAATAAGCATACTATGATAAATCTTTAGTAATGTTTCCATTTCCGCGTCTCTTTAGCTCCAATACTCGTAATTTACCTGAAAGTGGAAAACAATGGAAAACAAGCGTAAATCCATATAAATGATATAAATAACGAGCATTATCGGGGGAAATTGACACTTAATATTCAGGACTATTTGATGTTATCAAATATCCCCCACTTGAACTCTACTTGCCCTCAAGTAGACCTTATTAGATAGATTCCTAAAAAGATATCTCCCAAAACCTGGAAAATATGAGTTTGCAAATCCCTTATGCTAGAATAAAACAAAGTCGAACACCTCACGAAAGGGGAACAAATACTTAAATCTCTCAACTATTCTAAGTGTCAATTTCGGGGTGATCATTCAATCGCACAGTCATAGCATGTATTCTGTTAAAACACGTTAGACCTTGATAGATCTAGAGCTCTCGCAGATCGTTAGTATTGTCTATGTAATCACAAACAAACTAATAGATAATCTCCACAACTTATATTCTTTAGCGAAAATCAAATATAAGCATAAACACAGATAACTAAGAACTCGTTGATCCTCTATGGATCTTTATATTACTAAAACTTTGTTTTTGCACACGTACATCATTCATTCTATTGTGTTCCTTTTATAGACAAGGAACCCTAACTTGTTCTCCAAGAACCGTATAACTATAAAACTAAATAAGATATACACAATCACTTCCTAATAAAGCTCATGCATATCCTAACTAACTACAGAAAACACGGAATAACTATTTCCGCAGAAACAAACTAAGTACTATATAGATTCAGCAGAATTATGTCTTCGGCAGAATCCATACACTTCAGTAGAATCCTTTCAGCAGAAACATCAGCATAATTCATACTTCACATAATTCCCAACAATCCTCCCCTAAACTGGAATTTGACTAGGTTAAGTTCCAGTTTCTTGATAGATCTTCAACACGTCAGAGGATTGTACCGAACATCAGCAACAAAAACCCTAAACAATGACACCTCGATGATGACAAAACATGAAAATTCCAGGTCTTTGCAGCAACAAATGACAACATGTACATCAAAACATATTAGTTTCATACTATTCTCATCACATCCAGGTGTGTTAACTCCTGTGAGAGGTGAATCATTGAAAATAATGGATTTGATGTCTCTTTACCAATAGCCATCACTACTGGAGTAGCCAAATGTTTAAGTTCGAAAACTATGGTACACTGATAACCATCTGATTTATTAGCAAATCAGCAACCATATAAACGGATTTGATATGTCTTTACCTGTAGCCGTTTGCTCAGGACTAGTCAATTCTTAGAATTGGTGAACTGATTACCAAATATGGTATTCCACTGCCTTTACCACAAGCCATATACATGTGGGCTAGTCAATTCTTGGATTCCAAAAAGGAATAAACCATGGTGAATTGATGACCATACAACACTCAGCAATTAAGCATGGGTGGTTGCAAACCCTATGATTTTGAGCAAACCATTACAGCCTTCAACAGATTTGATGTGTCTTTACCAAAGTTGTACCCTTTGGACTAGCCAACTCTTTGACATACACAAGGTACATCTGGTGAGTTAATAACCATCAGGAAGATACAACAAATCTGCAATAAAAGTTAGTTAAACAAAGAATATACATAATTTTTTTTAAACTAATATACAAATAAAAAACAAATATTACAAACTATACAAATTACCACAATCAAGATGAGTTTCTTTGTTGCATAAGCTGATTCTTAATAATGCCAACACATTGTTCAGCATCCAACTTATCATTTCCAACAGGATCCGGAGGAACTTCCAACTTCTGAATAAGCATTCTTGATGAACTTCAACTTAGATAAGCATTCTGCAAAACAAAACAAACAGAGAAACACACAAACCAAACAAGGACAAACAGACTAAAATAACATTAGTGGGTTAGTGTTAGAAAACAAAATAAATCAAAATTAGACACAAAAATCCTACAAAATTACATAAAAAAAATATGCAAAGTGTACACAAATCCTCCCTTGAGGCATATGCCTCCCCTTAAACTTTGCAGTTAAGGGTTAAGCATTCCAATATGGACCACAAGGTGTTGAAACCTTGGTCCATCAAAAGCCTTAGTTAACAAATCTGCCACATTATTATCAGTATGAATTTTAACCACTTTTATCAAATGTTTTTCATATGCATCTCTTATAAAGTGGTGCCTGATTTCAATATGCTTAGTTCTACTGTGAAAAACTGGATTTTTAACAATGCATATGGTACTTTGATTATCAATAAAAATTGTTGTGTTCATGAAGTTATACCCATAATCCAACAATTGATTTTGTATCCAAAGAACCTGTCCACAGCAATTTGCAGCAGCAACATACTCTGCTTCAGTAGATGAGGTAGCCACAATAGTTTGTTTCTTGCACTGCCAAGAAATCAGTCGCTTTCCAAGAAATTAGCAACCTCCAGTTGTGGATCTCCTATCCAGATTTGCACCAGCATAATCACTGTCACTATATGCTTCCAACTTAAATGGAGACTCTTTTGGGTACCAAAGGCCTAAATGAGGTTGACCTTTCAAATACTTAAAGATCTTCTTGACTGCATTTAGATGGGAAGCAAGTGGAGTGACTTGATGCCTAGAGAAAGCACTCACAACAAAAGTAATATCATGCCTAGAAGCTGTTAGATACATCAGTGAACCAATCATAGATCTGAATAAATGAACATTCACAGGAGGATCTGGTTCATTGTTGTTCTTTGCCTTTGGAGCTTCATAAGGTGTTGTGGCAGTCCTGACACTTTCCATTCCAAACTTTTTCAAAATGTCCCTCACATACTTGTCCTGACTGATAAAGATACCATCAGGTTTCTGCTGAACTTGAAGACCCAAAAAGAAAGTAAGCTCCCCCATTGCACTCATCTGAAACTCTCCCTTCATTAGCTCCTCAAACTCCCTGCACCAAGCTTCTTTAGTGGACCCAAATATGATATCGTCCACATAAACCTGCACAAGAATAATGTCTGTGGAATTCTTCTTCAGGAAAAGTGTTTTATCAATAGCACCTCTTCTATAGCCATGCTTCAGCAGAAATGATGAAAGCCTAGCATACCAAGCTCTGGGTGCCTGATGTAGTCCATAGAGAGCTTTAACTACTTTGTAAACATGATGTGGATGATCTGGATCTTCAAATCCTTTAGGTTGAGTGACATAAACCTCCTCTTCTATTTCACCATACAGAAATGCACCTTTAACATCCATTTGATATACCATGAACCCCATGTAAGATGCATAAGCCAAGAATATCCGTATCGCCTCTACTCTAGCAACAGGTGCAAACACTTCATCATAATCAATCCCCTCCTCTTGTCTATACCCCTGAGCTACTAATCTTGCTTTGTTTTTAACGACAACACCCCTTGCATCTCTCTTATTCTTTAATATCCATTTTGTCCCAATAGCATACTTTCCTTCAGGTAGTGGGACCAATATCCAAACCTGCTGATTTTGGAACTGTTGCATCTCTTCTTGCATAGCTTCAAGCCAACTTGAATCTTCCAAGGCTTGAGTAACACTGGTTGGTTCCACTTGAGAGAGAAAGCAGGCAAACAAACAATGATCATAGTCTGTGTGATTGTCTCTTTGTTGATTTGAGACATAAGAGATAAAAGCCACTTGACCATATTTTGAACTTGTTACAGTGCCTCTAGTTCTAACAGGTGCATGAGGATCACCTATGATATTTGACTGTGGATGAACAATGTTGATCCTTTTAGTAGCAGTGGTGTTTACATCAATGGAGGTATCAAGATTAGTCACAGTTGGTTCAAAATCATTATCGTAGGAAGGTGAGGTGAAGATTCCAGCTTTGGGTTGATGATTACCAAGATCTGAGGGTCTTGGAAAACGTGTAGAAGGTTCTCCAAAGTCTGTGGACACTCTAGTAGAAATGGGAGTAGAAACAGCATAGCCTTCAGCAGAATTGGTGATTATAGGAGAAACCGGATCACTTTCAGCAGAATGGTTATTTCCACTGATTGCTTCTCTTTCAAGTTCCTCAGCATTCCTTTCAGCTTCTAGATTAGCTGCATACTCCTGCTTCTTTAGCCTAGCAAGGTCCTCTGCATAATTGGACTCGTCTTCACTCTCAGCAGAAGTAACTTTGGAAGTGTCACCTGCAAAATTGTTAGGGGAGAAAGAAGGTACAACAATAGGATGCTCATCATCCTCAAACTCACTGTCAGAATCAGCATTCATGGTAGCAGCACTGTCAGTGGGAGACACTTGTATATCTGCATTTTGGTTAGCCATATGTCTAGAATAACCCAAATAGTCAGTTAAGTAATCAAGGTCAAAAGACCAAACATGACCTTGTCCTTGAACATTAGGCTTGTCTTCTAGATATCTCAGGTTCAAAGTCTCCTCAATCTTCTTAGCATTCAAATTGTATACCCTATATGCTTTACTATGAGCCGAATAACCCACAATGTAACCTTCATCAGCTTTCACATCAAATTTACCCAGTGGATCACTAGTATTCAAAATAGTCACTTGGAAACCAAAAGGTTTAAGGTAATGAATAACAGGAACTTTCCCATAGAGAAGTTCATAAGGTGTCTTAAAGTGAGGTCTAGTGATAGATACCCTGTTTAGAACATAACAAGCTGTGCCAACTGCTTCAGTCCAAAACATAGTGGGTAACTTAGAGTCTGCAAGCATGGATCTTGCTGCCTCTATTAGGGTCCTATTCTTTCTTTCAGCCACCCCATTTTGTTGTGGGGTTCTTGGAGTGCTATAGTCCCTTTTTATTCCTTTAGACTTACAGAGTTCTATCAATACAACATTCTTGAACTCTGTCCCATTATCACACCGGATTCCTTTAACCTTTTTGTTCAGCTGGTTCTCAACAAGAGTAATAAACTCTTTTAAAACTGGAGATGTTTCATCTTTAGTTCTCAGAAAGAACACCCAACAAAACCTACTAAAACCATCAGTGATAACCAGACAAAAATATTTGTGATCAATACTTCGGACTTGGGTTGGACCAAAAAGATCCATATGCAGCAACTGAAGAGGTTCAGTAATAATGCTCACAGTAGTAACAGCTTTGTATGAGGCTCTGTGTTGCTTCCCTTTATTGCATGCAACACAGTTATGGTCATTGGTGAAAACTTTGGAAGGCAGTCCTTCAACAAGACCTAATTTGGAAAGCTTGTTAATGGTCTTGAAGTTCACATGAGCCATCCTTCTATGCCATTTAGTAGACTCATCCAGAGAAGCTTTGGCCACCAAACAAGTTAAATCACCTTCTGGTTGAACATCCTTTAAGTTGAATGTGTATAGATTGTGAGTACGAGGAACTCTCAGCAGAATTGAAGTATCTTCTGGGAGTTTGAAGTCTTTAGACAGCACAAGACATTCATCCTCAGAGAAGAGTACTTTATTCTTGGTGTCACAAATTTGTGAGACTGAGAACAAGTTGAAGTGTTGTAGTTCCTTGACATAGTACACATTCTCAAAATCCAGTTGAGGTGTTTTGATGGTCCCTTTCCCAGTGATTCTACCATCACTTCCACCAAAAGTTACATTGCCTCCTCCTTCAATGGGTACGAAATTATGCATCATATCTCTGTTCCCTGACATGCTCCTAGAGCAACCACTATCAACAATGCCAACTTCTTTGTGCTTAAGAGGATGATCCTACAACAACAACAAAAAATATACAAAAAGTTAGTACACTATTGAGGCTCAAGTCATTGCTGAATTGAACCTACCTTGTGGATCATTAGATTGAGGCCATGCAGATTTATAAGATCCACCATTGTTCTTAGGTTTCCATTGAAATTTAGGTCCCCTTTTTGGCCAAGAACAACCTGCTGAGGGCTTCACAGCAGTTTCCCAATAACCTTTCCCATCATTCATAGAGTCAACATACCCAGGCCAATAACCATTTTTAAAGTATGAACTAGTTGGTTGCACATATGGTCTAGCTACAGATCTTCTCCAAGGAGAAGATTTATGAGTAGCTTGTGGAATATAAGGTGGTATAACATTAACATTAGTCCACATTGGTCTCGATTTCCCAGCACATACATGTAGGATCGTAATATTTATTGTGTTGATGATTCGGGTGGTCTTGGATGATCAAAATACATGTTTGCCATAGTTAGAGAGTTAGTAGAGAGAGAGGGTGTTCTTGCTAGAGGTTTACACAAAGGGAATATTAGATTGAATGAGAAGCACCACCCCTTCCATGGATGGAAGGGGTATTTATAGTTACAAGAAATACGACCTCCTATCGGCCTGTGGATCAGGTATACAGTGGGTAAAGACCCGTCCTTCCTCCACGATGTTGCACTAAGCTATACTACGCTACAAACTAATAAATAAACTACTTAATAACGTAAATAACGACAAGTCTACGAGCTAACTTATGCTAGATATTATTTGGGGTGACCGACTCTTCACTATGGAATTTTCTAATTCCTAACAATCTCCCCCTAAGGGAGGTCACCCCATGTTTTACATTTTGAATCCTAGCATTCTATTCTTGACTTTGTTCTTGAGCTCGTAGACTTCAATTCTTCAATTCCGCAATCTTTGTGCTTAAGCAGTGACTCTTCATAGTCCGCACATTTTGTACTTTTAGTGGAGGCCTTTAACTGATCCACATCTTTGATGATCTTCGAGCTTTCATTGAGATCATCAGCCACAGTAAATCTCTGGATCACCCTTTATTGTGTTGCCATCATGTGAAGTTGTGACTTTTGGACCGACATGCTCACACTTTTGAATCATGACATCTTTCCATCAGAGTAGCGGAAGCCTTACTGGTTCATGATATTTGCAGCAGAGAAGCAGAAGCATAGTATGAAATATCGAGCCAGTTATGTAGATATGTACCATTCATGATTTCTTCAAATTAAGTGTGGATGCTGTGAGCATGCGGCTTTGGAATGACTCCTCAATTCTGATCAGCTGCAACCGTCCAAATGTACCTGCAAACAATAGTTAGCAATAAAACACACGAAAATGTATTTGATCACTTTCATTGAATTGAGGTACACGGCCCACGGTTCCCCGTTGATCAGTACAAGTACCGCCTGTGATCAGGTAGGATTCCTAAGAATCTCCTTGACAAGGTTTCGCAGCTATTCTAGCCGTTCTCAAACCGTAACGTCTCAAAGAAGACAACACGGAGTGAGTGAACCAGCAAATTGAGATTCACTGATTGATGAAAAATGATTTGAAAACAATCGCGTATTGCTTAGAAGAAAGAGTTTTGCAATACGACGAAGGTTTTATGAGAAAGATCAATTTTCAATCAAAATACTTTTTGTATTTAAAAGAGTACACATTCGATGTGCTAGAGAAAAGAAGAGATTCGCACATCGAACGGTTTTTCTAAAAGTATTTTTTCAATCAGAGATAGCTTTTTCAATTTGAAAACATAAGTACACATTCGACGTGCTAGAGAAAATAAGATTTGCACATCGAACGGTTTTTCCAAAAGTATTCGTCAATTCCATTCCTGGACCAAGGTTGATTCAAGATTGAATCTCCCCATTGTTTCTATCCAGTTGTCACAAGCTTGATCTTTTGCAAGATCTCACATGTCACCCACCAAGAGCTTGTTTGATGTTGGCTCTAGAAGGATTTCCATCTTCATCGTGAATATTTTTACATATCACTCAGATGTTCTGGCAATACTACAAGGATAAAGCGTAGGACTCTTAATATATTCTTACTTTCCACATTGTGTGAAATAGCAAGTCTTCATTAATTTTGTGTCCTAATGAGATATTGTGGATAATCTCTTGGCTCTAGACTCAATAGTGCACATTTGGTTCCTATGCCGGAGACTAGGGAGAGGGTCTCCTTCTTCAATATCAACAATCTCTAAAAGAAAGTCGATAGATTATGTAGGTTCCCCGTGAGAATGAAACAAGCCCTTTTAAGAGGAACTTGAGTAGCTTGGGAAGTTTAGTGCAGCGCGTCACTGGGTCCATGACGTCTTGTCTTCAATACCAGTGTTACCTTAGTAACCACCAGTAGCATATGTATTGAACCCGGTTTCTGCCCTAAGGTTGAATTATTGGAGGGCTATTTCTTTTCACCCTTTTCACATTAATTTCTTTTTCATTCTTCAACCCCTTCAGTGCTTACCGAGACTTCATTACTAGAACCTTGTTGGGTTTATTCCAGTACTAGCTCTGTCTCAGTCGGTACTCTTCCCGTATCTTTTCTCCTTTTTTCAATATACCTAAGGACTCTACACTATCTAGTGGATTGTCCCTGGGTAGATCCCTCCGGCTCTGGTGGGATCGTGGGAACGAATACCTAACCTAACCATCCTTATAACACCATGCATAAAGTAAATTGGTCGGTCTTTTGGTATTGTTCTTTCCTTCATGAAACCAATCGAAAAATCATTTGGAAAAACAATCAAGGTACTTGTGATTCGAGATCAAAGCATTTTGTACCTTAATAGTTTTGATCATTTAGAAAACCTCCCCCTCAACATGTGCATATGATTTAGAAATTGTTTAGCACATGGAGGCAAGAGGACTTTGAAATATTTTCTTTGATCACAATTTTCATACGAAAAAGCCATTTGATTTTCTTGGTAAAATTCTCCCCCTCAATATGTGCATAGGATAAGTGAAATCATTTTATCACATAGAGGAAAGAGTTCTTTTGAAGCACATCCACGATCACAAAATCCATTAATAAAACCATTTGAAAACTCAATCAAGGTACTTTATAAGTCTCTTTAAAAAAACTTTTGTACCTCGATAGTTATGCTCCCCCTCAATATGTGCTTCGAGATTCGAAAGCGTTTAGCACATATGAGAGAGCAGCCTGCACAATTAAATCAAAACGATCACCTTTTATCAAATTTCATTATTAAATCACAAATTCTCCCCCGATAAAAAATATCAAACCCTTTGAGATTTTGGATCCCAAGTGATTTAATAGGGTTTAGAAAATATGGGAGAATATGTGGCCTGGTTTAAATACTCATCATGTTTTTGGATAAATCCTTCTCCTCAACATGTGCATTGTGTATGAAACTGTTTGGCACATGGAGGCAGGAGTGCCTTTAAAGGACTAAAACCAATTCCATTTAAACAGATAAGAGATTTAACTCACGATCTCTACCCCGATCAAAATTTCAAACCTTTTGAGATTTGTGATCCCAATTGATTTAAATCATTTAAAAGATTTTGGGGAAAGACGTGGCTTGATTTAACTTTGAAAAATGTTAGATAAGGACCATTTTAAGACATTAAAGATTGTTAGTATCAGGTATGATTGTTTTATGAGATCTTTAAGTAAAATAAAACAATTTCACAATCAAACAAGAACAGAAAAAATTTCATTTTGAAAGACCTTGATTCAAAAGAAAAATCATACCATGACATAATATTAAATCTTTAGATCACCACTTATTAACATACAAAGCGGAACTTTTGCGAAGAAATATCGTTTGAAAATATTTTATTTTAAATCACTCTCCCCCTCAATCGATGACCGAAGTCAATAATTGAGTAACTTAAGTTTTGATAAAATGAAGTCCGGTGATTTTCAAAATTTAGTCCAATATATTTTCAAAACAATATTTTTCCATTTTCAAAAACAATATTTTTCAAAGTTTTAGAAAAATGGTATCATCACGATTATCCTGCACAAAGATATGTTAGGTGGTTGAGAAGCTTCTGTTGATGCTGTAGGGCTTGGAAGAAAAACCGTCTGCTGATGCAGTGAGACTTCTTCTTACGTTGCATTTTGAATGCCAACTGAGGTCAAATTAAGCTCTGTTTCTTCAATCAATTAGAAGAAAACCATCTGCAGATGCAGTGAGACCTCTTACGTTGCATTTATGCCAACTCTCCATTGAAGTCAAATTAAGCTTCGTTTCTTCATTTGTCGACTCAAGAAATCGTTACCCTTTCCTTTCGGCATCCAATCATATTCATCTGTGGGATCCGGATCGGGAACATTCTTATAACCAATATACCTGCATACGTTAGTGAACACACATACAGATATATGGTGGTCGACATCACCCAAACAGTAATCGACTAATAAAAGTCAATGCAACATATCAATCAGATCATTTAAATATATGGGAAAAATGTGTTCATCAAACTCTAATTATCTAATCCTAGCAATCATATCCTTGGCACCTAGTCCTTCAACATAGGTTAACATCATTTTTAATTAAGCATATTAGGATAATTAAGAAAGCTCGTTAGAAGATATAGATTTGAAAACATTCTCCCCCTCAACCAATAACTCATTTTATAAAAGATTTTAAAAGTGCTGAAGTCATTGATTGAGTTTCCAAATTTTATAAAAACTCTGAATCTGATTGATTTTAAGCAACTCATTTTCCACCATTTTGAAATACAGCAAATATTTTTCTAAAGAATTTTAGACGGAAAAACATTTGTTTAGGAACAGCAGTCCTTATGACGACATGCTTTCCTTGTTTTGTTTTAGGATAAGTGCACGGAATATTTTGAAAATTGGTTTAGCGCAACACTTTCCTTTCTTGAAGAGCGGGTCGCTATCTGAAATAATAGCAAGCCAAAGTTTAAGCACGGGTTACAGTCTGAAATAACTGCAAGCCATCATTTGAAGCCCGGGTTACAGTCTGAAATAACTGTAAGCCATGGTTTTTGGACATGTTTTGAAAGAAATATTTACACCTCCTGCTCGAACTTCATCTAAAGTCCCGTGCCATTATTGAATGACATTTCTAAGACCGTAGATGTTATCGATACCAGAAGACATGTCTTGAGAAAACATATTTTTGGTATTTTTGAAATTTTTCTGATTTTTATGGGTTTTTGAAGGTTTTATATTTTTCTATTTTCTTTTTGTAGGTTTTATATTTTTGTATTTTGTTTTCTGAAAAATATATACAACGATAGAGAAGATGATATAGTTAAAGAAGATGATGATACGAGTACCGAGATAAGGATATCGAGCAGCACGTCGTAGAAGATAGAAGTCATCAACTCTTAAACATTCACCACTAAAGCTTCCAGGGCTCTTGAATTGAAGAAAGAAATTGAACCATCTGAAAGTGAGACTTTGGCAGCTTCCCCCCAAACCAAAAATCCTTTAGCTGAGCAGATTCGAAGCTCTATTTCAAGCTTTCCTTAGCCAGGTGCACAGAGAAGCACACCATTATCATAAATCCCGCTGCTCCTTTCAAGAATAATCACCGTAATTCTTCGTTCGAGGTTATATCATCAACAAGAACAACGGCAACGTATCATCACACATTTAAATAATCTTCTCAAATTTCCTTTCCACTGAAGTCTGAAACGATCCATTCCAAAAGGTGTCAAGAGAACACTTCACCCGTGTAGTTGAAATGATGCAGTCCGTCTCTTAGTATAATGCTCAAGAACTCTCCCGAATACACTTCATGAGGGGAATGAAGAACACCTTCCCATGTTCACATTTTTCTTCCCTAATGAACGTGTATGAAGCTCAAGAACCCGAAGTACACCAATATCCAAGAACTCTCCCGAATACACATCATGCGCGGAGAGAAAACACCTCCCCAATGTTTGTGGTAAACAGTGGCTTTCTTCCCTGATGATCGTGTATGAAGCTCAAGGACCCAAAGTACACACATTACCCAGAGAGAGAACAACCGATCACATTGAAGAAGCAGGCCGAATCACTGATTATCTCTGCGGATGACAATCTCTGCGGATGTCAACTCCGGAATAAGTGATTATATCTCTGAATCACTGATTAAGCCCTCAAGTGAGACAGCTGAGCGCCCCCAATGTACACAATTCTCTCTCCCCTGATGATTGCGATAACATCGAGATCATCACACACCAGTGTACCTCTTTTATCTTCATAAACTTTCATTTACATCACTTCCCCCACGACGTTGGAATAAGAACACTAAACGCTTTGATGAGTAAAACCTTGAGTTTCTCTGCGGTCATGACAATTGTCTTCCCGGGATATCTTCAATCACTTAGAAGTATTAAGCTCATCAAGTTTACTCGCCATGAGTCAAACCTTGAGTTTCTCTGCGGTAATAACATTTGTCTTCCCGGGATATCTTCAATTACTTAGAAGTATTAAGTTCATCAAGTTTACTCGCGTTTAGGTGCTTGTCTCCTTACGCCTTGCTGCTTTTTGACACTTCAGAATCAGCAACTCTTTGTAAGTCCGTATACTAGAAATATTTTGAGAAGAACATCATTAGCACAGATGTATCTGTGAGAATCAACTTGCTGAAGAATAACTTGAGCAAGTCTAATTAGGGATTAAATTTGGCATTTCAATCTCCCCCAATTAGTGCTCTCCCCTAAACCGACAATCTGTTTGATAAGTGCCCAGATTAAGAAGAAGTCTTTAGATAATCAAATGCAACTTGTCTTTAGTCTTCTAACATGCAACATAAAATGTAGAACAGACTGTAGACTCGACCTTCTTCAAGATTGTTCAGTTGGGGAATAGATAGTTAACATCTTCAACTCACACCAAAAAGCATCTCACCAAAAAGCATCCCAATTAACTTACATCTTGCAAATCCCCTTAACTAAAATCCCTCCCAATCAAACAAGAACAGAAAGATGTTCATCAAGGAAATCAGCAATCAGGCCGCAACGAACACACAAGATGGTAACACCAAACTACCAATCACATCAAACAAGAACAGATAGATTGTTCGGAATCATCATGTTGATGTATACGTGAAGCATTAACCGGAAGCACTTTGTCGATAAACTCATCAATCCGAGTGAAGATGTCAACCAACGGCTCTAAGAAGAAAAACTCCATGTGAAGATGACCCGATAAGAAGAAGCTCGGTGCTTACATGAGTTAGGAGCCGTATGACCATATATTCTCAGAAATCAATCAACCATGCATTAAATTCACACTTCTTCTCCCCCTCAAGAATTGCATACGGAGTTGCCATTCTTGATTAAATAAGTGAAATCATCCGAATGTTCTATTCACACTTCTCTCCCGCAAAATTAGCACATGATGTCGCCATCTTCATTATAATCGAGCAAGTGGAATGAGTAAACAATCAGTGGTAGCCCGGTTCACTTGATGACTGAAGCGCATGGAAAAAGTATGAAGCATGTTGAGGAGAAATGGTCATAATAAGAAGATTTCTCTTCTTCAGAAGATAAAGCGCACTGAAGCGTACACTTTTCTTTTCTTTAGAGTACGAGGCTTGAACTGAAGTATTCAAACGTCATAAGAAGATTTCTCTTCTTTCAAAGATAAAGCGCACTGAGACGTACACTTTTCTTTTCTTTAGAGTACGAGGCCTGAACTGATGTGAACAGACGTCATAATCTCTCTCTTTTCATCATCTCTTGGCAAAACATGTAATCATCACCATTATCATTCTGTAGGCTCTTTGCCGCGACAACTGATGGAGAAAACCCAATATGACGAATTTGACCCTGAAGTAAACTAACCCGAACTCGTGACTTAAACTTGCACATATGTAACAAAGAGCGGTGCTGAGATGTCACCTTCCATTGAATCTCTAAGTACTCTATACTCTTCATCCAACCAACCATCAAGTATAAGACGTACATCACCTCTTGAAAATCCACAATTAAATGTGACACTGAGCACTACAACGTAACTCCTTAAAGTGATAGTTATTTTTGTGGTAAAAAGAGCCCAATTCCCCTAGAAAGGAAAAAGAATAGACTCTAAAAAATAACTAGATTTCCAAGTATTCGTTTTTGATAATAAGGTTGAACAAGGATCATGAAGAATCTTCATCCAACCATCCCCGATACCTTCAGATACTAAGTACACTCACCCGTGATATTTAACTTCAACCTCAAATAAATAATACTGAATTAACGTCATTGTCACATCTTCTGAACTGCTCAATTCTAGCCTCCTTTGACTTTTTAAGTGAACTATGATAATGGTTTCATCCCGACCATGGTTTAATGAGCATAACCCCGTAAAACTTTGAAGTAACCAAACCGCCATGACGAATATCCAAACACACATCCAATTCATGAAGTACACCCTTTTATCCCTTATTCGAAGCAGAAACCGTGGCACCAGCATCAAAAGATCCAGAATTACACTTTCTCTTCTCCAAGATGGTTCCATCATTACGGGATTTTACAACTCTATGGTTTAAACCGAGAAATAGTTTCTTTCGCGGGATTTTACAAAATCAAGACAAAACCGTAAACAATGTCAGCTTGAATGTGTTATGACGACTTTGGTTTCAGTGAATATCTGTTTTAGGGGAACATGCAACGGTTCATCAACGGTTTATTATCCAACATCAACAGCATCATCACCCATCCAGTAAACACTTTGGTAAACACATCATTCACGCATTCTGTCTGCTATTGTAGTGACCACATGGAGAAGTAAACCCGATATGCCAAGCTTGAGTATGAAGTAAAATTCCTCAGATTTGTTACTTAAACTTGTACTAGTCCTCGTGAAAAAGAAATGGTGTACCCAATGTACAAAACCTCTTGACATATCCTCAACTGCGTGAGACACCAAAGTGATAGCTACGTTGTGGGTTAAGCGAGAAAGGAATCACAACCGTAACTAAATAGCCAAGTCTTTATCACCCTCAATAAACGCCCAAACAAGTCATCTTCGCGGAAGGGTAGAAAGAAAGAAGACGAAAATAAGTAAATGCGCCCGAAAAACGTCACTTCAAATCCAAATAAGAAATACCGAACAAACAACCCCGTAGTCAACATTTTCCAATACACCCTTCAAGCCGTGACATAATATTTCTCATGAAAATATAGAAACCAAAGTATCAAACTGCATAGCATAACAACTCTCCCCATCACACCAACTCTCATCACGCAACCAATCTCTTTATCAAAATGCACCAACAGAATACAAATCGCCGCCAAAGAATATTCGATTCATAAGATTAATTATTTTTCCAAATTGAAGCTCAAATCTCCTAATAAGTGTAATCAACCCAAGAATAAAATACCACTTGAGACCCGATCCATATCCATTTCACAAGCAGCTTAGATCCATTAACAAATCATTAAACTCGATTAATAAAATCACCCAATACCACATAATTACTCACATGAAGACACAATCCATCAAACTTGAGGTAATTAGGAATTAACACACATTATCAAAGATAATGCCTCACAACAAAAGTCAGTCCATGCCACAAAATTAACTCAAACAATCCGATCACTAATATTCTGCAATGTCCATCATTCGTATTTCATATATCATTCAAGGCCCAAGAGTATATCTTCTTCTCACATGTGACGGGCCATGTCCAATACACGAAGTCCATACCAATACAGACTATAACACTCGGTGCATGAATTCACAAAGGCCCACAATATAACAAATACTCAATGCAAAATAATAAACTAGCTAGGCCCATACACATTCAGATCGTACGTCAGATACAACCCTAATCACACGGGTGTATAAAACGCAACCACTTCACACACTTTACCCTAATATCACAAGTATCAACCCTAATCATATTTATCCTCCACCCCCACTCCTAAGACTTATCACTTCCCCATCATTTGTAGATCAAAACTGCTCCATTCACCATCAAACTCAATCTCAAATAAATCTGCCTCCCAGAAAAACGTTAATGATACCAATTCACACCCAAGACACATCACCTTTTATCACTGATTAATACAAACACATCAATTCATTCGATTGATCCAGGCTACATCACATCATAACCTCGCCACAGGGATGGCTTAAGCTTGTCATTAATGCCACAGGGAGGGCCTTCAGCATATGAACGAGACTTAAAACAAGGTAGGTACGAGAGTACTTGACATAAATCTGAGGTCCAACGAGTCATTTATTAATTTGTGAGTCATGATTTAATGTCAAAGTCTATGAGAAGTTCAAAGAATTAACCGAACGTTAAGAACTAGGATTTAACAGTCATGTTAAAATCTTGTCTTAGTGATTGAATATAAACCAAAGAGGATCTGTGATGCATATTAAATTTGTGTGAGAATGATCTTTAATGGTCGATTGATTTAAAGTTGAACCGCACGAAAGAACAAGCTGAGATCACGTATCATAATTAGTTTTCCTTTTTGAGTTATTGTTATAGAGTCTTAGATCTTAGGATTAAATGATTGGTTTATGTTTGAAGTCAGTTTTTTGTTTGGATCCATTGGACTGATGATGGTATTTTACTGAGGTCGTTGCTGATGGTGTGTGGTTTTGTGGTATGAGGTCGTGTTGAGGTCAAAGACAAACTCATTTTCATCTTATCTGTTGCAAGTCGCTAGCCAAATAAAACACAGTCAAGTCGCTACCCAGATTTCTTTTAACACAGGTCGCTAGACTCAATAGTCAAAGCGTATTAGACAAGTCGCTATCTTCTTTATCATTCAAGTCGCTAACTTATCAGTATAAGTCGCTAGGTCATTAAGGTCATTTTAAGTCACTATGCTCAAAAGCAAGTCGCTATGTTTAAGCATAAGTCGCTACTGCAATACAATGAATCTGGACATCTTTAAATGATAATTCGCTAGCAAGAAATTATGAGTTTTCCGACCTCATTTCCGACCATATTCATACTAGACCAAGAAATCTGCATATAACTGCTTTTGACCCATGTTTGACCACGTATAGACTTGCCCATATTCATAATACCCAGAAAAGCATTACCAAGACATCCATATTTAACCAGTTTTGACCACGAAAAATTATCATAAAGTTGCACTTTTTCATACCTTTTATGACTTCACGATTCAAAGATAGACCCAGAAAAGTGTCATAGCACATCATTTAGACAAGCAGATATTGACCACATGAATAAGACCAGATGACCCACGAATATATTTCAATGATATAGCTTGGTATAAAAATTAATCACAAAAGACCAGTTTGGACACAAGACACCAAGCAGATGTAAACATTAAAGTAAGAAGGGACCAACACATATTTAGACCAAAATAAATACATCAAAACTTGTTAAACACAGATAACACAAACAAGTATGAAAAACAGTTTTCCCGACAACAATAAAGATTTGAAATCAGTTTAAACACAGTTCGAACCACATACAAATCATCAAAATACAACAACCTTGGCTCTGGTACCAATTGTAGGATCGTAATATTTATTGTGTTGATGATTCGGGTGGTCTTGGATGATCAAAATACATGTTTGCCATAGTTAGAGAGTTAGTAGAGAGAGAGGGTGTTCTTGCTAGAGGTTTACACAAAGGGAATATTAGATTGAATGAGAAGCACCACCCCTTCCATGGATGGAAGGGGTATTTATAGTTACAAGAAATACGACCTCCTATCGGCCTGTGGATCAGGTATACAGTGGGTAAAGACCCGTCCTTCCTCCACGATGTTGCACTAAGCTATACTACGCTACAAACTAATAAATAAACTACTTAATAACGTAACTAACGACAAGTCTACGAGCTAACTTATGCTAGATATTATTTGGGGTGACCGACTCTTCACTATGGAATTTTCTAATTCCTAACAATACACCCATTCTTTGTTCATGAAAATCACAATCCTTAATTAAATGGAATTTACTTCCACACACAAAACATGTCTTCTGTTTAGAAGATTTATTCAAACCAAAAGATGTTCTATTACAAGCAGAAGCATTCAAACCAAAAACATTAAAGGAATTGTTTTTAACATTATTTTTATGCAAAGACTGAAAAGACAAGTCTTCAGAAGAAACTGGCTTGGAAGATGACTCTTCAGCAGCAACTCTTAAAGGCTTGTAGGTAGGCTTGGGTGCAGGCATATGTGTGGTCTTGGGTAGGTCTGACTTATCACTTGAATCACAGCTGGCATAAGAAGTAGACCCTTGATAAGAAGATTTGTCACTGTCAGAGCAAGAGACAAAATCATTAGATGAAGAATCAGGGTCTGGCAAGTCTTTGGACTTTTTGCCATAAAGATGATATGATCCATCAAAGTCAACAGAAATGGAAAGGTCAACAGGCATAGGTATTCCTCTAATGGATCCACGTACAGCATGTAGGTCACCTTCTTTAACATAATTAGCTAAGCCTGCTGGTGTGGATTTACGTGTGTCGTCTCTAGCTTCTAATCCTACATATTTCTTAAAGCCTAAGCCTATTGAAGTATTAGGAGTTTGACTAGCATAGATGTGACTTGCTAACTTATTTCCATTCAGTAACCATTCGTTATGCCTAGCAATTTCAAAGATCTAATTTTTCTTTTAACACACTGTTTTCAGACACCACATCAACTCTCAATTTCTCAGACCTTTTTAATTCATTTTGTGTACATTCTAGATCATATTCTAACACCCTAATCTTCTCATCATAAGCTATCTGATTCTTCTGAAACCAAACCTTTTGTCTTTCTAATGTTTTTAAACTATGTTTATAAGCTTCAACTTCAACATAGCATTCATTATATTTAGGTTTCAAAATATCATATGCTTCTTTAAGTTCATTATAACGTTCACTACAACTAAACAAACAATTTTGTACCTGAGATATGCCCATCAAGGCAATCTGATCATGCCTATCTTCTGAGATACAGCTAGCCAGCAACCCAATATTATCACCACCAGAGTTCTCATCATTCTCCTGCTCATGATGCTTCCAGTCGACATTAGCATCCAAAGTAACTAGAGCAGCTGAGGATCCAGTCTTTCCAGCATCCCTCTGATTCTGCTGATAGGAAGAGTATTTCACCTCATCTCCAACCTTCCTATCCTTGCACTCCCTGGAGAAGTGACCCATCTGATGACATGTATAGCACTTGACCTTCTTTTTGTCAAACCTAGCTGGATCTCTTCCCTGGAAACGAAAATTCCTTCCAGCCTTACGCTCAAATCTTTTGATGTCCATGGAGAGCATAGCCACTTGCCACTTTAACTTCATCTCTTCCATCTCCAGAGGATCCACCTGATCAAAATCTTCATATGCAAGTTCCTGCTGAGGATCATAATCAGCAAAGAAGGATCCTAGCACATCTTCCATTACACCACCAGATTTAGAGTGAGAGCTTGATGGAGTGGTAGTGTAAGACGAGGATGAGTAAGTGGGACTTGGAGCATGAATCATCTTAGGGGTAGAGGCCCCCACAAATGCTGTGTGACTAGCAGAGGATGTTGAACGATAGGGACTTCTTACATCATGCTCAAGAGCTTTAAGCTTGTTGTACAGCTCATCAAAGGTAAGCATATCAAGCCCACCTTTTGTTTTGAAGGCAATGCTGACTTGTAACCAGGATTGAGGTAAAGATCTCAAAAACTTGGAATTGCAATCATCATTATCTGGCTTCGCCTTCAGCTGATTCAACTGACTTAGAATCTTGTGAAACCTGTCATAGCCCTTATGAATTCCTTCCTCTTCAGAGACTTGAAAATCTTCAAACTGTTGTCTCAGCATCGACTTTCTCATTCTCCTAGACTCCTCATTCCCTCCAAACTTGGCCTTGATTGCCAACCATATATCCTTAGCATCCTGCATGAAGTGGAAATCACTCAAGTGATCCTCAGGAATAGCTTGAAGAAGAATTGTTTTCACTTTGGTTTCTCTCTGAACCGCCAGTAATTCTTCAGCAGATTTGGGAGGAACAAACGTAAGATTACCATCAGCATCTGTGGTAGTCCTCTTCAGACTGTTTCCCTTCCTGACAATCTCCCACAAATTCCAATCAATGTTGGAAATCCAGTTTTGCATCTTCATCGCCCATAGATCATATTCCTCCTTCTTTAGGTAAGGAAACTTAGCGTTGCTGTTGGAGAGACTGAGTTGTTGCAGATGGGCAGTATTCTGGTTGTTGGTGATCTCGACATCATCTTGTGATCCAGGCATGGTGAATTTTGTTTTTGGTTGTATGAGTGTTTAGAAAAGATTGTTCTTAGTATCGTAAAGACTCTCTCGAGGCTCTGATACCACTTGTTAAAACACGTTAGACCTTGATAGATCTAGAGCTCTCGCAGATCGTTAGTATTGTCTATGTAATCACAAACAAACTAATAGATAATCTCCACAACTTATATTCTTTAGCGGAAATCAAATATAAGCATAAACACAGATAACTAAGAACTCGTTGATCCTCTATGGATCTTTATATTACTAAAACTTTATTTTTGCACACGTACATCATTCATTCTATTGTGTTCCTTTTATAGACAAGGAACCCTAACTTGTTCTCCAAGAACCGTATAACTATAAAACTAAATAAGATATACACAATCACTTCCTAATAAAGCTCATGCATATCCTAACTAACTACAGAAAACACGGAATAACTATTTCCGCAGAAACAAACTAAGTACTATATAGCTTCAGCAGAATTATGTCTTCGGCAGAATCCATACACTTCAGTAGAATCCTTTCAGCAGAAACATCAGCATAATTCATACTTCACATAATTCCCAACATATTCTATCATAAGCTTGGCGGTTACACAAATCTCCACCACTAGAGTTAAGGGCTAAACAATTCTCGAAGGAAATATGGGTAGACACGACAAAGGTTAAGGGGTGACTCGTCATTACAAACATGTCACGGCGAAGTGGACAAAATCAATGATACATGACCAAATCCATGGCCAAGACACCAAAGATTGCTCGCTGCATCACCTATACACGCTTCATGACTAAAGGGTAGGATAAGACATGGGATATATAATTGGTGTAAAATGAAAAACAAGCAGGTAGTCTAAATCTACAACTAAGTCATCACCACTTACCGTCTGCCCAAAGTTCAAGCTTAGAAGTCTAGAGACCGGATCATGAAATGCAAGGTAGATGTGTCATTACAGGACGTCATGATGGGCACACTACCTCTTCTTCTACAGTTGGTATAACTCCAACTCCAATCTTCTAATGTGACCGAGGTGGCCTCCTCGATACTAAACAATAAAGCTCATACTATAGTGCTTATAACATCGCACTTTACATAAATCAATCAACTTTTTTTTTTTTTTTTTTTTGAACATAACATAATAACATAACATCCCCCCACTTGATATGAACAATGGGAGTTCGGGGGGTCTTCAATGTTCTTCATAATTGTTGTCGATGAAAGCGTGATTTCCAAACCTTTCCACTCGAACCTTGAACTTAGGCAAATGATGACTTCCCAATTACAAATAAAGACTACAGGGTAGGCTAAGGTGTAAGGGTGTAACGAAACAATATATAGGGTTGACAAAATGAAAGGAATGGCTCAGAAGGGTGTATCTAGGGGTATCTTGCACTAAAGGGGAGTGCAACAAAATGGTTTCACATGGGGGTCGAAAAGTCGAGGTGACTAATCGATAGACTCACAATGGTAGGCTGTTTGGGTGATAATCCTATAATACTGCCTTCTAAAACTGAAAAGTCCAAATACATCGAGCTAACTCAACATACCTCGTCTATGGTCTCGAAATGATGTAAAGGCCAAGTTCTAAAGTTTACAAGCTCTCGGCACACTCATAATTTGGTGGATTTGGGGTAAAATATTGGAAACGGATAAGGCTAATCTCACAATGTAATATCAAGGGTTGTATGTTCTCGGCTAAGGTCTAATCTAGTTAGGTTCGGAAAAACATGTCAAGATTTTAAAAATGGCATAATTTTTCAAAATAAACTAGAAAAATGAGGGCGAAATAAAGTTCAAGAGATAATTCTACTCCCGTCCCCCCACTTGAATTGTACAAAGTCCCTTTTGTACTAGGCATTAAAATAAAGGTGAAGAGAAATATAGAATTAGAGCGAGAACTTCCCTGAAATTTGCTTCAAAAAGAAGAAGGCCCACGAGAAAGGATCGTGCCTTCGTTTAAGCGTCATGAACAAACTTCAATCCCTGAAATCACAATACCGACAAGCATAATTCTAAAAAGAAAAAATAAAATGAAAAACAAACCTAACTCACTTTCGTAGGAATCACGGTTGCATTTAGCGAATGCAACAAGCCTTTTAAACCACTTGGTGTCCCAAGTGGACGAGTGAAGTCTCGTGAGGGTTTACAGGGAACACACCCACAAAGTTCATTTAAAAACTAATACAAGGTTACTGTGTTTTAGAATGAAAGAATTAAAGCAGAGGAGAGTTACGTCGTAATTCCTATTAGGGAGTTACGCCGTAACTGGCAAAACCTGGTATGAGCTGTGAAGCGAGTAGTTACGGCGTAACCACAGAGGTGGTATTACGCCGTAATTGGTAATGCGTCAAGATTTCTGCTGCTAAAATGTTGGTTACGGCGTAATCACCAAGATGAGTTACGACGTAACTCTGCTCAGATCAGCAACTGCAGCAGCAATTAGTTCCTCATTCCCTGCAAAATGGTTAGAAAACACAAAACCCAACAGAAAGGAAATAAAAACAAAAGAAAGGGAAATAATAACTGCAAGCAATTAGTTCCTCATTCCCTGCAAAATGGTTAGAAAACACAAAACCCAACAGAAAGGAAATAAAAACAAAAGAAAGGGATAATTCGGGTTGTCTCCCGAAAGAGCACTTTTCTTTATTTACGAGTCTTTAAGTTAGACTCAGAGCCGTGGGGTTCCTATGGGGGCCTTTGAGCTTTCCCCACTTCTTCAATATCCTTCATCAAATTGTGTCTCATCCATGCAACATTTGAGGCAGTTCGGAGGTATTCAATGGTTTCGATATTTCGGACTTTACAAAATTTCTCCTCCGGACCTAGGTGGTAGCGAGTGAATTCGTATTTTTCAACTATAATTGGAGGTGGTCTTTTGTAGGGTATCCCCAGGAGTTTGCACCTCCTTTGTTCGTAAGCTTCGTCATCAGGATCAGTGAACTCCTCATTTCCTTGCAACTCAAGGTAATCTAGCATCCCTTCGATATCATCGTCATCAGAAACAGTGCCCTTGAACCATTCTTCATCGAGCAAATTCTCCACTAGAACGCGCTTGCATTCTTCTTTATCATTACTCACCCGCTCTATATCATCGTCAATTGTTATTTTACTCGTGTTCTTGAGACTTTTTTCGTTTGAATTTTCTTGATCCATGTATTCCTTCCAAATCTTATCTTTTGTTAATGCGTCCACATGCCCATACTTAATTTTTACCCAGCTATCGAACCCCAGGTTGTCCATCCAAGGTAAACTCGTTCTCTCCTTATCATTGGTTGAGGACCAATAGAATTCATCTTTTCCTAATCTTCCAGAGTTGCTTCCACCATTACACATATCGTCATATGGGTTGCATGACGCCCAGAAAATTTCCCCAGGAGATTTTACTTTTTTGCACCAGTGACTGCGTAGTTCCTTGTTATCAGTTTCACTTAAATGCTTATCCGTGCAGAGTATATCTTTATTAGTATCTTCCTTCTGAATATGCTCCGCGTAATTAATTTTTAGTTTCATAAGAAGATTTGGATTGATCTTGGCATTCCCAAAATGAATTGTGTACCAATCTTTAAAGGTCAAATTACCAAATTTAATACTATGTCTTTCACGCTCATGAGGGCATGTCCATTCTTCCTTCCTTTCATTGTCTCCTCCATTGCAATACTCGTGGAAGGGGCTGCATGTAGGCCATGCCCTTGTGGTTTCTTCATCAGTGATGACGACAGGAGTAGACCAGTGAGTGATAAGTGGTTCTTCTTCATCTTCAAGGGAGAGTTCCTTGAGTTTTTCTGACTCGTGCATGTCGAGGAATTTTTTTGCCCATGTATCCCAGTTACGCCGTAATTGAGATTCTTGGTTACGGCGTAATTCATTAGAGTCACTTTCCTCAGTATTCTTCACAACCCCGTTGTCGCTGTCAAACACGAGGTTACGCCGTAACTCATTAGGTATGTTACGGCGTAACTCAGATCTATTGACGAAATCGTCCCCTAAACCCGTATTACTGGCCTGACCCTTCGAGTTGTCATCAGAAAAAATAACCTTACATTCCATAGCTGGTTTAGATCCTTCAGGTTTATCATTATTTCTCCTTACTTTTTCACAGAGCTTTATCACCATGGATTAAAGGTTTTTTAGAGTTGAGTCGTGTTTGGAAATGTTTCTATCAGTGTTTTCTTGTAATTCCTTCAACCACTCATCTTGCTCCTTTTGTCTTTGGGCTGAATTTTCTAGAAATTTATTAATTGTTTCTTCAAGACTGGGCTTTCTTTCTCTATAAGGCCCACGGTTGTAATTTCCACGATAACCATTACTATTTTGATTATCACTGTAAAATGGTCGATTTTCACCATATTTAGCCTCTTCAATACTCTCTTCGTCCATATGAGGACAATTCTTCGTAAGATGTCTTCCTCCACAGCTTTCACAACCTACTTGGATGGCATGAACGGTTTCTCTGACCTTCAGCATCTCTCGACTGAGACTTTCAATTTTACTAGCGATTGATGCAATTCCGTCGAAACTTTCGCCTTGGTTTCTTTTACTTCCACCGTCATGTCATTTTTGAGAATGGTCCACCATTTTTTGAATGGCTTCAATTGCAGTAGCAGGAGTCATGTTCGGGATAGGTCCTTGATAGTCCAACATCTGTCTTGTAGTAACATTTATTCCTTTGTAGAAAATATTGACCTTCTGCTGGTTATTTAGATCATTGGTAGGACATTTATAAAGAAGATCATTGTATCTGTCCCAAGCTTGATACATAGTTTCGTCGTCTTCTTGTTTGAAATTGTGGATCTCCAAGAGTTGATTAGAAATCTTTGATGGTGGGCAATATTTTTGAATAAAGTGTTTCTTTAATAGTGCCCAAGTGTTAACTGCCCCGGCGGGCAATCTTTCGATCCATCTTCTAGCTGCTCCAGTGAGGGTCATAGTGAAGACCGTGAGCATAACAGCATCATGAGACACGCCCGGAATGTTGAAAAGGCTAGCGATGTATAGGACATTTTCAACGTGCTCATATGCGTCTTCGTCCCTGTTTCCTGAAAAAGGGTTAGCGCGAAGCTCCCTCATAAATTGGTCTTTAATCTCGAAACGAACATTCGCTCCGATTGCTGGTCATACGAGACCCGGCCCTTGATCTGCTCTAGTCAACGCCAAGTATTCCTCAAAAGTGAGGTCATCGATGTTAATAACTTCCATGGTACCTGAAAACTTGAAATATGATCGTGAGAAAAGTTTAAAAATGAAATGAAAGACTTAATATTAATCCTAATATTGCTCCCCGGCAGCGGCGCCAAAAACTTGATGCAGGTTTTACTGACCAGGTCTTAATATTTATAGTGTCTCGCTATACCTATGGTGTACCCTAATGCACTAACGGGCAGTGTACCCGGTCGTGTGTAGTGTAGTAAATGGTAAAGCCGAGGTCGTCCCAAGAGCTATGTGTGTCGGATAATTACTAAGTCTAATTGTCACAGAATATTAATGGTTTGATAGGGTTTTAATTAATTAAACTACTAATGCAGAAAATAACAGCAAATAAATGTGTGAAGGGAAATCAATAGAGGAATAGTGGTGCTAACCTAGTTAATCACCCTAGCTAGTTATGTCTACGTCTACCTACTTCCAATTACTTCAGGTGGGGTCAAATTCGAGAGGACAGCATTTGGTCAATTCGCCCTAACTTATCAGCAAAGATGCCACCACAAGAGAAATCAAGCGCACCGTCATAAGTCCTGTTGTTCCTGGTCCCCTAAGCTGAGTCATTAAGTACCGCTACATGCTAGATTCCAAATAGTGAGTGCCCGGCCGTTAGGAACTTAGACACTACACCCCCCAATTCTTAAGTTCATCCAAACGATAGGTGATCAGTTGGTCAAATCGCACAAGTAGAAAGGGTCGTCAGTTGGTCATATCTTACCCGTCCCGTCTCAGTCCGCTCACCTAGGGTCAGTTGGTCATATCTCCTAGGCAATTGGCCTCTATCGCCATTCAAAACTACCGAACCAAGGGTGACTACCAAAGAACTATGCATGCATACACTTAGAAATAATTGTACGGAAGTAAAGGTAAACGCAAACAAAACAATTAAGGAATCATAACTAGGCTAGCACCAAAGGGTGCTTAGCCGCTCATATTAATCATGAAAATCAATTCAATATTCAAAGGTACGAAATACATGAATTGAAAGTAAAAGAAATAATAAACGCTAAAGCTTATCGTAATGGTGTGACTTCTCCCTTGGAAACAGCTCCGTATGCTTCCCTAGACCTGCCTTGAGCTTTTTCCCACGTTCTCGAGTGTTGTGTGTGGAATGGGATGCTTTGAAATGCTGGAATTCGTGGGGTATTTATAGGCCAGTGTCGGTTTACAGAACCAATAGAGGAGTTATGTCGTAACCTTCTATTTCTCCGTAAATGCACTAGATCTGCTAGTTACGGCGTAACCTAATAAGTGGTTACGTCGTAGTCTTCAATAAACTTGGTTATGTCGTAAGTGATGCAGTAGTTACGGCGTAAGTATCAGCGGCGTGGAACCTCTTTTGACCTAATGGAGTTACGTCGTAACCTTTGGGAAGAGTTACACCGTAACCTCTTGATAAGTTAGACTTCTGGGTCACGCAATAGTTATGGCGTAATGTGAGAGACGAGTTACGCCGTAACTTCTTTAGAATAAGCATACTGTGATAAATCTTTAGTAATGTTTCCATTTCCGCGTCTCTTTAGCTCCAATGCTCGTAATTTACCTGAAAGTGGAAAACAATGGAAAACAAGCATTAATCCATATAAATGATATAAATAACGAGCATTATCGGGGGAAATTGACACTTAATATTCAGGACTATTTGATGTTATCAAACCCAAGGGAAAATGTCACTGAATACTATGTGAGGTTCCACAAGCTCCTGAATGACATGAGGAATATCAAAATGACAATGCCAAATATCCAGCTAAATTCAAAGTTTGTGAACAACATGAATCCCGAATGGCACAAATTTGTCACTGCAGTCAAACTTAACAAAGGATTGAGGAACACCAATTATGAGCAACTGTATGCTTATTTACTGCAAAATGAGAAACATGCTTCATTTGAGTGAATGATCATGGAGAAGTTCAAGACCAATGCTGGAGATGCAAGATCTTCAAATGACTCAACTGCATTCTACACCAATGTAGGGATTACTACCAAAGCATCACAAGTCATACCTACTGGAAATGGTAACCACAAGCTCATTCCTGATCTAGGGTATAAGCCTCCTGATGCTGAAGCAGTAATGGAACACTTTGTCAATCAACTGGCTCTTATGGTCAAGCAAAACTTGAATCTCACCCCACACACCAACAATCATCTCAGAACTGCGTCAAATCATCACAATCATGCTACTGTTAAAGAAGGAAAGATAGTGGTACAAAATGTGCAAGGAAGACAAAATGCATACCTTCCACTTAATGAGCAAGGAAACGTTGGAGCTGGATATGGGAATGTTGGAGCTGGATATGGGAATGCTGGTGTTGGATATGGGAATGTTGGCGGTGGTGGTGGATTTATGGGTAATCAGAATCGTGGAAGGAACATGGCTCAAGGTCAAGTAAAGCCCATTAAATGTTACAACTGTGGTGGAGAAGGGCACATTGCAAGGAATTGCACTTTTCCAAAACGCCCACAAAATGCAGAGTACTTCAGGGACAAGATGCTGCTGGTCCAAGCTCAAGACAGTGGAGCAATGTTGAATGAGGAAGAATTGCTATTTCTTGCTGAGGGAAATGCCAGAACTTATGATGCTGATGTGGATGAACAACCAGTGCAGGGTATGGGTCAGAACAATCCCAATGCATTTCAAGTTGCAAACTGTGATGCATTTGATTCAGATGTTGATGATGAACCAACTGCCCAGACCATCTTCATGGCTAATATCTCACCAATGGTAACTCCAAGGGCTTCTTCACCTAAAGAGGCCACTCCTTCCAGGGAATCTATCATCTCAGAGGTATTAAAACTATACGATGATGTTGATGTGCAAAAGATGCACGACAAAGTACAATCAACTGAAATTATTGAATCAGATATTGAAAATATGGGTAATATCAATGTTGTCCCTTATGAGCAATATGTGAAACAAAATGAAAGTGAAATTGTACCAAGTAATGCATCTTCTGCAATCAATGATGACTATAATTTTGATGAATTCACTGCATGTGCCCTTGATGATTCTATTATTTCTGAACTAAACACCTATAAAGAACAAGTTGCTATATATGAACAACGTGCTAAGTTCGAATTGACCACCCGTGAGCAGGAGATGGATAACCAAATACGTACAGTTATTAGAAAAAAGTAATTTTAGAGAAGAAATGTTAAAACAAGAGTTAAACTCCTTACAAGAAAAGCTTACAAAAACTATTAAGCAAAAGCAAGAACTTCAAGAAAATGTTAAAGTGCTTAAACAAGAATTTAATGCAAAGGAATCAAAACTTTTGAATGAATTTTCCAATCTAAAAACGTTGAAAAATAAACTTGAAAACAAACTGTACGTACAAGGGAACACCATTCAGACTGCTTACATGATCACTAAGCACAGAGTCTTAAGCGATAAGCATAGTACTCCCCTAGTAGAGGAGCCAAATCCCGAGTACTGTAAAAAGGCTAAAGCTTACCATAAGATTGTATATGATGGTAATCAGATCCTCAAGCCTAGGCAAACACCATCATGTATTGGAAGCACGGAAGAGGATAGAAAATTAGAAGATGCCTCTAGGGAGAAAATGGATAAGACGCTAATGGTCAAGCAAAACATAATGGTCAAACCCCATGATTACACTAAATAAAATTGGATTTCCCTGAACAAGTTTAAGCCTCAAACTCAATTAACCCCAGAACAAGTTTTTTGGAAAAAAAACATGGATAAGCAAAAAGCAAATGTACTTGTTGAAACAAACACTCCCCTTAGGAAAGTGCCTCCAGCTACTGTGTATCCTCCGAATACACCAATGCATTTAGTTCCTAGAACTCTTCCCACTAAGATCAAGACCTTAATCAGCCTGTATGTTGTTTATCAACTATTTTTTGATTTCGAGAAGACATGTAAGAAGAGAATCACACCTACAGGGATAACTGAAGGGGAAAGGGGTTTTGAGCAAACTAAAGAATGCTATTTAACTGAGGTCATGCCTTTCTTTAAACAATTAAAAAATCAATTTGAGAGTCTTCAAAAGGGGATAGACTCAGAGATTAAAGAAATGGAAAAGGAATTTGATGAAATGATAGTTGAGGTCAATAGTTATGAACGTGAACTCAAATATAATGAAATTGAAATGAAGAATCTGCATATCTTAAATGAGAACTTGATATCGAGTTGTATGACTCAAGATGTGTTTTATACTGTTACTAAGTATTCTATTACTGCTTCTCAATTTCATGAAATATCTGTTGCTTTGAAAGTTTCCTATGATCGTGTCATTGAGCTTGAAAACAAAAACTAAAAACTGAATGAGAAAATAGACCAGGATGATCACGATAACTTGGTAAAACACTTTTCTAAGCTGGAAGTTGAACATTTTGATTTGCAACTAAAATATCAACATCTCAAAGAAAATGTTAAAACCTCAAACATCAAAATATCCTCGGATGTTCTAGAGTTTGATGCAATTTTTGAAATAAACAAACGTGACGAACAGATTCGAGCTCACTGTAACACGATCAGAAAGTTGAAAACCCAAATTTCACAATTATAGGGTGAAAAGAACAATGTGACTGGCTCCCAAATGCCTCCTCCTTTAGATTCTCAATTTTCTCAAAACTTTCATCTTCAAAACAACATTAACGTATTACAACAAGAAAATGAGAGTTTTCTAGAAGAAAATGAAAAGGTCAAACGACACTTCAAAGCAAGGTTGTCAAGATCGGGATCTTACTCAGGATCGTTTTCGTCTTTGCAAGATCGTGATCGTAAGATCGGATCGGGATCTTAAGATCCCACTCTAATGTTATTTCTTAATAGTTTATGTAATTTTATACAAATCTACAAATTCTAATTCATTATAACTACAAAATATTATGAATATTTCATATAAATGTTGTCCTAATTTATGATTATAAAATGTTTAAAAAGACTAACATTTTGTTTTTTGAATTCTACAAAAAAATAACCCATAAATTTGTAGTTTTTTAGTTTGTAATCTGAGAAAAGTAAGATCGGATCGGATTAGATCTTAAGATCGTATGGTCAAGATCGGGAGCGTTTTTGATTGCAGTATCGTAAAATCGTAAGATCCTAAGATCAGGATCGGGATCCTGACAACCATGCTTCAAAGAGTTATACGATTCAATGAAAGTCACTCGTGACAAGAACAATGAAAAAATAACTTCGTTACAAAAGGAAATTGAGAATCTTAAGAGTCAGGTAAAAGGGAAAATGCCACTTGTCTTTAATGAGAATGTTGCATCAAAGGCATCTGCAGATTCTAAGTATACTGTGACTGTTAAATACATTCCTCCTCATCTTAGAAATAACGAACTTGAGTTTCATGACTATTTCTGTCACCTTATGGATAGTCTAGAATGTCTCCGTGAGATTGTAGAAGAGGATCGCATAAATAAGCCACTTGATAGTGAAATTAGGTATGCATGCTTATATGCCAAACGATCTTAGGAGCTGTTAGAATGTTTAAGAGCAACATGTCCTAAATCCTTATGTGAGAAAGATAAAGCTGTGATGCCTTGTTCTATGCCTAGTGCTAAGCATGCAACCCATTCTATGCCTTATTCTATGCCGAAAGTCAAGCATGTGAACTTTGATGTGCCTATAAGTACTTCAGATCCCAGCACTTCTAGATCAGGAATGCAAAAAGTAGCAAAACCAACTAATGTTCCCATAATTCCCTCTACAGAAGTAATCAGTGGTACAAAAGCAAGCGGGTCAAAGCCTCCAGGCAATACAAAGCAAGATAGGACCTCGCAAGCTAAGAGTGATCAATGGAGGAAATTAGAAGACCACCCTAGGAACATTAAGTTTGATTTGAATAAAATGAATCGTGTTGATTCTAGTATTAGCTATAAGCGTACTGTAATTAATTCGAATTCTGCTACTATTTGCAAAACATGTAATGAATGATTTCTGGTATTAATCATGAATATGATGTGAATGAGATGAGTAATACTGCAAAATTTACTGTTAAAATGATTAACACTACTGGCCGTAAATTCAATCTTAATGAGTTGTGCTCTAAATTATCTAGATCAATGCCCATTAGAAAATAGATGCCTACTGGTAGAACTATACCTTTAAGAAGTGAACATACTTTAAATAGGACTACGGCCTCTACTAGCATTGTATCTACCTCTAATGATATCATTGCTCCTGTTTCTGATGTGGGTGTTCCAATCACAATTACTAACCAAGTGGAACCCATTCTTGCACGGGGATCCCAATTATCCAGTTATCCATTCTTGTCTGTGTTCAACTGCAGGTCGTTCAAATCGTTTTGTGGTACTTGGACTCAGGATATTCCAAGCATATGACTGGAGACCGCTCGCGACTCATGAACTTCGTGAGTAAATTCATTGGGACTGTTAGATTCGGGAACGACCATTTTGGTGCAATTATAGGTTATGGAGATTATGTTGTTGGTGATAGTGTAATCTCCCGAGTATATTATGTTGAAGGTCTTGGTCAAAATTTATTTTCAGTCGGTCAATTCTGTGATTCTGATCTAGAAGTGGCCTTCAGAAAACATAGTTGTTTCGTTAGAGAACTTGATGGTGTGGAACTTTTAAGAGGAACACGCGGCACAAACTTATACACCATCTCTATCGAAGATATGATGAAGTCCTCTCCAATCTGCATGTTGTCAAAGGCTTCGAAAACAAAGTCATGGTTATGGCATCGTCGTCTCAATCACTTAAACTTTGGCACCATAAATGACCTCTCCAGAAAGGACCTAATAATAGGCTTACCCAGATTAAAGTATGAAAAGGATCATCTCTGTTCAGCATGCCAATTAGGAAAAAGCAAGAGATATGCCCACAAACCAAAACCTGCAAACTCTGTTATGGAAATTCTTCATACCCTTCATATGGACTTATGTGGACCCATGAGAGTGCAAACAATTAATGGAAAGAAGTATGTGTTAGTCGTTGTTGATGACTACTCTCGATTCACTTGGGTTAAGTTCTTGAGGAAAAAGGATGAAACTCCAGATGTCATCATTAAACTTATCAAACAGCTGCAGGTTCGACTTAACAAGACTTGTTGGGTTTATTGATTCGATGATACAAAACAATAAAGAATGAAACATCAAGGGCTTAAAGTGACAAAGAAGAAATCTACAAAAAGATGGAGGGACTTGCTTGCAAAAGAAGATTTATTCTTTAGTCCTTTGTAGAGATTTGTAAACCCTAATCCTCTAGTATATAAAGAGGACATGGGATGTAGGTTTTTATCAATTAAGTCTTCCATAATGTGGTCTAAAGGTGTGTGTGTGTGTGTGTGTGTCTAGGCGTCAAGTCCTCTAAGTTGACGCCTAGGATTTGTGTAGTTTAGCCTCAAGGATCTTTGATCCATGTTACAAGTTTAGTGTAACCGTATTATTCTGATCAAATAATATTTGGGGCTTGGAGTGATTATTAAATATAAACCTTGTGTCAATAACAATTAATGTTTTGTTCTATGTTCCGCTGCGTATAACCATTGTTATTGTTAAACCCTAAGGCTCAAAACGATCTCAAGGAGTCTTAACAAACTCCACAATTGGTATCAGAGCTTGGGGAGCTCGTTACCTAGGGATTCACAAGGTTTCTTGGCGAAAAGGAATGAAGAAAATCGAGGTTATACGAAATTCGCAACTTTCTGCAGCACTGTTTTAAAAACGCGATAACTTTTTCGTTAACCGTTGGATCGTGACGAAAATTTTGGTGGACGTTCTCTATATATTCATCTAACTTTTCACTGGAGGGATCTTCCATCTGAGCATTGGTTTGAAAGTTATAGATCGTCGAAGTCTGCTGCAGAGAGGTTTTTCAGAAATTCAATTTATAAGGTTTATAATATAATACGTAGAGCTGTTGTCAACTTGTGCATCGAAGCTTTGATCTGATTGGTAAATCTATTGATTATTTTCTATTATTTATTAATCATTCAAGATCATGGGTCTATCAATTCGTTAAATTGTTGGTATTTTATTCCTACCTCATACTAATTATTAATTGGTCGGTAAGGACTTTTGGTTTGGATATCACGTGGGCATGATTTGTAGAAAAGAGCATGTGATTTTCTTTTTGTTACCTCGTACTTCAAAGATGGCTTCTATCTACATAGTATTTATTAATTAGTCATAGTGAAGTCAAAGTGGAATTCTAGTTTGTCGGTTCTACATTATTATTAGCTGCTTTTTGTGTTATTTGGAATTTGGCATGCTACTGTTTTACTCGAGATTATATTGTGCCAACATCTGCGTTTTATTCGAAGATTATGCTATTAGAGTTGATTGTGTTCATATTTTGTTGGTCGTCAAAGGTTCAAGCTGAGATAGGAGTGTGTACTAAACTCTTTACTAAAGACGATTTGGACTTTATGGGCTGTTCGTTAGTGATACATCTCATGATGTTGAATCGAATCGGGTTTTGACTGCTACCGGTGAACCTAATATATCTCATGGTGTTGGGCTATCAAAGGTGGCTGCTAGTGATCAAACTGAAAGTTTGTTGGTATTGCATCAGATTTAAGACGATGTAGCATGAAGATGAAGTATATAATGGTAGACGTCGTAACTCTAATTTGGTTTTTACAGTGTATGGTTTTCTTTGTTTATGATCTTGGTGTGGAGCAGCTTGGTTTATAAGCAGGTTATAATGAGTATGCGGAGAAAGGAGACGGTTGCTTGTATGTACGAATGGAGCATAATTACAACTGCTACGTTTCTCGAAACCACTACCAAGTAATCTCGAAACCACTGCTAGTGTTTCTTGGTAACCACTGCTATGAAACCACTGCTAGCTTTGCTCGTAACCACTGCTACTTTACTGGTTTCCACTGCTGCTATCCATTGCTCGTTAATGTTGTTGTTGGTTGGCTGGTGCTACTTATGTTACATGGAGTTGCATGGCTCTACACTCTTTCATGATGGCTTGATTATGGAGCACGTGTGATTTGATTTAGATATCATGGACCAGGTATGAAACCTCGTAGTATGAAATTGGTCGATACAAGAAGATTTGTTAATCAAAAATATATTCACCTCGTACAACTTCTTTGTGGATCGGTGGCATTTATTAATTAATGGGTCTCCTTATTGGCTTTCAAAGATTTGATTTGTTAAATCTTCACATAAGTCGGTGGTTCATATGATTTTTATTGGAGTCATTGGATTTTGTTTTTGATATGTAGTTTATGGTATGGTCTGACTTGTATGCAAAGGAAAGAAGACAAAATATTGGCTGATTAAATGGAAGGAAAAAGAGTTTTATATGGACTGAGATTGGATGCTTATGGGACAGATTATGTGATTGAAGAGCGTAATAATTGTTTTGATACACACAGGAGATTGGTTCACGCACACATGAAGAGATTGGAATTTTTTCTTAAATGTTTTAAAAAGCTGATTTATTACATAATTGATTACGAAGAAAATTGCTTATCACGTATTTGAAGGTGAAGTGGAATTACTTGGATACGTGTTTTATCATATCTTAAAAGTATCATACCTACTTTTAAAGTAACTTGTTCGTGCTTAAAGGATGTTGACGAAAACTTGCAAAATCTAGTTTTCATAGGTCAAGGGGTGGATGGATGAAGACCTAGTTAACTATCACTTAAAGGAGTTACATTGTAGTGCTCAGTGTCTCATTGAAGATGCGGATTTTGTCAAGAGATTGCGGTTACTTATATGGTGTTAGTATAAGTTTGGAGTCACATGGATAAACAAGACATAAGACACAAGTTTGGGATATTTTACTTCTTCATCAAATTAGTTATATTTAGTTTTGTTCACAAGTGATCATTACAAAGAGCTTACAGATTTGAAGAATCGTTGATGTTCATGCACCACTCAAGGGGAAGTTTCTACTGCTTACATTCTCAATTTGTTGATAACAAAAAGGGGAAGAGATGTTGGAGTGGCGTGGCATGGATTAAGGGGAAGACAAAGGAAGACAGGAATGTTTCATTCATGGTGAGATTTAATTATCTCAACTTCTGCTACTTCGTCTAGGGAAGTTCGTACAAGAACCGTGTTTGTTTTGTCATCATCAAATAGGGGAAGATTGTTGGGTTTATTGATTCGATGATACAAAACAATAAAGAATGAAACATCAAGGGCTTAAAGTGACAAAGAAGAAATCTACAAAAAGATGGAGGGACTTTCTTGTAAAAGAAGATTTATTATTTAGTCCTTTGTAGAGATTTGTAAACCCTAATCCTCTAGTATATAAAGAGGACATGGGATGTAGGTTTTTATTAATTAAGTCTTCCATAATGTAGTCTAAAGGTGTGTGTGTGTGTCTAGGCGTCAAGTCCTCTAAGTGGACGCTTAGGATTTGTGTAGTTTAGCCTCAAGGATCTTTGATCCCTGTTACAAGTTTAGTGTAACCGTATTATTCTGATCAAATAATATTTGGGGCTTGGAGTGATTATTAAATATAAACCTTGTGTCAATAACAATTAATGTTTTGTTCTATCTTCCGCTGCGTATAACCATTGTTATTGTTAAACCCTAAGGCTCAAAACGATCTCAAAGAGTCTTAACAAACTCCACAAGACTGTTAGAATCATCCGAACGGACAATGGAACTGAGTTTGTTAACAAAGAACTAAGTCAGTTTTATGAAAGCATTAGAATCAGTCATCAAAGAAGTGTTCCACGAACTCCTCAACAGAACGGTGTAGTTGAAAGACGAAATCGAACTCTTGTGGAAGCCGCAAGAACTATGCTAATTTACTCAAAGGTTCCAATGTTTCTCTGGGCTGAAGCCATTGCCACTGCTTGCTACACCCAAAATCGTTCTCTCATCCACACCACTCATGGAAAAACTCCATACGAACTTGTCCACAATAGAAAACCTGATCTCTCTTTCCTTCGTGTGTTTATTGCTTTGTGCTATCCAACGAATTATGGTCAAGATTTAGGTAAATTAAAAGCTAAGGTGGACATTGGAGTATTTGTAGGTTATGCACCAAACAGGAAGGGTTACCGAATCTAAAACAAAAGAACCTGAGATATCATGGAAACTATTCACGTCACGTTCGATGAGCTGACCGGGCAAATGGCTCCAGGACAATCAAGTTCTAGACCTGCATCTCAACATTCATTAAGTAATCCCATTAGTTCTTCTCTTGTACCTAACCCCTCACAAGAAATTCCATATGTACCCCTTTCGGAAGATGATTTGAAGAAATTGTTTGATCCAATGTTTGATGAACACTATGAGCCTATTGCTAATGATCAGTCAAATCCCTCAACAGAGGCTGCCCCTAACCCAGTCAACGTAGATAACCCTTCAGTTTCTATGTCATTGAGTCAAGATGCACCTACTACAGATCATTCATCCTCATCATCAAATCCTCAATCATCGAGTGTAGATCATGGAAATGTTTCTGGCACCTATGATGGAGATAACCCCTTTGCTACTCCCGAAGATGCTCCATTTGAGAACATATTTTCTCCAACCAACTTCGAACCATCTTCATCGAGATCCAAACTCTGTACTTCGCCTCAACAACAACCACACGAACACCTTAGAAAATGGACACATGACCATCCATTGGACAACATCAGTGGAAACCCTTCTCGTCCAGTATCCACTCGTAAACAACTTGCAACTGATGCCTTGGGGTGCTTCTTCAACTCCGTACTATCTAAGGTCGAACCAAAAGACGTTACAACTGCCATGACTGAAGACAGCTGGTTCAATGCCATGCAAGAAGAAATTCATGAGTTAGATCGACTAGATGTATGGGAATTAGTACATGCTCCTGACTGTGCTATGATCATTGCTCTAAAATGGATCTTCAAAGTAAAACTTGATGAGCATGGTGATGTGCTAAAGAACAAGGCTCGATTGGTTGCTAAAGGATACCGTCAAGAGGAGGGTATTGACTTTGAAGAATCATTTTCTCCATTTGCACGTATCAAGGCAATCAGAATCTTCCTGGCTAACGCTACCAGTAAGAACATGGTAGTCTATCAGATGGATGTAAAAACTGCTTTTCTTAACGGAGATATGAAAGAAGTAGTATACGTCAGCCAACCTGAAGGTTTTGTGAATCCAGAGCATCCTACTCATGTCTATCGCTTGAAGAAGGCACTTTATGGCTTGAAGCAAGCTCCAAGGGCATGGTACGACACGCTATCGAAGTTTCTTGTATCTAATGGATTCAACAAAGGAGCAGTTGATCTGACATTGTTCACCAGAAAATCAGGAAAACACTTAATTCATGTTCAAATCTATGTTGATGATATTATTTTTGCCTCGATCGACCCTAATGAATGTGACCGTTTTTCTACGGAGATGGGCTCCAAATTTCAAATGTCAATGATGGGACAAATGTCATTTTTCTTGGGATTACAAATTTCACAAAATCCCGGAGGCATTTTTATCAATCAATCTAAATATGCTAATGAAATCATAAAGAAATTTGGATTTGATTCTTGTGACCCTGTTGACACTCCCATGGTGGAGCGTACTAAACTGGATGAGGACCACTCAGGGATCATGGTTGACCAAACTAAATATTGTAGTATGATTGGGTCCCTGATGTACCTTACTGCCAGTAGACCAGACATTTTGTTCGCTGTATGCATGTGTGCTAGATACCAGGCTAAGCCTACCAAAAAGCACCTTAAAGCGGTTAAACGGGTCTTTTGGTATCTCCAAGAAACCATCAACATGGGACTTTTGTTGGGTCTATTATAGATTTGATGATACAAAACAAGAAGAATGAAACATGAAGGACTAAAAGTGACAAGAAGGAAAACTACAAAAAGATGGAGGATTTGGAAGATTCTAGAAGATATGCTTAAAAGAATATTTAGTTTCCTAATTGTATTGTTTCCTAATTGTATTATGATTCCTCTTGTAAACCCTAGATGTCTCTAGTATATAAAGAGACATAGGGTCATTAGTTTTAGTACGTACGTACAAGATGTAGACGTCTAAAGGTGTGTGTGTGTGGGAACCTAGGCATAGGGAAAACGCCTAGGGTTTAGTTAGTTAGTGTTAGATCAAGTCTTTGATCTTTATTATAGTTAGTTAGTTAGTTTATGATAACAAAGAAACCTTGTTCATAATGATGTTGATTCTATGTTTGAATATTCCGCCTTCATTATTATGTGTTCCTAGATATAATATTAGACCTCGTCTAAGAGCTTACAACGATCTTCACATGTGGTATCAGAGCCTGGGGCTCGTGATATCTAGGGATCTACAAGGTTTTCTTGAAGAAGAAGGAAGAAAAATTCAAAGCTGTAAAAAATTCGTAATACTTCTGCAAAGATGCTTTTCCGAAGGCATAACTTTTTATTGAACCATTGGATTGGGCTAAAATTCGAACTGGAGCTTCTTGGTATATCTATCTTTAATCTCACCGAAGGGATTGTCAATCGGAGCTCTCAATCAAAAGTTATTCAGTGTCGAAGTCTGCTGCAGAAAATTCGTAAGGTTACTACAGCACTGTTTTGAAACGATCATAACTTTTTCGTTAACCGTTGGATTGTAACGAAATTTTGGGTGGATGTTCTCTATATATCAATCTAACTTTCCACCGGAGGGATCTTCTATCTGAGCTTTTATGTGAAAGTAATGCTGAAAGTACTGCTGTGTATTTTCAAAGTACTGCTGCACGTTTTGGTTAAAGTACTGTTCGACCCCGAAAGTACTGCTTGGAATTCGAAAGTACTGCAAATTTTTCAAAGTACTGCTGCTGCATGTTTAGATGAAAGTACTGTTGCAAAGTACTGCTTCAAGGTACTGCAGATTTTATTGAAAGTACTGTTTGCCCATGATTGAAAGTACTGCTGATTGGATGAAAGTACTGCTTCTTCTCAAAGTACTGTTATATTAAAGTACTGCTTCTCATATGATTTTCGATTTAAGGGGAAGTCGAGCATGATTATTGTTATGGAGTTTTTGGACGACACACACACAAGTTATTGTTCACACACACAGGAAGAAATTTATGTTCTTAAAAGGATTAAAAAAGGCTTGTATTAGATTCATTGAATAATTGATTACGAAGAGGATTATTTATCACTTATTTGAAGGTGAAGTGGAATTACTTGGTTTGTGTTCTTATCATCTAGCTTGATGAATCTAGCAATGTGTGATTTTTCTTATGATGCTCTATGCACACATTGACTATCACTTGAAGGAGTTACATTGTAGTGCTCAGTGTCTCATACTAGTTGAGGATTCTTGTCAAGGGATTGCGGTCTACTTATATTTGGTGATACGTATAAGTATGGAGTTCCGTGGATAGTAAAAGATTTAAGATACAAGTTTGAGAAATTCTACTTCTTCATCAAATTCGTTATATTTGGTTTTCTTCACAAGTAATCATTACATAAAGCCTACAGATTTTGAAGAATCATTGATGTACATGCATTACTCAAGGGGAAGTGTTTGATTTTTACTACTGTTGATCATTATTACTACTGCTAGTTGCAGTTTCTACTGTTTTGAATCCATTTTTCTTATGGTGCGTAATGGTGGGTGATTTGAAGCATTGGAAGTCTTAGATTGGAAGTATGATATTGGTTTGTGGTGGTCAAGATCATTATTTGCATACGTTCCCTATTTGGATAATAACAAAAAGGGGAAGAGATGTTTGAGTGGCATTGCATGGATTAAGGGGAAGACAGAGGAAGACAAGAATGTTTCATTCATGGTGAGATTTAATATCTCAACTTCTGCTACTTCGTCTAGGGAAGTTCGTACAAGAATTGTGTTTGTTTTGTCATCATCAAATAGGGGAAGATTGTTGGGTCTATTATAGATTTGATGATACAAAACAAGAAGAATGAAACATGAAGGACTAAAAGTGACAAGAAGGAAAACTACAAAAAGATGGAGGATTTGGAAGATTCTAGAAGATATGCTTAAAAGAATATTTAGTTTCCTAATTGTATTGTTTCCTAATTGTATTATGATTCCTCTTGTAAACCCTAGATGTCTCTAGTATATAAAGAGACAGAGGGTCATTAGTTTTAGTACGTACGTACAAGATGTAGACGTCTAAAGGTGTGTGTGTGTGGGAACCTAGGCATAGGGAAAACGTCTAGGGTTTAGTTAGTTAGTGTTAGATCAAGTCTTTGATCTTTATTATAGTTAGTTAGTTAGTTTATGATAACAAAGAAACCTTGTTCATAATGATGTTGATTCTATGTTTGAATATTCCGCCTTCATTATTATGTGTTCCTAGATATAATATTAGACCTCGTCTAAGAGCTTACAACGATCTTCACAACTTTGGTACCCGAAGGACACCGGTATGTCACTAACAGCCTATGCAGATGCTGACCATGCAGGGTGTCAAGATACACGTCGAAGCACGTCAGGAGGTGCTCAGTTTTTGCGTGATAAGCTTATGAGCTGGTCTTCAAAGAAACAAATGAGTACCTCTATATCCTCTACATAGGCAGAATACATAGCCATGTCATCTTGTTGTGCTCAAAGCCTATGGATGAGATCATAATTATCTGACTATGGCTTTGAATTCAACAAAATCCCTCTATACTGTAATAACAAGAGTGCCATTACTCTCTCATGAAACAATGTTTGACATTCAAGAGCAAAGCATATCGACATTCGACATCATTTCATCAGGGAACAAGTGGAGAACAGTGTGGTGGAACTATATTTTGTGAAGACTGAATATCAGTTAGCAGACATCTTCACCAAAGCTCTTCCTAGAGAACGTTTTGAGTTTATCCTTCCTCGACTTGGTCTAAAGAGTCTACAGTAGGAAACACTCAAACGTCTTCAAGATGAAGACGAGGAGTAAAAGTTTTTCTTCATCCATCTCTTGTAAATATTTATTCAAATATATATATATATATATATATATATATATATATATATATATATATATATATATATATATATATATATATATATATATATATATATATATATATATATATATATATATATATATATATATATATATATATATATATATATATATACCCACAAAAAGAAAATAAAAAAATATAAAATTTCAAAAATCTATAAAAATCAGAAAATCTTTGAAAAAGCTAAAAATATATTTTTTTCCCATCTTTTTCTATTCATCGATAACATCTACGGTCTTTGATTTGTCACTCTAAGAATGACACGGGTCTTTAGATGAAGTTCGATAGTACATATAATTAAAAAAAATGGGATGAAGAAAAATGGTGGTTTATTGTCATTTCAGGCAATAACCCGTTTTTAAAAGAAAGAACAGAGCCATGCTTTATCTTACTTTTCAAATCTCATGCTCTGATTCTAAAAACAAATGTTTGTCACCAAAAAGACAAATGCTTCCTTCACAAATATTTTTCTTTCTATAAATTCTTCTGAAAAAATATTTGTCATCTCATGAAAATTAAATAGCTATGAAAAATAACTCGGACTCAATTTTTGAAAATCATCTGGACTTGTCATTTGTCAAAATCTTTATCTCTCAATGAATAACATATGTCATTGATTGAGGGGGAGAATGATTTCAATTAAATCAAAAAGGTTATTTGTCAAACAATTGCAATGTCTTATACAATTGGTTCAGACCTTGGCTAATGTTATGTTTTCATAAGATACTTAAGCATGCTTGAACATTGTAGTTTAAAGTCTCAAAATCTGATCCTTTTCAGTTAAATTTTTTTTCAAAAGCAAGTCACAATTCTCCTCCAAAGTTTTCAAAATTAATTTAAATCAATAGAGATCACAAATCTCAATGGAGTTGAAAATTGTGATCGGGGGAGAATTTGTGATTTAAATTGGATTTAAACTGATAATTCGATAAATGGTTTTGTAAGTGATTTGCAAGCTCTCCTCCCTACATGTGCCAAACGATTTCAAATTTTCCATGCACATGTGAAGGGGGAGCATCTGTATCAAACCAAAAAGGATTGAAACGTGATTGAGTTGTCTCTAAGTGCAGGTTCTCCCTAAATGTGCAAAATTCTTTCGAATCTCGATGCACATATTGAGTGGGAGCAACTTTTTTGAAAACCACATCCTTTCCCAAAATTATCTTTAACAAAGTATTTAAAATACCAATTTTAATCGGGAAAGTGATGTCGATATTTTTAGAAAATGTTGATCAAAGAAGTGAATTCTTCCTCTTGCCTCCATGTTCCAAAGCAATTTCAAACATACGATGCACATGTTGAGGGGGAGCCTTTTCTGAAATATCAAAAATAATTCAGGTACAAAATGGTTTGATCATTGATCACAAGTACCTAGATTGATTATTCAAATGGTTTTTCAATTGGCTTCAATGGCAGAAGAACAATACCAAAAAGACCGATCAAATTTATTTTATGCATGGAGATTTAAGGATGGTTAGGTCAGGTATTCGTTCCCACGATCCCACTAGATCCGGAGGGATCTACCCAGGGACAATCTACTAGATAGTGTAGAAGTCCTTAGGTATGATGATAAAAGGAGAAAAGTGAGAAAAGGGAAGAGTGTCGACTGAGTCTGAGCTAGTACTGGAATAAACCCCACAAGGTTCTAGTTATGAAGTCTCGGTAAGCACTGAAGGGGTTGAAGAATGAAAAAGAAATGAAATGAGAAAAGGGTGAAAATAAATAGCCCTCCATTAATTCAACCTTAGGGCAGAAACCTGGTTCAATACATATGCTACTGGTGGTTACTAAGGTAACACCGGTATTGAAGACAAGGCGTCATGGACCCAATGACGCACTGCACTACATCTTCCTAAGCTACTCAAGTTCCTCTTAAAAGGACTTGTTTCATTCTCACGGGGAACCTACATTATCTATCGACTTTCTCTTAGAGATTGTTGATATTGAAGAATGAGACCCTCTCCCTAGTCACCGGCATAGGAACCAAATGTGCACTATTGAATCTAGAGCCACGAGATCATCAATATCTCTCTAGGACACAATCAATGAAGACTCACTATTTCACACAATGTGGAAAGTGAGATTATATCTTAAGAGTCCTACGCATTATCCTTGTGGTATTGCCAGAACATCTGAGTGATATGTAAAATACTCACAATGAAGATGGAAATCCTTCTAGAGCCAACATCAAACAAGCTCTTGGTAGGTAACATGTGAGATCTATCCAATAGATCAAACTTGTGACAACTGGATAGAAACGATGGGTAGATTCAATATTGAATCAACCTTGGTCCAGGAAATGGATTGACAGATACCTTTGAAAAATCGGTCGTTGTGCTTAAAACTCCTTTCTCTAGCACATCGACTGTGTATTAATATTTTAAAATAAAAGGTGTTTATGATTGATAATTGATTTTTCTTAAAACCTTCGTTGTATTGCAAAAACACTTTATATTATGCAGTATACGATTGTTTTTCAAATCACTTTTCATCAATCAGTGAATCTCCAATCGCTGGTTCACTCAATCCGTGTTGTCTTCTTTGAGACGTTCCGGTTTGAGAACGACTAAGCAACCGAAACCCTCAAAGGAGATTCTTAGGAATTCTACCTGATCACATGCAGTACTTGTACTTATCAACTGGGAACCGTGGGCCGTGTACCTCAATTCAACGAAAATGATCAAAGACACTTTCGTGCACTTTATTGCTAACTGTTGTATGCAGGTACACCAACGTTTGCACGGTCGAATTGAGAAGTCAATCCATAGCCGCATGCTCACACAACACATTCATTTCTAAAGAAATCATGATAAGTGCATCAACGACTATGATATTTATACTCCATGCTTCTACTACGTTGCTGCAAATATCATGAATCAACTAAAGCTTCCGCTACTCTGATGAGAATAAATCATGATCCAGAATGTGAGCATGTCGGTCCAAGATCACAACATCACAAAATGTGCCAATTTGATTATATTATTTTAATATGTAGCTAGATATAAGATTTTGTAAAGTTTATTTTTAAAAAAAAAGGTACGACATTTGATTGTTTCACATATATGAGTAATTAAATATTATAAAACAAAAGATAGTGGACAACTTGTTTGGTTGTAATTTTGGAGAGAGAGAGAGAAAAGTACGTCGATTTGTTAGGAAAGCGAGACAAAAATCTCAAATTTAAAGAGGAATGGAACTATGAATTTCGTTTGATTGATTGTAATTAAGAATACAAAGCAAACAATTCTTTTTAGGTTCCATTCTAGCCCAACAGTGTCAAAACCTCAAACCAAACTGCACCTAAAAATCACAAGAGATGATATATTACCACATCAGTAGCATGATGTAAAATAGGGGTTATAGTCCACTCTACTTTATCCTGCATTCAACAAAAAAAAAAATTGTAAAAAAAATAATAGGGAGAATTTAATTGATATTCTTGCAAAACTTCTAAATTACATGAATACCTTTGCAAATTTTGTAATTACATCGATATCCTTTTAAAACTTATAAATACACATATATATCAACATTTTCTATATTTAAATGATTTTAAAAGATACAAAACTGTTTTATTTATTAGTTAATAATGATTTTACCTTCTTAACCCTGGTACTCTGATTAAATATAATCTCTTTGTTCGTCTTCTTACCTTCTCAATTTCTTTATGACTGACCATAGCTCTTTCGAACAAATCCAACCACCAACCAGTATAACATCTTTCATTCTAATTGAATTTTCCATTTTAGACATATTAAAATACACAAACATTCACTCTAATAGCCAGAATTAATTTGTCTCTTAGGGTAATGGGGAAAAACATTCACAGAATCTGTTAATACAAATAAGCTGTAAAAACGTTTATTTATATTTTACGATCTTCTATTGTTTTGTCGATAACAAAAGTAAAATCATTTTAAAGAAACAAATAAAATAAGTAAATGGTTTGAACTAATAGTTTTCTAAAACACTTACGCTTTCACATAAAACACTAAAACAAGTACAAGTTATTTTATGCTTTAGATATACATATGTACAACAACTAGTATTTACATATTGGGATAACATATACTTAACTAAGTATACACTAAAATGGGTAAAAACAAGTATATACTAAAATGGGTAAAAACAAGTATAAACTAAATAGGTAAAAACTAGCTAATGGTTTTGACCCATAACCCATGGTTTTATTTATACCACTTAACCAAGTTCATTGTATCCTTAAGATACATTGTATCTAGAAAGAAAACCATGGATCAACCCATAACCCATGACCCATGACCCATGACCCATAACCAAAAATACCAATGGGCAAAGAGGAGCGTACCACGGATCCCTAGCTTTGTGCTAGCCGGATCCCTTGTGGTAGGGATCCGTGGGATCCGGGGAACAGTAGGATTTTTCCTCTATAAATAGTGAGCCATTTCTTGATTATTTCTTATCCCTTTCAATCCCTTTTTCTAACATACTTTCCCCTTTGAGTTAGATCTCCCTAACCTTATATCCAAGAGATCTATGTTTGTAGTTTTGTTTTTGTGTGATCTTTTAGGTTCCTCTTAAAGGCAAGATCACCACCTTTGAAGTCGAGCAAGCTCAAGTCCATGAGTTGCCATGCTTCCTCATCATCAAGGCTACTGAAGTCTTCTTGTTGATGATTCCTTTCTTTCTTCGAAGAAGTGTAGTGTTGAAGACATTAGTGAAAGATGTCTCAAGTGTCAAGACGAAGATATTAGTGAAGGGTATCTATCGTCTATAGAATAAGCACTTGTGGTAGGTGCTTAGAAGTCAAGACAAAGAAGCATTAGTGAAAGGTGCTTAGAAGTGAAGACACAAGACATTAGTGAAAGGTGTCTTGTAGATCTAGTCAAAGGCATTAGTGAAAGGTGCCTTAGATGTACATTCGATATGGTGTGTTTCGATGTACAAGATAGACTAGTATTAGATCCAAGGATATTGATATCCTTGATGATGTTGTAAAGGAGTAGATCTCCTTTGGGATTAGTCGTTGGTGTAGTGTGGTAGTAGTTCTTCTATAATGGAACTAGGTGCTTAGCCTAGTACCTAATAAAGGGTAGGCGACGTTGTGATAGGATTAGTTCTCCTAAGGTGTGAAAGAACTTGGTGGTTAGCCTAGCACCGTATAAAGGGTAGGCGACGTTGTGTTAGGTGTGGTTGGCCTTGGTGTGAAAGAACTCGGTATTTAGCTTTGTACCGGAAAAAGGTTAAGCGACGTTGTGAAGGCTTCTCCGCATAAGGAGATTGGTGTAGTGATTACGAACTCTCGAGTAGGTGACTCGGGGAGTGGAGTAGGGCAAGGAAGGTGACCTTGTAGCCGAACCACTATAAATACTTGCGTTGTGGTTTTGTGCTTCTTACTCTTATCCTTTCATTACTTACCTTTATATGTTTGTTGTTGGAATCACTCCTAAACCTTATTCAAGTGTTAGTTACACATATGTAATAGTTAGCTTATTATGGCCTTTATGTTTGTTATTAGCCTTAAGCTTATGTAGAAGGCCCATGAGCTTAGGCCCAAGCCCATAGGAGAAAGGGAAGGAGTAGGAGTGTTGCCCTAGCTCATTGCCTATAAATACCTTATGTAAACCTTCGTTTGAAGGTTGGTTGTTCAAGTTATTTCCTTTCACATACTCCTACGCGTAACCGTATTATTCATATCGTGTGTGTGTGTTTGGTTTCTTGTTCAATCGCCTCTCTATCTTTCTTATAAGCTTGTGTGGTAAACCTTGTGACCTAACAGTGGTATCAATCGCCAAATAGTTGGGTGAACAAGTTTGTTTTTGAAGGTTTTTTCGTGGTCTTACGCGTAAAAGTGAGTGACACTTTGGTTCGCTTAAAAACTTGTTTTTTACACTATTTAATCAAAGATTCTTGTACTTTCAATGTTTTAAGGTGTTAAAATACTTGTTTTTGGCAAAAGTTTCAAACTTTATGCGTGGATAGTTGTTTTAATCATTTTTGAGCGAGAGTTCTATCCTACTAAATGCTTGTTTTAGAGGCTTTGGTTCATCAAGTTTCACACTTTTGTGTATTTTGGTGTTATTGAAGCTACTTTATCACACAAAAGCGGTTTAGAAACACTTTTGGACAGAATCAAAATTACGAGCATTTCTACGCGTAGTAAAACCCTAAAACTACGCGTAAGTGCCTCCTTGGTTTGATCTTCATTTTTGTGGTTTATTCCATGTTTTCTTACTTGGATAAGTCTGAAAATACGTCGACTTTGGATATCTTTTGCCTTTGTGATAGTGTAAAAGATCATTTGGGCAAAAACCTAAAATTACGCATAAGCATAAGCTTACGCGTAGAAATCCTACGCCTAAGATCTTTCCTACGCCTAAGCCTAGTCTTACGCATAAGAAAATCCTACGCCTAACTTTCTCCGCCTAACTTTTGTCTACGCCTAACTTTAGTGCTTTTTCCTACTTACGTAAGCTAAATCCTCTGCGTAACTCCTTATTGTTACGCGTAACTTTGGTGGTTTTACGCATAAGTGCTACTTGGTTCTTGTCTCTTCTATGCCTAAGGACACTTCATCAACAAAGGTTCATTCGACTACAAAGATCCATTTTTACCAACACAAGTTTTCAACATGTCACAACCACCATACTCTAACTATTTCCCTTACACTTATCCTCAACGACAACAACAACTAACTCCACAACATCAACAATGGAATCAACAACAAGCAATTTATCAACAACAATTTAACCAACAACATACTCCACAACTTGCTGCAAATCCACAACCTCAAATGGTTCAACCACCACCAAGTCTTCAAGTTCAACCGTACACAAATGACGTTAATCAACATCCATCAAGGATCACTATGAGGGAACCCACTTGGTTTGCAAAGATGTTTGAAACTTTAAGCAACCAACAATCAATTCATGAGGCTGGATCACTTGATAGACCTCAAATGCTCACTCCAGGAAACTACGATCAATGGGTGATAAGGTTCTTTAGGTTTTGTGATCTAAAGAAGCCACATGGAAAGTTCTTAAAGAAGGTTATCTTGGAAGGTCCATTTGAGATGCCTCTTGTCATTGTACCGGAGATCCAAATGCCATTCCACCAAGAGATGAACAAAGCGAACATTGCTATTGAGACTTGAATCCTCAAGAACTTCTACACTATGAAGGAGATGAGCTTGCAATGGAATATATCCTCCTAGGATTACCAAACCTAATTCTTAGTAGTGTTGATGCTCAAAAGACTGCAAAGAAAATGTGGGATCATATTAGATCTTCTTATGGAAGGATCTGTACTCAATCGGGAAGATTTGGAATCCAAAATTTACTTGGCTTATGAACACTTCATGATTGAACACGGAGAGACACTCGAGTCCTATCATCACCGATTTTCAGACATCATCAATGATTTGGATAAACACAACATCATATGCCAAAATTGCGGTGAATAAAAAGTTCTGAGTAGTCTTGGTCCTGAATGGGAGAAGTATGTCATTTTTCTCCGTCAAGCGAAAAACATGCATCAATCTACATATGGATTATTGTACGATTACTTGAAGCCTCATGAAAAGGAAGTTGATAGGGAAAGGATTCTCCGTGCTCAAATTGCTCCACCAACACATCCGGAAAATCAACAACTTGCCTTATATGCTCAAAGCGGTTATTCTCCTCAACCAGAAACTCAACCAACTGCTACAATCACACCACATGATCCTTCACAACCTCCATCTCAACAAACTCAATTGGTTCCATACAACAACCACAATGCTCAAGTTGAAGCTAATGAGGAATCTGATCCGTTCGAAGCATTGCAACAAGGATTTGCTATGATTGCTAATGCCTTTAGCCGTTATACCAACAAATCCAACAACGTATTAGTTCCTCATCTAACACAAGGAATCAAGCTGTTGTGAACAATGGGCGAGTTGAAGTTCAGAATCGTGGTTATGGTCGTCAGATGGGCGGTGGTCAAGGGTTTAATGTGGTGGGTAGGAATAACAATCGAGCTCAAGTGGTGGAGCAGGGAAATGCTCAAAATGGGTTGAATGGTCTTCGATGCTACAACTGCAATGAGAAGGGACACTGGCTAATGCATGCCCAAAGCCAAGGACTAGAGGCAGTGCTTATTTCAAAGAGGCTCTTCTTTTGGCTCTTAAGGATGAAGGCTGGTGGATCTCTCACGAGACAAAACGAGTTTTATGGCAAATCGACTCGATGATGATATGGAGGACTTGCGGCCAATGCAGGTTGTTATGTTGATGGCTAATATGCATGAGTTACACGCCCAAAGATGTATGACAGCGATGGCTTGTCTCAGTACCCGAACAAACCATATTCATCTCGATCTACTATCTCCGCCAACATCTGAATCCGGCAAGACTCAGCATGTTCAAAATGAGCCATCGACATCTCATTCCGATGATTTTCAACTAGACCCGTAGTTATATTTGGCGATCAAGATGACCAGCGGTCTCCCTTGATAATCAAATTGACTCCGTGGTTATACTTGAAGATCTCGGTAATGATCATGTTGAGACTCACGTTGAACACGCCGAACTTTTGCCTCATCCGGATTTTGCTCGTTTAATACAAGACCAACAAACCATAGTGGAAAAATGTCATGCCATTAATCGGGACTTGAAATGCAAAAATGCCTTTGTTAACCAAGGATTTTGAATGTTTACAAAAGCAACTCAACTTTTCAAAACTCAAGAAAAAGCGTGAAAGCGGTTTTGAAGCGACCTGCCAAATCTTATCAAAGCGAAAAATATTTAGAAAGGCAGATCGTGATCTAGCGGCTTGAAGAATGCTTTGTTATCCGAAATAGAACAACTGAAACATGAACATAAAAAGCAAATTAACGCTCTCACCTTGGAAAATCAAAAAGCTAAAATTTGAGTTGTTAACTTGTCAAAAGCAGTTCTCTGCATACAAAAAGCATTCAACGAAACGAATAGATGATCATCTTGAAGAAATCATCGGCTTGCAAAACAAACTTAAAGAGTTTAAAGCTGTTGTTTACAAACATGGCGAGTCGGTCACAACCATTGAAAAGTTTACTTTAAAACCCAATCCAAATGGATATGGACCAAATCTTGCAGATTACAAACCTAAGCTTTCAACAAAAGCATTCAAACCAAATCACGAAGTTTCGGTCACGAATATAAAGTTGATAATTACATTTATGAGTGTTGTTGAATATCATCGTCAAGAGGAATTAGATCACGAGAAGGCGAGTCGATCAAAATTAAATAATGTTGTTTACAACAAACCTTTTAACTATTCAAAAGCGGTCACTTTCATCACACCAGCGGATTCTTCTAACACACCAAGGGTTATCATCAAAACACCTGAGTCTTCTAATGTTAATCCCCAACTAGATTATGCACAAATTTATGGTCCTTTACCTTCCATCAGTGAAGTAAATTCAAAACCGGAAAATCGAAAAATTCTTAGATATTTTGACATCTTCATGGCTGACCTCAAAATTTTACAACATGAGATAGAATATCGTTCTTAAATCAAAATTGATCATTTTCAATCGCCTCTGGGGCGAGAACAAAGAGACATTTTTCAGAAAAATCTTTTACCTAACGTTAAAATTTGAAAAATTGTGCATTAGCCTGGGAAAAGGATTTTCATAAGGAACTTGGAGTGATGAAGGTGGTTTTGAGAAAGCGAAACATCTATTTCTAATACTAAGCGTAAAAGAGTTGAGAAAGATGTTGATCGACTCTTGGAAGATGTCATCTGTGCTGATGTCCATAATGTTGTGCTAGAAAATTCTTTGTCATATGCATTTGATTATATCTCTGACGTCGTTGATTCTATGATAAATGTTGAGAACGATAATGTGCTTGGTCGAGTCCTTAAAAGTTGAAAACAAACGATTGTCAAGCGAACTTTCAAATGCAATTCGTCGTCTTAATTGGTGTCAAAAAGATATTCACGATCAACAACATGCTTTTCAACACAAAATCGCTCAGTTGCGTGCAAAATCTTACGATCATAAAATTGAGCAATGGATGATCAAAGCGTGTCTTTTAAGTGTCAAATCTCAAAATATGAACAAGAACTTTTAAAAGTTAAAAAGGAATATGGTGTCATATTTGATTTACTCAAAAGACTCGTGATGAAGCATCAAATGAACTTGATCATTATCTTGCACACACTAAAGAAGTTATGCATTTTCTTTGGAAATGTTAGGTCACGAAAATCAAGATCGATTCACACTATCCTCAAGTTAAGAGAAATGTTAGGAAAGTATGACAACTTCCATAACCATCATTAAGAGATTAGCCCCATAACACTTAGTACTCATGAACCTAGAATCTCTCTTGCCAAATCACAAGTAGCTAGCGTTCCTTCTCTTGAAAGAGGAATAGTTGAGCCTTTTCCAAGCGTCCGCACTTCACAGCCTAGGAGCACTCAATAGAAGAATAGGAAGTTGCGACCTAAGAAAAGATCAATCAAGAATGCTAAAGTAGAAGAACACCCTAGGACTATGAATAAGACTCACGTTGCCTCCACTATAGATATTGCGTCGGACAAATGTAATAGAAATAGTGATGTAACGAATGCTAAACCGTTAAGTACTTTTGATATTGATCGATGCACCTTGTGTTTTTTGTGGTAAAAGTATGAATTCTGATTGCCATGATAAATGTGTTGCTAAAGCTATCATCTCTCGTTTAAGGAATCCTAAGAACGGGAATACCTCTAGGCCCACTAATCTTTCTAAGTGCAGTGCGGTAGACCGCCATCTTTAGATTCTAAGAAAGCGCATTCTGTCCCTGTAGCTCTAATTTCACCTCCTAGGAATGTAGTACCACCTAGTGCATTCACTAAGACTAAAGCAAATACTAGTTGGAGATGGCGGAAATGGATATATAACACACTAGGATTTAAGTGGATACCTAAAGCTATTGATGTGTGTATATCTACTATAAGTGCTACGGAACCCTCTAACATTTCGGGTTCCAAATCTACTTCTATTCCATCTTATTAGATGCATTGTGTGTAATGCGGTGATCTGAATCATTCTCTGGATTGTTGATAGCGGATGTTCCCGACACATGACAGGCAATCTTAAAGTGTTATCAAACTTTATTGCAAAGTTCATTGGCCTTTGTCGAGGTTGGGAATGATCACTTCGGCTATCATGGGCTCACGGAGACTATGTCAATGGGAACATCGAAATTAGCGGGGTTTACTATGTGGAAGGCCTCGGTCACAATCTGTTTTCAAGATGGAGTCGGTTTTGTGATGGAGATTTGGAGGTTGCTTTCAGGGAGAAAACTTGTTTCATTAAGTGATCTACAAGGAAATGACCTTATGTCCGGATCGCGTAATTCTAGTCTCTACACTATCTCTATGAAAGACATGGTTGCTTCATCTCCCATATGTTTACTTTCAAAGGCAACATCAACAAAATCATGGCTATGGCACCGTCGTCTCTCACATCTAAACTTTCAAACCATCACCAACCTTGCTCGACACAAACTAGTTGAAGGACTTCCACCGCGATTATTCTAAAGATCACCTATGCTCGGCTTGTGAACAAGGCAAAAGCACTCGTGCTCATTTTCCTTCAAAGGTGGAACCGACTCTCGGCATGTGCTTCATCTTCTTCACATGGATTTGTGTGGCCCGATCTGCGTGCAAGCGATCAATGGCAAACGCTACATCTTAGTAATTGTTGATGACTATTCACGCTGGACTTGGGTCTACTTTCTTGTAAGCAAAGATCAAGCTCCGCGGAATGATCATCACCTTTCTCACGAAAATACAAGTTCAGCTACTAAACACCGAATTCGACTAATCGAGCAGATAGAGGCTTTGAATTTGTTAATCAAACTCTTCGTGAATTTTATGAGAAAGTGGGAATTCATCGGACATCTATTGCACGTACACGAACAAAGCGGAGTTGTCGAAAGAAACCGAGCGTTAGTGGAAGGCTGCAAGAACAATGTTAATCAATGCTAAACTTCCAGTTACTTATGGGCGAAGGCGTATCTCTGCATGCTATACTCAAACCCGTTCTATGATTACAAAATGCCACAACAAAACACCTTTCGAGCTTGTCCATAACAGAAAACCGAATCTAAAACACTTTCATGTATTTGGATCTCTTTGCTATCCGAATAATGATCGTGATGACTTTGGAAAGCTCAAAGCCAAAGCGGACATTGGAGTCTTTATCGGATCTTGTGATAATTCAAAAGGTTTCGAATCGGAATCGTCGTACAAAGCGAGGTGATGGAAGCGATTCATGCTCATTTTGATGAACTTACAAAATGGCTACGAGTATAACGACTTGGAACCGGACACAACCGCTTAAACTTCCCCAAACCCCATCATCAGTGAACAAAGCCCCGACTTACTGTCAACAAATGGAAAGGTTATTTGCTCCTTTGTTCGGTGGCGATATTGATGAGCGTGCTCGAGTGTATCCGCTTTTCATTTGCTCAAGCCAACTCGATAATACTCTTATACGATACACCTACAACAACTCACATTGCGATGCACCTACACCAGTTAACTCCACCACAACAGTTGAACAAACCGCTTCCAACAATGATGAAGCTCTTGATGATATTAGAATGTAGTACCCCCACTGCAGATTTTGATCCAAATCGTTCTTCAACCGTTTGCTAATGACGCTGCACCGGATGTCGGAATCTTCAACAAACCATTTGAATCCTCGAGTCTGCACAATGTATATCAACATCAACCTCCACACATAGATGGACGAAAGACCATCCTCCTCGAAAACATTATTGGCAAATCGAATCAACCAGTCGTTACGAGACAACGTCTTCACACAGACGGTGAACATTGCATTTATGCACTCAGCATGTACCGCCAATCTGAACCTAAAACATCAAAGACGCAATGACAAAAGACAACTGGATTGAATCCATGCAAGAAGAACTCAACCAATTCAAGCGTCTTGAAGTATGGGAGGCGGTTGAAAGACCAACAGGGGTCTTCGTCATTGGTCTAAAATGGATTTGGAAAAACAAATTGGATCTTTGAAGGAAATGTTATCAGAATAAGTCCGTCGGTGGCTAAGGGTTATCGTCAGGAAGAGGGAATAGACTTTGAAGAATCTTTTGCTCCGGTTGCTCGTCTTGAGGTTGTTCGGATATTTCTAGCGTTCGCGGCTCATATGAATATGACGGTCTATCGGATGGATGTCAAAACTGCGTTTCTCAATGGACAACTTAAAGAAACGGTTTATGTCACCAACCGGATGGATTCGTTGATCTGAGTTTCGAATCTACGTCTACAAAGCCGAACAAAGCTCTATATGGTCTCAAACAAGCTCCTCGGGCATGGTACGATAAGCTATCATCTTTCCTCATTGCCAATAATTTCACCAAAGGTTCGGTTGACCCACTCTTTTTATACAATATCACGGGGCACATATCTTAATTGTTCAAATTTACGTGGATGACATCATTTTTGGGTCTACACATAAAAAGTTTTCAATCGCTTTTGCAAAACTAATGAAGAAAAATTTTGAAATGTCCATGATGGGTGAACTCACGTTCTTTCTAGGACTACAAGTTCATCAATCACCCCGTGGTATTTTCTTAAGTCAGTCCAAATATGCCCTTGAATTGTTAAACAAATTTGGAATGAAAACCTGTGACACCTATGTCACACCAATGGCTCATACCAAGAAGCTAGACGCTGATTTACATGGGAAATTGGTGGACCCTACAAATACCGTAGTATTATTGGGTCTCTCATGTATCTAACGACTAGCGGACTGATATTGTCTTTGCCGTTTATCTATGCTCCCGTTATCGGTCTCGACCAAGCTGAAACCCACCTCTCAGAGGCTAAAAGAATCCTCCGATACATCAAGGGAACCATTAACTTGGGGATATGGTATCCGAAGGATTCTAGTTTTGAACTAATCGCTTTTGGTGGCGATCCGACAGCGGGATGCTTAGACTCAAGGAAAAGTACTTGAGCTTTACAATTTCTTGGTGATAAACGGTGTCATGGCAATCAAAGAAGCGAGGATTGTACATCATCTGCGAAGCGGGAATATGTAGCCATGTCGGCGTGTGTTCCAAGTCATCGGATGAGAACACAACTCAAAGACTATGGTTCACGTATTTGCAGAATCGATGTCTTTGCGACAATTGGTTGCAATTCGTGCAACTTCGGTTGGCTGAAATCAAAGCACATCGATCTTCGATATCATTTCATCAAGGACCACGTGGAGCGAGTCGCTTGAATTATATTTTGTGGATGCAGATACCAATTGGCGAATCTTCTCACCAAAGCCTTAGCTCCGCTAGGTTTAATGAGTTGGTCCACCGGATTGGTATGAGGTGTTTGACTAAAGAGGAATTGGATGACCTCCTAAAACAGGTCTTAAAACACATCCAAACACCAAAATATCTCTTTTGTAAATAATTTTTCAAAAACAAAATACAAAAATATAAAACATGATAAAACAACAAAAATATTCTTCTAATCTACTTTCTTTCAACATGGCAAGTACATTTCTTCCGTCAACACTTTAATCTTTCAAAATTCAATATTTTTTCCGATCAAGTGTTGAGGGGGAAAATATATAACTTAATGTTTCAAATCATCTGAGTACTTGCATGTTATCTTATCTCGGTTGTTTCTTTTAACAAATGGTGGTAAATTTTAAAGTACAATGACACTCCTCGGACTAAATTTATAACCTTTCATTATTTCTTAAGTCAGGGGAGTGAGTCAAGTTCTTTCCTAAAAAAATCTTTGTTTGGTAACCAAAATGGAAGTTAAATGGCTTTGTTTGAAAAAGGAAAAGGTGGAGGGACTAAAACTGTCAAAATGTTAAAGTTATTTTTAATAAAAAACCTCCACCTACTTTTTCTTCACATTTAATACACACAACCATATTCATCCTACGCCTAAGATTGAACCAAGAAATCCGTTGTTTTGATCATCATTTTGTAAGTGTTTTGTTTTTAATGATCTTGCTAAGGTTTTAATCTCATGCAAATCCAGCGGTTAAAAAGTATTATTCTGCGTGATTATGTGTCTCGCGCAAAGCGTATGAACACATAATCATTATGGGTGTGTTTTTTGGTTATATGGATAGTGTCAAAACGTTTCTTATACATCAAGTACACCATTTTAACCATTAAAACCCACCTAGAAACACTTATTAATGATTTTTGAAAATTAGGGTTTATGATTCAATTTGGGTTTTTCAAAATGTGAAGTGTTTTGGTCTAAAAGATTGTTGGGTTATGGTCATATGAGGTTGAATTGATGATTTCCATGGTTTGTTAACCACCGGAACACTAATTGTTTGAAAATTTGAAGTTAGGGTTTAAAGTTCATAACTTTGGGTAATTTTGATTTACAACGAATTAGATGTTAATACCTGGCCTAAAGACTCTAACAACACTCTAGACCTACAAGAATTTGTTTGATGCATATCCCATGGCTAGAAATCTGCGTAAGTCTTAAACCTTAGGGTTTTGACCTCGCATATAACTCTACATGCTATGAATGTTCATGCCTTAACTTGTTGATAAAATGATGTTTTGTGTTAATGTTAGTGATTTGATGAACTTATTTCAGGCTTTTATATGCATAATTTGAATCAAGGTCATTGGAATCACTCCTAAACAATATTTCAAGTATTTATATTTCATATGTAATAGGTAGCTTTATTATGGCCTTTATGTTTTTTTAAGGTCAAGCTTATGTAGAAGGCCCAAAGCTTTGAAACTATAAGATAGGAAGGGCTAGGAGTGTTGCCCTAACTTCCCTCCTATAAATACCTCTTGTAAACCTTCATTTGAAGGTTGGTTGTTCAAGTTATTCTCTTTCACTCCTCTTTTCCTTAACGTGTTTATCCATACGTTGTGTGTGTGTTTGGATAGCTTGTTTGTTCATCTATTCTCTTATAAGCTTGTGTTGTAAAACTAGTGACCTAACAGTGGTATCAATCGCCAAATAGTTGGGTGTACTTGTTTGTTTTTGAAGTTTTGATTTTGTAACTACGTAAGGTAACGCATCTTTGGTAATCTTTAAAACTCGTTTTTACACTTTTTAATCCAAAATTCTTGTACTTTAAATGTTTTGAGGTGTTAAAACACTTGTTTTTGGCAAAAAGTTTCAAACTTTACGTGGATTTCGTTTTAAGCTTGTTTTTTTTGTTAATTGGCGTAACCCGTTTAGCAGTTTTGGTACATCAAAACTCACACTTTTGTGTTCTTTTGGTACTATTGAAGCTATTCCATAACAAAAATCGGTTTAGAAACACATTTTGGCAAAATCAAAGTTCTGAGTAATCCTACGCGTGAAAACCCTAAACTTACGCTAAGATTTTCCTTGGTTTGATCTTCATTTTCCTGGTTTATTCGTGTTTTCTTACTTGGATAAGTCTGAAAATACGTCGACTTTGGATATCTTTTGCGCTGTGAAGTGTAAAAGATCATTTGGGCAAAAACCCTAAAATTACGCATAAGCATAAGCTACGCGGAAATCGCATAAGATTCACTTTACGCGTAAACTTAGGTCTTAGGAATTAATCCTACGCCTAAATTTCTACGCCTAACTTTTGTCTACGCATAACTTTAGTGCTTTTTATCCTACTTACGCGTAAGCTAAAACCTACGCGTAACTCCTCATTGTTCCGCGTAACTTTTGGTGTTTTTACGCATAAGTGCTACTTGGTTCTTGTCTTTTCGACGCCTAAGGACACTTCATCAACAAAGGTTCATTCGACTACAAAGATCCATTTTACCACACAAGTTTTTCAACATGTCACAACCACCATACTCTAACTATTTCCCTTACACATATCCTCAACGACAACAACAACTAAGTCCACAACATCAGCATGGAATCAACAACAAGCAATTTATCAACAACAATTTAATCAACAACATACTCCACAACAACTTGCGCAATCCACAACCTCAAATGGTTCAACCACCACCAAGTTCTCAAGCTCAGCACACTGAATTCAATCAACCTCCATCAAGGAACACTATGAAGGAACCCACTTGGTTTGCAAAGATGTGTGAAGCTTTAAGCACCTAACAATCAATTCATGAGGCTGGATCACTTGATAGACCTCCAATGCTCACTCAGGAAACTACGATCAATGGGTGATAAGGTTCTTTAGGTTTGTGATCTGAAGAAGCCACATGGAAAGTTCTTAAAGAAGGTTATCTTAGAAGGTCCATTTGAGATGCCTACTATCATTGTAGCCGGAGATCCAAATGCCATTCCACCAAGAGATGAACAAACCAACATTGCTACTCATTGCAGTTTAAATCCACAGAACTTCTACACTATGAAACTTGCAATGGAATATATCCTCTTAGGATTACCAAACCTAATTTTTCATAGTGTTGATGCTCAAAAGACGCACAAAAATGTGGGATCATATTCGTCTTCTTATGGAAGGATCTGTACTCAATCAGGAGGATTTGGAATCCAAAATTTACTTGGCTTATAACACACTTCATGATTGAACACGAGAGACACTAGAGTTCTATCATCATAGATTTTCAGACATCATCAATGATTTGGATAAACACAACATCATCATGCCAAGAATTGCAGTGAATACTAAGTTCCCGAGTAGTCTTGGTCCTGAATGGGAGAAGTATGTCATTTTTCTCCGTGCCCGAAGAACATGCATCAATCTTCCTATGGATTGTTGTAGATTACTTGACCTCATGAAAAGGAATTTGATAGGGAAAGGATTCTCCGTGCTCAAATTGCTCCACCAACACATCCGAAAAATTCACAACAACTTGCCTTATATGCTCAAAACGTTATTCTCTCAACCAAAGAACTCAACCAAACTTCAAACACACCTTAACAGCAACAACCTCAACAAAATCAATTGGTTCCATACAGCAACAATGCTCAAGCATATGTCGCTTGCGGCGAGGAATCGATCCGCTCAAGCATTGCAACAAGGATTTGCTATGATTGCTAATGCCTTTAGCCGCTATACCAACAAATCCAACAATCGTATTCGTTCCTCATCTAACACACTTGGACTCAAGCTTGTGAACAATGGACGGTTGAAGTTCGTAATGGATTATGGTCGTCGAGATGGGCGTGGTCAAGGGTTTAATGCGTGGGTAGGAATAACAACAAGCTCAAGTGGTGGAACAGGAAAAACTCAGCATGGGTTGAATGGTCTTCGATGCTACAACCTAATGAGAAGGGACGGCTAATGCATGCCCAAAGCCAAGGACTAAGAGGCGTTTATAAAGAGGCTCTCAAGGATGAAGTGGTGGAACTCTCAGACAAAGAACAGAGTTTTATGGCAAATGCCTGATGATGATGATATGGAGGACTTGCGTGCCAATGCACCATTATGTTGATGGCTAATATGCATATGAGTTACATAGGTGACACAGTCCAAGTATGACACCATGGCTTGTCTCGGTACCGAACAAACCATATTTATCTCTCGATCTCATATCTCCGCCAACATGCATCCGCAAAGCTCCCGAATGTTCAAAATAAGTCATCCACATCTCATTCCGACGATTTTCAACTAGACCCCGTAGTTATATTTGACGATCAAGATGACCAACCGCTTCCCTTGATAATCAAATTGACTCGCGTGGTCATACGAAGATCTAAATAATGATCATGTTGTGACTCACTTGAACAAATGAACTTTTGCCCCATCCAGATCTTGTTCGCATTTACTTCAAGACCAACAATCCCAAAATGCTGCATGTGTTGCATTAAATCAGGACTTGAAAAGTAAAAATGCACTGTTAACAAAGGATTTTGAATGTTTACAAAAGCAACTCAACTTTTTCAAAACTCAAGAAAACGGAAACGGTTTTGAAGCTGCCTTTGCCAAATCTTATCAAAACGAAAAATATTTAGAACGACAGATGCATGATCTAGCAGCTCAAGAATGCTTTGTTGTCTAAATAGAACAACTTAAACATGAACATAAAAGCAAATTAACGCCTCACCTTGGAAAATCAAAAGCTAAGACGAAGTTGTTAACTTGTCAAAAACAGTTCTCTGCATACAAAAAGCATTCAACGAAACGAATAGATGATCATCTTGAAGAAATCATCGGCTTGCAAAACAAACTTAAAGAGTTTAAAACAAGTGTTTACAAACATGGCGAAGTCGGTCACAACCATTGAAAATTTACCTTAAAACCAAATCCAAATGGATATGGACCAATCTTGCGTTACAAACCTAAGCTTTCAACCAAAACATTCAAACCAAATCCCGAAGTTTCCAGTGGGAATATAAAATTGATAATTACATTATGAATGTTGTTGAATATCATCGTCAAGAGGAATTAGATGCAGAAGACGAGAGTCGATCAAAATTAAAACTGTTGTTTACAACAAACCTTTTAATTACTCTAAACCGGTCACTTTCGTCACACCAACGGATTCTTCCAACACACCAAGAGTTATCATCGAACACTGAGTCTTCTATTGTAAATCCCAAAACAGACTTTGCACAAACTTATGGTCCTTTACCTTCCATTAGTGAAGTAAATTCACAACCAGAAAATCGAAAAATTCTTCGATATTTTGACATTTTCATGGCCTCAAAATTTTACAACATGAGATAGAATATCGATCTAAAATCAAAGTTGAACATTTTCAATCGCCTCTGGCGCGAGAACAAAGAGACATTTTTAGAAAATCTTTACCTAATGTTAAAAACTTGAAAAGTTGTGCAATTTCCTGGGAAAAGGATTTTCATAAGGAACTTGGGGTTATGAAAAACGTTTTAGAAACAAAACATCTATTTCAAACACTAAACGTGAAAAGAAAATGTTAAGAAAAGATGTTGATCGACTCTTGGAAGATGTTATCTGTGCGAATGTTCAAAATGTTGTGTTATTGAATTCGTTGTCATATGCATTTGATAATATCTCTAGCGACATTTATTTGTGCGTAAAATGTTGAGAACACCGATAATGTGCTTGGATCGAGTCCTTAACAATTGAAAACAAACGATTGTCAAACGAACTTTCAAATGCAATACGTCGTCTTAATTGGTGTCAAAAGATATTCACGATCAACAAATTGTTTTTCAAAACAAAATCAACTAGTTGCGTGCAAAACCTTCTGATTCTAAAATTGAGCAACTGGATGATCAAAACGTGTCTTTCAAGTGTCAAATCTCAAAATATGAACAAGAACTTGTAAAAGTTAAAAGGAATATGGTGTCATATTTGATTTACTTAAAAAGACTCGTGATGAAGCATCAAATGAACTTGATCATTATCTTGCACACACTAAAGAAGTTATGCATTTTCCTGGAAATGTTCGGTCTGAAAATCAAGATCTGATTCACACTATCATCATGTTAAGAGAAATGTTAGGAAAGTATGAACAAATTCCGCCAACAATCATTAAGAGATTAGCCCCCGTAACACTTAGTACTCATGCACCTAGAATATCCACTGCCAAATCACAAGTAGCTAACGTGCTTCCTTCTACTGAAACAGAATAGTTGAGCCTTTTCCAAACGTCCGCACTTCACAGCCTAAGAGCACTCAATCAAAGAATAGGAAGTTGCGACCTAAGAAAAGATCAATCAACAATGCTAAAGTAGAAGAACACCCTAGGACTCTGAATAAGACACACGTTGCCTCCACTATAGATATTAAGGCTGGCAAATGTAATAGAAATAGTGATGTAACAAATGCTAAACCATTAAGTACTTTTGATATTCAGTCTGATGCACCTTGTGTTATTTGTGGTAAAAGTATGAATTCGGATTGCCATGATAAATGTGTTGCTAAAGCTATAATCTCTCGCTTAAGGAATCCTAAGAACCGGAATACCTCTAGGCCAACTAATCCTTCTAAGTCTGTGCTTGGTAGACCGCCATCCTTAGATTCTAAAAACGCATTGCCGCCCCTCCAGTTTCACCTCCAAAAAATGTAGTACCACCTAGTGCATTCACTAAGACTAAAGCAAATAGTAGTTATAGATGGCAGAAATGGATATATAACACACTAGGATTTAAGTGGATACCTAAAGCTATTGATGTGTGTATATCTACTAAAACTGTTATGGAACCCTCTAACATTTCGGGTTCCACATCTACTTCTATTCCATCTGTGGTCGCCTCTGGTGTAATGCGGGTGATACAGATCATTCTCTGGATTGTTGATAGCGGATGTTCCCGACACATGACAAAATCTTAAACTGTCAAACTTTATTGCAAAGTTCATTGGCACTGCCAGATTCGGGAATGATCACTTCGCAGCTATCATGGGCTACGGAGATTATGTCAATGGGAACATCGAATAGCGTGGTTTACTATGTGGAAGGCCTCGGTCACAATCTGTTTCAAGAGGTCAATTTTGTGATGGAGATTTGGAGGTTGCTTTCAGGAAGAAAACTTGTTTCATTCGTGATCTACAAGGAAATGACCTTATGTCTCGCTCGCGTAATTCTAGTCTCTACACTATCTCGACATGGTTGCTTCCTATCCCATTTGCTTACTCTCTAAGGCAACATCAACAAAATCCTGGCTATGGCACCGTCGTCTCTCACATCTAAACTTTCAAACCATCACCAACCTTGCTCGACACAAACTAGTTGAAGGACTCCCACGATTCCGGTATTCAAAAGATCACCTTTGCTCAGCTTGTGAACAAGGGAAAAGCACTCGTGCTCATTTTCCTTCAAAGGTGGAACACAGCTCTCAGCATGTACTTCATCTTCTTCACATGGATTTGTT
>OU343224.1:322856757-323094191 GCA_910596185.1 Chrysanthemum makinoi | reverse complement strand
AACCAAAAAGAGGAAGTGCGAGGAAATGCGGCAAGTCTTGTGAGTCAAAGGAAGTTCCCCAAGAGGAACCCTCCTGAAGGCTGTTCCATCTAAGAAGCGCCCCATCCCAATTCCCCGAGCCGACTTAAAAGAAAGCTTGTGGGCTAAAGCTCACGAGAAGATGTGACACGGATGAAGAGATTACCTTCTGCGAATGCGCAAAAGTATCCCTCCTCCGGCAGCTAAATCTACAAGTCCAATAGCGAACATGGAAAAGGAAAGACTCACGTACTTGATCTCATGATGAAAGCTCACGAAGAAGAAGAAGAGCAATTGGATAAATCATACATGAAGAAGTTTCACATCGCCAGACATCTTCATAAGGCCGAAGAATTTGCTGAAGATCAAATGGGTGGCCGGGAGGATCAAGTGGGTACTTGGCTCCTCCCCGGATCGATGCGGTTAATCGACCCGATAAGGGATCACGGTGCCACCACACTCTACGCAACAACAACGACTGTGAGGACACTATTGAGTATGATTTTGAAAAGCGAGGAACACGAGAAAGAAAAGTCTAAGGATGGCGAGGGATATACTAAGTTTCTTAGGCAGTCCAACATACTCAAAGGAGAAAACCTCAGAAACTCCTAAGGACATGAAGTCTCCTCATGTCTCCTCATCATCAGACTCATCATCTCATTCATCACAACCACCATCAACTAAGTCAACAAAATCATCATCCAAATCTGTGAAGAAACCACCTCGATCTTGGATTTCTCAAGCTCATAAACGAATTCAAAAAGCTGTCAAACAAATTCGGAAAGCGTGCTCATCAAAAAGCTAAATTTCTTTGCCGATCACATACAGCATATGTATGACGAGCATGACAAGATGGAGAAAGAAAGGGAATTTGTTCAGAAGTTCATGAAGAGTCATCGTAAAGAGGGACTGAACGAAATGATCGAAGGTTACACTAACAAGTACCCGGGATATCGTTCCTAAAATCCTAAAGGAACCGGAAAAGCAATAAAGATCATACTCACAAGTTTTCTTCTTGACCTGTCCCGTGTGACTAGAAATATTTTCGGACAACTCACCCCAACATGCGTAGCATTGGTTAAAATACAATGGCCAAAGAGTGATCTCTCGAATCACGAGTTAATCGCTCAACTTGTGATACAAATGTCAGCGATCTGGAGCGTTTACTTGGATGAAGCTAAATTTTTCGAAAATCTACTTGATTTTCAACTCAGATCATCATGCAATTGGCCCGATCAACCCAAAGCGACCAAGAGATGGCGATGATAAGGATAAGGAATGCACCTAAGCGTCGGAAGCGATGCGGTAAATCTACCTCTATGCCACCTCCTCCACCACGAACTTCTTCCAACAAAGTCTCCTCCACCTCGGTCTTCTCTTGATAAAACCTGGGGCGATTCGAGTTACCACGACTCATAAAGCGGTGATTACTTTGAGTATACGGGTGGTGACGATGAAGAGGTCCTTGAGCCCCTACAACAACCCACCTCCCCCCAACAAGTGCGAGAAACGGTATCATCATCAAGGCCTTCAAAAGAAGAAGAAGGCGACTCAGCACGGGTTGTCTCATGGCTAGATGACGATAAAACCGACGAGTTTGAATGGTTCTCCACACTTGTCAATCAAACTCCCTACCCCGATGAAGGTCAAGAATTGGTAGACGGTTCTACATTGGAGCACGCAAAAACTTTTGCAAGAAAAGTTCCATGTGAAGAAAATGGCAATCGAATTGAAGCGAATCAAGAATGATGCATTCCAACTTCTTAAAGACGCTCTGAAAGCGTCGGGTCGAATATCATCTTGAGAACATCGCTGAGCTATGTCTAACGACATGGATTGGCTCAATCCGGAAGCAAACATTGACTTCACACAAAGGAATAACCCTCCATACTACAATCGATGGACCAAACCTCTACCGACCATTGGCCAACGAGGCGAACCACGGATTCCTTCCGATACTTCTTTAACAGAGACTGGATTTTCTCTTACACGGTAGCGATGGTTGCGAAAATCGCTACATCATTGACTCTTCCATTCCCAGCGACTATTTACTCAAACTGCATAGCTATCGAGGAACGTGCAAATCACTTGTTTTCCGACAACGTGCAAGCATACGACCAAGATGCATTGTATGGGATTCATCATTGGCGGCGCCGAAGAATCTACTCTGAAGTAGCTGCACGGTTCGAAAGTCTCAACATGCGATGTATAGTTCTAAGGACATCGTGGCCATCAAACACATTGATCTCAAGTCTAAGTGGGACTATTCATTCTTAGAGAATATCATAGTCAAGCGACAAGATGAAACAGGACTATGGATTCTCCGGTGACTTTGAGAACTTGTCCCTCGCGACGCCGAAGACATGTACCTTGCCAAAGTGCAGTGCGTATGAGACAATTCGGCCGAAGTTCAACGTGAATTTATCAAGTCGAGTTCTCATCTTCATTAGGCGAATTGTCAAAGAACGTGTTGAAGATATCCGGATGGTGTTGAATCTTATCAGACAGCGTGTCAACCTCACTCCTCCAATGCTTACTCTTCCCGATCTCAATCAGCTACCTCAATCTACGCTCATCAGCAAACCTTCGGAGTTGTTTACCGAAGTGAACTTCAAAGCGCTTAATGGCGTGTAGTGATCTTCAATTCGGGGGATCATACTTTGAAGCTGGTTAGGGACGGATTAGCATACAGTTGAAGGATATACTGAAAGTGGGATCTAAGCCGGAATTCTCGGGAAAGGAGGGATGTGAGAAGGATCATCACCATGATTGATGAGCGGTTGTTGACGGGATCGATTGAACGATTGGAGAGCTATGTTGGTGGTCGACCGGAGAAACATCACCGGCTTTCAACGCCTGTGCGCACTCCTGGAACATCACTTCGGTACCCCTTGAATTGTTTTCTTCATAATTTTGGATGTATGATTAAATATGTCTATGGCTTGTGCACACATAACGATTGTACAACCCGTAATTGTCAAGAAAGGACCACGTAGTGCGGCCCTGCCACAATCCTTATAAAAGGGGCGAAAGCTTCTTACTTTTGAGTAAAACCTATCAAACCTTTCACTTTTCCAGGTTTTGCTCAAAGAACAAAAGTACTCCCTTAAGACTTTCAAAACCTCAACCGTTTATATCACTTGTTGAGGGGAGTATTTGAAACTTTGTTCACAAATTGTTCACATGGTCATTCTTCCGCAACACTTTCGAAATGGTCATATTTATTCTCAAACGTATCAAAAATAACACTTTAATATGCCATTTTTGAGGGGAGAAATTGTTGTGATAAGAAATATGTTGTACAAAATGCAAATGAATCTGTACCTCGGACTTAACCTACGAATTGGCGATACTTAACATTAGTAACTTCGAAAAGACTTGTCTGGGCGGGTAATAACTTCAAGCTAGTTAAGCTAGTGATGTAGCGTGTCCAAAAGGACTTGTACGAGTAGAATGTACCATTCGAGAAACTTTTGATAGACATGAACTCTGGCGGGTTTGACAACCTTCCAAGGTTTGTCTACACCTTCAAGGTAGTTATTAGAGCTAGTTGTCACCTAAAAGCTACAATGTAACTCTTTAACTATTCAACGTAACCGTGTCTCGCGAGGATTGTCTATCTTCATTGGATCAATTCAAAGTGCGCGCTCTCCTCTCACTGCATTTTAGCATTAAAACTCTTAAGCACATGTGGAGTATTTATGCAAAATCTTATCTCAATAGTGGTACTAAATTGCTTTTCATTCACAAACACTTTGAGACATTTTTTCATCAGAGTGGTTTTAATGGCAAACATAGGTTAGTCATGGAGTTATAAGGTGACTAAGGTTAGGAATAATCGTCCTATGATCCGTGAGCGGAGGGATCTACCCAAGGACACCACAAATAGTTAGTATTTAGAAGTCCTTAGGTATGATTGTAAAAGGAGAAAATGAGAATCGGAGAAAGAAGGAGTTGAAGAATTAAAAGAAATGCAAAGAAAAAGGTGAAAAGAAATAGCCCTCAGTTATTCAACTTAGAGGGGACACGGGTTCAATTCATATACTCTTGGTTGTCACTGAGTGAGCGGTATTGAAGATTAAAAGTCGTCATGGACCCGATGGCGCATGCACTAAACCTTCTTATCCACTCAAGTTTCTCTCAGCGAGCTTGTTTCATTCTCACGTGGACCCTACGTAAACTATCGGCTTTCTCCTAGAGATTTAATGGTATTGAAGAAGGAGACCCTCTCCCTAGTCTCACTTCAGGAAAACCAAAAAGCACTATTGAGTCTAGAGCCACGAGATTTATCAAAAGATCTCTTAGGAACACTTGACATTTAATCACTTGATGATCAACTAATAAGATCATCATTGGTTCATATCGAGTCCTTCACGAGATCTTAGCAATCAGTAGAACATTTATGAGAGGTTCACATCATGATCCTCGGTGATTGAATGGAAACTCTGCCAGGTCAACATCAAGCACCACCGTCGGCCAGTCGCCGGTAACTCCCGTGGATTAGCGGTGTGTCTCAAGCGGTCTCGTCGTGGTGGCGGCGGTGTACCTCGTGACTCACTCCGAATCGTGGGTGTGCCGGTACATCGTGTTATCTCACTTGTGGGACTCCGGTTCAGGATCGGCCTTTGTAAGAATTAGAGTTGTGCCTCACACTATCTTTGTTGACACTCTCGAAGTTCAAACTTGTAAGTGCGGGAAACCGCTTATTACTAACCGTTTGAAATGTTTTCTTCTTATGGAAGCTCGAGGCGGAATGATCGCGCTTTGATTCTTCTCATGCTCACGCCAACATCATCATCACTAATGGAAGTTCTATCCAAAAGCAACACAACTTATCGGAATGATTCTTCGTCAAACCAAAGAATCTACAAAGTTAAAGACTTAAAGAACTTCATCGGTATTGAATTCCAACGTCAAAGAGCGTGTGAGCATGTTGAAGAATGGCGTGGAGACACTGGAGCAACGAAGCGGAACTGAGAAGCTGAACCGATCGCGGAACAACAACATACTATCACTCTCACCACAAAGAACAATGATCAAAGAACAAAGTTAAAGATGGCGTCAAAGCATAACTGTTCAAAGATAACTATCTCTCTCACACTGGGAGATTGTTGAATCAAGGCAATTCTTCTCACAAGAAGAAAGAATGTCGAGAAGGCGTCCTTTGCTACTATTACATCAAGCGCCTTCAGTTTTTCATTCATATATACTTGAGGGGAGATTGTTGGAATCACTCCTAGCGATATTTCAAGTATTTATATTTCATATGTAATAGGTAGCTTTATTATGGCCTTTATGTTTGTTTAAGGTCAAGCTTATGTAGAAGGCCCATAAGCTTGACCCAAGCCCAATAAGGATAGGAAGGGAACTAGGAGTGTTGCCCTAGTTCCCTCCTATAAATACCTCTTGTAAACCTTCATTTGAAGGTTGGTTGTTCAAGTTATTCTCTTTCACTCACTCTTTTCCTTAACCGTGTTTATCCATACGTGTGTGTGTGTTTGGATAGCTTGTTCATCCGCCTTCATCTATTCTCTTATAAGCTTGTGTTGTAAAACTAGTGACCTAACAAGGTCATTTGAAACTCTACGCATAAGGATTACCCTACGCGTAGTCAAGTTATACGTAAGAATAATTCTCGCATAACCATGCAGCGTAAGGTTCTACAATGGGACTCTGGCGTATCTGTGCGGGATATCGTTATGATGACCTCTCACGCGCCAAGGTCTACTCTTAAAAAGAAACTACATTAAAGGTATATATATTTGCGCCTACGGCGTAAATACGCATAAGGTCCCCTTTTCCTCGGCGTAACATTTCTCTGGCGTAAGTTAGGATCCTTCGTAGCTTTTAGATCTGGCGTATATCATCTCTGACTGCAACGAAACTACGCTTAAGCCTTGGATTGACCTTCATAATGAATTGTTACGTGTACAAACTTGTAAATAAACTAATCATATCGTCACGAATTCAATAATGTCACTAATAAACTTAAACGTTTAATATGTTGTGAACCATAAGTGATAACATAAACTTTAGAACCTAAAGTTAACTAACTCACGAAACATTTCACGACGTCAGTGAACTATTAGACAAACAAGTGACTTAGGACTCGTAACAATCATTGACACTGTACATTCAATAACTAACAAGACAATAAGACCTTGTTGACTAACACTATGTCTTTCGATATGTTGGTTCTTTTGGCTAATGTTATTTCGGATCACGACATGGCTGAACAAATGAATGTGGATGCATCAGAAGTTCTTACAATTCTGATATCTTTCCAAATGGCTATCAGAAAGATTGGAAAGAACAACCTTAGGGTTGACTTTGACACCCTCACATGCTCTAAATCTTCTTGTCTCATTGGTGGATATTCTCGGAATCATCCCTACGAGAACATGCTCTCACACTCTGCCCGCAGTTCAGAGGTCTACATTCAACAATTCGGGATTCTATGCGAGAGGATCCTGGTCAAAGTGCGATTGAATGTGACACTTAATCACAAACAAGTCACTATCACTCCTGTGACTTACGGTGTCCTCATCATTCCCGACATCGCTCCAACCGACTTCTTTGCTACCCTACAAGAGAGCATTCAGAAATTCTTGATAGATATTGATTATGATGAAGCTTCAGGAATCATTACTAAGCACTCTCACGTGGAGTGAAGAATATTCCTCAACCATGGAGAACACTCTACATGATCATCACCAAATCGGTCTCTGGTGGTGGCGGTGGCTATGAGCATCCCAAGCTCATGGAACTGCAAATTTTATGGTCGTTGATCAACAAAAAGGACATTGAAATCGAGAAGCAGCGATATGGGAGGACATGATGGTATTTCACAAGAAGCTTGGCTCCAAGATTCCCTATGTCGGATACACCAAAGCTGTTGATCAGAGAGCTCTTGGACTTCATCGACATCCCCATGAGGCTCAATGACCCAGGATAATCACGACATATTGGTGAACCCATATTATCACGTCAATCAAAGAATCGTCAACAAAGAAACAGGGTGCGGTATTACACGATCACCTTCACGACTACCGAAATCAAAAGCTTGAAACATACAAAAGGTATCGGTTAGCTGTAAAAGAAAGCAAAGTTGGTCATCTTGATGAAAAATCTTACGGTACACCTACTCGGAGGACGGGAGAGCGATCTTTGGAAGTGTCACAAGTACATATATTTATAGGAAGCTTCCCAAAGGAATCCTCCTCGTAAAATTTGTTCCGTAAAGGAAGGCTGAACCTATTCCCACACACCCAAAAGAAAACTTGTGGGCCGAAAGCTCACGAAGTCTGACCGGATGAAGAGATTACCTACTCACGAATGCATGGCAACACACCTCCTTTAGCACTAAACCTCCAAGTCCGCCGGTGACAAAGAAAAAGGGAAGACTCACGTACTTGTACCTTATGATGAAAGCTCGGAGAGTGGTAAAGAGCCACCGGAAAATGTTTACAAGAAGACGATCAAATTATTTAGACACCAACACAAAGTCAGAATTTGCTAAAGACCAAATGGGTGGTCCGGAGGATCAAGTGGTCTTGCCCTCGAACCATCTCTCGATGCGGTTAATTAATCAACCCGATAAAGGGAGTGGTGCCACCACTCTTGTGCAACAACAAAAGCTTGTGGAGGATACTATCGAATATGAGTTTGAGTACGAGGCCGAGAAGTCGAAAAGATAAAGAGGTTGATTATGATACGTTTCTTCTAGATAGTCCGCGACGATCAAAGGAAGAAACCTCTCGAACCTCCGAAGGATCGAGTCTCCTCATATCTCTTCATCATCGATTCGTCTTCTCACTCCCACCCACCATCAAAGAAGTCAACCAAATCATCATCCAAATCCGTGAAGAAACCATCTAAATCTTGGATTTCTCAAGCTCATGAACGGATTACCAAAGTTGTCAAACAAGTCAGAAAGAAAAACGTGCTCAAAAAAAAGCTGAATTTCTTTCTTTGATCACATACAACATCTGTATGACGAGCATGAAAAGATGAAAGGAGAAAGGAAGTTTGTTAGAGAATTCATGAAAAATCACCGTCAAGAGGCTGAGCGAAATGATGAAGGCTACACGAAAAAGTACCTTCGAGTCGTTCCTAAAGTCACAAAGGAGTTGTTCACCAAACAACTTTATCCAAATCTTATGCAGGTCGCCAAGCAAACTATTCGATCAACGCCCTTAACCGTCACAATCAATCCAACCGATCCGGTAGTTTTCTCGGATAATGAATTGGTGGCCAAGTTTGTCACACAAATGTCGCACGATGGGGACATTTACTTACGATGTTGTTTCAAGCATTCTTTGGACTACCAACTTCAAGAAGCTTGTAGATTCGAAGGCTGAAAAGTCTAGCGTCCTAGAGACGATGAAGACAAGGATAAGGATAAAGACTACGCACCTAAACGTCGAAGCGATGCCGGTGAATCTTCTTTGATGCAACCTCCTCCACAACGGCCTCTTGTTCAACAAAAATCTCCTCCTCGTTCTTCTAACGAAAAACCTCGGGCGATTCCGAGTTACCACCCCGACTCGAAACCGATGATCACTTTGAGTATACAGGTGGTGATGATGAAGAGGTCCTTGAGCCCCTACAACAACCCACCTCTCCCAAACAAGTTCAGAAACCAGTATCATCATCTAGGTCTTTGAAAAAGAAGAAGAAGAAGACGCTCAGGCGGCGTCGTTATCATGGCTAGATGACGATAAAACAGAGAAATTTGAATGGTTTTCTAATCTTTTTAACAACACTCCCTAACACTGAAGAAGGAGAACTTGGTAGAGCGGTTCAACATTGGAGCATGCTAAAATTACGCAAGAAAAGTTCCATGTGAAGAAAATGACGAAATCAATTTGAAGGCGAATCAAGAATGAAGCGTTTCAACTTCTAAAAACAGACTCACGAAAGTGCCCTCGAGGTCGAATATCACCTTGAAAACATTGCTCGAGCTATGTCTAACAACATGGATTGGCTCAAACCGGAAGCAAACATTGACTTCACACAAAGGGACAACCCTCCATACTACACCGATTGGACCAAACCTCTACCAACACTTGGCCAACCAAATGAACCAAGGATTCCTTTCAGATATTTCTTCAACAAAGACTTGGATTTTCTCTACGGTGGCGATGATTCAAGAAAATATGCTACATCGTTGACACTTCCATTCCCGGCATTTGTCTACTCAAAGCTGCATAGGCATTGAGGAACGTGCCAATCACTTGTTCTCCAACACGATTGGGCATACGACCGAGATGCATTGTATGGGATTCATCATCATCGGCGACGCAGGCGAATCTACTACTGGTAGCGTGTCAGGTCGAAGTCTCAACATCTGTCGTATAGTTCTACGGATATCGTTGCCATCATACACGTTGACCTTTCGTCTAAGTGGGACTATACATTCCTAAAGAAGATCGTAGTCAAACGACAAGATGAACGGGACTATGCTTTCTCTCGACTTTGAGAATTTGTCTCTCAATGACATCGAAGACATGTACCTTGCCAAAGTACAGGGTCGCATGAGACAATTCTCAAGCTGCATACAACGCAATTTATCAAGTCACTTCTCATCTTCATAAGCGCATTGTCATCAAGGCGTGTAGAAGATCTCCGGTAATTTTACCGGCCGTTGAATCTTATCGAGGCAGCGTGTCAACTTCACTCCTCCAAAGCTTGATCTTCCGATATCAACCAGGCTATCTCAATATACACTCATCAGCAAACCTTTCGGCGTTGTTTACCGTAGTGAACTTCAAAGATACTGCTTAATGGCGTGTAGCGAACTCCACAAGTTCGGGATCATACTTTGAAGCTTGGTTAGGGATGGATTGGCATACGAGTTGAAGGATATACGCCAAAAAATTGGGTCTCCTAAGCGCTGGAATTCTCAGGAAAGGAGGGATGTGAGGCGGATCATCACAATGATTGATGAGCGGTTGTTTGAAGGGATCGGTTCGGCGATTGGAGAGTTATGTCGGTGGTCGAGCCAGATTAACATAACCGACTTTCAGCAACGCCTGCACATGCCTCTGGGAACATCACTTTGCACTTCCTGGTACCCCTTGAATTGTTTTCTTCATATAATTTTGGATGTTTGATTAATTATGTAGATGGCTTGTGCACACATTACAGTGTACAACCCGTACTTGTAAATAAAGGACCCCGTGGTACGCCTCAGTGCCACAATCCTTAGAAAAGGAGCGAAAGCTTCTTAATTTTGAGTAAAACCTATCAAACCTTTCATTTTTCAAGGTTTTGCTCAAAAGAACAAGTACTTCCCTTATGATTTTCAAAACCTCAACCGTTTATATCACTTGTTGAGGGGAGTATTTGAAACTTTGTTCACAAATTGTTCACACAGATGGTCATTCTTCCCATAACACTCGAAATGGTCATATTTATTCTCAAACGTTTCAAAAATAACACTTTAATATGCCATTTTTGAGGGGAGAAAATGTGTGATAAGAAATATGTTGTGTAAAATGCAAATGAATCTGTGTGCTTAGCCGGACTTAACCACGAATTGCGATGCTTAAGCTGTTAGTAACTCGAAAAGACTTGTCCTGGACGGGTAATAATTTCAAGCTAGTTCGCTAGTGATGTAAGCGTGTCTCGCAAAGGACTTGTCTGAGTAGAATGTACCATTCGAGAAACTCTTGATAAACATGAACTCTGGCGGGTTTGACGACCTTTCGAGGATTGTCTACACCTTCAAGGTAGTTACTAGAGCCAGTTGTCACCTAAAAGCTGACAATGCAACTCTTTAACTATGCCACGTAACCGTGTCTCGCGGGGAATGTCTATCTTGAGTTAATCAATTCAAAAAGTGTGCGCTCTTTCCTCACTGTGCATTTTAACCGTTAAAACTCTTAAGCACATGTGGAGTGGGAGTATTTATGCAAAATCTTATCTCAACAATGGTACTAAAATGTTTTTCATTCATAAACACTGTGAGAGATTTTTCACATCAGTGGTTTTATGGCAACATAGGTTAGTCATGGAGTTATAAGGTGACTAAGGTTAGGAATAACCGTCCTATGATCCGCCAGAGCCGGAGGATCTACCCAAGGACACCACAAATAGTTAGTATTTAGAAGTCCTTAGGTATGATTATAAAAAGGAGAAAATGAGAATCGGAGAAAGAAGGAGTTGAAGAATTAAAAGAAATGCAAAGAAAAGGGTGAAAAGAAATAGCCCTCTAGATTATTCAACTTAGAGGCGGAACCGGGTTCAATTCATATGCTCTTGGTTGTCACTTAGTGAGGCCGGTATTGAAGATTAAAAGTCGTCATGGACCCAGTGACGCATGCACTAAACCTTCTTAACCTCTCAAGTTTCTCTCAGCGAAGCTTGTTTCATTCTCACAGGGAACCCTAAGTAAACTATCGGCTTTCTCTTAGAGATTGCTGGTATTGAAGAAGGAGACCCTCTCCCTAGTCTCCGCTCGGGAAAACCAAAATGCACTATTGAGTCTAGAGCCACGAGATTCATCAAAAGATCTCTTAGGTACACTTGACATTTCATCACTTGATATTCAACAATAAGAATTTCAGTGGTACATTATCGAGTCCTTCACAGATCTTAGCAATCTGTCGAGATTGAGAGGTTCACATTTGTGATCCTCAGTGATTGAATGGAAACTCTGCCAGTCAACATCAAACGGCCACGGCCAGTCAACAGGTCGCCGGCAACTCCCCGTGGATTCGCGCTTAGTGGTCTCAAGCGGTCTATAGTCGTGGTGATGCTTGGTGTACCTCGGCGACTTATCGAATCGTAGGTGTACTTCCGGTACATCGTGTTATCTCACTTGTGGGACTCGATTCGAGAGCGGCCTTTGTAAGAATTAGAGTTGTGTTTTCACACTATGTCGTTAACACTCTCGAAGTTCAAACTTGTAAGTGCCGGAATCCGCTTATTACTAACCGTTTTAATGTTTACTTCTTATGGAAGCTCTGGAGCGGAATGATCGTGCAGATTCTTCTCATGCTCACGCCAACATCATCACTAATGGAAGTTCGATTCAAAAGCAACACAACTTGATCAAAATGATTCTTCGTCAAATCAAAGAATCTACAAAGTTAAAGACTTAAAGAACTTCATCAGATCTCTTGAATTCAACGTCAAAAGGCGTGTGAGCATGTTGAAGAATGACGTGGAACACTTTGTAGCGAAGCGGGGCACGAGGCTGGGAACATGATGCAGAACAATAACATACTATCACTTTCATCACAAAGAACAATGATCAAAGAACAAAGTTAATGATGGCGTCAAAGCATAACCGTTCAAAGTAAACTATCTCTCTACACTAGGGAGATTGTTCAAATCAAGGAAATTCTTCTCACAAGAAAGAAGAATGTCAGAAGGCGTCAAAGCTACTATTACATCAACGCCTTCACCGTTTTTCATCACCAACACTTGAGTGTTAGTTACTCATATGTAATAACACTTGAGGGAGATTGTTGGAATCACTCCTAAACCTTATTCAAGTGTTAGTTACACATATGTAATAGTTAGCTTATTATGGCCTTTATGTTTGTTATTAGCCTTAAGCTTATGTAGAAGGCCCATGAGCTTAGGCCCAAGCCCATAGGAGAAAGGGAAGGAGTAGGAGTGTTGCCCTAGCTCCTTGCCTATAAATACCTTATGTAAACCTTCATTTGAAGGTTGGTTGTTCAAGTTATTTCCTTTCACATACTCCTACGCGTAACCGTATTATTCATATCGTGTGTGTGTGTTTGGTTTCTTGTTCAATCGCCTCTCTATCTTTCTTATAAGCTTGTGTGGTAAACCTTGTGACCTAACATTTGTTTATCAACATCCAACACACACATCCAAATAGATTATCATAAGTCAATCTAAATAGATTAAAAGGAAGTTTTAATTGGCAAAACTATTCAACCCCCCCTTCTAGTTTTCCACAATTGGCATCAGAGCTTCGTTACCAAGTTTCTTGAAGTATATTGTACTTTAAAAACTTGATACGATCCATGGTTAATTGAAAACTACAAAGAAGGTTTTTCATAAAATCAAACACCATGTTTTTTCAAAACTATATGTTTGGATGTTGAAGTTGATAACCACATTTTTCTTTTTACTTTTTCATTTAATTGCACTAATCTTCTTTGTCATGTTGATTAGTCAAAGCTCATACCCACCAAGCTTTAGGAGTAGCTTGGTAACAAGAATACCTTCCTTAAGAAGGTATCTTAATCGCAAAGGAGCGGGAATCGTCTAAGTGACATTTGTTGTGTCATTTATAAAGACATTCCTAAGTACGCTAGAGGTATGATTTTCTTTTTATTTTGCTTGATAATTAAGTATGCCTATTTAGGTATTTATACGATTATCTTTTGTGCAATTACATGTTTTACATGAAGCTTCATTAGGAAGCCTTTTTCTCACATACGTGTTCTATTTCTCGTCTATAATCGTGGTATATAAAACTTATGTTTTATTTCTTTTAATCCTATAATAAAACAAAAACACGAATTTCAAAAATTCCTCCTTCCCTATTAATTATCCCACTCGACGCCCACTTTATCCAATCATCACTTTTTCAAATTTCCCAATTTCAAAAATTCCCTCTCATTCGAAACCAAGAAGATCCGTCATCAACATGGTTTACATCGTACTCGTGCTCATCGCCCTAACACTCATCGCACTTGTGTTCCCTATGATGAAGTTCACATACGGAGACATTTACTTTGTGTTGTTAATCTACATTGAGATCATATACCCAATCCTTTGTATCATCCTTAGTATTGAAATGCAATATTACTAATGATCTATTTTATCTAGGTTATTATTATCATAATGTATTTGTCATTTCTTTTGATTTACATGTTTTATTTTCTTTCGTGATACATTAGAAGTCATGTGTGAATGCTAAAAGAAAATGTAGGATAAAACATATTTCGTGGTATAAAACTGTAAAACTTATTTCTTTATCAAAAGCTTTACATTACTACATCCACGGATCCGGAAGATATACTAGCCGGATCCCTTTTGAAAAGGAACCGTGGGATCCGTCCTCTTGAAAAAGCAGTTTTCATACAAATCAAAACCTCTTTTCTTCTAAGAGTAATACTCCACTTGTATGTCAAAACCATAAGTGAGTTAAGTATATTTCTTGTTAAAAACCATTGTTAATAAAAATCTAGTAAAAACATTAGATTATCATAAGTTGACCACAAACATCTCCTCTTATTAACTTGTCATCTCTATAGGTTCAACTATGACGCATGAATATGAGTTTGACTTTTCACTCACTAGCGTCTACACTCCTAACATCTCTCTCGAACCCAACACACCTGGAAATCATGTCCGTGGGTTCAATAATCTCGAAAACCGTCACTTCCATGAAGGACGTATTGTAGACACCTCTCTACAATTCGAAGAAGGTATCAATACCTCCTTTCGAGCCATAGGACTAGAATGTCTTCTTGAAATCAACGAGAAGATATGTCCAAGGTTCATAATGGAATTCTTCCATCAAGTCGAACTCGTTCGTAACGAGGATCGCTCTCTATCTCTTTGGTTTTATATCAAAAACCAAAGTTCACTCTAACCCTTGGGCATTTTGCTCACATCCTCCGGATTCCAAATCATGGACAATGTGCCTTCACCGAAGATTGGTCTCTTGATTCTCTCTTCAATTTTCATGAAGAAAATAGTCCATATTGTTCACACATACCCTCTCCGGAAGATTTAAATCGCATAATATGCAAACCTCGACCATATTACTCCGATCCAAACATTATCTTTACAAGGGATATCCGAGAAGAGTACAAGCTTCTTGCACTCATCCTACGTGAAAATGTTTGGAGTCTTAGGGGAAATCGAGAAATCCTTCCGCTTGTTGTGCTCACATGTTGTATTGTTTGCTAACACAACAACCATACAATCTCGCCTACTTCTTCGCAAGGCGAATTGCAAATCTTTAAGGCTCCAAGAAAAAACTCATCCCTTATGGAATGTTCTTGACATGCCTCTATCATAATGTTATGCACTTCCATCCTCAATTTCAAAGTCCGTTGTACGTACTTGTGAACAAGATGATGGAACCGCTAAACATATCCCTCATGAAGACTTTCTTCATTCTTGATTCCACCAACACTCATCAATCACATAATGATCCTCCTAGCGAAAACACTCAAGCAAACTACTAGTATTCTAAAATAGGATCAATTCTCTTGTACTCGTGCTTTATCACTGTAATCCAATTTCTTTCATGAAATAAAACATCTTACATTTGATATCTTAGTATTAGAACTCTTTTAGACTATCCTTGAGATATAATGCATTGTCAAGATCATTGCATACCGTTAGTAAAGGTTCTGGCGAGATGGCGGATCCCAAAGATTGTGCTAGACGGATCCCTACACTTAGGGAACCGTGGGATCCGGCAAATAGAAAATGCAATTTCAAGCATTATATTTCAAACATATCCTTAGAACACCTCACACACTAAGCTAAGCATAGTGCCTTATGGCAAAATTAAGTCCTTATCAAGATAGGTTGATATTTCCTACTCATACATAACTCACCTAGATCACATTCTAAGACAATTGTAAATCTACACTTCCGCTCTTAAACTCACACTTCATTTTCTACTTGATCCCTCACATCTAGTCTTAGAAATCTTTCGATTATGACAAAATTGTTCATAAATCATCCTCACCTCAAAATTGATCAAAGTTGATCAAAATCTAGTTTTCTCATCTCAAAGCCTCTAGGATATTTTCCAAAACACTATCCTAAAACACAACCTGGTCTCTAGGATCATTTTGCTTCAATTGACACTCTAAATCTTTAGTGACATCCTTGTTCACCCATTGGTACTCTTGAAAGTTCCAAATCCTTCCATAAATGACAATCATTAGCTACACCATTCATTACCTTCAAGTACTCAAGCATCCCTTCATTCAAAAACACTTAGGAGGATTGAAACACTCAAGATGATATAGGTCTTAGATCTTAGAAACATCATTTCCACTTTTTCATAGCTGCTGAGAGGCGGATCCCTAGGATTAGCCTAGACGGATCCCTCTGATGAGGGAACCGTGGGATCCAGATGACAGTTTAGGTCAAATCTTGCTAAAACAATCATTTCAACTCATCTTCCTAACTCAAACACTCCATCTCATCTTAAATGAGTTCCTAGATCAGTGCAACCTCTGAAGTTGACTCTTGTGCATGTCAATCATCACATTTCAATGAATTCTAGTGGCTTAAGGCTTAAATGCACTTGCCAAATCTCTTAGTTTATAAACCACCTTGTTAGGACCTCCATAGTCATCACTCTCATCCTAACTTTCAGCTATTTCAAACTCTTGAAATCATCTCATCATGAGGAAAACCCCAAGTAGTAACTTATCCACCAAAGAACCACCCATGAAAAGAGCTCGTGTTATACACGAAATTTCTCCAACCGAATCATCTCCGGTCAAGCCAACAAATGATAGAATCCTTTATCATCAAATCAAACCAATTCCTAAAAGGATAATACCCACAAAACTACCTTTGGCAAACAACACCATACCTCCTAGGCCATACAATATCATCTCCACCAAACCATCACCATTGGTTCCTAGAGCTATTTCATTTACATCCCCACTATCATCACCACACCTCTACAATTTAGAGGACTTTCCTCTTAGGCCATCTCATCCACTTCCGCCGACAACATTCTCCTCATTAGGAGGAATAATGGTTCAAAATCAAGGTGTTGAGTCAACACTTGCGCCGGCTTCCTTTTCGCCGTTTCCATCTTATAATCCCATTTGGATTATGACAAATCATCAAAGTCAACCAACCGACCATATGGATGTTGACACTTCTCTACCACCACCATCATTCTTGGTTGAGTCATTCTCAAATGCACCTCCACCAATTCCTCTATCGTTTGAAGCTCCGCAAGCCGCTTCACTTGATTATTCGCATCAAGCCATCTCATTTATTCCACCACCACTACCTAGCCATGACAAAGATTGCCATCATTGTCAACATGTTGAAAGTTTGATACATGAAGTACGAGAAGACCAACGTTTCATGTTCTATCATCTCCTTGAACGTTTCGACGAGATCAAACCTAAACAAAACGTGAGCTAGAAGATTTTTAGTGGTGTCCTAGCATCAAGCGATAGTTGGTTTAGAAATTTCTAGTAATGTACTTTCTTATTTTCTTAGTTTTTAGAGTCATGTATATCATAACTCTAGTTTTATTAAATGGAAATTACATGCTACTTGTTAGTTTTCTGAGAATATGATTACCTTGTATTCATATCTCATTTTTGTAAGAACATTACTTGTTATAACACCTTTGCTGAAATTTAACAGCTAAAACGGATCCCTCAGAATTGCCTAGACGGATCCCTACTAGGAGGGAACCGCGGGATCCGTGAGACAGAAAGCTTTCTTTCTACTAACTTGAATCACATTTGCAGGAAATTGTGAATTATACTTGATTTCTAACCTTTGTTTTGTAGTTATTCAATTTACATATGAAGACTTTGACACCCTAAAGCTAGGGGGAGCTTTATGTCAAAGCAATATATTGCAAATTACTTGAAATACTAGGTTTACATTTCGTGACATCCCTTTGCAAAAATTGCAATCATCAAGGGGGAGCTCATTCGTCTCGTAGACGATATCTTTTGCAAACTTATTTGCAAACAAACTAGATTAATATCATTTTCTTGATGCCTTTACATAGGGATGGACTCGTCAAGGAGGAGTAAAGATGAGATCCTTTCCCGTTATTTGCTCTCTATCTTTTTTTACTTTTAATTCTTTCACATGTTTTTCTTAAAAACAATGTGTTGCCTTCCTTCAAACACTTTTTGTTTCGACAAAAAGGGGGAGAAGAAAGTAAAAACTACAAATTCAAACTTTTACGAATTTTAGCTTTTCCTTAAAATAATTTTATGTTTTGTCATCAACAAAAGGGGAGATTGTTAATACAAATAAGCAGTAAAAACCTTTATTTATATTTTACGATCTTTTATTGTTTAATCGATAACAAAAGTAAAATCATTTTAAAGAAACAAATAAAATAAGTAAATGGTTTGAACTAATAGTTTTCTAACACACTTACGCTTTCACATAAAACACTAAAACAAGTACAAGTGATTTTATGCTTTAGATATACATATGTACAACAACTAGTGTTTACATATTGGGATAACATATACTTAACTAAGTATACACTAAAATGGGTAAAAACAAGTATATACTAAAATGGGTAAAAACAAGTATATACTAAATAGGTAAAACTAGCTAATGGTTTTGACCCATAACCCATGGTTTTATTTATACCACTTAACCAAGTTCATTGTATCCTTAAGATACATTGTATCTAGAAAGAAAACCATGGATCAACCCATAACCCATGACCCATGACCCATAACCAAAAATACCCATGGGCAAAGAGGAGTGTACCACGGATCCCTAGCTTTGTGCTAGCCGGATCCCTTGTGGTAGGGATCCGTGGGATCCGGGGAACAGTAGGATTTTTCCTCTATAAATAGTGAGCCATTTCTTCATTATTTCTTATCCCTTTCAATCCCTTTTTCTAACACACTTTCCCTTTTGAGTTAGATCCCACTAACCTTAGATCTAAGAGATCTATGTTTGTAGTTTTGTTTTTGTGTGATCTTTTAGGTTCCTCTTAAAGGCAAGATCACCACCTTTGAAGTCGAGCAAGCTCAAGTCCATAAGTTGCCATGCTTCCTCATCATCAAGGCTACTAAAGTCTTCTTGTTGATGATTCCTTTCTTTCTTCGAAGAAGTGTAGTGTTGAAGACATTAGTGAAAGATGTCTCAAGTGTCAAGACGAATATATTAGTGAAGGGTATCTATCGTCTATAGAATAAGCACTTGTGGTAGGTGCTTAGAAGTCAAGACAAAGAAGCATTAGTGAAAGGTGCTTATAAGTGAAGACACAAGACATTAGTGAAAGGTGTCTTGTAGATTTAGTCAAAGGCATTAGTGAAAGGTGCCTTAGATGTACATTCGATATGGTGTGTTTCGATGTACAAGATAGACTAGTATTAGATCCAAGGATATTGATATCCTTGATGATGTTGTAAAGGAGTAGATCTCCTTTGGGATTAGTCGTTGGTGTAGTGTGGTAGTAGTTCTTCTATAATGGAACTAGGTGCTTAGCCTAGTACCTAATAAAGGGTAGGCGACGTTGTGATAGGATTAGTTCTCCTAAGGTGTGAAAGAACTCGGTGGTTAGCCTAGCACCGTATAAAGGGTAGGCGACGTTGTGTTAGGTGTGGTTCGCCTTGGTGTGAAAGAACTCAGTATTTAGCTTTGTACCGGAAAAAGGTTAAGCGACGTTGTGAAGGCTTCTCCGCCATAAGGAGATTGGTGTAGTGATTACGAACTCTCGAGTAGGTGACTCGGGGAGTGGAGTAGGGCAAGGAAGGTAACCTTGTCGCCGAACCACTATAAATACTTGCGTTGTGGTTTTGTGCTTCTTACTCTTATCCTTTCATTACTTACCTTTATATGTTTGTTTATCAACATCCAACACACACATCCAAATAGATTGTCATAAGTCAATCTAAATAGATTAAAAGGAAGTTTTAATTGGCAAAACTATTCAACCCCCCTTCTAGTTTTCCACAATTGGCATCGAGCTTCGTTACCAAGTTTCTTGAAGTATATTGTACTTTAAAAACTTGATACGATCCATGGTTAATTGAAAACTACAAAGAAGGTTTTTCATAAAATCAAACACCATGGTTTTTCAAAACTATATGTTTGGATGTTGAAGTTGATAACCACATTTTTCTTTTTACTTTTTCATTTAATTGCACTAATCTTCTTTGTCATGTTGATTAGTCAAAGCTCATACCCACCAAGCTTTAAGAGTAGCTTGGTAACAAGAATACCTTCCTTAAGAAGGTATCTTAATCGCAAAGGAGCGGGAATCGTCTAAGTGACATTTGTTGTGTCATTTATAAAGACATTCCTAAGTACGCTAGAGGTATGATTTTCTTTTTATTTTGCTTGATAATTAAGTATGCCTATTTAGGTATTTATACGATTATCTTTTGTGCAATTACATGTTTTACATGAAGCTTCATTAGGAAGCCTTTTTCTCACATACGTGTTCTATTTTTCGTCTATAATCGTGGTATATAAAACTTATGTTTTATTTCTTTTAATCCTATAATAAAACAAAAACACGAATTTCAAAAATTCCTCCTTCCCTATTAATAATCCCACTCGACGCCCACTTTATCCAATCCTCACTTTTTCAAATTTCCCAATTTCAAAAATTCCCTCTCATTCAAAAACTTCATCTTCCTCCTCATTTTATCTCATCCGAAACCAAGAAGATCCGTCATCAACATGGTTTACATCGCACTCGTGCTCATCGCCCTAACACTCATCGCACTTGTGTTCCCTATGATGAAGTTCACATACGGAGACATTTACTTTGTGTTGTTAATCTACATTGAGATCATATACCCAATCCTTTGTATCATTCTTAGTATTGAAATGCAATATTACTAATGATCTAGTTTATCTAGGTTATTATTATCATAATGTGTTTGTCATTTCTTTTGATTTATATGTTTTATTTTCTTTCGTGATACATTAGAAGTCATGTGTGCATGCTAAAAGAAAATGTAGGATAAAACATATTTCGTGGTATAAAACTGTAAAACCTATTTCTTTATCAAAACTGTTTCTGTTACTACAGATCCACGGATCCCGGAAGATATACTAGCCGGATCCCTTTTGAAAAGGAACCGTGGGATCCGTCCTACTGAAAAACAGTTTTTCATACAAATCAAAAACCTCGTTTCTTCTAAGAGTAATACTTCACTTGTATGTCAAAACCATAAGTGAGTTAAGTATATTTCTTGTTAAAAACCATTGTTAATAAAAATCTAGTAAAAACATTAGATTATCATAAGTTGACCACAAACATCTCCTCTTATTAACTTGTCATCTCTATAGGTTCAACTATGACGCATGAATATGAGTTTGACTTTTCACTCACTAGCGTCTACACTCCTAACATCTCTCTCGAACCCAACACACCTGGCAATCATGTCCGTGCGTTCAATAATCTCGAAAACCATCACTTCCATGAAGGACGTATTGTAGACACCTCTCTACAATTCGAAGAAGGTATCAATACCTCCTTCTGAGCCATAGGACTAGAATGTCTTCTTGAAATCAACGAGAAGATATGTCCAAGGTTCATAATGGAATTCTTCCTTCAAGTCGAACTCGTTCGTAACGAGGATCGCTCTCTATCTCTTTGGTTTTATATCAAAAACAAAAAGTTCACTCTAACCCTTGGGCATTTTGCTCACATCCTCCGGATTCCAAATCATGGACAATGTGCCTTCACCGAAGATTGGTCTCTTGATTCTCTCTTCAACTTTCGTGAAGAAAAGAGTCCATATTGTTCACATATACCCTCTCCGGAAGATTTAAATCGCATAATATGCAAACCTCGACCATATTACTCCGATCCAAACATTATCTTTACAAGGGATATCCGAGAAGAGTACAAGCCTCTTGCACTCATCCTACGTGAAAATGTTTGGAGTCTTAGGGAAATCGAGAAATCCTTCCCGCTTGTTGTGCTCACATGTTGTATTGTTTGCTAACACAAAAACCATACAATCTCGCCTACTTCTTCGCAAGGCGAATTGCAAATCTTCAAGGCTCCAAGAATAAACTCATCCCTTATGGAATGTTCTTGACACACCTCTATCATAATGTTATGCATTTCCATCCTCAATTTCAAAGTCCGTTGTACGTACTTGTGAACAAGATGATGGAACCACTAAACATATCCCTCATGAAGACTTTCTTCATTCTTGATTCCACCAACACTCATCAATCACCTATTGTTATCTTCTTTCATTTTTTAATTTTTTTAGATTTTTTTGAGAACTTTTTGTTTTTTTGATTATGAGTCCTACTGTGATATTAAGAAACTTTGATATTATAAAATGGTGATATTAAGCTTTTTTACATGTAAAAATGAACCGTGATATTAAGAAACATATGATAGTTACTATGATATTAAAAATTTTATTAAAAAAATATATGATAGTTACGATGATATTAACAATTATATTAAAAAAAGAAAAAACGTTTCTGTTATATAAAAGAAGTTATTGTGATATTAAAACTTTATTGTTGATTTCATTTTGATAGTAAAAAGGAACCGTGATATTAACATTTTTTTTATTAAAAAAGGAACGGTGATATTAATAATATTAGTAAAAAAACAAAAAAGTAGTGTGATATAAAAAAAAAGTTAGAGTGATATTGTTGATACAAAAGTTGGGTGTTCCTTATTTGGACTCCGTTTCTCATATCAATTAGACTTTGATGCTTGAGATCTGCGCACTAAGAAAACAGAAAACACCGTTAGGCTTATCGTGGGATTGTCTCCCACGATTATCCTCCGGCGTGAGAGTAAGTAATTGATTTTTAGGGTTTAGTGGAGAGTTAGGTTTTGTGATCGTACCTTTAATGAGGGCCGAGATGCCCTTTATATACACATGAAGTCCTTGTTGGTTTCGTGATCCCCAACCTTCGGCGTATCCCGCCTAAGTCGATAGGTTGATACATATCCCATAAATAAGAGATATCCGATATCAAGGCCATAAATAACTTCGAGTTTGGGCCTGCGTGAGCCCAAACCGTTACCACATTAGCCCACTCGTACTGGGCTCGAGTGTTAGTAGCATCCACTGATCGGGTTCATGACCCTAATGCGGACTATACGTCATCATGTCCCCCCAGTCGAGTATGCGCAGGGTAGAACCCGCGGATGCTAGACTAATCACTATAGCAAATATATCCCTCGAGGCGTAGCGGAGAAGCTTCAAAGTTGTCCCGCCTAAAAGGAGATACGGTGGATCTAGTCTAATTAGGTCAAATACATCCTTCGTAAAATGTGAAAAAGTGGGTGGAAGGTGTGCCACGTCAGCAACTCCTATCCACACATTTAGAGATAGTGGGATCCACATGTCAATCATCGCATGGCTGTGGAACCCTATATAAACTACCGCCTCCCTTTCACTGTGGTATCACAGTAAAAAAAACATTTCCGTCATTGTTAAAAAAGCTCGAAAGATCAAGAAACCCACAAACTTTTAAAGGTAACTGTGCGTGCGCATTCGAAAGTCTCATCATGGTTCTTAGATTAACTGACTTCTCATCCGATATAACCGAGGATGAACTTCGTGAGTTCACTTCGGAGTATTATATCCCGCTCACGCTGCATCCGGTAGTTCGCCGCTACGTCGATAGCGGATTTCCCTGAAGGGAAAGTGGGGGTATACACACGTTTTTTCGAATTTGCAAATCAATGTGTGCCTATCTCCTTATTCTTGTGCGACGTTCTAAATTACTATCGCCTACACATATCCCAACTGCACTGTATAGGCGCAGCAAAAATAACAAACTTCGAGGTGAATTTCCATTTGTTGGCGATTAATCCCACCATCTATCTCTTCCGCGCGTTTTACCATACGTCGTGGTCAAATGGGTGGGTTTCTTTTGCTAAGCCGCGGGGCGGCTGCGTAGTGTTATCTTGAGAAATTAGACACGCTTAGGAACCTGAGAGAGAAATTTTTCTGGGTTGATGAGGCGTTGTTCCCTTGGGGCTTCGGCTTCTATACCCATAGTTCACTACCGAAGGATGAGCCCACCCCTGGAAGCGTCACGTGATGATGCGGAAACGATAAACGCCAATCGTATTCCCATCAATTCCTATCCAGAGGAATTTTTGGTGCACATGGGCATCAGTCGCAACTATTTCGATAGTCCTGACGAGGTGCCAACCTTCCTAGACGCTAATGACCAGGGTGGGTGCTCGTCCTTCGTTCTCCTTTGCTTTATTAATGTGAGCATTTCTTTTCGCCTTTGTATTTTATATAACTCTTATTGTTGTTTGTTTCTTGCTGCGCAGAGATGGACTTGTTCAGCGTTGTTCGTTTGGCGAAACCCCGCCAGGTCACCGTGGGGGTACGCCCACTGAGAGAAGGAGAAGTCCCCATTTTGGATGCTACCGCGGGGCGCACCATGGAGATGAATCTGGAGGAATCGTGGGGTGGCCCAGCCCTAGGGTACACTCCCCTGAAGTGGAGCTTTCACGCATAGACGTAGCGGGGAGCGTAGGGGTCCTCATGGTAGAACCAGAGGAGGCAGGCCAAGGAGTAAAGCGCAAGAGAGCACCTGGTGGTGATGGCGTGGGCTCATCCAGGAGAAAACGTCATGTCATTTTTGATGCCGGGGGGCAACTGAGACTGCTCCCCCCAAGTAAGTATTGTCGCCAAAGCACTTAACTCATTTCCTGTTTAAATAATCACTAATTCTTTTCTTTTGCGTGCAGTGTTGAAACCGTTGGGATTACTGTTGAGCGTTCTGGGGAGTCGTCACCCGAGGCGAGTCCCTTTCACGCTGATTTTTCAGAGCCAAAGAACCAAAGCGCCGAACCGTTGGCATCTAGGGATGTGCCAATGGATCATCTTGTTGAGGAGCTGGTGTTGGCTACTACACACCAGGCTACATTGGTTGCGCAGCTAAAGTCAAGGTATTCTGGGGAGAGTAGCCAGAGCCAGCAGAAGGATAAGCAAATTGCGCTGCTGGAGGCGCGGTTGGCCAGTGCTCAGGCTGAAGCAGAGGCGGCGAGCTCTTATGCCAAAAAACTTGCTAATGAAAAGATGTCGTTGCTTACCCAAGTGAGTTAGGAGCGTGCCACATTAGGGGATTATAAGGCTACTTGCTTTTGGGCTCTTAAATATTTGGAGAATGGGAAGGACGAGCACTTCTCTCGGTTGGAGGAGTTTCGTGCAACCGTGGGAGGCTTGCTGGAGAAGCAGGAGATGAAGCTGCGCAAGCTCATCATCGAATACGATGAAGAGCTATATCCTCAACTGATTTCCACGTTTGCTGAGCGCAGGTGGCTCATCGCCCATGCTTTGCGCCTTGCTGTCCTTAATACTTTGGAATCTCGAGAGGTGATAGACACCTTCGGGGCTGTTGTTCAGTGCGCCTTGGCACGTGGCAAGGCGGAGGCCATAGAAGAGCTTCATGAGAGCGGCCTGTTGACAGTGCCTGCCGCACAGGTGCCCGGGTATAATGAGCGTGCCTACGATGATATGGTCGCTGCTATGGAGAAGATGAAGTTGTTGGAGCTTCCTCAGATTGCCCAGTTGGAGCGCGACCAGGATTATCCCATAGGTTTAATTATGGAGGGGTTAACCTTGGCCCGCCACCGTTCTGATGATGCAGAGGTGCAGCCTGACTACTTTTTGAAGCCTGATGAGTCACAGCTGCAAGTGCCTATCTTTGCTCGCCCACGCGATATCTTGAACCCCTTTGCGCTTGAGAAGGAAATCCCTTTGAAATAAGCCTTAGGGCGTGAAGGGAAAGGCCATTCTTTGTGGTCTTGGTGCAGCGCATCTCCCGAGATCCGGTGGGGTACCTGTTAGTGTGGCAACGGTATCTGATGCAGGTTTTACTGACCAGATCGTAATATTTATAGTGTCTCGTTATACCTATAGTCTACCCTAGTGAACTAATGGGCAGTGTACCCGGTCGTGTGTAGTGTAGTATTCGGTAAAACCGAGGTCGTCCCAAGAGCTATGTGGATCGGAAATTAACTTAAGTTTATGTCACAATTTTAATTGATTTTAAGATTGAAATAATAAAATTAACTAATAAAACAAGAAAAGAAAGCAGATAAGGGCAAGAGGTGTGATCAATGAAGGATAGTGGTGCTAACCTAGTTATTCATCCTAGCTAGTAATGTCTACGTCTAATTACTTCCAATTACTTCAGGTGGGGTCAAAGTCGAGAGGACAGCATTTGGTCAATTCGTCCTAACCTATCAGCAAAGATGCCACCACAGGGAGAAATCAGCGACCGTCATAAGTCCTGTTGTTCCTGGTCCCCTAAGCCGAGTCATCAAGTACCGCTACATGCTAGATTTATAATAGTGAGTGCCCGGCCGTTAGGAACTTAGACACTCACCCTCAAATTCTTAAGTTCATCCAAATGATAGGTGATCAGTTGGTCAAATCGCACAAGTAGAAAGGGCGTCAGTTGGTCATATCTTACCCTTCCCGTCTCAGTCCGCTCACCTAGGGTCAGTTGGTCATATCTCCTAGGCAATTGGCCTCTACCGCCATTCAAAACTACCGAACCAAGGGTGGCTACCAATAAACTATGCATGCATACACTTAGAAATAATTATGTGGAAGTAAAATAAACGCAAACAAAACAATTAAGGAATCATAACTAGGCCAGCACCAGGGTGCTTAGACAAACATATAATAAATCATACCAACAAAAATGAATAAATCATAAATTGAATTGAACATAATGTTTGATACAAATTACTTGATGTAGAGCTAATAATGATGATGATTGCGAGTGAATTCTTCCTTCAAAACTGGCTTCAGACTGCCGGAAAATGCCCTGGAGTGGTGCCCTAATCGACCCCTGGGAGAGGGGTGAAGAGAGATACTCAAAAATGCAGATTTAGGACTGTATTTATAGGCCCCGACATAGTTATGGCGTAATTAAATAAATTAATTACGTCGTAACTAAAGTTACGTCGTAACTAAAATAAATAGTTATGTCGTAACTAAGTTACGCCGTAACTACTTACAGAAATCTCAATTTCGTACTTTTCTTGTCATGATAATTCCTTGAAAGTATTTTGCACTAGTTGACGCTAATGGCCCCTCATCGTACTTCATATTTTTATAACAAGTCCTTGAAGTAAATAAACTTCATATGAATTGTCGCTTTTAGTCCCTGATCGTACTTATTATTTTTACTTTTCATCCTCGGAGTAAATATTATCTTCATTAAGCCACGGGACTTCAACTCCTTAGCGCCCAAGTTAATAATTACGGCGTAATTAAATAACCGAATTACGCCGTAACTCTTCAGCCGTATATTCATATCCTCTCCGTAATTATCTCTACAGCGTAACTAAATTTCCATGTTACGTCGTAACCTTCATAAAAATAATTACGACGTAACCATAAGAGATGGTTACGCCGTATCCTTCAAAGCTCATATTTACGCCGTAACCTTATTAGCTAGTTACGGCATAATCTTCACATAAAATCCAAAGCCCTCATAAATCAATATACTTGGCCTTTTATCACTTCTTTTCCGCACCAACGCCTCATTTATCCTGAAATGCAAATATGAACAAATATGAAAGAATTAAGTACCATATTAATACAAATGAAGCCATAAACACGGGAATTTTATATATAAAAGATCAGGCTAATTTGATGTGATCAATATCGCTCCAGGATTCTGATCTGTTGAAGAAGCTTAAAGAGGCTGGGGACGCTGCGCACCGTTTTGAGAGTTCATCTCTTAGGCGTTGTAATAGTATATAGGCTATAGCATCTTTGTAGATATCCTTTGTATGAACTCGTGGTCGAAATTACCCTTTTTTGTTGAAGGTGTGTTGATCCATATATGTTATCGAATGTGGCTGCGATTATAATGTTTGTACTTTGCATAAAAAACCGTCCTCGCTGTCTAAGAATCAAACGGTTATATAAACGCGAATAATATATGAAGTCCCTAATCGTGTATGAAAATCATGACTTAATGTATTTGGAACATAATTTCTACGTACTTGTATCATAATCGTGTATGGTGTGATATGCAGCGTATTGTAAATATCATATCAAGGAGTCAAGAGTCTTGATTCCTAGTTTGTTAAACGTGCACAGTATGCATTGTTGCGCATCCATCGTGGGAGGCACATTGAACTTATTCCAACGTCTTGAGAATAAGGTGTTTTACAAGGATTCATGATCCGATGTTGATGGGTTTGCAACCCTCTTACTCAACGAGTTATTTAGTAGGTTTACTCATCCTTTTACCATCGTGGGTTTTAGTAAGTGCATGCACGCCATGTAGGCAAAAGATAAAATAACAATGTTGAGACATAAATAATATGTAAATAACAAAGTAACATGTGTCGTGGAGTTAGCTAGAACCCGCGACGTTTTATTAATACTTGCAAGTTTTGTAAAAAGAAAAAAGACATTTGCCTAAGTAAAACAGAATGTAAATACACGGATACTTATTGAGCACTTTACTAAAGTGTGGGGGTGTTCGTGCGCTGGGTCGTAGCCTTTCCTAAAGATAACATCGTTTGAGATTGCAAATGTTCCATGTGCGTTGTAGCTCACGACCATCCATGTCACGCAGTTTGTACGCGCCCTTTCCCAATGCTTCAATGACCTCATAAGGGCCTTCCCACTTCGGTCCAAGTTTTCCTGTATCTTCTGCATGGCTCACATAATTGGCGCGATATACAAAGTCGCATCGTCTGAAGGAGGTGCTTCGAACTTTAGCATCGTAGTATCCTTTCATTTTTGACTTAGCTTTCGCCTCACATATAGCTGCGCGTTCGCGCCTTTCTTCCAATAGGTCCAAGTCTATACGCCGTTCATCGTCGTTGGTTGTGACATTAACTTCGGTAGTATGAATAGTTGGCATCCCAATTTCGGTTGGTATGACGGCTTCTATCCGATAGACAAGAGAAAAGGGAGTGTCTCCGTTGCTAATTTTTATTGCCGTGCGGTGCGCCCACAAAACATGCGATAATTCCTCCACCCACCTCCCTTTGTTTTTGTCTAAGCGTGCTTTAATTCCTTCACCCAGACTACGATTTGCGCGCTCGACCAAACCATTGGTTTGTGGGTGTTTAACTGACGCGAAGTGCTGTGAGATATTTAGTTTCTCGCACCATTCCTTGAAAGGGTTGTCACAGAATTGTTTTCCATTGTCCGAAATGATTTCTCTAGGTAATCCAAAACGGCAAACGATATTCTCCCAAACAAATCGTTTTACCTGATTACCTGTGATTGTCGCGACCGCCTTTGCCTCAATCCACTTAGTGAAATAGTCTATAGCCACAATAAGGAATTTCAGTCCCCCTGCTGCAACAGGGAAGGGACTTGCAATGTCGATGCCCTATTTATAGAATGGCCATGGTGACGTACTAGGTGTTAGCTCCTGTTGTGGTCGGCGTGGGATGGGTCTATGAACTTGGCAGTCGCCACACTTTCTTATCAAATCCCGTACGTCACGGTGCATCGTAGGCCAGTAGTATCCTGACCATAAGGCGCGTGCTACAATGGACCGTGGTCCTGAGTGCATACTACATGAACCGGCGTGTATCTCTCGGAGTACGTAATCAGCTTGAAGGGGTCCGACACATCGAAGCCATGGTTGTAGAAATGAACGCCGATATAATATACCATCTCGGAGTTCAAACCTTTGTGATGTGCGACGTATTCGTCGGGCGTCCTTCTGCTCCTGGGGCAGTATGCCCTTGCTTATAAACTCAACGATTGGAGTCATCCATGTAGGACCTTGCTCCTCTATCACCGTGGATATCTCCATCTCTTAGATGGACTTGCTCTTAAGAGTTTTCACCAACACTTGTTTTGACAGGTGCGCAAATCTTGTGGATGCAATCTTGCTCAGTGCATCCGCCTTTCTGTTTTCCCCTCTAGGAACTTGTTTGATAGTAAACTTGTCGAAACTCTGGATTAGTGACTTGGTCTTATCGAGGTATTGAACCATGTTTTCCTCTTTAGCCACATATTCACCCAACACATGGTTGGGTACTAACCGGGAATCCACATTTGCTTCTAGGTTGAGTATGCCCATTCGAGCTGCAATGCGTAACCCAGCAATTAGGGCTTCATACTCTGCTTCGTTGTTTGTGGTTGTGAATTCAAAATGCAGTGCGTAAGTGAATTCCATTCCTTCTGGGTTCGTGAGGATAAGGCCTGCGCCTGACCCATCCACGCATGAAGATCCATCCGTGAATAGGATCCATGGTTCTTGTAGTTCCACTTTGCTTTGTGAAGGTGCATCATCAGTATCTGGTTTTTCAATGATGAATTCTGCTAGTATCTGCCCCTTAACCGCAATACGTGGCCTGTAGGAGATGTTATGCTCACCTAGCAACACGCTCACTTCAGTAGTCGATCCGATCGTCGGGTTTGGAGATGACTTGCTTGATAGGTTGGTATGTGATCACCGCTATTGGGTGCGCCTGGAAGTATCTGTGCAGCCGTTTGGCGGCAAATACTAATGCCAAGACCAACTTCTCCATTGCGCTATAGTTAACCTCCGTTTTCTTGAGTGCTTTGCTTACAAAATATACAGCTGTTTGTACTGAATTCCTGTCCGTCAATAGCACCGCGCTGACTGCACCATGAGTCACGGATAAGTACAAAATTAATTCTTCCCCTGGGCGAGGCGCGACTAGCGTGGGAAGCGCTGCTATATGTTGTTTAAGCTGTATAAAAGCTTCTTCTGCTTCCGTAGTCCAGCGAAAGTCTCCCTTTTTTGTACATTTCTTGAGCATCTTGAAGAGAGGGAGTGACTTATCTGCTGATTTAGACAAGAATCTGTTCAAACCGGCTAGTTTTCCATTCAGAGACTGGACTTCTTTCAACGTGCGTGGTGAAGGAAGTTGGATGACAGCCTTCGTTTTTTCTTGACACGGTTTAATGCCGTCGGGCTCTATCAAATATCCGAGGAACATGTATTCTGTGGCGCCGAAGGTACATTTCTTAGGATTTAACTTCTTGTTGATCTCTCGTAGTGTTTTAAATGTTTCCTCAATGTCGCGCACCAACTCGTCCTCAATATGGCTTTTTATGACAAGGTCGTCAACATAGACCTCTAGGTTGCGGCCCACCTGTTTTTCAAATGCATTGTCTACCAATCCCTGGTAGGTGGCGCCTGCATTCTTCAAGCCAAAGGGCATCTTTGTATAACAATAGACGCCTTGGCGTGTATGGAAGGACGTTTTTTTCCTCATCTTCTTTAGCCATTTGGATTTGGTGGTACCCTTTGTATGCGTCTAAGAAACATTTAAGTGGGTATCCGCACAAAGACTCTACCTTCCAATCTATCTCTGGTAGTGGGTAGCAGTCTTGTGGACATGCTTTGTTGAGATTCGTGAAGTCCACGCACATCCGCCAACTACCATCGCTCTTTTTGACCATCACTGGGTTGGAAAGCCAGTCATGGTAATAGACTTCTCGCATAATACCTGCATCCACAAGTTTGTGTACTTCTTCCATAATGGCTTTTGCGCTCTGGAGCCGGCGCGCTTCTTCTGTCGTACTAGGGAGTATCCTTGTCGGATTCTCAACTTGTGTTCTGTAATCGAGCGTGGTACACCAGTCATGTGCTTTGGTTCCCATGCAAAGATATCCAGATTCTTTTGCAAAAGTGCCACACGGCCGCCCTACCCTTATCAGACAGCGATCCCCCGATTGACACTTCTTGCTCTGGGTAATCAGGATGAATTGAGACCCTCAGGTTTGATACTTTAGTTGCGCTATGTTCTGGGATGTGTTCCGTCTCACATGTAATTGTGTTGCATTCTCCATGTGGTACGGTGGTATTGTAGAGAGTAACAATGCCCCCCTCCACCGGGAACATGAGCATTCCATGTGCTGTAGACGGTACCGCGCGTATGGCTGATATCCCTGGCCTTCCAATAATGCCATTGTACGGTGAAGGGGATCTGATCACCGTAAAGTTCATCCAGGCTGTTATGGAGTGTTCCTTATTACCGAAATTGACGAGTAGGCGTATTTGCCCTATGGGCCATATCTTTTCTCCCGTAAAACCAGTCAACGACGTCATGGCCGGGCTTAACTGACCAGTATCTCGGTCGCAGTCGCTTAAAACAATGTTCATACATTATATCTGCGGATGCTCCTCCATCAACATACATGCGGTGGATATCGTGACCCCCTGCATTAATTTTGATGGTAAGAGATTCTACCCCTGCGTTGTCCGCAGCCAAAGTGGGGAAAGAAATTTTGCTTCTACAGGAAAACTTTTGGCTGACCTTCTGCCTAGTCTTTCGCTGCCATGATTGTATCATGTAAATGGTATCAGCCTTATCTTTGGGTGCTTCTTTCTTGTTCTCAGTCTTTTGCTTATCTTTCCCTTCCTTGATGCTCTTAACTAAATGGTCCAACCTGCCTTCTTTTACTAGCTTGTCAATTAGTTGGCGCAATTGGACACACTCATTGGTGGTGTGGCCCTTCTGTCCATGATAGTCGCAGTATCCGTTCCCCACGCGCGACTCTTCTGGAGTACGCATTGGTGGGGGTCTTGGGAAGTTCGCACCTTCCGTTGCGAATATCTCCTTTGGAGTCTTGGTTAGCGGGGTATACTTGTCATTCTCTCATCCGCTCCCCTGACCGTGGTAGTTCTTGTTGCGGTTGCTACTCTGGTCAATGGATTGTCTCCTAGGCTGTTCTTGTGACCTATAGTTTGAGTAGCCTTTCTTGTTGTGTGTCGCAACAGCTTCACCTTGGATAAAGGACCTCATGCGTTTCATAAGTTCATCAAAGGTTTGGGGGACCTTGTCGTTCAGCCTTTTGATGAGTTCTGGGTTATTGACACCGTTCATGAACCATGAGATCTTTAGTATTTCGGGACATGCCTTGACATGCATGCATTCGTCTTTGTAGCGTTCCACATAAGCACTTGTAGATTCCCCATGGCGCGGTTTTACCCTGGCAAGTTCGACAGGGTTTTTGGCGCACTTCTTCCTTTGAGTAAAGTTAAGGCGAAACGCCTTTCGCAACTCTTCAAAACCACCAATGTTTCTGCGTGGAAGCTTACTGAACCAGTTTCGCGCATTTCCCACTAATGTGGAATTGAACATGTGGCACCACACAGGTTGTGGCCAATTTTCAATGGTAGCAGCTGACTCGAAAATTCTTAGGTGATCGTCCGGATCACTTGTTCCATTGTAGGTTTTCACATTAGCGGGCATGCGCCTTCTGTTATCTTCTGAAAAATCGCTGATGCGCCGAGTGAACGCATCCACCTTTTGGCGGCGCCAGGGAAGAGACATATCTTCGTCCTCCTAGTCGCGATATCTTCTCCTGGACTTCCAGTGTCTTGTTTCTCTGTCCTCGTTGTCTGAGGAGTCACTGGAGGACGAGCTTCCTCTCTTTCGGCGCTTGCGCCGACTGTCCTTAGAATCCGAGCTCGAAGAGCTTTCACTTGGGGAGTGCCGTCGCCCAAGTCTGTCATGGACCCTGCGGCTACCAAGCCTAGCGTGGAAATTGGTACGCCATCCATCATCTTCGTGTTCTCCCACATACTGTAGGTCAGCTGCTTCATTGTTCACAAATCTCCTCCCGATCCTGGTAAACACTGGGGGCCGTCGGCTATCCCTCTCGCGCCTCTCCCTCTAATGACGTGATGGGGATGTCTCATGCTCTGGGTTGAAGTTGAGTCGGGCTTGCAGGCTCTGACTCGACCTCTTTTTCACTTCCTCTTGCATGAGGGCAACCAAGGTTTCGTAGTTTTGAGACACGAAGTCACTTGGCGCTAGTTCAGGCACGACTCCTTCTAGCGCGAGGGTGTCTGTATCCACCTCTAGACCCCTGTTTCGCTCAGGTGCGCCTGGCGGGGTTGTGAGGTTCATTTCTGGCACCGATTGGTGGGGAGTTGTAAGAAGGGTGCGCTGAGGAACCTCTACGCTGGTGGTTGTCGTTGTGGCATAGGTTGTCCCCGTGCGTGGTTCCACTGTCGTGAAGACTGGGCCTAACCCTTGGTTTCTGGTCGCACTGGTTGTTCCAGAAGCCTGCTTAGAAGCTAATTCGCTTTGCTGCTTCTTACCTTGTAGGTCACTATGTGATCGCTGGCTTAGGTTTCCATGCTTTGTCATTCTAGTTCTTAGTGATTGGTCCCACGGATGGCGCCACTTGTTGATACAAAAATTGGGCTTTCCTTATTTGGACTCCGGTTCTCGTATCAATTAGATCTTGATGCTTGAGACCTGCGCACTAAGAAAACAGAAAACACCGTTAGGCTTATCGTGGGATTGTCTCCCATGATTATCCTCCGGCGTGAGAGTAAGTAATCGGTTTTTAGGGTTTATTGGAGAGTTAGGTTTTGTGATCGTACCTTTAATGAGGGCCGAGATGCCCTTTATATACACACGAAGTCCTTGTTGGTTTCGTGTTCCCCAACCTTCGGCGTATCCCGCCTAAGTCGGTAGGTTGATACATATCCCATAAATAAGAGATATCCGATATCAAGGCCATAAATAACTTCGGGTTTGGGCCTGCGTGAGCCCAAACCGTTACCACATTAGCCCACTCGTACTGGGCTCGAGTGTTAGTAGCGTCCACTGATCGGGTTCATGACCCGTATGCGGACTATACGTCATCAGATATTAACAATTTGTATTTAAAAAAAAAAGCTTATGTGATATTAGATCAGATCTTGACTTTTTTACAAAAGTCAAGATCTAATCTTGGCTTTGTCAAGATCAGATCTTGACTTTTGTAAAACAGTCAAAATCAGATCTTAATATCACAATACCTTTAATCATGAAAACGATTTTTTTTTGAATTTTTTTTCAGCGATTCTTAATAATTTATCATCCTCTTTATTTTTTTAATTTTTTCAGATTTTCTTGAATTTTTTTTTATAAAAGTTACTGTGATATTACCGCACCATCCCTACTTAAAAGCTTACTCCCCACCTGATCCCTTCCCTATATATATATATATATATATATATATATAGAGTCCGGTTCTAGAGAAAAGTGTAATTAGAGAGAAAACTGAGAAAAAAAGTTACAGGGTAGATTTTGATAACAATCAAAACTTAAGGGTGCAATTATAAACAAATGCAAACAAATCAGGTTATCACTTCTCTCGATTCAAACACACAGGTATAAACACACAGTTATCACTTCTCTTCCAAATTCAAACAAACAGCCTCACGATCGAAACACACATACTCTCCGTCACCACCACCACCAACACCACCGTTGTCACCGTCTTCCCTCGTGTTTCAATTTATCAGCAGACGAACACAAGTACAACGACACTCAATCGCCGATACCTGTTCCGGCAACCACGGCGGAGATCCACCATAGTAGCTTAGGGTTCCGGTTATCCGAAATGGTGGAGTGGTGATGAATGGAGAAGATGCGGTGGAGATTGAACGGAGGTGACAGTTGTGTGCGACGGAATGGTCACATGGCGTTGGTAGTGGTTGGGAAATGAAGGAGCTGGCAACCATCAGGTTATAGAACATTTATTGATTTGAGTTGCGTGATTTTGTGAAACTGGATAATTGCGTTGTCATAATTTTATTCAGGTTATATGTACATTTTAAGCTTAATTTTTTCTTATTATTCTGAATTTGTGTAAAATTAGGGCATCGATTTTAAACTTTTTTTTTTTTTTTTTTTTTAATTATTATTCTGAATTTGTGTAAAATTATGGCATCTCTTTTGGAGGTTTAAAATTAAAATTAGGGCATCAATTTGTGTAAAATTAGGGCATTGATTTGTGTAAAATTGGTGCATCGAAAAGTAGATATTAGGGCATCTATGAATATGATTAGTGCATCGAAAAGATATATAATAGTGCATCGATTTGTGTAAAATTAGGGCATCGATTTGTGTAAAATTAGGGCATTGATAATACACTGCATCTGTTAGGCGCCATTCCTCGTCAATTGGTGCATCGAAAAGTAGATATTAGGGCATCTATGAATATGATTAGTGTATTGAAAATCGAAAAGATATATAATAGAAAGGAGGCTTTTGAGCTAAGTGAATCCAAGACAGGATTCACATACATGGCAACTGAGTACCGTGTTGATGATTTCCTTTATGTTGGTCCTCATCACTGTTCATTCTCTTATTTTTAGAGGAGAGGTAACTGCATGCAACTGAGCAAATGCTTCACTGTCGAGACTGATGATTATCAGAAATGCAAACCGTCTAGTTTAGGAGGAAACAGAAAAGACGGAATATGCACTTGGATTGCAGAAAATGCAGAAGCAGATGCACTAATTAATGTGAACGATAATGATGACTTTGCTCAATTCCATCCTGTATCTGCCAGAGCAAAGAGGTTAGGTAATGATAACTACATTCACTGGTGATTTATACTGATGGGCGGGTTGGGTAACAAGTCAAAATGGGTGTTTTTAGTGCGGATTGAAACGGGCTGGGTTGACCCGTGAACTTTTTTTGTCAATATTTCATAAACGCTTAATTAAAATTTCAGAAACTGCTGTCACGTTAATGATCTAATTCTGTAAATAAAAATTATTAGAAGACTATTTTTTAAAATTTGGCCTATTTTCTTTTTATCTAATATTTTATTTGAATTTTAAATTTATAAAAAATGAACCCAAATCAACCCATTCACAAGGGTGAAATTGCTTGTAACTAGTCTTTCGACAACTTAATGTTCGTTGAATTCCATCCCGTTGTATAGGTAATCCACTTTTCATTAAATTTTCTGACAAACGCTTTTCATGCTTAATCATTTCGTGGCAGGCGGCAAAGACAAAGCCAGACACAAGTTTTCTTTTAGGAGACAGTCACATACTGACCACTTTAGATATATTAGTCATGTGTTTGAAAGTGACACATCAGTTAAGGTTGGTTCATCATGTGATTCAAGTATGTAAATGAATCTAGTTTTGTAAGAAAAATTTAGTGAAACCAAATTCCTGAAGTTTTCCAGGGAAAAGATGTGGATGATATGAAAAATCATGTGATGCCTGCTGATATCCCAGTTTCGCATACTCATACCACGACGTCAATGGCAAAGCTCCTTGTACGTGTTCAAGATGAACCTGATCTACCTGAAGGAAGTATTACAGAGGTAGTTCTTATAGAGCTGCAGCGCATATAATTTCTATGTTCTTTTGTTTTTATATACTGTATTAAGGTGGCAAATGATTTAATTAGAGTTATGACATAATATTTAATTTGCTCCAGTACAATGAAACAAAAGGCACCTCCAGACAACTTGCTGTCCAGAGAAGTATACTGTCACAAGATCATAGTGACATAGATGATGATCTCGACTGTTTGCGCAGTGATTCATCAGAAGATGAGGTATGTTGTTTAATCGGTGCTTCACCATTCTTTTTCTTGTAACAGTGGTTTACCATCCATCGTATACTTAACTGTTTAACTTTGACTGCAGTACAACCATCAAGCTCTAGAACTTGCCATGCATTAAAAACACACTTTGGGACCTGTTAATCTTTTAGGCGCCATTCCTCGTCAATTGGTGCATCGAAAAGTAGATATTAGGGCATCTATGAATATGATTAATGCATCGAAAAAGATATATAATAGTGCATCGATTTGTGTAAAATTAGGGCATCGATTATACACTAAATCTTTTACGCCCCCTTCCTCGTCAATTGGTGCATCGAGAAGTAGATACTAGGGCATCTATGAATATGATTAGTGCATCAAAAAGATATATAATAGTGCATCGATTTGTGTAAAATAGAATACACCACATAATACGCACTGCCTTTGTCTCCCGGTGGTATCGAAAGCGCCTTAATCCTATAAAATTCCCAGATGTTCTACAATAACAGTATCATTTGTGAACGCATGTTTCTCGTATCTGGAACGGCTATTGAACAGTCCCTTTGACCGTATAAGCTGATAAATGCGTGTTATGTAATAAGTTATCCAAAACAATATGGCATTTCCCTTTTAATTTCTTTCATTTTGAATAAACTAAAGTATTAGTATTAACTTATTGTAGGGCCTCCAACAGCGTATGTTCACTTAGGGGAATTGTAATCGGATATGCCGTAGTTGCGAAGCTGTCCTTCGGTATGCTGCGCGTCTGACAAATAGCGGTGCCAGTTCTCCGGAATAGCATTTGTATTCCTACAGGTACCATTTCCCTTCCTCATTTTCACGGTTAATTTTATCTCTTTATGAGTTTCAGGACAATAGTCGTGTCTTATTTTATGTCGGTTAAAATTCCAATTGCATATTTCCGCAGTCTGTTTGGTTAAGAAATCAATACATCAACTAAATGATCTGTATTGCTGTGTTAATGCATACATTGAATTAAAACATGGAACTGCACTCATCACTTCTGGGGATGTAGTGTGATTCTTGGTTGAAATTTGAATTCAGGAAGTGAAAGATGAAGTCCCAAATAGGGGTGTTTAACTATATTTGATAAGAATCCGTACAACTACTTTGCGACATGTGTATCTGATTTTGGCTTTTGCTTCATTTATATTTCTACTCATTTTTCACAGTTTTTCATGTTGCTTTATGTATAGTTCTGGACAACACAACATGAGTCTGGTGTGATACAAAATCAGTTGTCGCTACCCCACGGGCAGGTAGATATAGTGCTGATGCCGCGGGGGGAGACGTTATTGTTGAATTGGCAAGACGTTGCAGGCATGCTGCCACTGCTTTTGGTGACTTAATATTTATCTGTGGTGGATTACGTAGAGGTAATACTAGACCCTACACTTAGTTCTGAAAACATTCTGCATTTGGGTGTAATGACAGTGTCTGATAGAAGTCGCCTCAGGTAAGTGCATTAAGAGTTGCTTATTCACACTCTGTCAAAAGGTTTCTTATATTACATACATTATGCCGTTAGATGGTAATGGTGGGTAAATATTAGGACTTTGAAATGTCACACAGTACTTACTTTGGTCCAACTTTATCAAATAAGCGGTTTTTTTTAAGTCTGTTAGCATGGTTGGGGGTATTCTTTAGGTTCCTGGCATGTGTCGGTGGGTGATATATTATTACTTGGGTTCGATGGTTTTGGTTGTGTCGTGGTTGTTGCACTCAGGTACGAATGGAAATAAGTGGAATGCTAAACGTACATCTGATCTTATCATGATTTCAGGAGTTTTTTTGTAAAGAAGCGGAAGAGTCGCGGTCACGAGGCGGTGTTTATCATTCCGCTTAATGTATTGAATATTTCAGCACATTGACGCTAGCCAATTCAGGTACTGTTAAACGTGATGGCCTTGCTACAGGAAGGACTAATGTATGTGACCATAGAAATGTCCGTAACAAGCTAATCAAGTTTGAGTTGCTCTAGACAGACGCTACTCTTTTGGCTACCGTGTTTTTTGTTGTGAATGCAATGTTTGGAGTGAACTTTAGAGATGACGTTTTTGACGATTCAAACAGATTCAATTGGGTCGTTTAGTGCAACATTATGTATTGTCTTGTATATCTGTTTCTTGATTTATTTAAAACTTTGTAATATGTACTCATGCTTCAGATATGTTAAACATTCTGTAATTGGTTTACATGCAAAAATATTTATTAAATGAATTGCTTGAATGCTATATATTATACGAAAGAAGTTATTAAAAAACAAAGAAATAAGTGACTAAAAAAATACAAGAAGAAACCATGTTTACCCCCTGAAAAATAAATAAATTATCAAAAAAGCCCCTGGACTTGGGAGGAAAAAAAAGAAGGGGAAGGGGGGACACTTGGCATCATCTAGTGGCTTCCCTCACTTTTCTCTTGAGATCATCTTTTTAAATGATCCCATCTATATATATATATATATATATATATATATATATATATATATATATATATATATATTTTACTTGTTTTCTTGTACATTTTTTAGACTAAGATACATAGTTGGTCCCTAAACTTGTCAATATGCTTCGCGTTGGGATAAACCTGGGCATTATCATAGTCAAGGGTCCCTATTTCAAGTTTCTTACTCGTTACAGATTCTTTGACAAAGTCAATGTCTGATTTTTGTTTTGTAGTCGAGGGTATTTTAGTCCATACACTACTTTGATAACACATTTATATTCTAGCCCTTCATCTTTCATCCTCGTCATCATCTCCCCAAATCATTCATCTCCCCAACATCATCCTGGTCATCATCTCCCAAATCATCATCTCCCCAGTACCTATTGCACACGAAACTAACCTTTTTGTTTATAAACTATTATACCATCTCTTCCAGTTGTCAAACAATTCAAAACTTTTGATTATGAGTTTTGCAAAACCAAAAACCTATACATGTTAATATGTTATGAGGTGTCATCGCTAATAAGTTGGTTTGTAGAATATGGCAACATAGGATACACACAACAACGTATACTTCTACTAATACACAACTGATATAAACATCACAAAACTTCAATAGCAGCAGCAACTCTACTACAAGCATACTAAAAAAGGATACACCAATCTAGAAATACAACATATGTTGTTGTAGAGATCCAACACTAAATGTCAAAATATGTTTACACTATACATATGCACAGAAAACAATGCTTTATTGCTTTATTTTCATTAACAAGAAACATTGAAAAAAAAACAAAATTAAACCACCGGTTTCTATTTTGTTTCACCTGCACTGAGGTTGACTAATTCCCAATTAGCAATGACTCCATCCCATGACGAGCTGCCGAGCATAGGGTTAAAAGGATGCCAATTGCAATCTCTTACAATCTGTCTATGCTAATTTAGCCTTGCAACCCGAGCTCCTGTCACCTGATAAGATTTATAAAATATATTAATGAAAATTTTAACCAAATTTTTTTTCATGAAAGTTGAAACATAGGCTAAAATTTACCAAATCAAAGATATAAATGTTGGCATCAGCTGATACAGTATATATGTACTTCTGCCCAGTGCTGCAACAGTCGATCAAAGGATAAGTTTGCAAAAATTAATATATAATAGAGAACTTTGACTTTAATCACGAGATATACCTATACGATGGGGAGAAGTAACATCTAATGAGTGTGCGCAAGACTCTATGACCTCTATATGTAGATACTGATTGATCGTTTGGATGTCTTCTGTTTCTTAAATGTGACGGATATTCCATCCATCTATAATCCCAGTCAGCATATCTGTCTACTGTATTACTGCATCAAATGAATTATAAAGTTACAACTTTATACTAATTATACATTTTATGCTACTAAAAATGCTAGTTTAATATTAAAAAGGGTGCATACCCGCGAGCATTTGAGGACATTTTCCTGATATCCCACAGTTTGATCGTCTGATCTTTTCCATTTGATATCAAGTATTTACCGTCACCATGACTATCAATGAATGTAATGCCTTCAAGATGTCTAGTGAGGACCCCAGACTCTTTCCCTCTCGTACTAAGTCATCGTCTATCCCATACCTAAAGTAAATAACTAGTTAAATATATATGCTACTAATATATAAAAACAACATCGTAAAGTTTACCTTACAAAGGTGATCATTACTCACAGAATATAACACGTGACCAGCTTCATCGGCAAAACAAGCAGTATTAACATCAGCCTGTAATGTAAAACTTTAACCAAGGTTAGTAAATTCAGTTTGGACACCCTTAACCATACTCTAAATCAATTACACATAATTTAAATAAATAGACAGAAACGGTTTGCGTTATTACGTACACTGTGAGCCGGATGATGTTAGGGAGATGATGATTTGGGGAGATGATGACCAGGATGATGTTGGGGAGATGATGATTTGGGGAGATGAATGATTTGGGGAGACGATGACGAGGATGAAAGATGAAGGGCTAAAATATAAATGTGTTATCAAAGTATAAATGTGTATGGACTAAAATACCCTCGACTACAAAACATAAATCAGACATTGACTTTGTCAAGGGACTAGTTTGGCATATAAAGGCCATGTTTTGGACCTATGGCGATGATAATGCCCAGGTTTGTCCCAACGCGAAGCATATTGACAAGTTTAGGGACCAACAATGTATTTTAGTCTTTTTTTTAATAAGTGAAAATGGATTTTTTTGGGAGTACCCTTGAAAAAAATAAAAGGCATGGTATGTGAAAGGTTGTTTTTAATGGTTGTACGTTTTTTTTATAATGCTTGTTCATGGAGAAGCCAAACTCATAATTAGTTACTACTATTGCATTTGGTGGCTCTATGGTGGCTATCAAATGAAATTGCCTTATAAGTCATGTACAATTAGAGTTTAGCAATCATAACCAAAGTAAAGGTTTCACTTTAAACACACACAGTCAAAATTAACTATTTTAAGGGGGAAAAAATGTCTACACCAATGCCTTTCTGCAAGGAGCTGGCAGCTGCTGTTGGTTCAAGTTTGGTTAGGGACATGATGGTTGTCCGATTTCAGAGGGAGGTTGCTGTGACTATGTTGGATGAAGGAGAACTGATGAAAAAATCCCAAGATATAAGGTCTCGTGTGGCTGAGAGGGATTGTGTCATTGGAGAGTTTGAGCTTATGTTTCCTTTTGATTCTTGTGTGCAGAGCATTTCACAATTGACCAATTTGCAAACTGAAGATTTGACAGAAGCTTCGATGATTTTGGTGAATGTCATGAAGAAGCAGAAGCGAGCAGGAGAGCTTCTGTCATTCATTGAGATGCTGAAGTCTATGGTGTACTGATCTGGTTTCTTTTGGTGTTTGTGAAATATATTTTGGGTTTAAGGTGTACTGTAAATGGGTATGGTTGTGGGGATATGTTGATTAAGACTTAGTAATGTTTATGTTTATGGATCTTTTAATATATGGTCTTTTTTTATTTATGTGCTAGTAGTCTATGAATTTAAGATTTATGGTGTCTAATTAATTTTGTTGGAACATACCTTTGTTTTGATATATGTTGTAGTCTGCTGGCTTGGTACGCTGGTGTTGTAGACATGTAGTGTTTAACTGATCTTGGCAGCCGTTGGCTTGTTCCATTAGTGGTTGAGTCTAGTGCCAAGTCAATGCGCGACCTGTTACAATAACTTTACTGTTACTGTATAAGAACTAAAATTAAATCCTAAAGATTTCATCAATATCATAATTAACTAAAATTAAATCCCAAAGCTTTCATCAATATCATAATTGAAGTTTAAGTTTAAATGTAAAGGGTGATTCAAATGGAAACTTCGAAGTTAAATGTGACAACAAAGAATGTGATAATCAGTCTTAGAAAATCAGTTGGTTAAATATGGTAAATGTAATTGTTTGTTGTTTTAGATTCATGATCGAGTATACATGGCAAAAACGAAACTGTTTTTCACATTGGCTATTCTATGCTGGTAAACCATAAAAGATAGATAAAAGTTTTTTTGAGTAATCTTTGTATTTGGCAAGAAGTTTAGTATACAGTTCAATATAAAAGATAGATAAAACTTATACCATTTTAAAGAGGATCTGTTGAATATTTTTTCCATTGTGTCCAACCAACAAAGTAGAAAAAGGGTCTAACCAGACATGTGTGACTGGTTGAGTGCCTGCAACAGTAATAAGAATCCAAAAATTAATATATGTACAGCTATATGGAAATAGAGTGCAGTGTTTGTAGTGAACTAAAAGGACGTATGCAAATAGTAAACAATTTGGTATTTATTCTTGAATGATAAGGTCGGATATTGTATAAGTGAAATGCATAGAATGACAGTAGCACATGTGACCAAATTGTTTTAATCTATGGAGTAGAAGTGCATGTAAAAAAATAGTATTTGGTTTAATGTGTGCCTTCAAAATAGTTTAGTTACATGGCATCTGTTATCACTAAGTGGCCTTTCAAGCCATAATTTCATGGATGAGTTGGATCAAACTGGCTGTCGCACTTACGTGTTTTGTTTAAAGTTTAAAAGTGGTATGTATCTGTAATTGATGCGTTACATTGTGATATAAGGTGTAGTTGCAAAACAATGTATTCAACAAAACATATAGTAAAAGAGGTTTATGAATTATTTGTGTCAGATATGTTCAAAGCGAATCAAGATGAAATCTGCAGAAACAGTAGTGATTCTGTGTATTTTTTTTATTCAAATGGTACTCAGTGTGTAATTATGTGTACATGTGCCTACTGCATTTTTCACTATGAAAAAGATACTTATGTGTAATTCTTTATAGCCTTACTTTTGCTATTTAAGAGAGTCTAAATGGACATCTTATTTTCATAACTTATATCATAACTTGTAATAAAGAAGTAACAAAACACAATGTCTAGGCGGCCTAAGTGTGATCAGCTTAGAGCAGAAGCTAATTTAAATAACTGGTCTGAGATGCTAGTGTTGTATTGTCGTCAAGCTGCGGGTCAGGATATTCAAATGTCACAACAAATGAATGTGTTATGCGCTAGCTTGGCCAGTGTTACTCATGAGAGGCTTACTTTTATTCAAGAGTTGGAAACAATTGGGAACATTTATGCCCAGAAAACTGCAGAATATCTAAGGGAAGTTCAGGGAAAAGATGAACAAAAGGTCATGCAAATGCGCATTTTGGCAGCTGAATTGGAGCTAAATTTTCGTAATCATGATGTGTTCATTCAGAAACTTAAGGGCCTAATGGATTGGTAAGTGTGTGTGCAAAACTATGGGAAGTTGATGTTGATAATGATGTCTTCTTTATGTTGGTCTCTGTATCTGCAGTTATGTAGTTGTCCTGAATTTTATTGTGAATGTTGTTGTAATATTTGGCTCTAGCCTTTGGTAGGTGGTTGTAAGATATTTTATCAAATAAAAGCCAACGTTTGTGTTAAGTAATTTTACGGTGTTCACCTTTTACTATGTTTGCATTCCATGATTCATTCTGAAATAACCTTCTGCTTTACTGCTTCAGGAGTAATCTGGTGAAATGGCTCTCTTTATGGACTTTGCTTTCCTGTTACTGCAAGTAAAGCAGATGATTAAAATTTCCATATATGAATGTAACTTTTCAAAGTAACAAATACTATTTATTCGTATGGGATAATAGCCATTAATAACAGTTTTATGTGCAAAAACTAAAGATACCTATTTATCACCTTTGACAGAAGTATATCCGCAACATAAGCAATTGTCATATAAAATTAAAGATGACAATATTGTTGGCCTATTAAATGTTATTTTATGAGACATAGATCTGTATGCCACATAAGATTTATGTCTCATAAAATAGCATTTAATAGCTCAAGAATATTGCGTCTTTTTTTTCTTTTTTTCTTTTTTTTAATGCCGCGGGTCTCTTGGTATCAGAGATATTTCTTCGAAATAAACTGACATTAGACAGCATTGTTGGAAAGGTAACCTACATCGCCAAAATAATGGATAATTGTATTAGGTATATGCCCTGTAGTAGGTGTGATCATTCAGTAAACATCAAAAGAATCGTGCGATAAATGGTTCTAAGGTAGAATTTTTTCTGTAATGTGATACAATTTAATTGGTAAATTAGAGTACCAGCAGAAAACTAAAGCGTTTGCTTTATAAGACAAAAAAAATGACGATATTCCTGGGCTGTTAAATGCTATTCTGTGACACATAGATCGTTGTGTTCATTAGATTTATGTCTCTCAAAGTAGCATCTAATAGCTCAGGAATATCCCCTTTTTTATCGAAGGGGTGAAGATCTGTGTTATGCCTTCTGCCAAAGTGGAAAGTTCAAAACACAATATTAAAAAAGGAATGTTAATGTGATTATTTGAACGTACAGTAGCACAGAGTAAATAAGGCAGTCACCTTGTTCCAATGAGACCGTGCACCTATAATTTTCATGTCAACTGCTGCTGATTCCAGCCGTTTGCATATACATACCTATAATAATAACAACTATGAAATTAGTATATGCCAATCTATCAGTCGCATCAGTAAAAACCCATTGTAGGTGTATTAAAATCTAAATTAAATCCTGGTTGTTATGAACCATTTAAGAAATGTTGGCTCAATTTCACCCATTATCTGGTAAATTTTCAAACAGAATCTTATTTCACAAGGATATGACCCTGACATGGCAGAAAACTAACCAAATGAGGAAGGTCTGCCATGCCAATATATAGGTATCTGGCTGCAAACTTACTAAATTGGTAAGATCTGCCTAGGCAATACACGGGTCTTATTTAACCCATTGTCGCCAATACACGCTCTAAAAGCCATTCTGAAACCGTAAAAGTAAATCTTCAGTTAAGAGAGAACGGATGCAACCGCCATGGCTGCAATTCTATGAGCTTGCCTTGCCAAAATACGGTAAATTTCATTTTTTAACCTAACCCGTTGAAACCCATCACATAATGAGATATGCAACCATATTCTGGATATGGCTGCCCCGCCAAGACACAGGCAACGTTTAGACCGCAGTAAAAGTTTGGACTTAACGTTTGGACCCACCAAGATACTGCGTGTTCGTACATGTACAGTCAGCGTTTGGAGTTAACAGTTGCTAACATGTTGCCACAGTTGGATTAAAATGTAGGAATTCACTTCACACAAACAATCTTAAGAATAAGGCAACATATTAATTATACCCTATCAGATTTGGACACAACACTATAACTCTTTACCATTTATCAATAGGGGTGCACAAAACAGTGATTTTCCCTTTTACCTATATCTCTTACTAAAGTTGACACATTCATAAGTAAATGGTTATAAATTTGCACTCCTGATGCAGGTTTTACTAACCAGGTCTTAATATTTATAGTGTCTCGCTATACTTATGGTCTACCCTAATGCACTAACGGGCAGTGTACCCGGTCGTGTGTATTGTAGTAAATGGTAAAGCCGAGGTCGTCCCAAGAGCTATGTGTGTTGGATTATTACTAAGTCTAATTATCACAGAATAATGATGGTTTCGATAGGGAATTAATTAATTAAACTACTAATGCAGAATAAAAGCAGATAAATAGGTAAAGGGAAATCAATAGAGGAATACTGGTGTTAACCTAGTCAATCCTCCTAGCTAGTTATGTCTACGTCTACCTACTTCCAATTACTTCAGGTGGGGTCAAATTCGAGAGGACAGCATTTGGTCAATTCGCCCTAACCTATCAGCAAAGATGCCACCACAGGAGAAATCAGGTGCACCGTCATAAGTCCTGTTGTTCCTGGTCCCCTAAGCCAAGTCATTAAGTACCGCTACATGCTAGATTCTAAATAGTGAGTGCCCGGCCGTTAGGAACTTAGACACTACACCCCCCAATTCTTAAGTTCATCCAAACGATAGGTGATCAGTTGGTCAAATCGCACAAGTAGAAAGGGTCGTCAGTTGATCATATCTTACCCTTCCCGTCTCAGTCCGCTCACCTAGGGTCAGTTGGTCATATCTCCTAGGCAATTGTCCTCTACCGCCATTCAAAACTACCGAATCAATGGTGACTACCAAAGAACTATGCATGCATACACTTAGAAATAATTGTACGGAAGTAAAGGTAAACGCAAGCAAAACAATTAAGGAATCATAACTAGGCTAGCACCAAAGGGTGCTTAGCCGCTCATATTAATCATGCAAATCAATTCGATATTCAAAGGTACGAAATACATGAATTCAAAGTAAAAGAAATATAAAACGCTAAATCTTATAGTAATGGAGTGACTTCTCCCTTGGAAACAGCTCCGTATGCTCCCCTATACCTGCCTTGAGCTTTTTCCCACGTTCTCAGAGAGTTTTGTGTGGAATGGGATGATCAGAAATGCTGGAATTCGTGGGGTATTTATAGGCCAGGTCTGGGTTACGGCCTAACCAATATAGGAGTTACGCCGTAACCTTCTATTCCGTCGTAAATGCACTAGATCTGCTAGTTACGGCGTAACCTAATAAGTGGTTACGCCGTAGTCTTCAATAAACATGGTTACGTCGTAAGTGATGCAGTAGTTACGGCGTAAGTATCAGCGGCGTGGATCCTCATTTGACCTAATGTAGTTACGTCGTAACCTTTGGGAAGAGTTATGCCGTAGCCTCTTGATAAGTTGGTATTCTGAGTCACGCAATAGTTACGGCGTAATGTGAGAGAGGAGTTACGCCGTAACTTCTTCAAAATAGGCATACTGTGATAAATCTTAAGTAATGTTTCCATTTCCACGTCTCTTTAGCTCTAATGCTCGTAATTTACCTGAAAGTGGAAAACAATGGAAAACAAGCGTAAATCCATATAAATGATATAAATAACGAGCATTATCGGGGGAAATTGACACTTAATATTCAGGACTATTTGATGTTATCAAATATCCCCCCACTTGAACTCTACTTGCCCTCAAGTAGACCTTATTAGATATATTCCTAAAAAGATATCTCCCAAAACCTGGAAAATATGAGTTTACAAATCCCTTATGCTAGAATAAAACAAAGCCGAACACCTCACAAAAGGGGAACAAACACTCAAATCTCTCAACTATTCTAAGTTTCAATTTCGGGGTGATCACTCAATCGCACAGTCATAGCATGTATTCTATCATAAGCTTGGCGGTTACACAAATCTCCACCACTAGAGTTAAGGGCTAATGACGCGTGCCAAACAGTCAAGCTAAATCACTCAAACCTGCCACTTGTGAATGGCAGACCGTAATCAGCTTAAAACTGCTCAAGCACGAATGCAATGAAGATCAGAGGAATATAGGGGATTCCCGGGTCGTTAAGTCCCACGGAGGATGAATTGGTGTTTAAACAACTTCAGATGATAGAATGATCACTAATGATAGTGATCAGAAAGGATTTTGATAAATAATTACCTAAAGAAAAGATCTACAAATTACAGCGACTTAAATGCAAATTAAAAGAAATTAAAAAGTTAATATATTAAATAAACGCTATCACTATTTTTAAAATCGATGTTTTCTTCTAATTTTATAAAACAAAATAACTTAAATAATCTATTTTAATCAAAACGTAAACTTAAATTACTTAAAAACGTTATTTAAAACGGAAACGAGCGTTATTTACGAAAATGGCGCTGGAGCGCAAGATAAAACGTAAATTTTATGAAATAAAAGGCCTATGAATGTAAAATCAATTTTCTTACTTACTATATGATAAAAGAAAATTTTACAAAAAAGAATTATATTTTTTAGATTATTATTTTATTTATTATGATTTAAATACTATAAAACACTAATTAATTGATTAAAAATATTAAAACTAATTAGAAAAATCTGCAAAAATCATAGAAACTACTTTACACTATGGGGAATCTAAGAAAAATAAAAAGGGGCCAACAACTTATTGGAATAAGCTGGTAAAAAGCTAAATGGACAATAAGCTCTTAAGTATTAAAAACGGTATAAAAGGAACTAACATGCAAAGTATAACGCAAAAGACCCAAGGGCATGTTGGTAGTGGAGTGGTGTGTTGGAGCGTGGCTGAGCTGGGCTGGAGGTCCCTAGTTCGAGTCCCACTCTTTCCTTTTTGCTTCTTTTATTTTTTCCTAACTTAACACTACATATCCTTTAAGGCCAAAGCTAAGTTAAAAGATTACACAAAGTGCTCAGTAGAGCAGTTGGTATGGTGTGGGGTTGCTGTGTGCGTGTGTTCTGATTGCACAGACCCAGGTTCAATTCCTGGTTCTGTCACTTTTTGCACTTATTTATTATTAGTTTTTTTTGATTTTTTTTTTTTTTTTAAACTGAAAATATACAATAAAATAAGCATTTTTTATAACTACAATTTTTTATGAAAATGACTAGAAGGCACTTAACTAGCTTAAGATTTTTCAACAGTGGACTAATAAGAAAAATGAATATGCACAAGTTGTTTTAAAAAAGGGGTCAAAAGAAGCTGATGAATAAGCACTGAATAAGCTAATTATAAGTGAACTACTATTTTTCTAATTTTGTTAAGCAGCTAAAATTCAATATCCCAAAAAGATTTAAGCTAAATATTAGTAATAAACACACACTAAAATTCTAAAGTTTATTCAAAAACCGACTAATAAAAATTTGACTTTTAAAAGAAATGAACTAATTTGACTTTAATGAACTAGGGATTGATTTTAATGATTGAATATATTATAATAAGCTAAAGTAAGACTTGTTTAATCAATTTTATCAACTTGTACACATGAAAACAAGATTATGGATCATGAAATTCATAACAGTGGACAAGTAGATTAAAGTTAGAAGCTATTTTGACTTTTACTCAAATAAGACTTGGTTTTTATGACTTAAATGAGCTATATTATCCTATTGTAACATGTATCAACCAATAACAAAGACATTAACAACCTTAAACACAGTTTAATAAGCAAATCCAAACGCCCCTTTATAAGGCAGTTTTGAAGCTTTTTAAAGCTAAACACTGATTTAAGCAAATATACTGATTCATACACACATTTAATGTTATAAAGGACTGATTTAAGCTCATAAATACTGATAATAACAACTAATACCTACTAATCATTATTATGCAATATTACTTAGTGAAATATTGAAAACTCAACAACTGAGAAAACTAAAGAACAAGTAACTTATTTTAAGTAATATATTGACTTATCAATACCAAAGAAGCATTAAATCACATAAATAAGCAGTATATAAGCTTTTAAACAGTAGTTGGCTAAAATGAAGGAATAAGCTTACAAATTTGAATTCAAACATAAACAAAGAACCAAGGGCTGAGAATCACTCCTATAGCTTCCCAAGAAGCTCTAAACCAATAAGCAATCCATAGTCAACATGCTTCAGCTTTCTTGCACCTTCCCCACTGAATTTTGATTTTCAAGCTATTTTTGAATATTTTTGTGAATTTTTCTTTTTGAAACTAAACTGAGTTGTAAGATTCCTAATAGCTTACAGAAGCTTTATAAGAGCTTTTAAGAGCTTACTGAGTTCAAAATAACAACCACAAACAACTTAAGCTAAATTTGAGATTTTGGCTCAAAAATTGCATAAACTGGATACGTAAATAAAACTTGAAATTGAAACTGAAAATATGTTTTTATTACACTGAAATAAGATTACAAAACACTTGAAAACTTAAACATAAACTGGAAAACTTAAATTTATTAAAAACAACATACGAAAATTAAATTACACTACTTGGTAATCCACACTGCATCTTCTGCTTTTTATTGATATCAAAAAGCATCCTTGTTGACTTCTGAGCATTTCCCACCATATCTCAGCCTTTGGATCATTCCAGCTAATCAATAGTGACAAATGTCATTTTTTGCGGGAAAGCTTTTTGAGTGGGTTTAATCAATTAATGCGTTTTTGGTGGATGTGATAGGTGTTAGGGAGTTGGTAAGGAGCTGTAAAGGTGGGAGACATGTGGTGGTGAAAGGTGGCAGCACAGGTGGAGGGATAGCTGGTAACAGGTGTTGGATTTGGAAGGGATGAACAGTGCTGGCGGGTGGTTTTATTTTAAATTTCGGGTTTGGGTTTGGACTGGGCCAGCAGCTGGGTTTGTTGGGTTTGGATTAATATATAAGGTCCATTTGGTATTTTAAGCTTGTAAAGCCCAAGGACTATTTCTGCCATTTGATGAAAGTTGAGGGGCTAATCATGTGAACTTTCCAAACTTCCTTTGAAGGACCAAACCTGCCATTTATATAAACACAAGGACCAATATTGTTTAATTAAAACATTTTAAAGCTTAAAAATGACCATTTGTGTAAATTTTGGATTCTTGGGGGACTAAAGTATAAATTCCCAAAAGTTCATTATAAGGACCAATTTTGTCAATTATAAATAGTACAAGGTCTAATTTTGATAAATTTCATTTTTTTTTAAATTAACCAAGGACTATATTTGACATTTTCCAAACTTGAGGGACTAAAGTTGTCAATTTGTGATTTTTAAACTTTAAAGGGTTTATTTTGACAACTTTTGAATCTCATGGACCTTAAATGATATTTTACAAGTTTTTGAATTACCAGGGACTAATTTTTGACAACTTTTGTAACTTGGGGGACTAAAACTGCCAATTATGCAAACTTGATACGTTTTTCACCAGATTTTGATGTTTTTGCATTTAAAACATATAAAACACTTGTTTGTGATATTTTTATCATTTTGATGTGTTTCTGAGTGTTTTCAGATGTTTTTGGCATTCTAAACAGTATAAAAATGATGAGTATTTAGACACTCATCAGCTAAACAATTCTCAAAGGCAATATGGGTAGACACGACAAAGGTTAAGGGGTGACTCGTCATTACTAACATGTCACGGCGAAGTGGACAAAATCAATGATACATGACCAAATCCATGGCCAAGACACCAAAGATTGCTCGCTGCGTCACCTAGACATGCTTCATGACTAAAGGGTAGGATAAGACATGGGATATATAACTGGTGTAAAATGAAAAACAAACAGGTAGTCTAAATCTATAACCAAGTCATCACCACTTACCGTCCGCCCAAAGTTCAAGTTTAGAAGTCTAGAAACCGGATCATGAAATTCAAGGTAGATGTGTCATTAGAGGACGTCGTGATGGGCACACCACCTTTTCTTCTTCAGTTGGCAGAACTACCAACTCCAATCTTCAAATGTGACCGAGGTGGCCTCCTCGATACTAATAAATAAAGCTCATACTATAGTGCTTATAACATCGCACTTTACAATATCATAACTCAATCATTTTTTTATTTTTTTTATATTTTTTATATTTTTTTTTTGATTTTTTTTTTTGAATCATAACATAATAACATAACATCCCCCCACTTGAGATGAACAATGGGAATTCCGGGGGTCTTCAATGATCTTCATAAATGTTGTCAATGAAAGCGTGATTTCCAAACCTTTCCACTCGAACCTTGAACTTAGGCAAATGATGAGTTCCCAATCACAAATAAAGACTACAGGGTAGGCTAAGGTGTATAGGTGTAACGAAACAATATATTGGGTTGACAAAATGAAAAGAATGGCTCAGAAGGGTGTATCTAGGGGTATCTTGCACTAAAGGTGAGTGCAACAAAAGGGTTTCACATGGGGGTCGAAAAGTTGAGGTGACTAATCGATAGACTCACAATGGTAGGCTGTTTGGGTGATAATCCTATAATATTGCCTTCTAAAACTGAAAAGTCCAAATACATCGAGCTAACTCAACATACCTCGTCTATGGTCTCGAAATGATGCAAAGGCCAAGTTCTAAAGTTTACAAGCTACCGGCACACTCATAATTTGGTGGATTTGGGGTAAAATATTGGAAACGGATAAGGCTAATCTCACCATGTAATGTTAAGGGTTATATGTGCTCAGCTAAGGTCTAATATAGTTGGGTTCGGAAAAACATGTCAAAATTTTAAAAATAGATAATTTTTCAAAATAAACTAGAAAAATGAGGGCGAAATAAAGTTCAAGAGATAATTCTACTCCCGTCCCCCACTTGAATTGTACAAAGTTCCTTTTGTACTAGGCATTAAAATACAGGTGAAGAGAAAGGTAGAATTAGATCGAGAACTTCCCTGAAATTTACTCCAAAAAGAAGAAGGCCCACGAAAAAGAACCGTGCCTTCGTTTAAGCGTCATGAACAAACTTCAATCCCTGAAATCACAATACCGACAAGCATAATTCTAAAAATAAAAAATAAAAATGAAAAACAACCTAACTCACTTTCGTAGGAATCACGGTTGCATTTAGCGTATGCAACAAGCCTTTTAAACCACTTGGTGTCCCAAGTGGACGAGTGAAGTCTCGTGAGGGTTTACAGGGAACACACCCACAAAGTTCATTTAAAAATTAATACAAGGTTACTGTGTTTTAAAATGAAAGAATCAAAGCAGAGGAAAGTTACGTCGTAACTCCTATGAGGGAATTACGCCGTAACTGGCAAAACCTGGTATGAGCGGTAAAAGTGAGTAGTTACGGCGTAACCACTGAGATGGAATTACGCCGTAATTGGTAATGCGTCAAGAGTTTTGCTGCTAAAACGTTGGTTACGGCATAATCACCAAGATTAGTTACGCCGTAACTCTGTTCAGATCAGCAACTGCAGCAGCAAATAGTTCCTCGTTTCCTGCAAAAATGTTTAGAAAACACAAAACCCAACAGAAAGGAAATAAAAACAAAAGAAAAGCATAATTCGGGTTGTCTCCCGAAAGAGCACTTTTCTTTTTTAACGAGTCTTTAAGTTAGAATCAGAGCCGCGGAGCTCCTATGGGGGCCTTTGAGCTTGCCCCACTCCCTCAATATCTTTCATCAAATTATGCCTCATCCATGCAACATTCGAAGCAGTTCGGAGGTATTCATTGGTTTTGACTGTCCGGACTTTACAAAATTTCTCATCCGGTCCCAGGTGGTAGCGAGTGAATCCATATTTTTCGACAATAATTGGAGGTGGTCTTTTGTAGGGAATCCCCAAGAGTTTGCACCTCCTTTGTTCGTAAGCTTCGTCTTCGGGATCAGTGAACTCCTCATTTCCTTGCATCTCAAGGTAATCTAGGATCCCCTCAATATCATCGTCATCAGAAGTTGTGTCTTTGAACCATTCTTCATCGAGCAGATTCTCCACTAGAACGCGCTTGCATTATTCTTTATCATCACTAACCAAATATTTGTCTTTTTCAATTGTTATCTCACTCGTGTTGTTGAGACTTTCGTTGTTTTAATTTTCTTGATCCATGTATTCCTTCCAAATCTTCTCTTTGGTTAATGTGTCTACATATCCATACTTAATCTTTACCCAACTATTGAATCCTAGGTTGTCCAGCCAAGGCAAACTCGTTCTTTCCTCATCATTGGTTGAGGACCAAAAGAATTCATCCTTTCCTATTCTTTCAGAGCTGCTTCCTCCGTTACACATATCATCATACGGGTTGCATGACGCCAAGAAAATTTCCCAGGGGATTTTACTCTTTCGCACCAGTGACTGCGTAATTTCTTGTTGTCAGTTTCACTTAAATGTTCATTCGTGCATCTTAGATCATTATTAGCCTCTTCCTTTTTCTGAATGTGCTATTCGTAATCAATTTTAACCTTCTTAAGAAGATTTGGATCGATCTTGGCATCCCCGAATTGAATTACGTACCAATCTTTAAATGATAAATCACCGAATCTTATACAATGTCTTTCACGCTCATGAGGGCATGTCCACTCTTCCTTTCTTTCATTGTCTCCCCCATTGCAATACTCGTGGAAGGGGCTGCATGTAGGCTATGCTCTTGTGGTCTCCTCGTCGATTATGATGACAGGGGCACACCAGTGAGTTATTAGTGGCTCTTCTTCATCTTCAAGGAGAGTTTTTCGAGTCTTTCATCATCAGTGTAAGCAGCCCATAAAAACTTGTTATTCTTGATTCTTTCTTTGTCGGACCCTCCATCACAAGTTTCATTTCTAGGATCACATGAAGCCCATAGGTCAAATGAGTCCCCCTTAGCTACTGGTATAGCTTTGCACCAATGATATCTTTTTTTAGATGGTGATAAAGGAAATAGGTTAATATCGTGGGACCATTCACTAGTTTTCTGAGTCTCCGATTCGCCTACATCAAGGAAGCTGTCTGCCCACGTATCCCAGTTACGCCGTAACTGAGTTTCTTGGTTACGGCGTAATTCGTTAGAGTGAATTTCCTCATTACTCTTTATAACCCCGTTATCGCTGTCAAACACATAGTTACGCCGTAACTCATTAGGAATTGTTAGGTCACTAGTTTTACAACACAAGCATCAAGAGAAGAGATAGAGAGGCGGATGAACAATAAACCAAACACACACACATGAAATAATAATACGGTTATGCGTAGAGTATGTGAAAGAAATAAATTGAGCAACCAACCCTCAAGTGAGGGTTAATACAAGGTATTTATAGGAAGGGGAGCTAGGGCAACACTCCTACTCCCTTCCTTTCCTTAATGGACATGGGCCTAAGCTTATGGGCCTTCTACATAATATTAAGCTAATAACAAACATAAAGGCCATAATTAAGCTAACTATTACATATGAATCACTAACACTTGATTTAGGTTTAGGAGTGATTCCAACAATCTCCCCCTAAGTGTTGGTGAAGAATGAATATGAAAGGTGAAGGAGTTGATGTAATAGTAGCTTTGACGTCTCCTGACATTCTTCTTTCTTGTGAGAAGAATTGCCTTGATTCGAACAATCTCCCCAGTGAAGAGAAATTGTCTTCTTTGAACAGTTCTGCTTTGACATCATAATTATCTTTGTTCTTTGTTCTTTGTGATGATAGTGATAGTATGTTGCAGTCTGCATCAAGTCTGCCTCAGGTCTGATTCGTTGCTCCAGTGTCTCCACGTCATTCTTCAACATGCTCACACGCTCTTTGACGTTGGATTTCAGTACTAATGAAGTTCTTTATGTCTTTAACATTGTAGATTCTTTGGTTTGACGAAGAATCATTCTGACTTTTGTGTTGCTTTTAGATAGAACTTCCATTAGTGATGATGTTGGCATGAGCATATGAAGAATCTGCACGATTATTCCGCTCCAGAGCTTCCATAAGGAGAAAAGATGAAAACGGTTAGTAATAAGCAGATACCGGCACTTACAAGTTTGAACTTCGAGAGTGTTAACAGCATAGTGTGAAAACACAACTCTAATTCTCACAAAGGCCGTTCCTGAACCGGAGTCCCACAAGTGAGATAACACGATGTACTGAAGTACATCTACGGTTCAGATGAGTCGCTGAGGTACACCGAAGCATCACCTCACGACTGTAGACCGTTTGAGACACACTAAGCGTAAACCACGGGGAGTTACCGGTGACCTGTCGTGTTAGATGTTGACCCTGGTAGGAGTTTCCATTTAATCACTGAGGATCACAATTGTGAACCTCTCATAAATGTTCTCGACAGATTGCTAAGATCTGTGAAGGACTCGATAACGTACCACTGATGTTCTTATTGTTGAACACCAAGTGATGAAATGTCAAGTGTACCTAAGAGATCTTTTGATGAATCTCGTGGCTCTAGACTCAATAGTGCGTTTTGGTTTTCCTGAGCGGAGACTAGGGAGAGGGTCTCCTTCTTCAATACCAGCGATCTCTAAGAGAAAGCTAATAATTTACGTAGGGTTCCCTGTGAGAATGAAACAAGCTTCTGTGGAGAGAAACTTGAGTGGCTAAGAAGGTTTAGTGCATGCGTCACTGGGTCCATGACGACTTTTATCTTCAATACCGGTGTCATCTAGTGACAACCAGTAGCATATGAATTGAACCCGGTGTCTGCCCTAAGTTGAATAATCTGGAGGGCTATTTCTTTTCACCCTTTTCTTTGCATTTCTTTTTAATTATTCAACTCCTTCTTTCTCCGATTCTCATTTTCTCCTTTTTACAATCATACCTAAGGACTTCTAATTCTAACTATAGGTAGTGTCCTTGGGTAGATCCCTCCGGCTCTGGCGGATCATAGGACGGTTATTCCTAACCTTAATCACCTTATAACTCCATTGCCATAAAACCATTTTCAAGAAAATCTCTCGTAGTGTTTGTGAATAAAAAAAATTTTGTACCACTGTGAGAGTTTTATCTTTTAGCAGAAATACTCCCCCTCCACACGTGCTTAAGTGTTAAGACAGAAATCTGCACGGTGAGAGAAAAGCGCGCACTTTTGAATTGATCGACTCAAGATAGACAATTCCTTGCGAGACACGATTACGTTGTATAGTTAAAGAGATACATTGTCAGCTTTTAGGTGACAACTGGCTCTAATAACTACCTTGAAGATGTGGACAACCCCGAAAGGCTGTCAAACCCGTCAAAGTTCATGTCTATCAAGAGCTTCTCGAATAGGTACAATTTACTTGGATAAGTCTTGGAAGACAAATCTTTTCAATGTAAGACTGTTTAGATTCCGTCAATTCTTGGGTTAAAGTCTTTTCACACGAGAATTCATGAGCAAAACACAACATATTTCTTATCACGTATTTTTCTCCCCCTCAAAAATGGCATATAAATGTTGTTTTTGAAGAAATGTTGAGAATAAATATGACCATTTTGAGTTTTGTGGGAAGATAACCACTGAGAACCATTTGTGAACAAAGATTTTAAGTCAAATACTCCCCCTCAACGAGTGATATAAACGGTTGAGGTTTTGAAAATCATAAGCGGGAGTACTTGTTCTTTTGAGCAAAACCTTGAAGAGTGAAAGGTTTGATAGGTTTTACTCAAAAGTAAGAAGCTTTCGCTCCTTTTATAAGGATTGTGGCACTGAGGCGTACCGCAGGGTCCTTTCTTGACAAGTACGGGTTGTACACTGTTATGTGTGCACAAGCCATTCACATATATAATCACACATCCAAATTATATGAAATAGAAGCAGTTCAAGGGGTACCAGGGAGTCCATCAATGTTTCCAGGAATGCGAACTGGGCGTTGATAGCCGGCGAGAGCAATCCTGGGACGACCGCCTACAAAGCTCTCCAGTGTTCTGAACTGATCCCTTCGATACAACCTTTCATCAATCATGGTGATGATCCTCTTCACATCCCGTCTTTCCTTAGAATTCCATCGCTTTTTAGACCCAATTCCTTCATGAATATCCTTCAACCTATAAGCTAATCCGTCCCTAACCTTCTTCAATGTGTGATCCCAAAACTTGTGAAGATCTCTACACGCCATCAAGCAGTTGCGTAGTGTTTCACTAAGGTAAACCACTCCGAATGGTTGGCTGATGAGTGTGTATTGTGAAAGATGGTTAATGTCGGGAAGATCTAGCTGAGGTGGAGTGAAGTTGACCGGGTCTGATATGATTCAACTGAAAGCTGGAGATCTTCTACACGTTCTCTGTTGACTATGCGTTTGATGAAGATAAGCAAGGACTTGATGAATTCACGTTGTACTTCAGTTGAAAATTGTCTCATGCGACCCTGTACTTTGGCCAGGTACATGTCTTCAATGTCGTTGATAGACAAATTCTCAAAGTCCGCTTCAGAGAATGCATAATCCCTTTCGTCTTGTCTTTTGACCACAATATTCTTGAGGAAAGTGTAGTCCCATTTAGACGAAAGATCAACATGTTTGATGGCAACGATACTCTTAGTACTGAACACTTCATGTTGAGACTTCTGAACCTGGCAGCTTCTGTAGTAGATTCTTCGGCGTTTCGGCCAATAGTGAATCCCATACAGTGCATCACGGTCATACTCTTCCACATTGTTGGAGAACATGTGGTTAGCTCTTTCCTCGATGGCTATGCGGTTAGAGTATATGGCTGCCGGGAATGGAAGTGTCAGTGATGTAGCGTATTTCCTTGAACCATCGCCACCGTGAAGAAGAAATTCCAAGTCTTTGTTGAAGAAATATCTGAATGGAATCCTAGGCTGATCTGGTTGGCCAATTGTTGGTAGAGGTTTGGACCAGTCGGTGTAATATGGAGGATTGTCCCGTTTGGTGAAGTCGATGTTTGCTTCTGGGTTGAGCCAATCCATATTGTTAGACATGGCTCGTGCTATATTATCAAGGTGATACTCGACTTCAATAGCACTTTCCGAGCTGTCTTTTAGCAAATGAAATGCTTCATTCTTGATTCGCTTCAACTCGGGTTTCGTCATCTTTTTCACACGGAATTTTTCTTGTAGTAGTTTCGCATGCTCCTATGTACTACATTCTGTAACCTCTTGACCTTCAGATGGGTAGGGAGTGGAATCAACAAGCTTCGAGAACCATTCAAATTCAGTATCATCCTCGTCCAGCCATGATAAGACGTTAGTCATAGGCGCCTTTTTCTTCTTTTTCTTTGGCCTGGTTGAAGATTCGGTTTCTTAGCGTGTCGGAGAGATGGGTTGTTTTGTGGCTCAGGGATTTCCTCATCGTCACCACCCGTATACTCAAAGTGATCACCGATTTTCTAAGTCGGGGTGGTGTCTCGAATCCGAGGTTTCTGGAGAGGAGCGAGGAGGAGATCTTTGTTGAGCTGGAGTCCTTTGGGGTGGAGGCTGCATTGAGTACTGAATGGAGGATGATTCACCAGACTTCTTCGTGCGTTTGGGCTCGTTATCCTTATCCTGATCTTTGTCTTCGTCGTCTCTTGGACGTTTAGGCCTTACAGCTTCTTCTCTGTATGCTGACCTGAGTTGGGAACCATTCAAATTCAGTATCATCCTCGTCCAGCCATGATAAGACGTTAGTCATAGGCGCCTTTTTCTTCTTTTTCTTTGGCCTGGTTGAAGATTCTGGTTTCTTAGCTGTGTCAGGAGAGATGGGTTGTTTTTGTGGCTCAGGGATTTCCTCATCGTCACCACCCGTATATTCAAAGTGATCACCGATTTTCTAAGTCTGGGGTGGTGTCTCAGAATCCTGAGGTTTTTCTGGAGAGGAGCGAGGAGGAGATCTTTGTTGAGCTGGAGTCCTTTGGGGTGGAGGCTGCATTGAGTACTGAATGGAGGATGATTCACCAGACTTCTTCGTGCGTTTGGGCTCGTTATCCTTATCCTGATCTTTGTCTTCGTCGTCTCTTGGACGTTTAGGCCTTACAGCTTCTTCTCTGTATGCTGACCTGAGTTGGTATTCCAGCAATGCTTCAAACAATTTAGCTTCGTGGGAGGCAAACGTTGCAGAGCGTTTTGACATTTGAGCTACCAGCCGGTTCACCAATTCTTCATCTGAGAAGATTGTGGGTTCAACTGGATTGATGTTTAAATTCACTGGAGTTGATTTCATGGTTTGCTTGGCCAGATGTAAAAGATTCGGATAAAGTTGTCTGATATACATCTCCTTTTCAGGCTTATCCAGTGCAAAAGATATCCCAAGTCGACGTATTTTCAGGCTTATCCAAGCAAGAAAACACGGAGTAACCCACAAAACTGAAGATCAAACCAAGGAGTGAGTTACGCGTAGTTTTAGGGTTTTACTACGCGTAGAACTACTCGTAAAAATGATTGTTGCCCAAAGATGTTTCTAAACCAGGTTTTTGTGATGAAATAGCTTCAATATCACCAAGATAACACAAAAGTGTGAAACTTGATGATTCAAAGTGTCTAAAACAGTTATGCGTAGAACAGCTACCTCGTTAAAAAACCAAGCTCAAAAACGTTTATCCACGCGTAAAGTTTGAAACTTTTTGCCAAAAACAGTTATTTTAACACCTTAAAACGTTGAAAGGACAAGAATCTTGGATTAAAAAGTGTAAAAAACGTGTTTTTAAGCGAACCAAAGTATCTCGTATTCTTTACGCGTAGGACCAAAACCCACTTCAAAAGCAATACGATTCACCCAACTAGTAGGCGATTGATACCACTGTTAGGTCACTAGTTTTACAACACAAGCATCAAGAGAAGAGATAGAGAGGCGGATGAACAATAAACCAAACACACACACACGAAATAATAATACGGTTATGCGTAGAGTATGTGAAAGAAATAAATTGAACAACCAACCCTCAAGTGAGGGTTATTACAAGGTATTTATAGGAAGGGGAGCTAGGGCAACACTCCTACTCCCTTCCTTTCCTTAATGGACATGGGCCTAAGCTTATGGGCCTTCTACATAAGCTTAAGCTAATAACAAACATAAAGGCCATAATTAAGCTAACTATTACATATGAATCACTAACACTTGATTTAGGTTTAGGAGTGATTCCAACAGGCATGTTACAGCGTAACTCAGATCTGTCGACTGAATCATCCCCTAAATCCGTATCATTGATCTCAACCTTCGAGTTATTATCAGAAAAAAATTACCTTACATTCCATAGCTGGTTTAGATCCTTCAGGCTTATCGTCATTCCTCCTTACTTTTTCACTGAGCTTCATCACCATGGATTCAAGGTTTTTCAGAGTTGTGTCGTGCTTGGAAAGGTTTATGTCAGTGTTTTCCTGGAATTCTCTCAACCACTCATCTTTCTCTTTTTTGTTTCTGGGCTGAAGTTTCCAGGAACTTATTAATTGTTTCTTCAAGACTGGGCTTTCTTTCTTCATAAGGCCCATGATTGTAATTTCCACGATAACCATTACTATTTTGATTATCTCCGTAAAATGGTCGATTTTCTCCATACTTAGCTTCTTCAATATTCTCTTCGTCCATATGATGACAATTTTTCGTAAGATGTCCTCCTCCACAGATTTCACAACCTACTTGGATGGCATGAACGGTTTCTCTGACTTTCAGCATATCTCGACTGAGATTTTCAATCTTACTAGCGATAGCTGCAATTCCATCAAAACTTTTGCTTTTGTTTCTTTTAATCCCACCGTCGTGCCATTTTTGAGAGTGGTCCGCCATTTTTTGAATGGCTTCCAGTGCAGCGGTAGGAGTCATGTTCGGGATAGGTCCTTGATAGTCCAGCATTTGCCTAGTAGTAATGTTAATTCCTTTGTAGAAAATATTGACCTTCTGCTGGTTATTCAGATCATTGGTAGGACACTTATAAAGAAGATTATTGTATCTGTCCCAAGCTTGATACAGTGTTTTGTCGTCTTCTTGTTTGAAATTGTAGATTTCCATAATCTGGTTAGAAATCTTCGATGGTGGGCAATATCTTTGGATAAAGTGTTTCTTTAGTAGCGCCCAAGTATTAACTGCCCCGGCGGGCAATCTTTCGATCCATCTTCTGGCTACTCCAGTAAGAGTCATTGGGAAAACCCTTAGCATAACAGCATCATGAGACACGCCCGAAATGTTGAAAAGGCTGGCGATGTATAGGACATTTTCAACGTGCTCATATGCGTCTTCGTCCTTGTTTCCTGAAAAAGGGTTAGCGCGAAGCTCCCTCATAAATTGATCTTTAATTTCAAAAAGAACATCCACTCCGATTGCCGGTCTTACGAGACCCGGCCCTTGTTCCGTTCTTGTCAAGGCCAAATATTCCTCAAGAGTGAGGTCATCGATGTTAACAACTTCCATAGTACCTGAAATCTAGAAATATGATCGTGAGAAAAGTTTAAAATGAAATGAAAGACTTAATATAAATCCTAATATAACTCCCCGGAAACGGCGCCAAAAACTTGATGCAGGTTTTACTGACCAGGTCTTAATATTTATAGTGTCTCACTATACCTATGGTCTACCCTAATGCACTAACGGGTAGTGTACTCGGTCGTGTGTATTGTAGTAAATGGTAAAGCCGAGGTCGTCCCAAGAGCTATGTGTGTTGGATTATTACTAAGTCTAATTGTCACAGAATAATGATGGTTTCGATAGGGAATTAATTAATTAAACTACTAATGCAGAATAAAAGCAGATAAATGGGTAAAGGGAAATCAATAGAGGAATAGTGGTGCTAACCTAGTCAATCCTCCTAGCTAGTTATGTATACGTCTACCTACTTCCAATTACTTCAGGTGGGGTCAAATTCGAGAGGACAACATTTGGTCAATTCGCCCTAACCTATCAGCAAAGATGCCACCACAGGAGAAATCAGGCGCACCGTCATAAGTCCTGTTGTTCCTGGTCCCCTAAGCCAAGTCATTAAGTACCTGTACATGCTAGATTCTAAATAGTGAGTGCCCGGTCATTAGGAACTTAGACACTACACCCCCCAATTCTTAAGTTCATCCAAACGATAGGTGATCAGTTGGTCAAATCGCACAAGTAGAAAGGGTCGTCAGTTGGTCATATCTTACCCTTCCCGTCTCAGTCCGCTCACCTAGGGTCAGTTGGTCATATCTTCTAGGTAATTGTCCTCTACCGCCATTCAAAACTACCGAATCAAGGGTGACTACCAAAGAACTATGCATGCATACACTTAGAAATAATTGTACGAAAGTAAAGGTAAACGCAAACAAAACAATTAAGGAATCATAACTAGGCTAGCACCAAAGGGTTCTTAGCCGCTCATATTAATCATGCAAATCAATTCGATATTCAAAGGTACGAAATACATGAATTGAAAGTAAAAGAAATATAAAACGCTAAAGCTTATCGTAATGGAGTGACTTCTCCTTTGGAAACAGCTCCGTATGCTCCCCTAGACATGCCTTGAGCTTTTTCCCACGTTCTCAGAGAGTTGTGTGTGGAATGGGATGATTAGAAATGCTGGAATTCGTGGGGTATTTATAGGCCAGGTCTGGGTTACGGCGTAACCAATATAGGAGTTACGCCATAACCTTCTATTCCGTCGTAAATGCACTAGATCTGCTAGTTACGGCGTAACCTAATAAGTGGTTATAATGTAGTCTTCAATAAACACAGTTACGTCGTAAGTGATTCAGTAGTTACGGCGTAAGTATCAGCGGCGTGGATCCTCATTTGACCTAATGTAGTTACGTCGTAACCTTTGGGAAGAGTTACGCCGTAACCTCTTGATAAGTTGGTATTCTGAGTCACGCAATAGTTATAGCGTAATGTGAGAGAGGAGTTACGCCGTAACTTCTTCAAAATAGGCATACTGTTATAAATCTTAAGTAATGTTTCCATTTCCGAGTCTCTTTAGCTCTAATGCTCGTAATTTACCTGAAAGTGGAAAACAATGGAAAACAAGCGTAAATCCATATAAATGATATAAATAACGAGCATTATCGGGGTAAATTGACACTTAATGTTCAGGACTATTTGATGTTATCAACTCCTAACCCACCAAACTGTCATACTTTTAACTATGCAATGAATTACCCGTTAATAAAAATATACATAAAAAATAGCCAATGTTGTTTGTTTTTGGATACTTAAATTGTTGAATCACCCGTTAACCAAAACGGTTAGTAATAAAAAGAATTGTTTGCTTCTGGATACTTAAATTGTTGATTTACCTATAGATGGTTCATAGGAAGCCTTGGCCTTGATAAAGACACCGATGACTGTTTACAGTAGGGAAAAATTGAAGCCGATGCTTACCAATAGCTATGAGATCTTCACTCATCATAATATTTTGTGCAGCATTCTACTCCGACTCTTGTTCCATATCCATTCCAATTCCATTGCTGCACAAAAAGGTACCCAATTAATCAAATATGTATCATTAGTACCCAATAAGTAATTTGAACTATGTTGTGGTAAGGTCACTGTATGGATATCTTACACAGTATCATTATCAGCCACCATCAATTATATTTTAGTGAGTTTGGTGAAATTGTGTAATGTAGTATGGCAATAAGAAGTGGCTAACGTTTCCATAAGCAGTTAAAGAACATCTAAACAACCCCTAAACCCCCAAACTAATCAGATTCTTACCAACTCGGTTAAATATAGATAAAAACATATGTGACTGAGTTTAACAGCTTGGCCTTATCAAACTAAAATAAGATGATAATCAGCACTGTTAATACGATTGTTAGGTAGTTAGCGTTTTAGGTTCTAGCCACTTCCCAAAATTTTTGCAAATGGATATATGCATATAAGCTAATCCAAATACCCCTAAGTATTACATATAAACATTTACCTTGTTAAATGTACTTTTTTTTCAATTCTCCTTTCTAAAATTTTCGCTGTATGCGTGTCTGACAATCTGCACTTCGAAAGTGGCCTGTGATTTTCTTTCTTGATTCACCACAACATAGCTAAATCTACACTTCCAAAAAAAACAACATGGTATATCAGGGAAATTAGTGTACAAATTAGGTATAGTTAATTGGGTTCATCCCTTGACAGTGGGCTAATGGTGGCATGCTTTTAAAACAACTACAATGTGATACTAAATTTCAGCTTAAAACACGAAAGTAGTGCAAAATTTATTATAATATCGAATACCAACCAAAACACCATTTAAGGTCTTGATGCCGTCTTGCCTTACTTTTTTTATTAAACCTTTTCTTCTTCACCTGGAGTTTCGGTTGAAACATAAGCCTGATTTCCACCAATATTATTCCGTGTAATATGTAAAATTCCAAGTAAAAGCGAATATTTGCAACCAAAAAAAGTGAAAGGTTGTACCAAAGGCCAAACTTGTTGATGGATGTATGCTGCGAAAGGCGTAAAAAGATGGGCATAAATCATAAGTGGTGATCAGTATTCGACCAAGAAAAATGATCCCAATACATCAGTGCCAGGAGTATTTTTTTCTTGGCTGAAGACTGCTCACCACATTTCTTTTCCCAAGAGTAACCTGAAACAAAATATGGAATCAGTTTAGCAATTCCAAAACTTAAATTTCACATTACCGACTGAAATACATATATACCATCTTTACTTGTTAAGTCAGTATATATCGTTGTTTCACGAAAATAAAAAAATAAATAAATAAACACATTTCATAAAGGCAAAAAAAATGTCAAATATACCATCTTTAATTTTTTTTGGAAACTATTACAATACCTAAATCCAAGTACATTGTCACATTTTCACCTAAATTATTAAAAATAGCAAAAGGCCCATTTCATAAAAGCAATAAAACATGTTAAACTTAACATAGCCGACCAAGTCCGTTCTATTCTTTGATGTGGTTAACATTTGTTACACCAACTAATATGAAAACTAAATACCCCATAATACCACACCTGAAAACCCATTTTAAACATCCAAAAGCCCATACTAATTTTGCTAATATTGTTGGCCTTTGATGTTACAACATTACCCCAAGCCTCAATAAATTACATTATGACAAATGCAAAAGGATGAAAAAAAACACGATATAATAAAACATTGTTTTCATACCGTTTTAGGTGGCGTTTGGTCCTAATGAAAAAAAATGCAGTTTTAAGGCTTGCTTTAGCCACAAATAAGACCTGCAAGAACAAAAAAAAATGAAAAAGGAGAATACAGTCAATCACCACTTAAACTCAAAAAAACATATCACGAAATTACTAATCTACATCCAACATACCTCACTACTGGTTACTCCAAGATACCTCTGTCTCCAAATAAAAAGTCACCTATGTTAAGCAAAAGTAAAAACTCCAACAATTAATGGAACCATAAAAAAAAATAAAAAATAAACTTATCACCTAGTTTAAGATGACAAAAGCAAATATTGAAAACCTACTTCGAAGCAAAATATTTGGAATATGCCAAAGAAAAATTAAATAAATCGTACCTCAAAAACTGCCATTCAATTAAAATATGAATAAAAAAGTAATTACAATAGATCATACCTGAAAAAAATATCAAAGAAAGAGATGACCGGATATAATAAGATCATTATTCATTCCGTTCATTCAATTTAAAAGACATCTTTGAAACCGATAGGGTTACGGATCGTTCGCTTGCAATCGAATTGGGATTATAATTAGGATACCTTATTGGTTTTAAACTAGGGGTTTTCATCGCTTGATTTCAGAGAGAAGGTAGAGCTGCGTGCGTATTTTTTTGTGGGTGTGGAATTTCTTAGACGGATCTAGAATATGTGGGAGAGAAGAAGCGTAAATGCATAAACAGAGAAACAATATTTTGATTAACGTTCTACAGTTGAAAAAAACTGTAGAAAATCACTCACATATCCATTTCAACCAATTAGAATAAGGCAACAAATGCATAAGAACCAATGACATATTGACACACCGCTAACGGTGTTAACAATGGGAAAACCTTTATCTTGACATTTAGTATATAGTATAATTTAAAATGTCATATGGAAAGAAATTTATTTTTAAAATTAATTTCAGCCGGAATGCTTTAAATAAACTAAAACCCAACTTTTAATGGCTCCAAAATGCAAAATAAATAAATAAATAAATAAAAGAAAAAAGAGTAGACCATCTAAATATGAACATTAAAAGAAAAAAGATGTGAGATCAATAAAAAAAAACATCTAATCTAAAGAACAAACTATATGATCTCAACCATCCATTTTCTTTTCATCCAATGGATGAGATGAAAGCAAAAACTAACAAAAGAAGGGTAGAAATGTAATTGTATAAAAAACCACTTTTCACCTTTTAAAAAAAATAACATATCTTGCAAACGTTAAATCTTTAAGCTACAAAAAATACACCATCGCGACGAAAAAAAATCATCTTTTTATAGATATGCACTTTTATATAATTTCGATGAACTTTTTTTTCAAAATTTTCATCCAGATGAATCACACGTGATTCGTAAAAAAATCACATGTGATTTGTTATTCTAAAAAAATCACAAGTGATCCACCAAAAATTCACAAGTGATCCACGAAAAAAATCACATATAATCCACCAAAGAATCACATGTGATTTGTTATTTTTAAAAAATCACAAGTGATTTGTAAAAATGAGTAAATCACACATAATGTTGTTTTTTTGTTGTGATTCGTGTGTAAATCACACGTGATTTTGTTTCAATCTAAAAATGAGTAAATTACACATGATTATGTTTTTTTGTTGTGATCTCCCCAGATATATAATAGAGGATCATGCCTTGTCACATATGCCACTTGGCAGGCTTAAATGCCATGCTGGCAAAAATAAATTACGTGGCAATGCCAGCTATTTTTTGACACACGCTTCACACACAAACACAACCAAGAACACACGCATACTTTCAATCTGAAACCCCCAATCCGGATCTTCAGCAACACAATCAATTCAATTTGTATTGCCCAAAATTAAACTAAACATACGTTTCAAACAAGAAATCAATCCTAATCCTAAAACAAGTCTTGATTCATTCGTTGAAAATCACCAAATCATCCTATTTTTGGTGATGATTCAAAATTATTTGTTACAACCATATCAATTTATTTGAAATGGTGTTTAATTATTCCAGTGATATGGTGATAATTAAAAGATTGATATCAATCCTTTTCTTGAATCTCATTCTTAACCCTAAACCAGCCGTGTATAAATTGAACGATTGTGTTGGTTTTGTTCATATCACAATCATTCGGAGGAAAAAACCACTATCTCACAATGACATTTGGATGCCAAAGTAAGTTTTTAAACTTTCTCATATTCTTTTTGATACCCACATGTTTGTATAAATGATAATTGTTATGAATGTGTTTGTAATTAGATGCAGAATATGATTGATGACTGCATTTGATTGTAAAGTGTAGTCATTACTATCACTAATATGTGTTAAAAGTTTATTGTAACTTGAGGAAAAATTAGTATTACTTGCCAATGTAATGAATCCCTTATATTTTAGATGCAGGTAGATGTTACTAATTCCTTATTTTGCAGTCATTAGTATCACTAATATGTGCTAAATGTGTATTGTAAATGTTGGTAATTTAGTACTCCATAACTAATACAAAGCATGAATCCCTCTTATTGTAAATGGAATTAGATATCAATAAGTCGTGACTGTTAATTTTTCCTACATCATTTGTTCAATTAGTATAACTTACTTTTGCTATAATTTTAAGTAGATTAACAATAGATGTTTTGCCAATTATCTGATTTGGTTGCTTATTACAAACTGTATCATTTATTTGATACATGTATTTATATTCAGCCTTCTTTTTAAAAGTCATTGTTTTTTAAAGCTCATCACTTTTTCAACATTTGCAGAAGATTCCGTTACTGAAGCTGAAAGCAATGTTAGTAACAACGTTAAGAGTTCTACAGTGAAAGATAAGGAGAAAAATGCTGCATCTCCCAGTGATTTAGAATTCACTTCCTTTGATCAAATAGATCCAATGCTTGATAACATAAAAATCAAAGGAAGGTGTATTTCAATGTGGCATAGCCATCCTGCGGGGAAACCTAAGCAAGCGTACAGTTTTGATATCGTGTTACAGGATATGAAGGTACTTTTATTAATATCATCTTTATAATCACATACAATCTGTATTTTTAATTACATACCATGTAGATTTATCTTAACACATTGTAACCAAATTTTGCAGGGTAATCGCATCCAATGTATTGCACGGAACAATGACATGTATCGGTTTGAACCCCTTTTCCAACAGGGTCATTGTTATATCATTATGACTTGTATGGTGAGAACAATGGTATACTACCATTGTTGAATCACAAGTACAAGATAACATTTTTTCAGTCAACCAAAGTTACACGGATTGACCACTTTGATGATGATGTATTCGGTTTCAAATTAGAACCTTTTAGTCAGATTCTGAGTAAGAAATATAATGAAAAGGACTCTGTTGGTAAGCTTACTTACTTGACACACACTATTTTTATTGTCACAAAAATTCAAATACCATGCCCTCAGTTAAACTTACATTATATTCTTAAAATGCAGATGTCATTGGAGCTATTGTAGCAATTGGTGATATTATCCAAGTTCCAAATACTCTTGTGAAAAAAGTCAGACGCACTATTGTCATTGAAGACAAAGAGTATGAATTATTTTAAACATTCATTATACATTAAAACTTATATGCTTGATGTACAGTTTAATCAATTACATTCCTAAAACTTATAATTGTTTGTTATTCTATTTCAGGGGAACAAGAGTTAAATGTACTTTCTGGGACAGCTCGGCTGAAATGTTTAATCAGTATGCTAGCAATGATGATATCGGTCTGGTCATTTTTTTGTTGCAGCTTGAAAAAGTGAAATATTTCAGAGGTAACACTAACTATTTGTTTGAAACAAATAAATACTACCAATTAACTGTACCATGTAAACTATTTGTAATTTGTTAACCCCCGCTCATTATTTGTTCTTTCTCTTCAGATGAGCCTGCAGTCCACAACTCACTTTTCGGAAGTAGGATTTTCATTAACAAGGAAATCCCGGCTATCACATCATTTAAGGAAATGTAAGCTATTCTATCTTTTTGTTTAATTACCGAATATGTTTACCAAACGCTTCATTTAGTTAACAGTTAATTTTGAAATCAATTTAGGTACACATCCAAAGAAGATTACGCTGACGGTGACCATAAGATTGAGGTATTCACTCCTCCTGTTGACAAGATCACACCTGAGATGTTTTTTAAACACACGGTCAGATCAACTATCGGTGGTATCCCAGCTCTCCAACCAGTAAGCAATCACTATTCGATTATACAACCAAACTCTTTCGACAGCATTTACATAGCTTTTTGTTATTTTACAGACACAAAAATAACACTTATCTTTATCATTGACAGGGCACTGAAATTGTACTTTATGCAAAAGTTCATCGAATCCACAACGAACACGGCTGGTGTTATGATGCATGTAAAAGGTGCAACAAGATGGCAAAACAATCTACATCTTCAGGTTCCAAAAAGGCATACAGTTGCCCTTATCATGGTGTTATTTACCAGGTTGTTCCAAGGTAACAATTTAACTCTCCCTTTATTATATATTGTTAAAACCTTTAAATTTTAATTATAGGTTTACTCTTAAATTGTAATAATACAATGTTTATTACGAAATTAGGTTCAAGTTGATATTGAGGGTTATTGATGAGACCGGATCAGCACCGTTTGTTGTTTTTGATACAAATATTAGTAAGATGTGTAATGGTGTTTCCGCGTATGAATTAATGACCAAACATGGGCAGAACACAGCGGAGTATTTCCCTGATGAATTGAATTTTATTGTTGCCAAGAAATACCTTTTTAAGTTCACCTACACGCAGCATAATGTAAACTCCAACAACCAAGTTTACACTACCAAGACGGCGTCTGATGATGCTGATTTAATTGCTCACTTTAAGGAAGGATTTGCTGATGGACAGGTATCAATTTTAATGAATGAAACCCTCTTGATCAATTTGTTTATCCGTAATATATTTTGTTAAGCCGTTAATTTCATATGCTTGCAGGAGGTGGATGATCAGTATAAAACTCCTGATAACAGTTCTTCTGAACAATCTGTTGGCTTGGATGCAGCGGCTTTAAACATCAATAAGTTCCTACTCGAAACACCAGATAATCAATCTCAATCTTCAACAACCCTTAGCTGCGGCCTGCAAACATCCGAAATTTCGCTTGAAACGCCAGATAATGAAACTCATTCCACAACAAGCCGTACTGGTGCGATGCAGTTGGAAAAGAAGAGTGCATCTAGAAAAGTTTTTAGTAGTGAAAAGAATGATGAATCGCCAGGAAGCAAAGCAGTGAACAAGAAACGTGATATCATTGACCTGGATGACTTACCAGATGAAGATGAGGCCTCAGCAAGTGCCAAGAAACCCCTTCTTGCAACAGTCAAAATTGAGAAAGACGAGTGATTGCCGTTCTATTGATCGTCTCCATGTTTATTTCATTCCATACGTACCAAATGTGTTTTGCTGTTCAGACTTTTCACATTTTATTTCCTTTGGTCGTATTTTACGGATTTGCTTAAGGTTTTAATTTCAACTTTATGTACAATAAGTTGGCTAATGTAGTATGCGCTATGCCATGGTTATCCTGTTATGAGGCATGGATATTTGATCAATATATTTGTTTTCAGTACATTTTATTCATATGTTATGCCTTATTATCTGTTTGATCTTACCCCTTTTTTATGCCTTACCTGTATATCTATACACTATCATTGTGGCTCAATAGTGCATACTACCTGAAATGCAGATGTTGCATTGACAGTTATTACACAGTTGAACACACTGTTCTTTTAACATCATCATTTTGACTACCATTCCGAGATTATATTCGGTATGTCACCCATCCATTTGTGAAGATCACACGAGATGTTTTGTAACCACACGGTCACGATCAGCGGTCCGTGGTTTCCGACTTCTCCAACCAGTAAGCATTTCCTATTCAAGTATTAGAATCTTTATTTAACTTCATGTATTACATACAATGTTAGTATACATCTTAGCATATTCTGGTTTTATAAGTCTCATTTTTAGGAGTGGTCCTTGGTTACATTTACTGCACACATGTTAAAACAATCAAACTGCATATCACACATTTCACTATAGCAATAGCCACTTCATTTTGATATTTGCCCTGTCCACTTCCATCAATCATACAACCTTATTCTTAAAGTCTTTGATATTTTGACTCAAATATCATAATTGTAATATACAATTACAAATAAAATTGAAATATATATTTCCATTTTTATGTAAACAATACTATATATATGCATCTTTTAAAAATCGAAATTCTTCTAATATAACTGAAAATTAAATGTTTGAATCTTCATTTAAGAATAATAATTCAAACATATCATTTCCAACTATAACAATCACTATAAGCATTATATAAACTCTCAACATCAACACACAAAACACCAAACAAAAATCTTTTCTAAAACAGTCTTATAGAATATCATATGGATCATCACAACTCACCAAAGGTAAAACTGCTTTTTACCAATTTGTTACAATGTTCAATATTAGTCATACAAAAATGCATTTTACTAATAGTTTATACTTATTCACAATCATTTATACATTTCATTACAATACAGAAATAAGATATTTCAAACTCACCAAATGGATTGTGGATTGAAGATCCACCTGTTATAATTCTCTCAGATGATGAAATGGTAATATATACGTTAGTAATACCTAATGAATATTAGAACTGCATATTCACTGTAATTTATATTCGATTAATTCCAGGAAATCCCCGAGAAGATGGCATGTCACATATTATTCAATGATTCTTCACATGAGTCTATCAATGGTGGTCACGTTGTCGATGTTGAAACTGACAAAGAGAGTTTTATTTGTAACAATAAAGGATGTCTATACCATCCTAAGCAGGAAGACAATTATGTATTCAACAACATTGTTGATCTTCAAGACTCTGTCGATGAGGACAAAGATGAATGGATTTGCATTAACAAAGACTGCAAACATGACAATCATCTAATGGAGTATTATGATGACAACGAATCCGGTGCATCAAATGTCTCTGAAGAATCCGGTGCATCAAATGTTTGTGATGAAGTTTTTCATCACAAATAATACTCTTATAAGTTTGACATTATTATCAATAAGTTTATTCGTAAAATGTCGTTATAAACATATTTTACCTGTTATCATCAGAAGTATTTTTCATTATCTCAATTGTCATTACCTCTATTATTGCAAAACATTTTTGTTTCTTAATGGTTACTCCTTATCAGATAAGTGTTATATCTGAAGACATCAACAATACTTACTCCTTACCAGATAATAGTTACTCCTTATCACATATTGGACATCACTGAGGTGATATATCTGATATAACAGTTACGACAATTCATCATAATGTATTTTGAAACCAATTTGTTATGCAATCTCCTACTAAAATTACTACTAACAAACTTTCCAACTTTGAATTAAACAAAAAAATTGGATATGAGATTCACATCATCACCAACAAATCATAAGACCAACATTACAAAACATGAATGGATAATCAATTCATTTAACTATCAACAATATATTTCATCAAACATCTGCAAACATATAACTTGAAAAGAAAGACACATCTTAAGGAACATAGAACTTTAAAACAAAGACACATCTTAATAGAGGAACATCATAGATTAAAGTGCAAGGATATTGTTTTTACAAGCCACTGATTAACCTATTCATAATAGGCTATTTGATAATCCAAAAAACAGCAAATGTCTTCACCATCACCACATAACATAACAAACCGTATATCCACACATTAGTTCAGATCATACTAACAATCCAAAATAAACATAAGTTTTTATAGGATATGTTTTTAACAGACGTGGAACACAAGGTACTCCTCCACTTCATCTCCTGCCATATCTGTGAGCAAATGCATGAACTTGAACCTTATCATTTTGTTGTAACCAAATTACAATCATGTGCAAACTCCCTCCATTCACCAAATACGTTCACATGGTTCGTCCTTCCAGGATCCTCATTATGAAACTCCATCCTCACATCAAATCTGTAATCGACATCCTCGTGTATCATCAACACCCTCCTGTATGTGTGCATCGGGTGGTATTCCAAGAAATGGGCAGGTATGGTCTGCAATAAACAATGGCCACCATCTGAATACATAATTCTTCATAAACATTAATAACGTGTTACAATAAATACGTTTCACCTAATAATAATACTTACGAGTCTTTTCAAAACTGTAATCATAGAAAAACTCTTATAGAAAGTGTCACCAACTTCACCAAAGTTGTCTTGATGTCCTGCCCATCCACAGATGTGGTGCATCCTGTCATCATCTGACAATACATTTACCATGTTAGAATACCACCTAATACTATCGAACTACACTAATATCTAACTACACTTTTATGCCCTTAAACTAATGAATTATATTTATATTACCTTTGTCGTCATACTCTATAGGAGGTTGCATGTGATGGAGTTGTGTTGCACCATAGAAATGCATCGGTGTATGAGGACTTCCATCAAAGTTAAATGCCATCAACCTCAAAACAGTATTATGCTCTTTGGTAAACACCAAGATCTGCCCAGCTTCCAAACCCAAAGTGAATTTCACAATATTCCAAATTTGGTGATCCAATTCATATTCACCAGCCTGATTAGGAACATTAACATGTAGCACAGGAACCATGAAGTAGTCTTGTCCACATCTAATCCTAATATGATCTGACTGCCCTATACCACTCAGAAATCACCAGCAATTCTCTGTACATGAAGTTCACGTACGTTGTAAATACACATTTTAATACAATACATTAACTTACTAATAAAGGTAATACAAGTTTAAGGTATATATTAATAGATACCTGGGGCCTGTTTGTGTCTGCCCAGACACGGCTCTTAAAACGATAATAACGGTTGTTGTCTTCATCATACCTCCTGAATTCTTTACCATCCCTAACATCGTATCCTGTCATGTAGAAACTGTCATCTCCCTCCTGGATGAAATGCAACCAATCTACATACGGACCGATGTTGTCCTTAGCAAACTTCTTCCAATCTCTGCCCTGCAACGTGATAGGTCCTACGATTGGTGTTATAAACCAGACTTTCTTACGGATTCTTGCTGAGTTGGTCAGATAGAGGTGTTTGTTCCCATTGTATCCTTCAAATTCAAACACCTCAGGAAGTTCCTGAATAATTATTCAAACCTTTACTTTACTTTTCACTCTATAATAAAACTTATAAATGATATTATGGTGTTGTTTACCAAACCTGTTTCTTAGGGTATGTTCTTCGGTTAACCAACACTACGAACTCTAACGGCATTTTCCTGCTATAATGTCAAACGTACTTTAAATATCAAACCACTTCTACATTCTATAATAACTCATAACCAGCATAATACTATGGTCTTGCTTTCGTTATCAAAATCTATTAACCGTATTCAAATGTATCCACTTAAAAGTATACAACCATAATATCGCAAACACTATTTAGTAACCATTATCATAACTTACACAAAATGATTTTTCATACAAACCAAAATCTGTTTCTTGTTTTCACTTATATTTCAGTAGTCCTATATCGTAAACAATTAATCAATCAAACTCAGAAAATCCTACCATAAGATGACACCATTATTATCATCCAGAGACTAATTTTTTTTACCATATAACTGAGTGTTACACTAATTTCCAACATAACTGTCAAATATACTTCCAACCTAATATAAAGAAATACTAATTTCCAACAACAACAACCACATGCATTACTATTTAACTAAGACTCAAACGATTAGGGTATTGTAGATGTATAACAATTATATACATAATCAATTTCACAAATATCATGCATTTTTTTCTATGAACAACTATCATCATTAACCTATTTGTTACCATTATCTTACAGGAAGTTGGATAATCTAAAGATTATCATCATGCAAGGTTTTCAAAAAGGGGTATACCTAACGACTTCATAGCTTCAAATCTACTAACAAATACCTTTGATTATGTTTTTGTTAACTGTTTTGATCAAAAGTTTTCATCTTACTAACCTTGGAGTTGCTTTCCAGATTTTTGATCAATGTAGATGATTTGACAGGAGTGTTAGGGTGCCACCTAAAACTTGATAGCATGTAATGATTTCTTAACTTGGAAAACACAATATATGTCTAGACGGCAAAAATATCTTGACCATATGACTTTTGGTGGTTGATCAGGCTTAACCTTGGGCCATTTGTAGATGTATGGGCCATTGTATACAAAGAGATACCAATAAGACTAATGTATACTCAATAGTAATGCATGTCTAAGGTTATAAGTTAAAACATTTTTTTACACAAGAACATGTAGCAATCACAATAAAACGTTTTTGTGATTTGAATGCAGAGGATCATTGAAGTATTATGAATCCAAAGTTATAAGAAAATACATAAAACACAACTTCTTTATCCTATAAGTCTTCAATATGAGAATTCTTATCAACCATTTCATTATTCGTTTGTAAACACGAAATGGGTAATGTTATACCAAAGATTCGACCGAAAGAAGTTCATCAATCATCGATTATTCATTCATCTCATTTGAATTGAGGAAGAAGTTTCAAACAATATCATCCACAATAATTATCAACAGGTGATGTTACGTTATTTTTTTGTTTTGCTTAATTTAGTTTTTGTTATATACTATCTTTAATATTAATCCATTCTTGGAATTTTATAATAACCAATATATGTATTTTGTTATTATCTACTAATACATATATTATATTCCCTTCAAACCTTAAACAGATGTTCAAAACGATGAAACTAAAAGAGATCCCATTTTGATAGCTACAATTTTGAACAAAATTGTAAATGTCATTCAATAATTCGCAATACACATAATTAAATGGCCAATACTCCTGCACATGGAATTCTCATTACACTATGCGAGATTATCAAAATTTGTATGCTACACAAACAACATCGTACGTACATTGTATTATTATTTCAAAACTAATATATAGTTTGTTTTGAAATAATAACCATTATAGTTTACATACCTTAACATTACAAGTAGAAATTAATAATTAAATGAACCTATAATCTTGGTCAATTAATACTAATATTTTTTATACTTAAATATCAATCCCTAAATATCAGGATCATAATATATGATCATTAAATTATTTTTAATCACATTATTCCCTTTACCATAAATATATGATGATATTTGAATACAAAATTTGAATTATCCCTACTCATTAGCTAAAACATATACTAATCCTTTCACTAAGAGTTTTTTTCAAATACAATTACAACAAGAAACCTATCTTCAAAACCAAGAAAAACACATCCAGGTTAGAATTTCTTTTACTTTTTATTAATAAATTCGTATAAGCATCATTCCATGTAAATACTCTACTATGTCCACATATTTATAGCAACTTAATACACCATTATCAGTATCATTTCATTGCCATATGATGGGATTACAATATATTGTTACCAGCTTCATACAATACTAATGGTATTAGTGATATTGATAACCAAACTTTACAAATTTGTTGTGGACTGCAAAAAACACTTATAACTTAGTTTTGAAATTCTAATAGTTGATGGATTCCAATAACAAGAGGAAATCTATTGTTATCAACAACACGTTATCTCCTGGAAAAGAAAACACACCAACTGCAAGGTTACTACATGATATCGATATCAACTCCACTAAGCCAAGACCATTAAGTACTCAAGAAGATGTTAGTTTTATGAGAACTACATCCACAACTCATTCCATAGATGATTTCACACTGAATTCAGCCGTTAGACCTGTTCTTATTGATATAACTAATAGTAAGTAAACTCTTTCATGAAATTTAATTTTACTATCCATTAACAACAATACTAATTTCAATATGAAATAGTTATAATGTAATAACCTATACTTATCCTTTTAGATGGATCATCTTCTGCTACACCAACAGTTAGATGTAGAGGAAGACCGCCAAAGAATTCTACACAAACAACAACTAAAGTGTCTGTTAATCCAACAATAACAACAATTCCTCGACAAAGACCAGGAAGGAAAGCAATAGAAAAAACTACTCCAGGCATATAATCCCTTACTTTCACAAACTTTTTAACTACATTTTGTTTTATTTATTTTTTATTATTATGCTATAAATTCTTTATATAAACCAAAATGTTTACTTAATCTGACAGAGTTATCAGCTACATCTCCAACTATAACTCCAACCCCTGTCATACCAACGCCTGTAATTTCAAATATAAGTACTCGACGAAAACCAGGAAGGCCACGAAAAGAAATGACTACTATAGGCATATAAATCCTTTTTCTCCCAAATCCTTTAAGTACAAATTGTTTTACCAAATTGTATTTGCATTTTCAATGACATATACGTTTACCTGATGCCACAGATTTACCAACTCCAACTCCATCTGTATCTCCAAGTCCTGTCACACCAATGAGTGTAGTTTCAATAATAACTCCTAGACGTAGACCAGGAAGGCCACCAAAAGAAACCACAACTACATCTGTAACTGCAAGTCCTGTCATACCTTCATCATTAACTAAAAGACGCCTAGGAAGGCCACGTTTAGATGACATAACACAACATATGCTTGTGTACTCCTTTTAATATATCTTTTCCGTTCGTTTTTTTAAAATCTGTATATAACTTAACTTTTCTTAAACAGGAACTCCTATGCGTCCTAACAAAACCACAAGGTTTAGCGGCAAATCTCCTGTCGCATTTGACATAGGTACATTTTTTTTCTTAACAAACCACTTAACTATTGAATAGACTTTGTTAGTATTAAGTTATTCAGCCACAACATCATCTATACTTTTACACAGGTTGTTCATCAGTTTCATCGGATATTACGTCAAACAATGTTACCAAATCAACACTTACTTATGAGCCACATAGGAGAAAAAGCAAGCGTGTTTAAGGATCCACATCACGATGTATTAACTTCACCAATGATGCTGATGTACAAAATCATGTGAACAGAAATCCATTCGTTGGTATTTCAAGTGGTAATTTCAATTCGAAAGCAATATACAAATTCAACAAACATATTGTTTTATTACTTAATTTATTCTTTACATATACACTTTCATCACTGATTGTAAAATATAAAAATTATTCAGAATACATCGACCTCGGTGATCCAAATGTACAATGTTCTGATTGTGGGGCTTTGTTGTGGGAAGCACAGAGTAAAATAGGCCACGGAATGGATGATTCGTATTCTCTATGTTGCATGAGGGGTAAAGTTCAACTACCAATTGAATTGAAACCCCCTCCAAGTTTGCTCATGAGCTTGGTGAAAAATGAACATCCAAAAAGCAAAGGGTTCCTTGAAAATATAAGGCGTTACAACTCCATGTTTTCATTCACGTCTCTTGGTGGTAAAGTAGACCAAACAATTAACAACGGACTGGGTCCATATTGTTTTAGGCTTCAGGGAGAGAACTACCACATAATTGGTTCTTTGATGCCTGAAAACGGCAAGACTCCTAAGTTTGCGCAAATATACATACATGACACAAGAAACGAGATACAGAACAGAATAAATGTTGACAGGTATGCATATTCTAATTTTTCCTTAAACTTACAATTTTGGTGACTATTATTTTATCTGATATCCATTTTCGATGTGTTTTCATTATCTTCATAGTATAATTTTTTTAACTTAATGTTGCAGTAGTGGCTCATCAAATTCATCAAACCCCACCAAAATTGATCATCAGCTAACAAAAGACTTAAAAGAGATGCTTGATGCCCATAATCCATTGGTTCACGAGTTCCGAATGGCTGGTCAATGTATGGCAAACGCAGATGATGACCAGAAAATAAGACTTAGGCTTATTGGCAAAAGAGATCGTGATGGACGGACACATAATTTACCAACTGCATCTGAGGTAGCTGCACTTATAGTTGGTGACTTTGACTCTTTGAAAGATAAGAGAGACATTATTTTGCACATGCATGGCGATGAAACAAGAAGAATTAGTAAGCTACACGTTGAGTGTTTGGCTCTTCAGTATCTGTTATTGTTTCCATACGCAGAAGATGGATACAGAACTGATGTATACCATAGAGGTATTACAGAGTCGACACCAACAAAACAATGCACTAGAGTAACTATGCGTGAGTGGTTTGCACATCATCTACAAGATAGAGCAGACGTTTATTCCGTGATTCTTCACTCAAGAAGGTTGTTCCAGCAGTTTTTGGTAGATGGTTACACTATGGTGGAGTCTGAAAGGATGTCTTATTATAGAAAAAATCAAAAAGAGCTTCGATGTGAAACATATACTAGACTGGCTAGCATGGCAAGTACATCAAATGGACCACGTGTTCTTCGTGGGAAAAAAGTTATTCTGCCTTCGTCACATACTGGGAGTCCAAGATACATGTTACAGAACTACCTTGATGCTATGTCCATTTGAAAGGTTTACGGATACCCGGATCTATTCATCACTTTTACATGTAACCCAAGCTGGCCTGAGATTACGCGGTATATGGAGGAAAAAGGGTTGAAATCAGAAGATCGGCCATATGCGACTACAAGGGTATTCAAAATGAAGTTGGACATGTTGATGAAAGATTTTAAACAAAAACGGACATTCGTACGTGTAAAAGGAGGTATTTAATATTCATTTCAGATTTATTATTGTACACATCAACATACTAATAACATTATCATTCTCAGTTTCAAACTAATATTATTTATATATTTAACTGAAATTTTGTTTTCTTTTATATGCAGAATTGTACACAATTGAATTTCAGAAACGTGGACTACCCCATTGTCATATTTGCCTTTGGTTAGAACCAAATGATAAACTACGTACTCCACAACAGATTGACAATTGTATATCCGCGAAATTCACGATAAGGATCTTGACCCAACTTTGTACCAACTTGTGACAGAGAACATGATGCACGGTCCTTGCGGTATTGAACATCAGGACTGTCCATGTATGGTCAATCGTAAATGCACAAAAAAGTTTCCAAAATCATTTAATGAGGAGACTTTCATCGATGAACATGGTTACACTATTTATAAGAGACCGAAAATGGTAGAAAAGTAACTAAAAGTGGCGCTGACTTGGACAATGGATTTGTTGTTCCGTATAACCCAGGTTTGTTTAAACAATACCAGGCACATATAAACGTTGAATATTGCAATCAGTTTGGTTCTATCAAGTACCTTTTCAAGTATATAAACAAAGGACCTGATCGAGTTACTGCAGTGGTGGATGAAGAAGAAGTCGACGAGATTAAAGATTATTACGATTGCCGTTATCTATCCGCATGTGAGTCTGCATGGAGGATTTTTCAATTTGATATACACCACAGGTCTCCATCGGTTGAAAGGCTTCCGTTTCACCTACCAAACGAGCATGCTGTCTTTTTTGATCCAAGAGAGAGTATTGATTACGTCTTAGAAAAGGAATCAAACAACACGTCAAAGTTTCTAAAATGGATGGAACATAACAAAACCGACGCTAAAGCAAGACAGCTGTCGTATATAGATTTTCCATCCAAATATGTATGGAAAAAACAAGATTGTGAATGGGAACCTAGACAGAAGGGAAATACCATTGGTCGCATACATCAGGTTCCTCCATCATAGGGAGAAATGTACTATCTTCGTATACTTTTAAACAAAATACCTGGAGTTCAAGAATGGGACGAGTTTAAGACCTATGACGGAATCCTTTACTCAACTCATAGAGAAGCTTGCTTCACAAGAGGTTTGTTACAGGATGACAAAGAGTATATTGATGGTCTAATAGAAGCAAGCCGCTGGGGGACTGGAGACTATCTAAGATCTTTATTTGTAGCGCTCATCATGACAGATAGTATGTCGCGTCCCGCTTTTGTTTGGAACAAAACATGGCGTCTTTTGGCTGAAGATGTACAATGGAAAGAACGTCGTATACATAATGATCCAGGTATATTTATACATTTCCAATTCCAAAAATTACTTATCTTATGTGCTACAACTTCACAAATCATTTTTAATACCTACTAATAGATTTGCCCCACTGCTTATTTCATTATTTCACCATATGTCATTAACTTCAACAATGATTAAGCAACCCCAAACACTCCTTTATAACTTATGATTTTGGATAGCAATTGCGAAATACATGTTCAAGAACCTGATATTTGCATCAATAAGTACATAGACGCTTACCTGCTTTTATTTAACTACTTACACACGTATTAAAAACTTGATAACTATGTTGACGAGCATGAATGTATATAGGTTGCATATTCAGAAACAATTTTTAACATATTTGTCATCGTTATCCTGTGTTCATAACTAAAAAAAATTAAGTGCTCAGGGACTATTTCTGACAATTTTTGAAACTTGGGGGACTGAAACTGCCAATTATGCAAACTTAGCTCATTTTTCATCTGATTTTAAACATTTTGCATCTGAAACATATAAAATGCAATTTTGAGATATTTTCAGTATTTTGATGCATTTCTGAGCATTTTTAAGTGTTTTGCAGTTCAGATTTAACCAAAAATGATGAGTATTTACACACTCATCAATAACTATCAATTTTTTATACACAAACATTACCATTTATCTATAACTTAAGTATCCCGGTTTATACAGAGTTGGAGTTGACTGATGAACAAAGGTACAATATATGCCTTACATACATCGAGCACATGTTACTTTGCAACAACAAGTCGTTAAAGACAATTGAAAACATGCCTTACCCTGATGCACAATATACGATGCAAGGTTACAACAGACTTGTCAACGATGAAATGAAATACAATAGGACAGAGTTATCTGCATTGCATCTTAAGATGTACCAGACTTTAACGGATGAGCAAAAGTGCATTTACGCTACTATTTTGGATGATGTGCATCATGAAAAGGGAGGCATGTTTTTTGTTTATGGCTATGGTGGAACAGGTAACAAATATATGTCCTATATACTACTTACATTACCTTTTATGTCAAATTAATCTAGATGTATGATTACTTTTGTTCATCAATCAGTATGATACCAGAGTAAAAAAATCAATTACAGGTAAGACATATCTATACAAAACAATGACAGCGTGTCTTCGCTCGGAAGGCAAAATTGTTCTTAATGTTGCATCAAGTGGTATCGCAGCACTCCTTTTGGATGGAGGAAGAACTGCACATTAAGGATTTGGAATTCCCATTAATGTGACTGAGGAGTCCATGTGTTCTATTAGTGCGGACAGTGATTTGGCTAATTTATTACGCAAAACAAGTCTAATTATATGGGACGAGGCACCAATGGTCCACAGACATTGTTTTGAAGCATTCTACAGAACCATGCGCGATATATGTAGATCAAACCCTTCACAACCATCTGACCAAGTTTTTGGAGGTGATATTTTGCAACATATATTTTGATAATGCTACACGCGTCGTTCGGGGTCAAAGGAACTTCCTTTTCGTCGAGCAAGTTTTTCAACACCCTAGACAGTGAACCTAATCGTTGTAGTGTAGTATTAGGGTAAGCCGCGGGAATTGATATCGTTCTCTAGGGGAATACGAATGCTAGTGAGGAGTTACTACGCTAAGGTTGGGGTTGAGGAAGATTATTTTTTTATCTTTTTATGTTTTTTAGGAAATGGAAAAGTACGAATCTCGGGGTTTGGATTTGGGGAATTGGTATTTCTACCGATTACTCTACTATCTAATTATCTAATTAACTAAGGTGAGGGTAGTCCATGTCTAATTATTGTGTGCTCGTATGATGATTTAAAGATGTGCTTACTTAGGTTTTATTACTCCTTAATTATCTCCTATTGATGGTTGAATTGTCACGTCCTTATTCTTAATTGCGTTGTGTGTCTAAAGTCGTAGGGTATGCGTTTATCCCTAACTCTTTGAAACTACCAAAGGGTCTCGTCTACAAAATCTCTAGGATTTATAAACTCTAACTCTAAGGTACTCTTTGGATGGTTTAGCCTACAACTACTCTAGGTGTTATAGTCTAAGGTTCACAAAGATTAATCAAGCATTAACTACACAACGAATGACCTATCGCATTACTAGATCATTAACAATTAAGATAAGAGACCACCAATCAATATTCAATAGTTAAGTTTCATATTCCCTAAGCAAACACACAAGTAAATTAGTCGGACATGGAGAACATGCAAGCATACACACAAATAATTGAAGACATAATTGAATTAATGAAGTAAAACACTTATCTTAGTGTAAGATAGGGTTTAGAACCCTAAAATACTGTACAAGAAAGCCTTGGTTCTGTTTAGGTTTTTACTCCAAAATACTACACACTGAAAACTGAAAAATTCGGATTCTATATATAAGATTACATTCGCGACGGCGTCACCTTATGATTTGTGACGCCGTCGGGTCGCCGTCATTAGGGTTTCGTCTTGGCCACGTTAGTCTTGCGGCGGCGTCACCTTGTGCTTGTGACGCCGTCCTCTTCGACCTCGGCCTGCGATCAAATCTAGGTCGTCCGAGTTGCGACGACCTACTCTTTTCAAGCGACACCGTCACTTGAAAATAAGCAATTTGGCTACTGTATCGTCACAACATGTGCTCCGACGGCGTTGCAGATAACACCCGCCGCCCCTTGTGTTTCGGCAGCTTGAGTGTCTCGATTCTTGACTTTGGCCATTTCTTCGTATATCCGCGCCTTTTCGTCCAAATAAGTGACATTCCAGCAATTTGCCTTCGAGAGACCTAAAAAGTGAAAAGGAACGATATTAAGTAATAACGGATACAAAAGTGATCAAATAAGGGCTTAAACGACCCCTCAAAAAGGTACATTTTAAAACCTTATCAAATATCCCTACACTTGGTATTTGCTTGTCCTCAAGCAAATGTGCTTTTAGCCAATTAATTTATAAGTTAGGGGTCATGAAGCATTGGTTTAGAACAATCCACAACACATATAAGCCCCGCAAAAGTCATAACAAGCACGGAAATTACATACTAGCACCTCACATGGGGTGTTTGGATACTCACATCTCTCGGGTGTATATGAAATATAACAAGTTGGAAATGGAAGATAAACACTCATTAACCGGTCCTAGTACATAGATTACCATAGGCTTGAGAATAGATCAAACCTCCATCGCTTTGGCGTAAGCACCTAGGAAAGACTATCAAAGAGGTCTTTTAAAGGGTTGTAATGTTAAGCTTACGATAGGGAAACAAAGGGTTTGGTGGGATAGGCTATTTAGTGGTGGCAAGTCAAAAATCTTTATGTTACAAGCATACGAAGAATGTCGTTGCTAAGCCAAGACTCGACACTCTAAACTCTAGATAACTGAAACAAACAAACATAAATATAAATGATAGATGTAGGATGGTAGCCCGTATGTTTTTTTTTAACACTCTATTTTTTTTCTTTTTCTCTTTTTCTATTTTTTTTTCGATTTATTTTTTATTTTTAAATACACTTTTACTCTACCATCCTCTACGGTAACATCAAAATGATAGGGATTTATAGGCACATCCCTACACTTGAGTTTTTATTACTCTAACACTAATTTGACTCGAATTGAAAAGATCAAAACACTTGGAGTACATTATTACGCAAATAAAGGGAATTTGAATTTAACGTTCCCTTCCCGTCATTTCATAAACTTTAACTTTTCCCATGAGTCCCAATCGTCCCAAAACTGTATACAAAGGATATGACTCGACTTAGCAATTTATGCAAGCAACTAGATAATTGAACTAAGGGTTTTTTGGGTGACAACAATAATGCACTAAAAGTGAGTGCATACAAGGTAGGCTAAGGCCATTTGGGTGTACATTTGGGGGTGGGGTGTAAATAATGCTCTTCATTGATATTCCGGAAAACCGAAACATCACGAGAACCGCGAAAAGGATAGGCTCTGAGGGGTTAACTAGGGGTATCGTGTACTAAAAGTGAGTACAACGCAAAGGTGTGGGGGAATTACTCAACCGAGGTGGAAGAAGTAATTATATTACAGGTATCAAACAAGGGTTATCCTAATGCCTCTTATCATTTAGTTATTCCTAACTACACAAGTGTAGTCTTACTAGCGATCTCGGGATGCATCACAAAACAAGTTCTAGAATCTATTATACTACCGGTTCACACTCTAAGCATTAAAGATGAATGCTTTAATTCCTACTAATCTAAGGGTGATCCTCACATTTTGGGTGGAATTTAGGTGGTAAAGGGTTTTTGTGCTAGTCATGTAACTTCCTATCCGTGAGACGCTTTATTAAGACTAATGGCCCACTCATATATGTCATGAAAAGTTTTAAATTTGGTGCCAAAATTACCCTAACCGACATTTTCTCATAGTTTGTTACACAAATACAATTGGACAAAGCAAATAATCAAGGATAAGCATAGTTTCAAAGTTCCCGTTTTATTTTCCCTCCCTACACTTAAACTGAACATTGTCCCCAATGTTCCCCGAAAGTATCAAAGTTATGATAATAGAAGGTAATTAAAAAACGAAAGAAACTAATACTCCCCTGTTTAGCTCGGTAGGATCCGTGTGTGAAGTATTGGTTAAATTATTTCCAAGAAGAATGTGTGCGTGAAAAGTTCCTTCCAACCTTATGTATCTTCTTCTTGATAAATAAAACCTGCACACTTGAAGAAAACAAACGAAACCTTCGCGTAAAATCGGCGGTAACAATATATATAAGACTCTACTAAACTAGGATATAATGCTTGTGGAATGGATGTTTACAGAATTCTTGGAAAATTAAGACCGGAAAATTCCAAAATTTATAAGCAGCTCGAGAAAACGAAAAAAGTAATCAATTATTTTTGCTCCTTCCTGCCGTCAGTTATCTGACAAAAACTTGTCTGCGATTTTCGAAAAATTCGGAAAATTTACATCTTTAAAATCTGGAAAAAATTTCTGCAAAACATCCATTATGACTCGATACAAGCATTTGACTTGAACAAACACACATGTATATCTTTTAATTAATTGCAATTCTCATGTTTACGTTTCTTTTGAAAACGTGTGTAATCCTCCCTACACTTAACCTTTATGTAAAATACCTTTATATGTAATTAAGACGAGGTTAAAAACAAAATAAAGCATTTTTAAAAATTTAAACATGAGAATAGACAATCAATAAAAGATATATGACACAAACAAGCAAACAATTAAGCATGGGTTGCCTCCCACGAAGCGCTTTTCTTTATTTATGAGTCTTGTAGCTAGACTCGTTGTCGTGCTCCTACGTAACTTTATTACCGTCACCTCTTTCCTTCGCTCTCCCTTCGTCAAAAGGGCGTAGACGTTGTATGCTTACTGTGGACTCCTTGCCAACGTCGTCTATTATGGTGACGGTATTATCCTTTAGATTGGTTTCCTTTACCGAAAAAGGCCCAAACCATCTTGGTTTGTTTCTACCTTGTAATGCCCTTATCCGTGATTTCTATAAGAGTACTTTTTCTCCCTTCAGAAATTCCTTAGGGTTCCTTTGTGTTTTTGGTATCGAAGTGGGATTATTTCCTAACTTTTTATCGGGCTTCCACAATGTTGCATGCAGTCCTTGAACCATAAAATCTCTAAGCCCTTTTTCCCAATCGTTCATTTTCTTCTTAACCACATTGCTAGGGACTTGTGGACTCTCACCCGTGATCCTTTCCATGATCTTAAGAAGATACCTTGGAACAATGGGTATTCTAGCGTACCCTTTTCCGCTTTTAAGTATCATGATGCCCTCCAGCATTTGATGGTTGCCTTGGCGGTGGCCAGAAATGGTGTCCCAAGAATGAGTGGCATGTTTCTATCTTCCTCAACATCTATGATCATAAAATCTACCGGGTAAACGATATTAGCCACCTCTATTAAAACATCCACCGCGATTCCTATAGGGTAAACATAGGTGTGATTAGCTAAGGAAAGTCTAAGATCGGTCTTGGTTGGCTTCTCCCTAGTCAACTTATTATAGATTGATAATGGCATTATGTTCACATCGACCCACGATCAGCTAGGGCATTTATATTATCAATATCACCTATGCTACATGGTATCACGAAGTTCCTTGTGGTGTCTCGTTTTTTTGTTACTGGTTTTTTTAGAACCAGCTCATACAGAGGTCCCATAGGCAGGGCGTCATACTCTTCTTTTGTTATTTTTCCTTCAAGGGCTTCCCTAAGAACCTCATTGTACCTAAAGTTGTTCACTTGGTTTGCAATGGTTTTTTTGTTAATTTCGTGCTTAAGGTAGTACTCAATGGTCTCGGGCTCATTATTAGGTTCAGACTCCTCCCTCTTGCTTTCCTCAGTTTTCTTCACCTCAACCTTTTCATCCTCAGGCATAACGGAAATGGCGTTAGCAAACGAAGTGGGAGGATAATCGTTGCTTCTTACTAGTACCTTTTCGGGAACTTTTGTCTTGGTATATTCTTTTACCAGGTTCATCATTTCCGTCATTTTTGCTTGCATTTCCTCTCTTTGCCTATAAACCTCCTCTTCAAATTTGGCTAATCTCTCCGTATGAGCTGCCATGTACTCCCTCATTTGTTCCTTAAAGCTTGGTGAGAGTGGTATTGGGGAAGTAGAACGGAAGCACCGTTCGGAATTGGGGTTTTGCTCACGACTTGGGGATTCGAAAGGGTGTTGGGTGGTTGGTGGAATTGGCGAATTGTTTCTCGGGATTTGTGCGGAGCTCTTCTATGCCTTTCCATCAGATAATCAATCCTTCTCTCAATAGCACTCATTTGCTCCTCGGTGATGTCGGAAGATTCAAGAGGAGTTGATATGGCATTAACCACTTTAACAGGGGTTTCAGGAGATTCATTCCAATCTCGTAGCTTTGATCAGCAAGCTCTTCTATAATATCCCAAGATTTCTCTGCATTAAAGTCGCTGAGCCTTCCACCGGCGGCTTGATCAATGGATCGTCGAGTGATGAAATCGATATGGTCATAGAAGACTTGGATTTGAAGCCAAAGATCAATGCCATGATGAGGGAGTTTACGGAGTAGGTCCTTGAATCGAGTCCATGCTTCGTAGAGAGATTCACCTTGACATTGTTGGAACATCAAGATTTCATTCCTAAGCTTAGTAGTTCTCCCCGGTGGGAAAAATTGAGCAAGGACACGAGAGGTGAGATCATCCCAACTTGAGATGGAGCCGGCGGGAATTCGCTCAAGCCAATTACTAGCTTGGTCCCGTAGAGAGAATTGGAAGAGACGCAGACGCATGGTCTCCCGAGTAGCAGCATCAAGGTCGATGGAATCGACAATTTTAAGGAAATCCTTAAGATGCTGATTAGGATCTTCGGAACGAAGTCCATGGAATGCACATCCGTTTTGCACCAACCGGATGGTGTCGGATCGCAGGGCCGTAGTTTGGGCTTGGTTGGGAAGTTCAATGGTGTTCCTATAGCCTTGGTGGCTAGGTCTGGAGTATTCACCAAGAGTACTGTCTCTTGGCGGGACAATGATTTGAGGGGGGTTATCACCTTCCATGCTGAAAAGTGATGGGTTACGAACAAAGGTCACGAAGAAGAGGGATAGACTACGAGGAAGCTAAAAAATGGGAAAAAAAAGTTTACTTGATAGGAATCAAGTAAAGAAACCTAAACGAGGTGGACTACTAAATAGCTATTCTATTCCCGTGGCGTAAAAACTTGATAACGCTTCACGCGTCGTTCTTGGTCAAAGGAACTTCCTTTTCGTCGAGCAAGTTTTTCAACACCCTAGGCAGTGAACCTAATCGTTGTAGTGTAGTATTAGGGTAAGCCACGGGAATTGATATCGTTCTCTAGGGGAATAGGAATGCTAGTGAGGAGTTACTACGCTAAGGTTGGGCTTGAGTGTCTCGATTCTTGACTTTGGCCATTTTCTTCGTATATCCGCTCCTTTTCGTCCAAATAAGTGTCATTCCAACAATTTGCCTTCGAGAGACCTAAAAAGTGAAAAGGAACGATATTAAGTAATAACGGATACAAAAGTGATCAAATAAGGGCTTAAACGACCCCTCAAAAAGGTACATTTTAAAACCTTATCATATTTGCACTCATATTCATCCATTGTCTATAAATGATTCTTAACTCTTTTTTGCTGTGTACAAATTTCAGGGAAGGTGGTTGTTTTTGGAGGTGATTTTTGTCAAGTACTACCAGTGATTCCCAATGGTAGCAGACAAGACGTGGTCCATGCATCCATCAACTCTTCATATTTGTGGGAACATTGTACTGTCATGAGACTAACTGTTAATATGCGTTTGTCGGCCGGAACAACCTGCGAGGAATAAAGGAAAATTAAAGAGTTTGCCGATTGGATACTTGACATTGGTAATGGAATGATGGGTGGAAAAAATGATGGTGAGGCTGATGTAGAATTCCCAGATGACATGCTCATTCCAGATTTCGAAGATCATGTTGGTTCAATAATTCGTGAAACATACCCTGATCTTATATCCAACTTGTGGAATCCAGAATACTTTCAGGAAAGAGCAATATTAGCACCGACACACGAAATGGTTGACGTAATCAACAAAAAGATGCTTGATAAAATTGATGGCGAGGAAAAACTTTACTACAGTTCAGACAGTGTATCACCAGCAGATTCTAATTCAAACTTTATCGAAGATGCATACACACCAGAATTCCTAAATACCATAAAAATGTCGGGTGTTCCTCATCACGAACTTACTCTTAAAGTTGGTGCTCCAGTAATGTGTATGAGGAACATTGACCAAAGAGCTGGTTTGTGTAATGGTACTAGAATGCAAATCCTTCGAATGGGTACGAATATTATAGAGACAAAGATAATATCCGGTGGCAATGTCAGAGCTATTTGTGCAATACCAAGAATGATAATTACCCCATCCGACAACAAAATGCCCTTTAAACTCAACAGACGACAATTCCCCATCCAAGTTTGCTTTGGAATGACTATAAACAAGAGTCAAGGACAAACATTGTCACAGGTTGGACTTTTTTTAGAGAAGCCGGTTTTTTCACACGGACAATTGTATGTAGCGGTTTCAAGAGTTAAAACAAAAGAAGGCTTGAAGGTTCTTTGTTGCGACATCGATGGTATCTACACAAATAACACAACAAACGTTGTTTACAAAGAAGTGTTACACAAAATTTGAATTGTCTTTTATTAATAACTATAATGTTTAGTAAACACTTTTAGTATTTGGTATCCCTTTTCATGTGGTTTTTAATTTCATTAAAAATTTTACATTTAACTTTTCATTTTTATACAATGAAATATGATATACATTAATATTTTTTACCATAACAGACTATCATATATCAATCCATTAAAATCATTCACGTCCTTCGTTTTAACGAAATTTTATTACAAGTAATTGAAACATTTATATAACTTGCATCTATACCAACTCTACCAATGAAATTTACTAATATTAAACAACGTACATGAGACTAGTTCATGTATAAATCACATGTAATTTGTAGAATCACTTGTGATTTGTTATTTTAAAAATCACGTGCGATTTTATAAATCACATGTGATTTTACTTTTTGCTCATATAAACTGAACACATGCGATTTTGTTTTAATCCAGAAATGAGTAAATCACACGAAATTATGTTTTTTTGTGTTTCCATATGAAAAATGTAAATCATGTGTGATTTACTCTTTGTTGTATAAAATGAAACACATGTGATTCTATTTTAATTTAGAAATGTGTGAATCATAAGTAATTGTGTTTTTTTTTATTGTGATTCGTGTGTAACAGATTCTTATCCATTATTTACAATCGATTTTGGTGATTTGCATTGGATTTGATAGTAAGTTATTAGGGGTTGATTTGGGGGAATGGGGAAAGAGGTTGGTGAGAGAGAACTTAATGAGATGATATGTGTTTTGAAATAAAGAAATGAAATCATCAAAGAGATCTAACTGACTAGACGGGTGTATAACTTTGAGTGTGAATTACGAATATGAACTTCATTATTTAATTATTTTAAAATGACAATTAATCTAAACTATTAGATTGAAGTTGGATGGGTGGTTGAGATCAAAGGACTTGATCTTTAGATAAAATATGTTATGCATTGAACTTTTGTCAAAAGAAAAATAGCTTGTTATTTTAGACAATTATTATTATTTATTTATTTTTTTTTTACTATTATTTTTTTTTTAGTATATATTTAAAAACTACTTTTTAGATGTTTATGCTAGCAACTTACTAAATATTACTAGTAATATATTTATTAACCCTTATAACACATTTAATTACTCTTTTAATCATTTTCTAATTTAAAATACATATAAAATATTGTTAGCTAATTATAACTTTTTTTATAAAGATATTGACTTATTTAAAACTATTTTATACATATAAAATATTGTTAGCTAATTAGTCATTTGAATATATTCCGGGAAGAAAACCAGTGATACATTACGATCTCTAGGAATTTTTTACACCAACTTTGACAGCCACCACTAAAAACTCGGAGATCGTATAAAATTATGATAATATATAAATTATTTGTCCCGCTGCATCGCACGGATACTATGTTAGTGTTTAAAAAATTGTTCTTAATTTTCAATTGTTGAGCATCTGAATTTAGTATACAACTTATTAAACATAAAATAACACCTTATTGATAATTCTCTACTAGCAGAGTACCCGCGCGTTGCGGCGGCGGGTACCTTCAAATAAAATTTTACGATTAATCATGTATTTTAGTTTATTATATTCTTTTTGACAATAAGTTTATGGATATTAAGAATTTCGTTTAGCCCGTTCCGTTCTGTCTCGAGCTCGTTGGCCCGTGCCCGTTCAGGATCGAGCCTGTTTGGCTCACGCCAGTTCGGGCTTAAGCCCATTTTGCCCGTTGACCGTTCGGGCTTGAATATTTGTATAATGTGCTTTATTATTTGTATTTATGACATTTAATGCAGGGTTTCCGCACGATGCGGAGGCGGGTACCCTAGAACAAAATTTTTCGGTGAATCATGTATTTTAGTTTATTATTTTCTTTTTGATAATATATTTGCGGATTTCAATAATTTCGTTTAGCTCGTGCCCTGTTCGGGCTCGAGCCCGTTTGGCTTGCACCCGTTCGGGCTCAAGCCCATTTGGCCCCTTGCCCGTTCGGGCTTGAATATATATATTATGTGCTTTATTATTTGTATTAGTGACATTTAATACAGGAAGTGTGTTTAATTTGGTTGTACAATAAACTTGATAATTTGTATTGATCAAGAATTTTGTTTAGTTTGTGCCCGTTCGGGCTCGAGCCTGTTTGGCCCGTTCTCGTTCGAGCTCGACCCCGTTTGGCCCGTGCCCTTTCGGGCTCGACCCCGTTTGGTCTGTACCCGTTCGGGCTCAGGCCCATTTGGCTCGTTGCCCGTGCGGGCTTGAATATTTGTATAATGTACTTTATTATTTGTATTAGTGACATTTAATGCACGAATTGTGTTTAAGTTGGTTGTACAATATGCTTGATAATTTGTATTTCTTGTGTAAAGAGTGTTTTAATAACTGCATTAATTGTATTTATTAACCTGTTAATTAATTGACTACATTAAATATCTTGACCACACTCTATCAGTCTATTCGTGAAAATCTATTTACAAATCCCTTAAAATCCATCTAGTTCCCCAAATACATACGTATGAAGATCCATGAAAACCTAAGCCCTCATATAAAAAACTAAACACCTTTGAGATTTTATAACTTTCTTATACTTTTTTTTCTTCTTGATATTCTTTTACATTATAATGTAAAGTTAGTAATATATATTGTTGAAACAATAATGCTAATGGTGTAAATGAATCAATTCCTTACCGGTATACCCACATACATGATGAGAATATAAACAAGATGTTTACAAGGTTTCTTAAAAGGACACATTATTACACAATCTGTTATTAAACGTAGGATATTCTCTAAATTACAGAAAAATAAAATAAGAAATAAACATAAGAAAACATACTTTTTGCTAAAACACACGGTTCTGATGTCTTCAATTCAAAGCATAGTTTTGGTGTAACTTGATATCGTAGTTGTTTGACTATAAAACCTCGTTGAAGAAGGGTACCTACAAATTTTTTGACTGTCAAAAACCAAATCATATTTTTGAATGTCAACTACCAAATCACTACAAAAGTATTCCTTGTAGACCTGGATGTTTAAATCCTTAAACAACAAACAAGAAACGTAAATCTAAACAAATTAGAAAAATTGATGTTTGTGAATTCAAGAATATCATACCTTACTAGAAAAGATTCCTCCTTATTCGTGTGAAAGTCGCTAGAAGTGATACCATACCTTACTAGAAAAGATTCCTCCTTATTCGTGCTAGAGTCGCTAGAAGTGATACCCCCAGCCATGTGTAAACATTCTCTAGAAACTCTCTCTATAATCTCAAAGTAAGCTATCCTCCATTCTTTTTTGAAGTACAAACTACCAATTAGTCCCATAATTCCGACAACAAAACCAAGACCTATGCTGGTATACAACCACAAATCTTCATCCTCATCAACATGAGTGTGTGATAAATTCTTTCCTTCGCACCTCCTTGATAGTGTGGGCCCACATAGCTCGTTGTTCCCTTCATAAATAGCAGATGGATCGCCTAAAGTTTGGAGCTGATTTCCAACAGGTATTGGACCAGATAGTTTATTGAATGACAGGTTCAAGTAGCTTAGAAAGTTCAAGCTAGCCAAACTTGGAGGAATTCTACCAGACAACTCGTTCATAGAAAGATCTAAAGATTCCATTGACTTTAGATTTCCAATCCTTGTTGGAATGTGCCCGCTAAACAAGTTTCTAGAAAGATTCAAATTCGTCAATGATGCAAGGTTCATCAAAGCATCAGGAATTTCACCAATAATTTTGTTGCTTGAGAGGTCTAAGGATATAAGAAACCTAAGTGTCTTGGTGTACTTCAATTGAATGCCCTTTATGTTAGCCTCAATATTTTCTTCATATCCAGTGGGATTGTCTTCAAAGTTAACACTAGTATTGATCATACCAGTTAACTTATAAAAGCAACGAGGGATCATTCCAGTTATGCTATTATTTGCCAAGTTCAAATGCTGAAGAGCGTTGTTTTGACAGAGTTCCAGTGGAATCTTACCCATGAACTTATTTGATCGGAGATTCAAGATTTTAAGATTCGATAACTTTTTTCCAATCCAAGAAGGGATATTACCCGTCAACAAATTGTTCCCTAAATCAAAGGTGACTAAGCTTGTCAAATTCTGTAAAGCCACCGGGAGATTTCCCTCAAATTCGTTGTTTTGCAAGTGCAATGACTGAAGATATGATATAGAACCTAATGAATCCGGAACATCACCCGTTATGGTATTGTTCGAAAGATCCATCACATATAATTGAATCAAGTTCCCTAAGCACTTAGGAAGAATTCCAGAGAATTTATTATTGGATAAGTCCAGTAGTTGTAAACTAAGCAACTCGCATAAGTGTTCTGGAACGCTTCCAGTGAAGCGATTTTTCCCAAGATTAACAAGTTCGAGACCTGGGTTGAATTGGACAATCATTAGTCTAGTTAAAATGTATTAGTCTAGTTAAAATGTATTGAACAAGTTGGGTTGGGTTAGGTTGGGCTAATCGTTAGTCTAGTTAAAATTCCTGAAAAAACTAAATAATTAATTGCTCATCTAATCCAAATAGAGGGATGATCATTCAAAATGTCATAAAGTTTTTAAAAGACTAAAATACAATGTTGGTCCCTAATCTTCTACCGAAACATCACGTTGGGACAAAACTTGCGTTTTTCATCGTCGGGAGTCTAAAACAAGTTTTTTATAGGCTAAACTCGTCGCCTTGACCATTAACACCAGGTCAACGTCTTATTTATGTTAGTTAGTCGAAGGTATTATAGTCCATACACATTTATACCACACCTTAACTCAACTAGAGAAAAGCTATTCGTATACCATCTTGATTGTTTCCCTCCCTCGTCACATAACCCTCACATACACTTTAACAATGGCAGACAAGGACCTTACTTTTACAGTAGTAACTGATGAGATAGTAAAATATGTGAAGGCCAAATATAGGGATACTTGGTTACAATAAGATGAAATGTCTGATGAAACGTTTGAAGATTTATGCAGATTTGCGAAAGAAGCTGAAGTGATGAAAGGTTAGTTCGTTTTTTTGTATTTGTGTGATTGGCATTTTAAGGTTACCAGTCAGGAATGAGCATAAATAACCCTATTTTATTTGCAAGAAATCCAAGCAGTGTCAGAATCTGCCAAAAAAAAGGATTATAGCAAACTAAAGGTATATGACGATATGATTGAGTATGCCATGGCTACTTATGAGAATAAGTGGGATATAGGAGATGAAATTGCTGATGTGATACTTGAAGACTTGTGAGAAAAATATGGGAATAAGGAGTTTGAGAAAGGTTAGACTTACTATTTGCAAACTAAGAAAGTTGTAATGGGTGAACTCTGATTTCTTTCTGTTTTGGCTATCTATCCAGATAATAACTTGAAAGGAAATGAAGTTGATGTCATCATTATTTCAGACACATCTGATGATGACTTTGGGATCATGTCTTCTAAGAGTACTACTTTGAAAGGTTCCACTTCCCAAGCTTCCAAGGCTTCCACTCCCAATGCTTCCAATTCACAACCTGTTACCACCCTTGTTCACAAAAGGCCAAAAAGAAGGGAAAAGATTATAAATGTTGTACTTGGTCTTGGAGCGGCTGTGGGATGCTCCAGCACAAATAGGAATGAGTGGTATGTGCCTCCCTCTAAGGAGCTCAAGTCTCCCCCCATAAATATCAAGTCTTTCATCAAGAAGTTCACCTGTTATTTTTAGTTGTTGATGTAATGAAGATGTATATTTTTTGGTTGATGATGGTTACTCAAAACGATACTTGTTAACACGTATATTTTGCTTTATATGGTATAATTAGTTGGTGGTGTATGTATATTTTGGCTTTTTTGTTTTCATAGCCTATCTTTGAAGTTGTGGGTTGGGTACAGCAAGATGCTAACTTTTGAATGGTTAGTCCAACACCTTTTAGGACTAGACGTAAATGGCAGGGGATAGATAGGAAAAAAATGCAAGGGAGTGGAACCAAGACACCAATAGTGAAAGGTGGTGTTGTAATCAAAGAGGAAGAAGGGGTTGTAGATAAAAAAAAAAAAAAAAAAAATGAGAAAATTAAAGGAAAAGAAAAGCTGCTTGAGGAAGAGGATGTTTTGCACACAAAAAAGGGAAATAAGTTCTTCAACATTTTAAGCGAGCTTTTGATGGGAAGGGGAATTTGATGGGAAGGGGAAGGCTAAAATAGTTGAGTTTGCAGGTTTTGATGTTGAAAACTTGGCTGATTTTGATGGGAAGGGGAAGGTTAAAAGGGGTGGTGGTGGTGCTGCTGATGTTTCTAGCGGTGTTAACACACATTTTAGAAGCAGAGAAAGGATTACAAACTGTGTCCTTTCACTTTTCGCCCAAAGTCCATCCTAGGTGATGTTTCAATGATGAATACCATGTCATGTGTTTAATTCTTTTAAGCTGTAATAGTACAGTACCTAACTTATATGTTTTTTGTTTGCATACTTGTTTTTGCAGACAAGGTAGCAGTATCATCATCAATTTAAGGTTCATGTTTTGTTTGTTCATCAGTTTATGGATATCCACGACTAATGTGTAGATTATTTGAAGGTTCAGCAGTTGAACGTTTTGAAGTGGAAACTGCATAATCTTTTATATTTTGTGAAATGTCAGTAGAACATGTATCAGACAATGACTCACTAGTTTCAGTTATTTTCCAGTTGCATCAAACATTGAACATATAGTTCACTCTTATAAGTCAACTTGCAATAGTTAGTTGTGTATAATATTTGTTTGTTTGTCCTATGGGTTAAATTTTGTGAGATCATACAACAGTTGACTTTTATAAAGTCATACTTAATATGTCAGGTGTAATGGTATAATTAGCTCAAACAATCACCCATTTCTGTGTTTGTGGAATTGTCTTGGGTTAGAATTAACTAATGTGTGATATAAATGTGTATAGACTATAATACCCTCGACTAACTAACAGAAATCAGACGTTGACCTCGGCGTTAATGGTCAAGGGACGAGTTTAGCCTATAAAAAGCTTGTATTGGACTCCCGACGATGAAAAAAGCAAGTTTTGTCCCAGCGTGATGTTTCGGTACAAGATTATGGACCAACAATGTATTTTAGTCTTTTAAAAAGTATAAAAAGTAATTTGAGACGTTAGATTATCATTAATAATCTAGATATCTAATTAATGGATCAAATTTAAAGAAAAAATTATTAGAAAGGCGGTCATGTCAAAGATATTCTCGTAAACAATTAATTATAGATCTGGGTTTTCTATTCTTCTCTCTCATATCTTTCTCAACAATCAAATTCACTTTTTATTATCATCTTCTTTACATCATTCAAATTAAATTATCCTCTTATTAATTAATGCTAATTTTGGATGTAACTATTACACCTGGAAATGTGATTTATTACACGATGCTAGTTTTGCTAATTTTAAACTATTGATTTGTCGAGATTATTTATGTATGTTTTTTACTTGAAAGGTGAGTTGTATATATTAGGGGTGGCAATTTCTGACCCGACACGAAACCCGACCTGAAACCGACACGAAAATTAATAGGTTCAGGTTGTGCTAAATAGATTTCGGGTCAGGTTTGGGTCGACCTATCTAACCCGTTTATTAAACAGGTCAGGTTCGGATTGAGAATAAAATAAGCGGGTCGACCCGCCAACCCGTTTAAATTTTTTTTCATAAACTCAAAATTATTTATATTTTATTATAAAGAATCTATTTCATTCAATGTTTGATTCAAAGAACTCTGCTTAGCCCTCCCCCGCTAAACGGGTCGACTTAACAACCTGTTTAACTCGTGTAATGTGCCAACTTTTGTATATAAAAAGGGTTAAATGGGTCAACCCGAAACCCGTTGAACTGATTCAACCCGTTTAACATATTCAACCCGTATAACTTATTTAACCCGCTAACCCAAGTATATATATGGGTTAAGTGGGTTAGGTCCGGGTTATGTCTAAACAGGTTAGGGTTGACATAGCTGACCCGATGATTTAAATGGGTCATGTTTGGGTTGGGATTTTCTGACCCGCTAACCTGACAACCCGAACCCGCCAACCCGAACCCGACCCGAATTGCCACCCCTAGTATATATAAATAGATTTTCTTTTGTTTTTGCATATATATGATTAAGAATAGGAAATGACGCTTAAAAAAAGTTATGAATAATTGATATTGCACACTGATCCACGATGTTAGTGACAAAAACAATGTTCATCAGTGTTTATTATAATTTTTGTTCATCGGTTAATATTGTTCATCAATTAGTTTTGTTAATCAATTAGTTTTGTTCATCAATTAATCTTGTACATTAGTTTTCTTTTAACAAAAAATCATATTGTTCATCAATTTATCAGTTTTTTAAAAATAAATCATAATGTTCATTGGTTCATCTGTTTTATAAAAAAATAATATCATGATGTTCATCAGTTAGATCTTAATGTTCATCAGTTTTACTAAAAAAAGTCATAATGTTTATCATTTCATCACTTTTATGAAGAAAAAAAATGCTATACAACTGTTATACAACAAGTTTTTTACTTTGTAAATTTTATAAAACGAGTTGTTTATTATATGCGATGTTTATTAATAAAAAAACGTTGTGCATCAATAAAAAATTTTGTTCATCATTAGTTTTATTAGATGTCGTTCATTAGATAAATTACAATGTTCATCAATTAGATCACGTTATTCATCAATTCATTAGTTTTCTAAAAAAATCACGTTGAAAATTAGTTCATCAGTTTTCTAAAAATAATCACGTTATTAATCAGTTCTTCAGTTTTATAAAATAAATCATGTTGTTCATTAGTTTTCTAAAAAGAATCACGTTGTTCATCAGTTTTCTCAAAAAAGCACAATGTTCATCAATTAGTCTTGTTCATAAATTAGTTGTGTTCATCAGTTAGATCACTTTGTTCATAAGTTCTTTTTTATATTGTTCATCAGTTGTCTAAAAAAAATTGTAATGTTCATCTGTTAGTTGTTCATCAGTTCATCGATTAGTCTTGTTCATAAATAAAAAAAAGTTATTTATCAGTTCTCTTAAATTTTGTTCATCATTTTATCGGTATTCAAAAAAATCATAATGTTAATCAGTTGTCGAAAAAATCATAATGTTCATCAGTTATGGTCACAATGTTCATCAATTTATCATTTGGTTGTTCATCAGTTAAAAATAAACAAAAAATAACAAAAATAACAAAAGATGTATTTTGGTATACCAATTAGTGCATTTGAATGTAATTTTATAAGAAAAATCTCTTTCAGGCATTTTATCAAACACTTTGTATGCACTAAATATGTCTAAGACGTCATCATTAACGTGCAATATCTCACTCATATCATATCAGATTTGAGTTATTCAAATTTCTGGGTAAAGAATGGTCAAAAGCTACAATTTTCATGTTTTAAGTTTTGTAAAATTCGGCTTCTAAACTAGTCAAAATTAGAGCCAAAAATGCTGAAAATTTCAAGAAAATCAACACCCACTTAAAAAGTGGAAAAAAAAGTTGATGTTCATATATCATAATGCATACCAAATTAAATAGAATTAAATTTAAAAAAATATATATGGTGAAATCGTTTTTTCATAAAAGTTTGTCGTTTAAAAGTCATTTGCATTTGAAGTTTTGAGATGGAATAAAAAAATGAGTTAAAAGGAACAAAATGTCCCTTAACAGAATTTAATAAGAAAAAATAGAAGAATTTGATGGGAGACACATAACTCTTAATGATAGACTTTCTAAATTTTTTAATTTTTTTTCACTTTGCAAAAGATCTCAACCCAATCCAAATATTCACAAAAAATAAAGTGTAAACAATTTTTTCTATCGATTTCCTCCTTGAGGAGCAAGGAAGATCAGAGGTCCAGTGCTATCAACTAACCTGTAAGAAGACTATTTTAACTGAAAATTAGTGTTGTGGTCCAATATTACATAAAGGCTTCAACTTGGATTACATACAACCAATTACTCAACCCCAAAAATAAGTATGTCATATCTCTTCTTATTATTATACTTTTAAAACAAAATTTTGTAGTCTAATTTTGTTCACATCAATTCAACAAAGACACCAGAAATCTAAGCTTCAAACAAATCATTAATTGTATTTGACCAAACCTAACAAGTTGTTAGAGCATGGAGTATCACAACGAGGATTCCTCGTCACTCCAACGTGGCTGGCTCGCCACTCCATTTCGTCCCTCGCCACCACACCATGTGGCTTCGCCACTTTCATCTTCGCCGTTCCAACGACGAGCAAAAAGACAAAACGAAAAATTAAAAACTATCCGTCAAAATGAATTTTATTGTGTTTGAAAAATAAGGAAAAGAAATAAAATGATGGTGGGTGGGGCCCAAATGAAGAGGTTTGAGTTAGTTGTGATTGGGGGTATTTTTAATAAGTGTGTTAGAGTGATGTGAAAGTGATTTGGCACAAGTGAGGCCCTAATAAAGAGAATTTTTGAGCCATGACACTCCATGCTCTTATGTTATTTAGTGATTTTTTTTTTTTACTTTTATCTACTAACCCTTGGAATAATTATACCACCTGTTGAATCCTTTAATTATTTGATATGCGAATTGTCTATTTTACCCCTTAGCTACTACATTAACTTATTTGTTTCCTTATTTATTGAACAAAAATCTATTTCTTTCCTTATAACACAATTAAGTATACTTTTAATTAATTTATAATTTTAAATACATATAAAATATCACCAGCTAGTTAAAAATTATTGATTTATTAAAAATAATTGATTTATTATAAAAGTATTGATTTATTAAAAAATATTTTATAAAAAGCATAGCTTATGTTATATATTTTCCCAAAATAAACATAAAGAAAAAAAAAAAAAAAGACAAAAAGTAATACTAAGGGGGTGTTTGGCTTAGTTTTTTTTTTTTCTTTTTATGTTTCTATATGAAAAGCAACTTATTGCTTATGTTATATATAAGATTTTTAAATTATTTTTGTGTGTTTGGATTGACTTATATTGCTTCTATAGCTTTTTTAAAGAGAGTCCTCCCATATTACAACATAAGCTAAAAAAAGCTTCCTAAGAATAAGCTTAAAAGCCTATCAAAACACTTAAACTGACTTATTTAAACAAAATAAACCCTAAAAAAACCTAGAAACAACCACAGAAAAGCTAAAACAAACACCCCTAAATAAGTTTTCATGGAAAGTAAGTAGATGAAACCACCAAGACAAGTACCAAAAATAAAAAGTTACATATTATCCAGTAAGTAATTTTATACCTGATCCATGAAATCTTGGCAGCTTTCCGCCGATCTGGTTGTCGGACAGATCTAAGTAAGAAATATGAAAGGTGATGTTCTCAAACCACCCAGGTATTGTATCTCTAATACTCGAATTTGAAAGAGCTAAAACTTGAAGATCTGTTTGTGTTTGAAGCCAATTCGGGAAATTAGGTCCAATGTTGCAGGACCTTGCAACAAAATACTTCAATTTGAAGGGAGGAATCCAATGAGGGCTTGCAGTCAACGTTAATGAATTATCAGACAAGGACATGTAGGTTAGATTGTTGAGTTTGGTGAAGTGAATTTCAGAAACAATCCCAACCAGTGAGTTATTCCGAAGATAAAGGTTTTCAAGCATTGATAATTGTCCAATGCTTTCAGGTATGCTTCCACTCAATTGATTACTACTAAAATCTATGTATTCAAGCATTGATAATTGTCTAATGCTTTCAGGTATGCTCCCATTCAACTGATTACTAGAAAGATCCATCTCTCTTAGAGATGATAGGCCACCAAGTGAGGGAGGTATTTGACCAGACAATCTATTACCTGTAAGGACAAGTCTTCCAAGTGTCTTAAACTCTCCAATCTTATTTGGAATTCCTCCATTGAACTGGTTCTTTCCAAGATTGAGTTCCTTCAGACTATTATGCAAGCAATCCGACATATTTCCAATGAAACACGAAAGGTCTCCCGCAAATTCATTATCTGACAAATTAAGGACGCTTAAATTGCAGAGCTTCACATCTGCGGGAACCGAACCCTGGAACGCACTGTGGCTAAGGTCCAGACTAACAAGGCTGCTCAAATTCCAAAACAGATCTGGCATCGAAGTATTAAACTGATTTGAAGAAAGGTCGATGGAAGAGAGAGAGCTCAAGGTTCCAATAGAATCAGGAATTCGACCTTGGAAGGAGTTATTATGAAGGTCTAGATGCACGAGGCCAGTAAGGTTTAATAACCAGACAGGAATGGTGGAGTTGATACCATTGGAAGAGAGATCGAGTGAATTAAGAGACGTGAAATTGATGAATTTTATGGAAGGGATATTGATATTACAACGGGCCAAGTTCAGTGTAAGCAAAGAAGGTAACATATTAACTGGATGGAACCAGTCAATATGGTTACCGATTATTATCCCTGATAAATCCAAGTGTTTTAACGACGACAACAAAGACACCCACCGCATATCATCCTTGACCATCAAAGAAACGTCATAAGGGAGAGATACCCTGTAGCCACTCAGGAGATATTCATATTGATTAAGATCAAGATATTGTAACCTAGAGAGATTTCCTAGATGTGGAGGGACTACACCACTAAAACCTGAGTAAGAGAGGTTAAGGTATTCCAAATACTTGAAAGACCCAAAGAATTCAGGAATAGTTTGTCCCGAGAAATTGTTCATGCTCAGGTCCAAGTAACGCAAATGCTTCAAGTTGAGTAAGGAAGGACTTATCTTACCTTCGAGCCGGTTGCTTGTGTTCAAAGTATAGCGGTCAATGAAAGACATTGGAGATCGAAGATCAAGTTTGACAACATGACCATTTCTCCTGTCACACCCAACTCCCTGCCACTCACAACATTCTACTCCCGTCCATGTTGACAGACGATTTGATTCATCAGTAAGGCCTTTTCTGAATTTAAGCAGTGATTGCCGCTCTGTTTGGATATTTGTAACGTTTGAGGAAGCCGTGATCATGGTGTTTCTGCTGCTTGCGTCATATGTTTGAAAGAACAGAAATAATAATGTAAAGATGACAAGAAAAGTGATTTTCATTTTGGAGTAATAGTTAGTAGACTTGGAATTGTGAATTACACAAAGTCTTATAAGAGATAGGGGTAAGGTTGGCCATGGCCCACCTCGAAAAATTTAGCGCCAATGCTAATGGTGACCATAATTATTGTGGTCACCTCTTGACACATCAGCGCTACATCAGTTTCTCTCTTAAAAACTACACCTAACCATAATTTGCTAATGGTGATCTCAATGACCACCGTAACATTTATTTATTTATTTTTAAATTAAAATTTCATTCATATATTATGTCAATATCAAGTGCAATATAAAAAAATTCAAGTAAATTTGGTCCCTTTGTAAAAACTAATTAAGATATCTAAACGCTTCAATCACGTATGATGGATAAGTTATATACGTAGTCAATCAAGTTAAGGTGTGTCTAAATTCATTTGCTAGCATATTGCTGTTGAAAAGCATAATTAAATACGTTATTGAGTTATTCTGAACCACACACTCATTAAATATCGATTCTTAGGAAAGAGATCAATAATAGAGAATTGTAGTATTAAGGTAACTCAAACGTATTAGCTTTGAGTCCCTGGATCGTTCCAAACGAGGGATGAATAGAAATTTCAACTCTCGTCGCTATTATCGGGATTTGAATATGAAAAGGGGATAATTTGATGTTTTCTAAACTACGGGGCAAGGGAAATAAATGGGAAGAAATCAAGGGAAATAAATCTATAGTGCAAACACGGAATTACAACTAATTATGCAAAGTTACGCTAATATGCAAATTACGAATTTAATTAAAACGTGAATTTAATACAAACTAATTCAAATTAATCCTAAAAGTGATCTAAAATAATTCTACAGCTAAAAATGGTATTTAAAAATTAACTAAGATTTAAAACTAATTTTTATGAATTTTCTTGCATTTATTTGAATTAAAATCTAATTTTTAACTTTTAAAATAAATCTAAAATTCTAAAAATTATGAAAACTAGTGAGAAAATTATAAAACTATTTTTCAAAAATCTAATATAACTAAAAATAATTTAAAAAACTGATTTTGTATTTTTCTGATTTTTTTTCTAATTTCTATGAATTTTAAACTATTTAAAACTAATTAAATGGCTAAAAATAACTATTTAAACTACGAAAATTAGGGAAACATATTTTTTATGTCTTTTTGAATTTTATTAATCTAGGAAAAATGAAATTGTATTTTTTTTGAGCTGTTTCTGATTTATTTGCAATAAAAGCTAATTAAAATGTATTAAAAACTAATTTAAATGCAGAAAATTAGCTAGAGGTTACAGAAAATTATGAAAAATTCTGGAAAAGTTCTAAATACGATTAAGATGCAAGTAAAATTACTAAAATCTTCTTGTACTAATTATGCCTAATTGGGAGAGGGGTAGATTAGGGTTTATAGTTTTCTGGGTAAGTGGTAATTGGGGAAAAACAATGCACGGGTAAAAGGTAATATTTTTTTTTATTTGTTTGACTATTTTGACTAGAGTAATAAAAAGGGTGGACCGGGTCTGACCTGTTGACCGGGTATGTGGGATTAACGGGCTTTGGTAGTTTATGTTGGGCCAATGGATAAATATATTTAGCACTTGGACTAATGTTGTGATCCGAATATGATGATAAGGACTATTCTTGCCATTTGCAAAATTCCAAGGACCAATGATGCTAAATTTGAAACTCCATGGGTATTTTCTGATAATTGATAAAACTTGAAGGACTGATTTTGCCAATTCTTTAAAGTTGATCAAATCTTTCATGCATCAAAATCTTCACAATTACTCATTTCTGATTTCCCGGCTCAGCTTTTGCACTCTTTTCCTTCTCGTGCTCGGGTTTTGTCTGATTTGTCTTTCTTTTGCGTGTTTTGTCATATCCGTACCTGCACATGCATAAACTCAAGAAACCAACAAATATTAGGAATAAACGTCTCTTTCTTGGTTATTTTGGGCCTGATTTTATAAAGAAAAGGTATGTGTTTTAGGACATACCAAATACATATAGTATTTCACTCTCTAAAAAAAGACACAACTCACCCTCATCCTCTCAATAGATTCCATCAACAATGTTCGGTGACTTATTGCCGGATTCTAATGTGTATCCTTTTTTGTTGAGTTTTTTCATCTTTCTAATCTCCAAGGTGGTTTCTGCCATAAATCTAAGGTAGGTATTTTTTTTAATACATCGCTTCTAAAAGATGTTCGTTTCTAAGGTGGTTCCCGGAAACCACCAAGCAATTCTTTATTTTTTGTGTATTAAAAGCATGCAACGGTCAAAAAACAAGGAGGAGTTGTACCATTTAATCGGTTGGCTGACAAACCGAAAAAATGCAAAGGTTGGGGTGAGATTCGGTCATGCTCAGTTGAGCTAGAGAGAGCGACGTGATTGACTACTCAGTTGGGGGTCAACCAACCGAAGAACCATCTTTCCATTTGCATTGGCCTTATTATAAAGTTCAACTTATTTTTTCTTATTATTTGTAAATTTTGGCCCACCTTGAAATGTTTTTGGCTTAGTCATTAACTAGAAGTATATGATTTAATGGTCCAAATTTTCCTATTTTAGTACTTATTGGTTTTTGACAAATCATTTGGCATTTTGGCCCACCCTGAAACTAGAACGTGTTAGAGCTTTAGGTGTAGCGACATAGCAAAACTCCTCATTTGGGGCTTACCTCAGTGCCACATCACTTTAACAAATCCCCTCATACAACCTTCCTTTATCACAACTAACCTCAACTTTTATTTTTCACATTTCCAAATAAACTTAATTCATTTCATTAAAATTAAAAATACATTACTACATATTAATAATACGGAAATAACGATACAGAAATAAAAACGATATGGAATTAAAAATGATACGGAAATAAAAACTATACGAGAAAAAAAATACAATACATATTAATAATAAGAAACTTATGCATTTTACTCGTCGCGTTGATATTTCTTCTTGTCTTCTGCGGATGATCATGGCTTTGGCCGGTGTGGTCTGGTCAGGATCAATCATGAGAAACTTCATCTCCTCCATCTCTAAGGTCTTCAATTCCTTCTATCTCCTCGATTCATACGCGACCATTTGAACGTCGGCTTTTTGTGAATATTTTTCTGATAATTTTCCCGAAAAAGAACTCGTTTGACTCCCCCCTGAGCTCGCCCCGGCACTCGACGTATCCGTCGAATTTTGTTTCTTTGAAGCTCGACTTTTTTTGGCGCCATCGGGATGAGGTTGTTTGTCAGGGCCGAATATATCCTCGAGACATGAAATGTCAGTCGATTCATCTGCATCCCATTTGGGGTAATTTATCAAAACCTCCCAAAGGTGAACATACAAGAAGCTTCTTGAACCAAAGCGTTGTTCAAAATTTGTCTTTGCATCCTCAAGATGATCAGCGTCATTTTCCCCACTTCTACGCTGCAAATGTTTGTAAACAGCGTTGAATTTTTGAAAATTACCATTAATTCTTGTCCATTTACCCGTAAGCATATTATGTAGTTGTATGGTATTTATGGTGTGTATAAGTGTGTTTGTGTCTTTTTTTTTTTTTTTTTGAAGTATGAAACTGTAATATTACCATTGTTTTCAAATTTTGGGCCCCACTAAGCGTTTAAATGTCAGAATCTACGCTCGTCGTCTGCACGACGAGGTGCTGAATGGCGAGGCAAGGCGTTGTCGTGGGGAAGGGAAAACGAGCAAAGCCAGCGTGCCACAGCGAGGGATGGCGAGCTCGACACCTAGAGCTCTTATTCGTATTATTGTCAGCTAACATTTGAAACACATATGAAGAAGGAAAAAATTAAAAAGGTATGTGATAAAATCTTTGGGAATCAGGAATGGCAACATAATCTGAATGTAAGTATCAAGGGCGGTAGGATAATTGTGGGTTGGAATAGTAATGTGGACAGGTGTTCTCTCATTCACAGTACAAGGCAAGCCATTCTATATTTGATTGAAGTACTTAACTCAAACATTAATTTTTCTGCACTTTCATCTATGCTGCAAATAATGGCAGAGATAGAAGAGATTTGTGGAAAGATCTTAGCCTTTTCAAACAAATTATTAAGGGTGAAGCATGGGTCTTAATTGGTGATGTGAATGTTACTCTTAGTTTGGAAGATCATTCAGAAGGAACTACCTATGTGACACAAGATATGATGGATTTTCAGGACTGTGTTAATGCTATTGTAGTGGAGGATTTTTGCAACACAGGATTCCAATACACATGGACAAAAAGCCTTATTAATCCTAATGAAACAGTGTTGAAAAAACTGGACAGAATTATGATTAATAATAAGTTTCTAACTAACCATGTTAATGCTATGCCAGGTTTTTGCCACATGGAATCTCTGACCATAGCCTAACCATCTTGATATGCCTAGACATGGTGAAGAAGAAAAGAAAGTCTTTTAGATTGGCTAACTATGTGACAGAGAAAAAGGAATTTATGGAGATAGTTAAAGACTCATGGAGCATTAATGTCAAAGGTCCTGCTATGTATCAGCTTGTGCAGAGGCTAAAAACAATGAAGAAGCATCTCAACAATCTCAATTGGAAGAATGGTAACTTTTTCACTAAAGTTGAAGACCTGAAAAAGAAGCTATATGAAATTCAAGCTAAAATTGACAAAGACCCTACTAATAGAAGTTATAGAGAAGAGGAAGTAAAAGTAATGGGTGAATGTAATGATGTTGTAAAGGATGAGGAGATTTTGTTGTTTCAAAAAGCAAAAGTGGAATGGCTCAAAGAGGGTGACAGGAACTCAGTATACTTTCAGAAAATTCTTAAAGGGAGACAAAACAAAAGCAAAATATATATTGTCTGCAGTGAAGATGGAACTGTTCATACTGAAGATAAAGTTGGCCCACAGTTTGTCAATCATTTTGAAAAGTTTTTGGGAGTTATTTCTAGTGCAAAGGGTTTGAATGAGACTGATGGAAGAATATTCACCAACTTACTCAGTGATAAAGAGGCTTTAAACATGATTAGAGAGGTTAGTAATGAAGATATCAAGGTTGCATTGTTTGATATTGATGGTAATAAAGCACCTGACCCTGATGGATACACCTCCAAATTCTATAAGAAGGCTTGGAATGAGATCAAAGAGGACTTTTGTAAAGCTGTTAGAAAGTTTTTCACCATAGGTAAACTACTTGGGGAAGTGAATGCTACCTTGATTACCTTAGTCCCTAAGATACCCACTCCTATGAAAGTATCTGATTTCAGGACAATTGCATGCTGCAATGTGATATACAAGTGCATCAGTAAAGTGTTAACAAACAGAATTACAAAAGTACTTACCAATGTTGTGGACCAAAACCAAAGTGCCTTCATCTTTCGGAGGGCAATCACTGATAATATCCTTTTAACCCAAGAGCTGCTAAAGGGGTACAACTGTGTGAATGGGCCAAAGAGATGCTCTTTTAAAATTGACATCCAGAAGGCCTATGATACTGTCAGCTGGAAATTCTTAGAAAGCATTTTGATCAATTTTGGGTTTCACAATACTATGGTGTAGTAGATAATGGCTTGTATTTCATCTCCTAAGGTTACTATCTCTGTGAATGGTGATAGGTTTGGGTACTTCAAGGGTGGCAGAGGGCTTAGGCAGGTGTAACACCCCCAAAATTTCACAGCGGAAGCGTTTGGGTCATTGGGTGCTACTAAATCAATATACACAACACAAGGTAATAAAGAATGGAAATTCTATTCCATTTTCAAAATATAGATTAATTTAAGAAGTAGTTTTACATCATTGTTTCAAAGTGCGGAAGTAAAGCCCATAAAAATATATGTTGTCCCATTAAAAACTGTATTAGAATGTTTGGAAACACTTCGGATGCCAGTCTTCAACGAATGCCTTTGTCATTACCCACGCTAAAGTAAACATGAGAAAAACATGCTAAAATGTCAACACAAAGGTTGGTGAGTTCATAGGTTTAAGTTTAAGAAATCAAGTTGGACCATAGTTGCACATATAAGCATCTCCGTGAATGATACCATATGCAGTGAAAAGGCTATTACGCTAATACCAAGTTCATGCAACCGAAACTACGACTGTGTGCATGCATCTAGAAGCATGATAAAATAAAGGCCCGGCAAGTGTAATTCCAGTACACTTGTAATCGATATGATATACGCTCGACGTTTACCTATCCGGTCAAACTCGAACGGGGGTGTCATCCCCAATAGATCTATTCATAACAATCGCGCTTCCCCAAAAAGAACTGACGGTAGCATAATGGGATTCAAGGTTGTTTCACGTAATAGTGTAATCAGTTTCAAGTTCGAAAAGAGTTTTGCATGTTTCTCACCCCATAGTTTTATAAAGAAAGTAATAAGAGTAAAAACGGGGCTATAAACTCACCTTAGCAGCTCGGTGAATAAAGCACAAGGAGATCAAGTGTGATATAGCAGTGGCTCCTACCCGAAACCTAAGAACGAGATGACAAGTCTCAGAATAATAATAACGTTTGGTTCTTGACCAAAATGATAGGGCATTGAATTTACAATTCAACGGAGCGATTCTAGCGTTGTTTTATAAATATGACAATGTTGCCGAGAGTTTTATTTATTTACTTTAAGTTTTTTCAGTAATTTGTAACGTTTCCATATATTTATATACATATAAATACATATAAGTTTAATTAGATATTGATGTAATAATTCTCGTTATGAATACTAGGTCATCAAAATAATTATTTTTATAAATTTTTTATAAGTTTACAAATTTCTAAGCATTTTCCAAATTTACACTTTTTACCCTCAAGTTTGAAAATATACGAGTTTGGCCCTTATACATTGGAAAAATGACAACTTGTACCCAAATATATTTATTATCCAGAATTTACAGGTTTGGTCCCTCCAAAAATCTGTTTTTAACAAGTCTATTCAAAAATTTATATTTTCACTTTTAGTCCTCAAGTTTCGAATGTGACACTTTTGACCCAAAAATTTTAATTCATCTTTTTCCACTAGTTTCTCATATTTACAAAATGGACCTTAGACTTTTGCATGCATACGTGACATATATGATAACTACCCTTAACTTCCCATAATGTTTATATTTAACCCGAAATATGTATATTTTGCAAAATAGATCCATAAGTGGGTTTTAAGCATAGTTTTTCATTTCAACTTTTTAGGTTAGCTTATTTTAGCTTAACGGGTTTTATTGAACCGCTTATTTTACTTAGTGGGCCAGAAAAAGGTTTAATGGGCCGCACCTTTCTTCTTGTTTGGACCTTAAGGTCCAAAGTGGGTTTGTTCAGTTTTTTAAATGTCGTGACAGGGGGGGGGTTTAGGATTCCTCTAGATCGTATTAGTTTAGATAACATGATATAAGGTGTCGAGTGAGTTTTAAAAGTCATCATACGCATTATAAATTTTTAACGAGGCATGATTATTAGTTCAAGTGTGTTTAAGTTTCACTTAGTAAAATGGTTCTTAGGGTGACATATTAACGAGAACGAAAAATAAAATGAGAGGTGAGTCGTGGTGACTTACAACACCCAAAGGGGTGGCGAGAAGACACGATGAGTTGTGGCATGAACAAAAGAACGGAATGCGGGTTAGCCTTGCCCCCTTGCAAACCAAAACCCACACGATCAAATGAAGTCCCAAGATGACTTGAGAGTCTTGAAGTATGCACCGAACACATTTTTCTTTTCCCTTGTGGCTTGACAGAAAGGATCTTGTGATAAGAGTGTTATGGGTTTGTAGTCGTGTAGTGTGGATAGGAAAGGTTGTATGTGTCAACCTTGAAGATCGACTAGATTTTTAAGAGCAAAAAGGGGAGAGGTTTTGCTTTCACTTTTGTGCATGAAATCTTGTGATAGGATATTTTGAGGAAACATCATCTTCAAGTGTTAATACCAAGCTTCTCTTGTGATATTTGACCAACAAAATAAGTGTGTGGGTGCTTGTGATTCTCGACAGATTACATGAGCTAAAAGGGGTGAGTTTTGTGTTGTCTTAGTCTAGTGAAAGAGATGGTTCAAGAGCATGCTTGATGATTCCTAGGTAACTAGGTCAAAAGTAAGTCAAGTGTTGTGTAGTTAGGGTAGCTCTAGGTGTTGTCTCCTATACATACACACACGCATGTATCACAAAAAAATGACAAGGTTTTGGGTTTCGTTGATTGTAACAAGAAAAGAGAAAGAAGACTTGTCTCCTTTGAGTATACATACTAAATGGCCAAAGGTGATATCGGTTTTTGCTTTTGTGCCTCGTATCCATCACAGAAGACAGAAAAATAGAGAAAAAATAGACCAACTTCACTTTCGTCCATTTCATTAGGATGCGATTGGATTTTTGGTTTGCTTTTCTTGTACTCGTGTACCAAAAAAACATTAAAAAAACATATTCCAATTAGTAGAAATGAGGATGTGTTGGCTTTGAGAAATAAAAGGGCTAGTCCCAACGAAAAACAAAGGGGTGTTGGGTTGGGCTTGGCGGTTAGACGAGAGACCAAAAGGAAAGGAATAAGAAGTTGGGTTGGGCTTCGAGGCCCGGTAAGAAAATTAAAAAAATAGTTTATTATATTTTATAAAGAAATATTATTATCGAGGTCGAGGTGAAAAAAATATCCCGTGACTTGTTGTGATTAAAGTTCGAAACGATAGAAAAAAATTTAGCCGTGAAAATTGATAGGAAAATTTACGAGTTGTTATAGTACCCACCCCTTAAAAGAAACCACATCCTCGTGGTTTAAGATGCGAGAATCGTCGAGGTTGATACGGTGATGAGATGTGAGTATAAACTCTTAAAATGTCACGTGGGAAAAGAGAAAGGAAAAGTAGGAAATTCGTTCAAGAAAGATTCGGTAACGTGAGGTGATAATTAAACAAAAGATAAAAGATTCATTAAGCGGAATATAACGCGGTTTCATAAAAGAGTACAATAGGAGTAGCGGCGGGTCGGCTACGGGTGATCCTGGTTGACTTTCTCCAAGCCATCTTCTTCGATATAAGAAAAGACGATAATCGAGTAATAGAAGGAGTAGCGGCATATGAGGTTACGAAGGATAGAATATATGAGTGAAATAAAAGGATGTGACCAGTGACAGATGTGGATTAAATACGCGTGTAAAAATAATATAATCAAGTAGTTGTATGTTACATAAAGAAATAACATAGAAGCAATTATGGTAGCATAACTGATAAGGATTTAAAATGTACCTTTTTGAGGGGTCTTTTAAGCCCTTATTTGATCACTTTTGTATCCGTTATTGCTTAATATCGTTCCTTTTCACTTTTTAGGTCTCTTGAAGGCAAACTGCTGTAATGGCACTTATTTGGACGAAAAGGCGCGGATATATGAAGAAAATGGCCAAAGTTAAGAATCGAGACACTCAAGCTGATAAATTACAAGGGGACGGCGTCAGTGCTTAATCTGCGACGCCGGAGGAAGTTGTGACGGCTCAGAAGAGAAATTGCTAGTTTTTGGAGGACGACGTCGGGCTTTAAAAGAGTAGGCCGTCGCAACTCAAACGGCCTAGATTCAATCCGCACGACGCCGGCTAAAGAGGACGGTGTCACAAGCATAAGGTGACGCCGTCGCAAGTTAACTTGGCCAAGATGAAACCCTAATGACGGCGACACGACGGCGTCACAAATCATAAGGTAACGCCGTCGCACATGTAATCTTATATATAGAATCCGAATTTTTCAGTTTTAAAGGGGAGTCTTTTGGGTAAACTTTTGGAGTAAAACCTAAACCGAACCAAGGTCGTATTTTAGGGTTGTAAATCCTATCTTACACCAAGATAAGTTGTTTACTTCATTAATTTAATTATGCCTTCAATTATTTGTGTGTATGCTTGCATGTTCTCCATGTCCGGCTAATTTACTTGTGTGTTTGCTTAGGGAATATGAAACTTAATTATTGAATATTGATTGGTTGTTTCTTATCTTAGTTGATTAATGATCTAGTAATGCGATAGGTCATTCGTTGTGTACTTAATGCTTGATTAATCTTTGTGAACCTTAGGTTATAGCACTATGAGTTGTTGTAAGCTAAACTATACAAAGAGGCCTTAGAGTTAGAGTTTATCATCCCTAGTGGGTTTTGTAGACGAGACCCTTTGGTAACTTCAAAGAGTAGGGAGAAACGCATACCCTACAACTTTAGACACACAACACAACTAGGAATAAGGACGTGACAATTCAACCACCAATAGGAGATAATTAAGGAGTAGTAAAACCTAAGTAAACACATCTTTAAACTATCATACGAGCACACAATAATTAGACATAGACTACCACCACCTTAGTTTAGATAATTAGATAATAGTAGAGTAATCGGTAGAAATACCAACCCCCCAAATCCAAACCCCGAGATTCGTACTTTTCCTTTTCTAAAAACATAAAAAGATAAAAAATAATCTTCCTCAACCCCAACCTTAGCGTAGTAACTTCTCACTAGTATTCCTATTCCCCTAGAGAACGATATCAATTCCCGTGGCTTACCCTAATACTACACTACAACGATTAGGTTCACTGCCTAGGGTGTTGAAAAACTTGCTCGACGAAAAGGAAGTTCCTTTGACCCCGAACGCGCTGTGTAAGCGTATCAAGTTTTTGGCGCCGCTGCCGGGGAATAGAATAGCTAGTTAGTAGTCTATCTCGTTTAGGTCTACTCACAAGATTCCTATCAAGTGAGATTTTTTCTTTTATTAGCTTCCTTGTAGTTTATCCCCCTTCTTTGTGTTGGTGTTCGTAAAACCCTTTTCATTTGCCGCTATGGCAAGTGAAATTGCATTTGCATCATTAACAAATGAGGAACAATTGAATTTCGCAGATTGGATTGGTTTTTATTGTTCTAATGACTTTGTGAGTAAACTTAGAGATATCCAAAAGGAGATGGGTGTAAGGTTGGATGGATTTGATATATTCTGTACTTGTGTGGCTTTTATTCAACAATCGTTGTCAGGATCAACTCCTTTTAGTGACACCATCTGGAGAATTTTTCAGAAAAGCCTTTTATGCATAAACCTTCAGCTGGTACAACGTGAGGAAATGGATAAAGCACGTGAGGAATCCTTTAGGCAAATAGAACATAGTAGTCAAGTTTTTGAGAATAAATCGGACCAAGAATTTGAAATGGCTAAAGAAGGATTTGAGATGCTTAGGAGTGTCTTTGGGTTAGATCATACTAAATTACATGATGAACATTTAGGAGATCTAGATATAATGGAGAATAAGATGGAAACTCCAAGGCCACAAGCCCGACTATCACTTGAGGAACACACATCGCCTATAACTTACCCGGAAGAAGTAGAAGAGACTATAGGGACCCCGATTGATATAGAACCTTTGGACCAAACGCCACTAGAGAATGTAGGTTTAGATGCTTGTTGTCATGACCTCTCTCTTAGTCCTAGGGAAGTTCCTAATTTTGATGAACCGGAGCCTCAACTAAAAACCTTACCCAATTTTCCGTCTTTAGATGTGAATCTTGGAATTGAATTAGGCCCCAATCCACCCATCAAAATAAATAATCCGGGTAGTTGCTTGATAAAGGTGGTAGACTCTAGGCCATGTAGAGTGAAAGCTAATAAAGGAGTAACCCATGACCTTACACATTTATATCACCCATTCATGGTTGACAACAAGAAACACTATGGGTTTAAACCGGGTTTATTAGGTCAAGATGGATCCTCAACTAAGAATCTTTTGAAGTTGATAGAAGATGATCCATTTTTAGGAGAGAGATTTGATTCACCCGCTACACCAATAGACTTAGGTAAGGTTATAATGAATGGAGCACACTCCTTTGAGCATATAAATCACCCATCACCCTCTCCTCACGTAGCAAATTTCCACCCTAAGGGTATGTATCGCTACTATCACCCGCACTTAAACTTAAGTGTAGGGAAAACCTCCCCTTTATCCGTTAAATAAGGGTAGAGCCAGGCTCGTGACTCGAACAAAAACAAGCGCTTCTTGGGAGGCAACCCATGTGTATTTATTTGTCATTTTTATTTGTGTGTCATATATCTTTTATTGATTGTTTATTCTCATGTTTAAATTTGTAAAAATGCTTTATTTTGTTTTTAAACTCGTCTTAATTGCATATAAAGGTATTTTACATAAAGGATAAGTGTAGGGAGGATTACACACGTTTTCATAAGAAACGTGAACATGAGAATAACAATTGATTAAAAGATATATTTGCGTGTTTGTTCGAGTCAAATGCTTGTATCGAGTCATAATAGATGTTTTGCAGAAATTTTTCCAGATTCTAAAGATATAAATTTTCCAGAAATTTTTCTAGAAAATCGCACCGCTTTTTTTCGGATAACCCGACGGCATCAGATTGCAACTGACGGCGTCGGAAGGAATAAAACATCGATCACTTTTTCTCATTTTCTGAGCTACTTAAAAATTTTGGAAATTTCCAGGTCTTAATTTTCTTAGAAATTCTGTAAACATCCATTCCACAAGCATTATATCCTAGTTTAGATCGAGTCTTATATATTATTACCGCCGATTTTACGCGAAGGTTTCGTTTGTTTTCTTCAAGTGTGCAGGTTTTGTTTATCAAGAAGAAGATACATAAAGTTGGAGGAGTTTTTCACGCATACATTCTTCTTGGAAAGGATTTAACCACTACTTCACACACGGATCCTACCGAGCTAATCCAGGGAGTACTAGTTTCTTTCGTTTTTTAATTACCTTCTTTTATCATAACTTTGATACTTTAGGGGAACATTGGGGACAATGTTTAGTTTAAGTGTAGGGAGGGAAAATAAAACGAGAACTTTGAAACTATGCTTATCCTTGATTATTTGCTTTGTCCAATTGCACTTTTGTAATAAACCATGAGAGAATGTCGGTTAGGGTAATTTTGGCACCAAATTTAAAATTTTTCATAATATATAGGAGTGGGCCATTAGTCTTAACAAAAGCGTCTCACGGATAGGAAGTTATATGACTAGCACAAAACCTTTTACCACTTAAATTCCACCAAAAATGTGAGGATCACCCTTAGATTAGTAGGAATTGAAGCATTCATCTTCAATGCTTAGAGTGTGAACCGGTAGTATATTAGATTCTAGAACTTGTTTTGTGATGCATTTCGAGATCGCTAGTAAGACTACACTTGTGTAGTTAGGAATAACTAAATGATAAGAGGCATTAGGATAACCCTTGTTTGATACCCGTAATATAATTACTTCTTCCACATTGGTTGAGTAATTCCCCCACACCTTTGCGTTGTACTCATCTTTAGTACACGATACCCCTAGTTAAACCCTCAGAGCCTATCCTTTTCGCGGTTCTCATGATGTTTCGGTTTTCCGGAATATCAATGAAGAACATTGTCTACACCCCACCCCCAAATATACACCCAAATCGCCTTAGCCTACCCTATATGCACTCACTTTTAGTGCATTATTGTTATCACCCTAAACCCTTAGTTCAATTATCTAGTTGCTTGCATGAGTTGCTAAGTCGAGTCATATCCTTTGTATACAGTTTTGGGACGATTGGGATTCATGGGAAAAGTTAAAAGTTTTAAATGACTAAAAGGGAACGCCAATTCCCTTATTTGCGTAATAACGTACTCCAAGTGTTTTGATCTTTTCAATTCGGGTCATATTAGTGTTAGAGTAATAAAAACTCAAGTGTAGGGATGTGCTATAAACCCCTATCATTTTGATGTTATCGTAGAGGATGGTAGAGTAAAAGTGTATAAAAAAATCGAAAAAGAGAAAAGAAAAAAAAATAGAGTGAAAAAAAAATACGGGCTACCATCCTACATCTATCTTTAAATTTATGTTTGTTTATTTCAGTTATCTAGAGTTTAGAGTGTCGAGTCTTGGCTTAGCAACGCCATTCTTCATATGTATGTAACATTGAGATTTTTGACTTGCCACCACTAAAAAGCCTATCCCACCAAACCCTTTGTTTCCCTACCGTAAGCCTAACGTTACAACCCTTTAAAGACCTCTTTCATAGTCTTTCCTAGGTGCTTACGCCAAAGCGATGGAGGTTTGATCTATTCTCAAGCCTATGGTAATCTATGTACTAGGACCGGTTAATGAGTTTTTATCTTCCATTTCCAATTTGCTATATTTCATATACACCCGAAAGATGTGAGTATCCAAACACCCCATGTGAGGTGCTAGTATGTAATTTCCGTGCTTGTTATGACTTTTGCGGGGCTTATATGTGTTGTGGACTGTTTTAAACCAATGCTTCATGACCCCTAACTTATAAATTAATTGGCTAAAAGCACATTTGCTTGAGGACAAGCAAATACCAAGTGTAGGGATATTGGATAAGGATTTAAAATGTGCCTTTTTGAGGGGTCGTTTAAGCCCTTATTTGATCACTTTTGTATCCGTTATTGCTTAATATCGTTCCTTTTCACTTTTAGGTCTCTTGAAGGTAAATTGCTGTAATGGCACTTATTTGGACGAAAAGGGGCGGATATATGAAGAAAATGGCCAAAGTCAAGAATCGAGACACTCAAGCTGCAGAATTACAAGGGGACGGCCATCTAACCGCGACGCCGTCGGAGGAAGTTGTGACGGCTCAGAAGAGAAATTGCTAGTTTTTAGAGGACGGCGTCGGGCTTTAAAAGAGTAGGCCGTCGCAACTCAGACGGCCTAGATTGTATAGTTTAACTTGGCCAAGACGAAACCCTAATGACGGCGACACGACGGCGTCACAAATCATAAGGTGACGCCGTCGCACATGTAATCTTATATATAGAATCCGAATTTTTTAGTTTTAAAGGGGAGTCTTTTGGGTAAACTTTTGGAGTAAAACCTAAACCGAACCAAGGTCGTATTTTAGGGTTTTAAACCCTATCTTACACCAAGATAAGTTTTTTACTTCATTAATTTAATTATGTCTTCAATTATTTGTGTGTATGCTTGCATGTTCTCCATGTCCGGCTAATTTACTTGTGTGTTTGCTTAGGGAATATGAAACTTAATTATTGAATATTGATTGGTTGTTTCTTATCTTAGTTGATTAATGATCTAGTAATGCGATAGGTCATTCGTTGTGTACTTAATGCTTGATTAATCTTTGTGAACCTTAGGTTATAGCACTATGAGTTGTTGTAAGCTAAACTATACAAAGAGGCCTTAGAGTTAGAGTTTATCATCCCTAGTGGGTTTTGTAGATGAGACCCTTTGGTAACTTCAAAGAGTAGGGAGAAACGCATACCCTACAACTTTAGACACACAACGCAACTAGGAATAAGGACGTGACAATTCAACCACCAATAGGAGATAATTAAGGAGTAGTAAAACCTAAGTAAACACATCTTTAAACTATCATACGAGCACACAATAATTAGACATAGACTACCACCACCTTAGTTTAGATAATTAGATAATAGTAGAGTAATCGGTAGAAATACCAACCCCCCAAATCCAAACCCCGAGATTCGTACCTTTCCTTTTCTAAAAACGTAAAAGATAAAAAATAATCTTCCTCAACCCCAACCTTAGCGTAGTAACTTCTCACTAGCATTCCTATTCTCCTAGAGAACGATATCAATTCCCGTGGCTTACCCTAATACTACACTACAACGATTAGGTTCACTGCCTAGGGTGTTGAAAAACTTGCTCGACGAAAAGGAAGTTCCTTTGACCCCGAACGCGCTGTGTAAGCGTATCAATAACATAGTGCGATATTATAATAGTGGGCATGTTACGCAGATTAACATGGAGAGGGGTAACAAGTCTAAGCATTTGTAGTCTACTCTACACTATCCTTAAATTAATTATTCCTTAATTTTATTCAGTTTGTTACATCAACCTTATTCTCACCTAAACTTCGCGACCCAATCAAACAAGAACAGCCTTAAAGTTTAAATGAGAACAAGCATATACACATTTAAACTTCGCAACTCAATCAAACAAGAACAACCTTAAAGTTTAAATGCGAGTTAATTAAGAAACTTAATGACTTTGAGAAATAATTAGCTTAATTCAAGTAAGAGCTTATACGAACCTAAAATGTAGCAGTAACACATAGCACGAATATATCGTGTAACAGTAGGCAAGGCATGGTAGACATTGGCAGTTGTGGCGGTGTTGAAGTGTTTTTAGGAAAATTTGGTTATAGTTTAGGTTTTGAAAAGTATAGTACCTAATTCTCTATAACCTTGGCTCTGAATACCAATCTGTAACACCCCCAAAATTTCACAGTGGAAGCGTTCGGGGTCATGGGGTGCTACTAAATAAATATACACAACACAAGGTAATAAAGAATGGAAATTCTATTCCATTTTCAAAATATAGATAAATTTAAGAAGTAGTTTTACATCATTGTTTCAAAGTGCGGAAGTAAAGCCCATAAAAATATATGTTTGTGGAAAAATAGAAGGGGGGGTTGAATAGTTTTGCCAATTAAAACTTTATTTTAAACTATTTAGATCGACTTATGTCAATCTATTTGGATGTGTGTTGGATGTTGATAAACAATAATATAGAAGTATGTAATAAAAAGATAAGAGTAAGAAGCACAAAACCGCAACGCGAGTATTTATAGTGGTTCGGCTACAAGGACACCTTCCTTGCCCTACTCCACTCCCCGAGTCACCTACTCGAGAGTTTGTAATCACTACACGACACCGACTCCTTATGGTGGAGAAACCTTCACAACGTTGCCTACTCTTTTTCCGGTACTAGGCTAACCACCGGGTTCTTTCACGCCAAGGTGAACCACACCTACCACAACGTCGCCTACCCTTTATCCGGTACTAGGCTAGATACCGAGTTCCATTACAATGGAGGAACTACTACCCAACACTACACCAACGACTAATCCCAAAGGAGACCAACTCCTTATTACAATATCATCAAGGATATCAATATCCTTGGATCCAATACTAATCTATCTTGTACATCGAGACACACCATATCGAATATACATCTAAGGTACCTTTTACTAATGCCTTTAACTAGATCTTCAAGACACCCTTTCACTAATGTCTTGTGACTTGACTTCTAGGCACCCTTCACTAATGCCTACAATACAAACGATCGACACCTTTCACTAATGTCTTCGTCTTGACACTTGAGACATCTTTCACTAATGTCTTCAACACTACACTTCTTAGAAGAAATAAGAGAACCATCAACAAGAGGACTTCAGTAGTCTTGATGATGAGGAAGCATAGCAACTCATGGACTTGAGCTTGCTTGACTTCAAAGGTGGTGATCTCCCCTTTAAGAGGAACCTAGAGAATCACACAAAAACAAAACTACAAAGATAGATCACTTGGATCTGGGGTTAGAGAGTTTTGAACTCAAGGAGAAAGTATGTGAGAAATGGGTGAGGAACAATGAAGAAATGACACACTATTTATAGAGAGAAAATGCCTACTGTTCCCCGAATACCACGGATCCCTCCCATAAGGGATCCGTCTAGCGTAAAGCTAGGGATCCGTGGGACGCTCCTCTTTACCCATGGGTATTTTGATCACGGGTCATGGGTCATGGGTTATGGGTTGATCCATGGGTCTTCTTATTAGATACAATGTATCTCATGAGTGCAATGCACCTAGTCAAATCGGTATGGGTCAATACCATGGGTTATGGATATTATCCATATATGACATAAGCATGATGTTATGTAATGGGTTATGGGTCAAGCTCCATGGACTTTGGGTTGTACCTAACTACATTCAATGTATTTGGTCAATGGGTTATGATACTTAAGTTTCTACCCATTTATATTACCCAATATACTACATACTAGTTATGTGTATATTTTACCCAAATATGTAAACACTAGTTGTTGTATATATGTAATACTAAATCATAAAATCACATATACTAGTTTTAGTGTTTTATGTCAAAGCGTAAGTGTATTAGAAAACTATTGGCTCAAACCATTTACGTATTTTATTTGTTTCATTAACATGATTTTACGTTTGTTATCAAAAAAATATTAGAAAATTGTAAAATATAAATAAACGTTTTTATGGCTTATTTGTATTAACAATCTCCCCCTTTTTGTTGATGACAAAGCATAAAATTATTTTAAGGAAAAGCTAAAATTCGTAAAAGTTTGAATTTGTAGTTTTTACTTTCTTCTCCCCCTTTTTGTCAAAACAAAAAGAGCTTCGAGAGGAAACTAACACATTGTTTTAAGAAAAACATGTGAAAATTTAGAAAAGAAAGAAAAAGTAGAGAGCAAGTAACGGGAAAGGATCTCGTCTTAACTCCCCCTTGACGAGTCCATGCCTATGTGAGGGCGTCAAGAAAAATAGTACTAGGCTAGTTCATTTGCAGCTAGTGCAAAAGATTTCGTCTATGTGACGAATGTGCTCCCCCTTGATGATTGCAATTTTTGCAAAGGGATGTCATGAAATGTAATCCTAATATTGCAAGTAATTTTGCAATGTTTTGCTTTGACACAAAGCTCCCCTAGCTTTAGGGTGTCAAAGTCTTCATGTGTAAATTGAATAACTACAAAACAAATGTTAGAAAACAAGTATAATGCATAATTTCCTGCAAATATGATTCAAGTTTGTAGAAAAATAGTTTTCTATATCACGGATCCCACGGTTCCCTCCTTGTAGGGATCCGTCTAGGCAAATTTAAGGGATTCGTCTGGCTGATGATTAATTTCAGAAATGGTGATATAACACATTATGTTAATATCAAAGTGAGATATGTATTATACAACATAATCATATACTCAGAAATATAGCAAGTAGCATGTATTTTCATTTAATAAAACTAGAGATATGATATACATGACTCTTAAAACTAAGAAAATGATCGATACATGACTTGGAATTACTAGACTTATCTAAGTAACGCTTGAAACTAGGACACCACTAAAATCCTCTAGCTCAAGTTTGTTTAGGTTTAATCTCGTCGAAACGTTCGAGGAGGTGATAAAACATGAAACGTTGGTCTTCTCGTACTTCATGTATCAAAATTTCAACATGTTGACAATGATAAAAATCTTTGTCATGGCTAGGTAGTGGAGGTGGAAGAAATGAAATTGCTTGATGCGAAGGATCAAGTGAAGCGGGTTGTGGAACCTCAAACGACGGAGGGATTGGTGGAGGCGCATTTGAAGATGGCTGGACCAAGAATGATGGTGGTGGTAGAGAAGTGTCAACTTCCATATGATCGGGTGGTTGACTTTGATAATTTCTCATAATCCAAATGGGATTATATGATGGTGACGGCGAAAAGGAAGCCGGAGCTAATGTTGACTCAACACCTTGATTTTGTACCATTATTCCTCCTAATGAGGAGAATGTTGCCAGTGGAGGAGGATGAGACGGCCTAGGAGGCAAATCCTCTAAATTGTAGAGGTGTGGTGTTGATAGTGGAGTTGTAAATGAGATAGCTCTAGGAACCAATAGTGATGGTTTAGTGGAGATGGGATTGTTTGGCCTAGGAGGTATGGTAGTGTTTGGCATAGGTAGTTTTGTGGGTACTATCCTTTTAGGAATTGGTTTGATTGGTTGAGTTGGTGGAGGAGGAATCCTTGCATTTGTGGACTTGACCGGAGATGATTCGGTTGAAGAGATTTCGTGTAAAACACGAGCAATTTTCTTGGGTGGTTCTTTGGTGGATAAGTTGCTACTTGGAGTTTTCCTCATGATGAGATGATTTCAAGAGGTTTGTAAAGGTTTCTAAGTGCTGAAAATGAGGATGAAGATGATGACTTTAGGAGTCCTAACAATGTGGTTTATAAACCAAGGGATTTGCCATGTGCATTCAAGACTTAAGCCACTAAAATTCATTGGAATGTGATGATTAACATGCACAAGAGTCAACTTCAGAGTTGTACTGATCTAGGAACTTATTTAAGATGAGATGGAGTGTTTAAGTTAGAAAGATGAGCTTGAAATGATTGTTTTAGCTAGAGTTGGCATGAGTCTGTCATACGGATCCCACTGTTCCCTCCAACGAGGGATCCGCCTAGGCTAATCCTAGGGTTCCGTCTATCAGCGGCTAAGAAAAGATAGCAATGATGTTTGTAAGGTCTAATGCCTATTTGTTCTTGAGTGTTTCAGTTTATCTAATTGTCTTAAATGAAGGGGTGCTTAAGTACTTGAGGGTAATGAGTTATATAGCTAATGATTGCCTTTTATGGAAGAAATTGGAACTTTCATGAGTACCAATGAATGAACAAAGATGACACTAAAGATTTTGAGAGTGTCAAGTGGAGCTAAATGATCCTAGAGATCAGATAGTGACTTAAGATAATGTTTTGGAGAATATCCTAAAGGCTTAAGTTGGAAAAACTAGAATTTGATCAATTTCGACCAATTTTGAGGTAAGGATGATTATGATCAATTTTGTCATAATCGAAAGATTTCCAAAGTAAGATATGAAGGATTATGTGAGAAATGATATGTGAGCTTGAGAGCGGAAGAGTAATGGGTTTAAGTGATAGATCTACAAGCTTCTTGATTGGGATCTAGGTGAGTTATGTGTGAGTAGGAAGGATCTACTTAACTTGATAAGGACTTAATTTGGCTTAAGACACTATGTCTCGCTTAGTATGAAGTGTTCTAAGGACATGTTTGAAATACAATGTTTGCAATTGTATTTTCTGTTTGCCGGATCCCACGGTTCCCTAAGAGTAGGGATCCATCTAGCACAAACTTCGGGATCCGTCTATCTGCTAAGCAAAACCTTTTCTGAAGGTATGCAATAATTTTGATAATGCATTATATTCCAAGGTTAGTTTAAGAGGTTCTAATACTAAGATATCAAATGTAAGATGTTTAATTTCATGAAGGAAATTGGATTACATTGATAAAGCATGAGTACAAAAGGATTGATCCTATTTGAAAGACTACTAAGTTCCTTGAGCGTTTTCGCTAGAAGGATCATCAAATAGTTGATGAGTGTTGGTGGAATCAAGAATGAAGAAAGTCTTCATGAGAGATGTGTTTAGCGGTTCCATCATCTTGTTCACAAGTACGTACAACAGACTTTGAAATTGAGGATGAAAATGCATGACGTTATGATAGAGGCGCGTCAAGAACATTCCATAAGGGATGAGTTTATTCTTGGAGCCTTGAAGATTTACAATTCGCCTTGCGAAGAAGTAGGTGAGATTGTATGGTTGTTGTGTTAGCAAACAATACATTATGTGAGCACAACAAGCGCGAATAATTTCTCGATTTCCCCTAAGGCTCCAAACATTTTCACGTAGAATGAGTGCAAGAGGTTTGTACTCTTCTCGAATGTCCCATGTAAAGATAATGTTTGGATCGGAGTAATATGGTCGAGGTTTGCATATTATGCGATTCAAATCATCCGGGGAGGGTATGTGTGAACAATATAGACTATTTTCTTCACGAAATTTGAAGAGAGAATCAAGAGACCAATCTTCGGTGAATGCACATTGTCCATGATTTGGAATCCGGAGGATGTGAGAAAATTACCCAAGAGTTAAAATAAACTTTTGGTTTTTTATCAAAAACCAAAGAGATAGAGAGCGATCCTCATTACGAACGAGTTCAACTTGACGGAAGAATTCCATTATGAACCTTGGACATATCTTCTCGTTGATTTCGAGAAGACATTCTAGTCCTATGCCTCGGAAGGAGGTATTGATACCTTCTTCGAATTGTAGAGAGGTGTCTACAATACGTCCTTCGTGGAAGTGACGGTTTTCGAGATTATTGAACCCACGGACATGATTGCCAGGTGTGTTGGGCTCAAGGGAGATGTTCGGAGTGTAGACGCAGGTGAGTGAAAAATCAAACTCATATTCACGCGACATAGTTGAACCTATAGAAAAGATGAGTTAATAGAAAGTGATGTTTTGTGGTCAACCAATGATTATCTAATGTTTTTTACTAGATTTTTATTAACAATGGTTTTTAACAACAATGATACTTAACTCACCTAAGGTTTTGACATTTTAGTGGAATATTACTTTTAGAAAGAGAGTGGTTTTTATTTTGCATGAAAAAACTATTATCTAGGAGTACACGGTTCCCTTTCATAAGGGATCCGACTAGTCTAACTTACAGGATCCGTGGATCTATAGTAACAGAAACAAATTTCTTAAAAACATAGGTTCTTAGATCTTATAGTTTCATACCAAGATATGTGTTTTAGCCAACATTTTCTTTTAGCATGCGTACATGGCTTTCTAATGTATCACGATAGGATAAAATAAATCCAAAAGAGATGATAAACACATTATGATAATAATAACCTAGATAACTAGACTATTAGTAATATTTTATTTCAATGCTAAGAATGATACAAAGGATTGGGTATATAACCCCAATGTAGATTAACAACACAAAGTATATGTCTCCGTATGTGAACTTCATCATAGGGAACACAAGTGCGATGAGTGTTAAGGCGATGAGCATGAGAGCGATGTAAACCATGTTGATGACGAACCTTCTTAGTTTTGGTTTGAGATGAGATGAGATGAGATGAGAGGAAGATGAAGTTTTGAATGAGAGGTAATTTTTTGAAAATGAAAAATTTGAAAAAGTGGGGATTTGATAAAGTGGGCGACGGATGGTTTATTTATGGGGAAGGAGGAATTTTTGAAATTTGTGTTTTGTTTTATTATTAGAAAGATATGATTTTTGGATTAAATGAAATAAAACACAAGTTTTATATACCACGAATTTAGACGAAAAAATAACACGTATGTGAGAAAAGGCTTCCTAATAAAGCTTCATGTAATACATGTATATGCACAAAAGATAATCATATAAATACCTATGTAGGCATACTTAATTATCAAGCTAATGTCATTTTAGAGATAAGTAGAAAATCATACCTCTAACGCACTTAGGAATGTCTTTACAAATGACACAACAAATGTCAGTAGACAATTCCAGCTCCTTTGTGTTTAAGATACCCTCTTATGGAAGGTATTATTGTTACCAAGCAATTACTATGGCTTGGTAGGTATTACTCAGCCAACTGTTCAATAGAATGTAGAAATTACTCAGCCAACTGACTGTCTTGGGTGTCAATGTTCCCCAAGAAGACCTAAACTCTTGGTTTCTAAGAAGTTTTCCTGCAGAATACCGGATGCATGTAGTTGTCTGGAAGAACAAACCAGAAATTGACACCATGTCACTAAGTGATTTGTACAACAATTTCAAAATTGTTGAACAAGAGATTAAAAAATCTGGAGGCACAAGCTCGAGTTCAGGGAATATGGCATTTTTATCTGCTCAAACCAATGCCGATTCTGAAGATGATGAGGACTCAAAAGTTACCACTGCTAACCTTATGGTTGGTACTGCTAGTTCAAAATCTAGGCCTGCTGGTATTGGCGACTCAACTTTCTATGCCTTCCTATCTAGCCAAGCAAGTGGATATTCACTTTCTCATAAAGATCTTGAGAAAATGGATGATGATGACCTTGAAGAGGTGGACATCAAGTGGAATGTTGCTCTACTAAGCATGAGGACAAAGAAGTTCTGGAAGAGATCTGGAAAGAAGATCACGATAGCTGGTGATGATACTGCTGGATTTGATAAATCCAAAGTGGAGTGCTTCAACTGCCACATGATGGGGCACTTTGCCAAAGAATGTAGAAAGCCAAAATCTCAGGATTATAAGAGAAGATGGAATAAAGGCAGTGGGAAGAAGACAACTGAGGAGGAGCCTTCTTCAAAGGCTATGGTTACAATTGATGGTCTTGGCTATGACTGAAGCTTCATGGTTGATGATGAGGAACCACCCACAGACTCTGCAGTGGTGGCAACATAGATGACACTTATGGCCTTTTCTGATTCTAAGGTACTTTCCAATAATGGTTGTTCAAAATCATGTTCTGCTGTAAAAGAATATGAAACTCTTAAAGATAGATATGAAAACCAATAAATAGAGCTTAATAAAACTAGTTATAATCTTGCTAATCATAAAAGAGCTCTAGCTGTGTTAGAAGAGCAAATTTTGCATTATAAAGAAATGATTCTGGTTTTTTTGAAACTATAGTTGTGCTTAAAAGAGACCTTTTTCATAAAGATATGGAGATAAGTTTGCTTAAAGAACAATTGGAAAGTACAAGTCAGCTAATGAAAACATAAATATCAGTGTGGAGACCCTAGAATATTGTTCTAATCAGGTTACTAAAATGTTAGAAGGTCAAATTAATAATAAAGCTAAATCTGGTTTAGGTTGTAAGTCTGTTCCACCTCCATTCAGAGGTGTTCCTTCACCTCCAGGTGTTGACTTATCACACACTGGTTTAGAGGAATTTCAGGAGCCAATGATGGAATATGGACCTAAGGCTAAAGAAAATGTAAATCTAGAAAAGTATGAGGTCAATGTTGCCTTTGAAAGTGCTAGTGATTCCTCACTGATTGAGGAAATTGAGTCTGAAAAAGTAGGTACTGCTAAGCCTAAGGTTGAAACTGTTAGACCTAATCAAGCAGTAAAATCTATTAGGCCAACAGTTAAATATGCAGAAAGGTATAGGTCAACCAGTAGGACCTCACAACCTAGGAGTAGGACTCCACAGCCTAAGGGTAGGACACCACAACCTAGGGGAAACCATAGAAACTAGAATAATCTTAAGTCCCATCAGCTAGGCAGTGAGTTTGTTTTGTACAACAAAGCTTGCTATTATTGTGGTAGTTTTGATCATGTGCAGGCTATGTGTAATTACCATCAAGGGAGAAGGACGGTAAATGGGAACTCAAGGGTACCAGGTGTGGAAAACTAGAAGGGGGGGTTGAATAGTTTTGCCAATTAAAACTTTCTTTTAAACTATTTAGATCGACTTATGTCAATCTATTTAGATGTGTGTTGGAAGTTGATAAACAATCATATAGAAGTATGTAATGAAAAGATAAGAGTAAGAAGCACAAAACCACAATGCGAGTATTAATAGTGGTTCGGCTACAAGGACACCTTCCTTGCCCTACTCCACTCCCCGAGTCACCTACTCGAGAGTTTGTAATCACTACACGACACCGACTCCTTATGGTGTAGAAACCTTCACAATGTTGCCTACTCTTTTTCCGGTACTAGGCTAACCACCGAGTTCTTTCACACCAAGGTGAACCACACCTACCACAACGTCGCCTACCCTTTATCCGGTACTAGGCTAGATACCCAGTTCCATTACAATGGAGGAACTACTACCCAACACTACACCAACGACTAATCCCAAAGGAGACCAACTCCTTATCACAACATCATCAAGGATATCTATATCCTTGGATCCATTACTAATCTATCTTGTACATCGAAACACACCATATCGAATGTACATCTAAGGCACCTTTTACTAATGCCTTTAACTAGATCATTAAGACACCCTTCACTAATGTCTTGTGACTTGACTTCTAGGCATCCTTCACTAATGCCTACAATACGGACGATCGACACCTTTCACTAATGTCTTCGTCTTGACACTTGAGACATCTTTCACTAATGCCTTCAACACTACACTTCTTAAAAGAAAGAAGAGAACCATCAACAAGAGGACTTCAGTAGTCTTGATGATGAGGAAGCATAGCAACTCATGGACTTGAGCTTGCTTGACTTCAAAGGTGGTGATCTCGCCTTTAAGAGGAACCTAGAGAATCAAACAAAAACAAAACTACAAACATAGATCACTTGGATATGGGGTTAGAGAGTTTTGAACTCAAGGAGAAAGTATGTGAGAAAGGGGAGAGGAACAATGAAGAAATGGCACACTATTTGTAGAGAGAAAATGCCTACTGTTCCTCGGATCCCACGGATCCCTCCAAAAAGGGATCCATCTAGCGTAAAGCTAGGGATCCGTGGGACGCTCCTCTTTAACCATGGGTATTTTGATCATGGGTCATGGGTTATGGGTTGATCCATGGGTCTTCTTATTAGATACAATGTATCTCATGAGTGCAACGCACCTAGTCAAATGGGTATGGGTCAATACCATGGGTTATGGATATTATCCATATATGACATAAGCATGATGTTATGTAATGGGTTATGGGTCAAGCTCCATGGACTTTGGGTTGTACCCAACTACATTCATTGTATTTGGTCAATTGGTTATGATACTTAAGTTTCTACCCATTTATATTACCCAATATACTACATACTAGTTATGTGTATATTTTACCAAAATATGTAAACACTAGTTGTTGTACATATGTAATACTAAATCATAAAATCACATATACTTGTTTTAGTGTTTTATGTGAAAGCATAAGTGTGTTAGAAAACTATTGGCTCAAACCATTTACGTATTTTATTTGTTTCGTTAACATGATTTTACGTTTGTTATTGACAAAACATTAGAAGATCGTAAAATATAAATAAACGTTTTTATGGCTTATTTGTATTAACAATGTTGTCCTAGTAAAAAATGTATTAGAATGTTTGGAAACACTTCGGATGCCAGTCTTCAACGAATGCCTTTGCCATTACCCACGCCAAAGTAAGCCTGAGAAAAACATGCTAAAATGTCAACACAAAGGTTGGTGAGTTCATAGGTTTAAGTTTAAGAAATCAAGTTGGACCATAGTTGCACATATAAGCATCTCCTTGAATGATACCATATGCAGTAAAAAGGCTATTACGCTAATACCAAGTTCATGCAACCAAAACTACGACTATGTGCATGCATCTAGAAGCATGATAAAATAAAGGCCCAGCAAGTGTATTTCCAGTACACTCGTAATCGATATGATATACGCTCGACGTTTTCCTATCCGGTCAAACTCGAATGGGGGTGTCATCCCCAATAGATCTATTCATTACAATCGCGCTTCCCCAAAAGGAACAGATGGTAGCATAGTGGGATTCAAGGTTGTTTTACGTAATAGTGTAATCAGTTTCTGGTCCGAAAAGAGTTTTGCATGTTTCTCACCCCATAGTTTTATAAAGCAAGTAACAAGAGTAAAAGTGGGGCTATAAACTCACCTTAGCTGCTCGGTGAATAAAGCACAAAGAGATCATGTGTGATATAGCAGTTGCACCTAGCCGGAACCAAAGAACGAGATGGCAAGTCTCAGAATAATGATAATATTTGGTTCTTGACCAAAATGATAGAGCATTGAATTTACAATTCAATAGAGAGTTTCTAGTGTTGTTTTATAAATATGATGATGTTTCCGAGATTTTGTTTATTTACTTTTAAGTTGTGTCAGTAATTTGTAACGTTTCCATATATTTATATACGTATAAATATATATAAGTTTAATTAGATATTGATGTAATAATTCTCGTTACGAATACTAGGTCGTCAAAATACTTGTTTTATAAAGTTGTTATAAGTTTGCAGATTTCTAAGCATATTTCCAAATTTACACTTTTTTCCAAATATACGAGTTTGGCCCTTATACTTTGGAAAAATGACAAATTGTACCCAAATATATTTCTTATCCAGAATGTACAGGTTTGGTCCCTCCAAAAATCTGTTTTTAACAAGTCTATTCAAAAAGTTATATTTTCACTTTTAGTCCTCAACTTTCGAATGTGACACTTTTGACCCAAAAATTTTAATTCATCTTTTTCCACTAGTTTCTCATATTTACAAAATGGACCTTATAATTTTGCATGCATACGTGACATATATGATACCTACCCTTAAATTTCCATAATGTTTATACTTAACCCGAAATAAGCATATTTCGCAAAATAGATCCAAAACTGGGTTTAAACATAGTTTTTCATTTCAAATTTTTAGGTTAGCTTATTTTAGCTTAACGGGTTTTATTGAACCGCTTATTTTCCTTAGTGGGCCCGTAAATGGTTTAATGGGCCGCACCTTTCTTCTCGTTTGGACCTCAAGGTCCAAAGTGGGTTTGTTCAGTTTTTAAATTTCGTGACAAGGGGCGTTTAGGATTCCTCTAGATCGTATTAGCTTTGATAACATGATATAAGGTGTCGAGTAAGTTTTAAAAATCATCATACGCATTATAAATTTTTAACGAGGCATGATTATTAGTTCAAATGTGTTTAAGTTTCACTTAGTAAAACGGTTCTTAGGGTGACATATTAACGAGAACGAAAAATAAAATGAGAGGTGAGTCGTGGTGACTTACAAGACCCAAAGGGGAGGCGAGAAGACACGATGAGTTGTGGCATGAACAAAAGAACGGAATGCGGGTTAGCCTTGCCCCCTTGTGAACCAAAACCCACACGATCAAATGAAGTCCCAAGATGACTTAGAGAGTCTTGAAGTATACACCGAACACATTTTTCTTTTCCCTTATGTCTTGATAGAAAGGATCTTGTGATAAGAGTGTTGTGGGTTTGTAGTCGTGTAGTGTGGATAGGAAAGGTTGTATGTGTCAACCTTGAGGATCGACCAGATTTTTAAGAGCAAAAAGGGGAGAGGTTTTGCTTTCACTTTTGTGCATGAAATCTTGTGATAGGATATTTTGAGGAAACATCATCTTCAAGTGTAAATACCAAGCTTCTCATGTGATATTTGACCAACAAAATAAGTGTGTGGGTGCTTATGATTCTCGACAGATTACATGAGCTAAAAGGGGTGAGTTTTGTGTTGTCTTAATCTAGTGAAAGAGATGGTTCAAGAGCATGCTTGATGATTCATAGGTAACTAGGTCAAAAGTAAGTCAAGTGTTGTGTAGTTAGGGTAGCTCTAGGTGTTGTCTCCTATACATACACACGCATGTATCACGAAAAAATATGACAAGGTTTTGGGTTTCGTTGATTGTAACAAGAAAAGAGAAAGAAGACTTGTCTCCTTTGAGCATACATACACATACATATTAAATGGCCAAGGGTGATGTCGTTTTTGATTGTGTGCCTCGTATCCATCACATAAGACAGAAAAATAGAGGAAAAATATACCAACTTCACTTTTGTCCATTTCATTAGGATGCGCTTGGATTTTTGGTTTGCTTGTCTTGTACTCATGTACCACAGAAACATTAAAAAAAACATATTCCAATTAGTAGAAATGAGGATGTGTTGGCTTTGAGAAATAAAAGGGCTAGGCCCAACGAAAAACAAAGGGGTGTTGGGTTGGGCTTGGCGGTTAGACAAGAGACCAAAAGGCAAGGAATGAGAAGCTGGGTTGGGCTTAGAGGCCCGGTAAGAAAATTAAAAAAATAGTTTATTATATTTTATAAAGAAATATTATTATCGAGGTCGAGGTGAAAAAAATATCCCGTGACTTGTTGTGATTAAAGTTCGAAACGATAGAAAAAAATTTAGCCGTGAAAATCGATAGGAAAATTTACGAGTTATTACAGTACCTACCCCTTAAAAGAAACCACGTCCTCGTGGTTTAAGATGCGAGAATCGTCGAGGTTGATACGGTGATGAGATGTGAGTATGAACTTTTAAAATGTGACGTGGGAAAAGTGAAAGGAAAAGTGGGCTAGTCGTTCAAGAAAGATTCAATAACGTGAGGTGATAAGTAACCAAAAGATAAAAGATTCATTAAGTGGAATATAACGCGGTTTCATAAAAGAGTACAATAAAAGTAGCGGCGGGTCGGCCACGGGTGATCCTGTTTGACTTTCTCCAAGCCATCTTCTTCGATATAAGAAAAGACGATAATCAAATAATAGAAGGAGTAGTGGTATATGAGGTTACGAAGGATAGAACATATGAGTGAAATAAAAAGATGTGACCAGTGACAGATGTGGATTAAATACGTGTGTGAAAATAATATAATCAAGTAGTTGTATGTTACATAAAGAAATAACATAGAAGCAATTATGGAAGTATAGCATAGTGCGATATTGTAATAGTGGGCATGTTACGCAGATTAAGATGGAGAGGGGTAACAAGTCTAAGCATTCGTAGTCTACTCTATACTATACTTAATTTAATTATTCCTTAATTTCATTCAGTTTATTACATCAACCTTATTCTCACCTAAACTTCGCGGCCCAATCAAACAAGAACAACCTTAAAGTTTAATTGAGAACAAGCATATGCACATTTAAACTTCGCGACCCAATCAAAAAAGAACAGCCTTAATGTTTAAATGCGAGTTAATTAAGAAACTTAATGACTTTGAGAAATAATTAGCTTAATTCAAATAAGAGCTTATACGAACCTAAAATGTAGCAGTAACACACAGCATGACTATATCGTGTAACAGTAGGCAAGGCATGGCAAACATTGGCAGCTGTGGCGGTGTAAAAGTGTTTTTAGGAAAATTTGGTTATAGTTTTGGTTTTGAAAAGTACCTAATTATCTATAACCTTGGCTCTGAATACCAATCTGTAACACCCCCAAAATTTCACAGCGGAAGTGTTCGGGTCATGGGGTGCTACTAAATCAATATACACAACACAAGGTAATAAAGAATGGAAATTCTATTCCATATTTAAAATATAGATTAATTTAAGAAGTAGTTTTACATCATTGTTTCAAAGTGCGAAATTAAAGCCCATAAAAATATATGTTGTCCCATTAAAAATTGTATTAGAATGGTTGGAAACACTTCGGATGCCAGTCTTCAACGAATGTCTTTGCCATTACCCACGCCAAAGTAAACCTAAGAAAAACACGCTAAAATGTCAACACAAAGGTTGGTGAGTTCATAGGTTTAAGTTTAAGAAATCAAGTTGGACCATAGATGCACATATAAGCATCTCCGTGAATGAACATAATGTGTTATATCACCATTGTTGAAGTTAATCATCAGCCAGATGGATCCCTTAAATTTGCCTAGACGGATCCCTACAAGGAGGGAACCGTGGGATCCGTGAGACATAAAACTATTTTTCTACTAACTTGAATCATATTTGAAGGAAATTATGCATTATACTTGTTTTCTAATATTTGTTTTGTAGTTATTCAATTTACACATTGAAGACTTTGACACTCTAAAGCTAGGGGGAGCTTTATGTCAAAGCAATACATTGCAAAATCACTTGCAATATTAGGATTACATTTCATGACGTCCCTTTGCAAAGTTGCAATCATCAAGGGGGAGCATATTCGTCACATTGACGAAATCTTTTGCAAACTTAGTTGCAAATAGCTTCGTATTATATTTACTTGACGCCCTTACATAGGGATGGACTCGTCAAGGGGGAGTTAAGACGAGATCCTTTCCCGTTACTTGCTCTCTATGTTTTTTCTTTTCTAAATTCTCACATGTTTTTCTTAAAACAATGTGTTAGTTTCCTCTCGAAGCTCTTTTTGTTTCGACAAAAAGGGCGAGAAGAAAGTAAAAACTACAAATTCAAACTTTTACGAACTTTAGCTTTTCCTTAAAATAATTTTATGTTTTGTCATCAACAAAAAGGGGGAGATTTTTAATACAAATAAGCCGTAAAAACGTTTATTTATATTTTACGATCTTCTAATGTTTTGTCGATAACAAACGTAAAATCATGTTAACGAAACAAATAAAATACGTAAATGGTTTGAGCCAATAGTTTTCTAACACACTTACGCTTTCACATAAAACACTAAAACAAGTATAAGTGATTTTATGATTTAGTATTACATATGTACAACAACTAGAGTTTACATATTTGGGTAAAATATACACATAACTAATATGTAGTATATTGGGTAATATAAATGGGTAGAAACTTAAGTATCATAACCCATTGACCAAATATATTGAATGTAGTTGGGTACAACCCAAAGTCCATGGAGCTTGACCCATAACCCATTGCATGACATCATGCTTATATCATATATGGATAATATCCATAACCCGTGGTATTGACCCACACCCATTTGACTAGGTGCATTGCACTCATGAGATACATTGTATCTAGTAAAAGACCCATGGATCAACTAATAACCCATGACCCATGACCCATAACCAAAATACCCATTGGCAAAGAGGAGCGTCCCACGGATCCCTAGCTTTACGCTAGACGGATCCCTTGTGGGAGGGATCTGTGGGATCCGGAGAACAGTGGCAAGTTTTGCCTATAAATAGAGAGCCATTTCTTCATTGTTTCTCACCCCTTTCTAACATAGTTTCTCCCTGAGTTTAAAACTCTCAACCCCAGATCCAAGTGATCTATGTTTGTAGTTTTGTTTTTGTGTGATTATTTAGGTTCCTCTTAAAGGCGAGATCACCACCTTTGAAGTCAAGCAAGCTCAAGTCCATGAGTTGCAATGCTTCCTCATCATCAAGACTACTGAAGTCCTCTTGATGATAGTTCTTTTCTTTCTTCTAAGAAGTGTAGTGTTGAAGACATTACTGAAAGATGTCTCAAGTGTCAAGATGAAGACATTGGTGAAAGGTGTCGATCGTCCGTATTGTAGGCATTATTGAAGGGTGCCTAGAAGTCAAGTCACAAGACATTAGTGAAGGGTGTCTTGAAGATATAGTTAAAGGCATTAAGTGAAAGGTGCCTTAGATGTACATTCGATATGGTGTGTTTAGATGTACAAGATAGATTAGTATTGGATCCAAGGATATTGATATCCTTGATGATGTTGTAATATGGTGTTGGTCTCCTTTGGGATTAGTCGTTTGTGTAGTGTTGGGTAGTAGTTCCTCCATTGTAATGGAATTCGGTATCTAGCCTAGTACCGGATAAAGGGTAGGCGACGTTGTGGTAGGTGTGGTTCACCTTGGTGTGAAAGAACCCGGTGGTTAGCCTAGTACCGGGAAAAGAGTAGGCAACGTTGTGAAGGTTTCTCCACCATAAGGAGTCGGTGTCTTGTAGTGATTACAAACTCTCGAGTAGGTGACTCGGGGAGTGGAGTAGGGAAAGGAAGGTGTCCTTGTAGCCGAACCACTATAAATCCTCGCGTTGTGGTTTTGTGCTTCTTACTCTTATCTTTTCATTACATACCTCTGTATGATTGTTTATCAACATCCAACACACATCCAAATAGATTGACATAAGTCGATCTAAATAGTTTAAAAGAAAGTTTTAATTGGCAAAACTATTCAAACCCCCTTCTAGTTTTCCATAGATACCATATGCAGTAAAAAGGCTATTACGCTAATACCAAGTTCATGCAACCGAAACTACGACTGTGTGCATGCATCTAGAAGCATGAAAAAATAAAGGCCCGGTAAGTGTATTTCCAGTACACTTGTAATCGATATGATAAACGCTCGACGTTTGCCTATCCGATCAAACTCGAACGGGGGTGTCATCCCCAATAGATCTATTCATAACAATCGCGCTTCCCCAAAAGGAACTGACGGTAGCAGAGTGGAATTCAAGGTTGTTTCAAGTAATAGTGTAATCAGTTTCAGGTCCGAAAAGAGTTTTGCATGTTTCTCGCCCCATAGTTTTATAAAGCAAGTAATAAGAGTAAAAGTGGGGCTATAAACTCCCCTTAGCAACTCAGTAAATAAAGCAGAAGGAGATCAAGTGTGATATAGCAGTGGCTCCTACCCGGAACCTAAGAACGAGATGGCAAATCTCAAAATAATGATAACGTTTGGTTCTTGACCAAAATGATAGAGCATTGAATTTAAAATTCAATAGAGCGATTCTAGTGTTTTTTTGTAAATATGACGATGTTGCCGAGAGTTTTGTTTATTTACTTTAAGTTGTGTCGGAAATTTGTAACGTTTCCATATATTTATATACGTATAAATATATATAAGTTTAATTAGACATTGATGTAATAATTCTAGTTACGAATACTAGGTCGTCAAAATACATTTTTTTATTAAGTTCTTATAAGTTTACAAATTTCTAAGCATTTTGCTAAATTTACACTTTTTACCCTCAAGTTTGAAAATATACGAGGTTGACCCTTATACTTTGGAAAAATGACAACTTGTACCCAAATATATTTCTTATCCAGAATTTATAGGTTTGGTCCCTCCAATAATCTGTTTTTAACAAGTCTATTCAAAAATTTATATTTTCACTTTTAGTCCTCAAGTTTCGAATGTGACACTTTTGACCCAAAAATTTTAATTCATCTTTTTCCACTAGTTTCTCATATTTACAAAATGGACCTTATACTTTTGCATGCATACGTGACATATATGATAACTACCCTTAACTTCCCATAATGTTTATATTTAACCCGAAATATGTATATTTTGCAAAATAGATCAAAAATATAATAAACTTTTTAGGTTAGCTTATTTTAAGCATAGTTTTTTATTTCAAATTTTTAGGTTAGCTTATTTTAGCTTAACGGGTTTTATTGAACCGCTTATTTTCCTTACTGGGCCTGTAAATGGTTTAATGGGCCGCACCTTTCATCTCGTTTGGACCTCAAGGTCCAAAGTGGTTTTGTTTAGTTTTTAAATGTCATGACAGGGGGGCGTTTAGGATTCCTCTAGATCGTATTAGCTTAGATAACATGATATAAGGTGTCGAGTGAGTTTTAAAAATCATCATACGCATTATAAATTTTTAACGAGGCATGATTATTAGTTCAAGTGTGTTTAAGTTTCACTTAGTAAAATGGTTCTTAGGGTGACATATTAACGAGAATAAAAAATAAAATGAGAGGTGAGTTACGGTGACTTACAGCACCCAAAGGGTTGGCGAGGAGACACGATGAGTTATGGCATGAACAAAAGAACGGAATGCGAGTTAGCCTTTCCCCCTTGCGAACCAAAACCCACAAGATCAAATGAAGTCCCAAGATGACTTAGAGAGTCTTGAAGTATACACCGAACATATTTTTCTATTCCATTGTGGCTTGACAGAAAGGATCTTGTGATAAGAGTGTTGTGGGTTTGTAGTCGTGTAGTGTGGATTGGAAAGGTTGTATGTGTCAACCTTGAGGATCGACCAGATTTTTAAGAGCAAAAGGGGAGAGGTTTTGCTTTCACTTTTGTGCATGAAATCTTGTGATAGGATATTTTGAGAAAACATCATCTTCAAGTGTTAATACCAAGCTTTTCATGTGATATTTGACCAACAAAATAAGTGTGTGGGTGCTTGTGATTCTCGACAGATTACATGAGCTAAAAGGGGTGAGTTTTGTGTTGTCTTACTCTAGTGAAAGAGATGGTTCAAGAGCATGCTTGATGATTCCTAGGTAACTAGGTCAAAAGTAAGTCAAGTGTTGTGTAGTTAGGGTAGCTCTAGGTGTTGTCTCCTATACATACACACACGCATGTATCACAAAAAAATGACAAGGTTTTGGGTTTCGTTGATTGTAACAAGAAAAGAGAAAGAAGACTTGTCTCCTTTGAGCATACATACACATACATATTAAATGGCCAAGGGTGATGTCGGTTTTTGCTTGTGTGCCTCGTATCCATCACAGAAGACAGAAACATAGAGGAAAAATATACCAACTTCACTTTTGTCCATTTCATTAGGATGCGCTTGGATTTTTGGTTTTGCTTGTCTTGTACTCATGTACCACAAAAACATAAAAAAAATATTCTAATTTGTAGAAATGAGGATGTGTTGGCTTTGAGAAATAAAAGGGCTAGGCCCAACGAGAAACATAGGGGTGTTGGGTTGGGCTTGGCGGTTAGACGAGAGCCCAAGAGGCAAGGAATGAGAAGTTGGGTTGGGCTTAGAGGCCCGGTAAGAAAAAAAATAGTTTATTAAATTTTATAAAGAAATATTATTTTTGAGGTCAAGGTGAAAAAAATATCCCCTGACTTGTTGTGATTAAAGTTCGAAATGAAAGAAAAAAATTTAGCCGTGAAAATCGATAGGAAAATTTTCGAGTTGTTACAGCAGGGGGATCCTATTTCCCCATACCTTTTCACATTAGTTATGGAAGTCCTTAACCTGATAATCAAGGATGAAATATCTATAGAAAGGAATTTTAAGTACCACTTTCGATGCAAGAGTTTGAAAATCACACATTTTTGCTGTGTAGATGATTTATTGGTGCTATTTCATGGTGATACTTCTTCAGCCCTTACTATTAAAAGAGCCATTGAAAAGTTCAGTAATGTTTCATGTCTTTATTCAAACATGGGTAAGAGTACCTTTTTCTGTGGTGGCCTAACTGAAGAAGAAAAGAATGGAATTCTTAGTATTTTACCTTTCAAACTTGGTAAATTACTTGTTACATACTCGGGAGTTCCATTTATGGATAAAAAGATTGGAATTAAAGATTGTAAATGTTTGGTGGACAAAGTGACGCAAAAGCTAGGTGATTGGAAGAATAAAAGCTTGTCTTATGCAGGGAGAGCCCAACTTATAGCTTATGTTCTCTCTTCAATGCAAGTCTACTGGGGATCTATTTTTAAAATTCCAAAGGGTGTGATTTATGAGATTGAAGCTCTATTCAAAGGTTGTAACATATTGGTTATCATAAACACACAATCACACATACAAGATTCAACCTAAATGGAGTTTTAGAGAGAGAAAGTGGAGAGAATGGGAACTTCTAGTGAGAGAAAGTAATGTGTTATTATGAGAAGCTCCACCCTTTGCCTTGGGAGGCAAAGGGTATTTATAGTATCTTAAAAATACACTACCTACGGGCTGTGGATCAGGTATACAGTTGGTAAAGACACGTCCGTCCTCCACGGTATTACTTAACTAACTACTAATAATAACTAAACGACTAAGACTACGATCTTTCTAATGCTTACACATACTTGAGGTGATCGAGTCTTTAAGTTACGGATTTTCTAAATCCTAAAAATCTTCCCCTAAGGGAGGTCACTTTAATTACAAATGGATATTACAATTTGAGTTATAGCATTCTATGATACGTTCTTTACTTTGTAGCTCGTAATTTTTTATTCTTCAAAGTCCGCATGCTTTGTACTTTAAGTGGAGGTCTTTAACTGATCCATTACTTGGTGATTCTTTAAGCCGTCTTAGAGATCATCAGCCATAGTAAATCTCTTGACTTATCCTTTGTTGTGTTTCCTTCATGTGATGTTTGTGACATTTGGACCAACATGCTCACAATATTGGATCATGACATCTTTTCCATCAGAGTTGCGAAAGCTTTGTTGGATCATGATATTTGCATCAGCATAGCGGAAGCATAGATTGTTGATATCAGAGCAAAAGAGTGTAGATGTGCACTTATCATGATTTCTTTAAACGTGAGTGTGATGTGTGAGCATGTGGTTATGGATTGACTTCTCAATTATGATCAATTGCAACCTTCCGATGTTCCTGCAAACAATAGTTACCAATAAAACACACGAAAGTTTCTTTGTTCACTTCTGTTGAATATGGTTGCAAGAACCACGGTTCCCCGTTGATCAGTATAAATACTGCCTGTGATCAGGTAGAATTCTTAAGAATCTCTTTGACAGGGTTTCGCAGCTTGATCTAGTTGTTCTCAAACCGGAGCGTCCTAAATTAGACAACACGGAGTGAGTGAACCAGCGAATTGAGATTCATTGATTGATGAAAAACTGATTTGAAAAACATTCGCGTATTGCTGAAGAAAGAGAGTTTGCAATACGACGAAAGTTTTATGAGAAGAAATAAAGTTTCAATCATAAATACCTTTTATTTGAAAAATTAATACACAGTTTTTTCAAAAGTATTCGTCAATCCATTTCCTGGACCAAGGTTGATTCAAGAGTGAATTGTCCCATCATTTCTATGCAGTTGTCACAAGTTTGATATTTTGAAAGATCTCACATGTCACCCACCAAGACCTTATTTGATGTTGGCTCTAGAAGGATTTCCATCTTCATCGTGAATATTTTTTACATATCACTCAGATGTTCTGGAAAATACCACAAGGATAATGTGTAGGACTCTCAATATATGTATTCTCACTTTCCACATTGTGTGAAACAGCAAGTCTTCATAAATTATGTGTCCTAGAGAGATTTTGTGGATGATCTCTTGGCTCTAGACTCAATAGTGCATTTTGGTTTCCTGAGCGGAGACTAGGGAGAAGGTCTCCTTTTTCAATAACAACCATCTCTAAGAGAAAGTCGATAGATTATGTAGGTTCCCCGTGACAATGGAACAAGTCCTTTTAAGAGAACTTGAGTAGCTTGGGAAGTTTAGTGCAGTGCGTCACTGGGTCCATGACGTCTTGTCTTCAATATCGGTGTTACCTTAGTAACCACCAGTAGCATATGTATTGAACCTGGTTTCTGACCTAAGGTTGATTTATTGGAGGGCTATTTCTTTTCACCCTTTTCACTTTTCATTTCTTTTTCATTCTTCAACCCCTTCACTGATTACCGAGACTTCATTACTATAACCTTGTTGGGTTTATTCCAGTTCTAGCTCAATCTCAGTCGGCACTCTTCCCTGATTCTCACTTGTCTCCTTTTTTCAATATACCTAAGGACTTCTGCACTATCTAGTGGATTGTCCCTGGGTAGATCCCTCCGGCTCAGGCGGGATCATGGGAACTAATACATAACCTTACCATCCTTATAACTCCAATACATAAAGTAAAATGGTCGGTCTTGTGGTACAGTTCTTTCCGCCTTGAAACCAAATAAAAATCATTTTGAAAATCAATCAAGGTACTTGTGACATAAAATCAAAGTATTTTGTACCTCAATTGTTTTGACTTTTCATAAATTCTCCCCCTCAACATGTGCGTTGGCTTTTGAAATCATTTAGACACATGAAGGAAGGAATGCTTGTTTGAAAAATTAAACAATCACCCTTTTATCAAATTTGATATTTAAATCACAATCTCTCCCCCGATCACATATAATATTAAATTCTTTAGAAAGCATTGTGGGGAAAGATGTGGTTTTCTTTTGATCTTTTTCTGATAAGGAACATTTAATCGCTTCGCCTCAATATGTGCATCGATATTCGAAAGAGTTTAGCACATATTAGAGAGAACCTGCACTTAGAATCAAAATGATTACTTTTATCAAAACGCACAACGAGTACACGTGATCAACATAATTCTTATTCTTTGGTTTTGAAATCGTTTGTTTGACAACCGAATGCATTTAAGTCTTGACCGACCAAAATTTTCAAAACGGTCACTTATTAATCTTCTTTGGTTTTAGATAAATGCTCCCCCTCAACATGTGCATAGAAAATTTGAAATCGTTTGGCACATGGAGGAAGGAGTGCCTTTTATTAATTTACAAAACCACTCACCAATTTATCAGATTATTTCATATTTAAATCACAAACTCTCCCCCGATCAAAAATTTCAAACCTTTTGAGATTTGGGATCCCAAGAGATTTAAATCATTTAGAAAACTTTTTGAGGAGAGATGTGACTTTGTTTAAACTTAACTGATAAGGACCAGATTTTAAAGATTGTTGGTGTCAGATATCGAAAGGTTTTTGAGTTTTAAGATTGTTTGAAAAATCATAACTTTTTAGTCGTAACACCTTTTTAAGATTTGTTCAATGACACATAACACCAAACCTTTATTCACCACTTTTTAAAACATGCTCATGTACCAATTGTATATAAACTAATTTGACAAAGTAACATGCTCTTGTACCACTTGTTTAAAACTTTTTGAGGGGGACAGAGTAACATGCTCTTATGTCACTTGTTTAAAACATGCTCTTGTACCGCCGTCGGTTGATTGAGTGACAAAGATTTTTACAAAATGGAGTCCATCTGATTTTCAAAAATTAAGTCCAAGTTATTTTCAAACAATGTTATCACCATGTGAAAACAAATATTTTTCAGAAGAATCTTTAGAATTAAAAACATTTGTGAAGGAACATTCGTGTTTTTGTCGACAAATTTTCCTTATTAATTGTTTTTAGGATAAGTGCTCGAAATTTTAAGAAATCAATTTAGCGCAACACTTTCCTTTCTTTAAAAGCGCGTTACAGTCTGAAATAACTACAAGCCATGAATTTAAGCCCAGGTTACATCCTGAAATGACAGTAAGCCATGATTTTAAGCGCGGGTTACAATCTGAAGTAATTGTAAAGCATGATTTTAAGACATGTTTTGAAAAACAATATTTACACCTCCTGCGCGAACTTTATCTAAAGTCCCGTGCCATTATTAAATGACATTTGTAACATATTGGATTTCACAAACACATCAAAACATATTGAAGAGGGGCGTATGGTTTAAAGGTTTAGAGAGAGAAAGTAGAGAGAGAGAAATGGGAACTTGATGAAACAAAGAAAAATGGTATTGAAGCTCCAACCCTCTACCTTGGGAGGTAGAGGGTATTTATAGTTTCTTACAAGATACGCCTCCTAAGGGCTATGGATCAGGAATACAGTGGGTAAAGACCCGTCTGTCCTCCACGGTGTTACTTAACTAACTACTTATTAACATAACTTGACTACGACTACGAGCTTTCCAACGAATACATATACTTGAGGTGACCGACACTTTAACCGACGGATTTTATAAATCCTAACAATCTCCCCCTAAGGGAGGTTACCTCAATTTACAATGAATACAAACAGATATTACATTTGATTTTTCTAGGATTCTTGATTAAGTTCTTTGCTCTGTAGCCCATAGTCAATGATTCTTCATGTTCTGTATGTTTTGTTAATCCAAGTGGAGGTCTTTAACTGATCCACGTGATGATGAGTTTTGAGCCAGCTTTGAGATCATCAGCTATCATAAATCTATGACTATTCTTTTGTAGTGTTGACATTATGTGATGTTGTGACATTGGACCGACATGCTCACATCCTGGATCATGATTTCTTCTCATCAGAGTAGCGGAAGCTTTAGTTGATTCATGATATTTGCAACAGCGTAGCAGAAGCATGGAGTGAGAATAGCAGAGTCATTGATGCACTTATCATGATTTCTTTAGAAATGAATGTGTTGTGTGAGCATGCGGCTATGGATTGACTTCTCAATTCTGATCAGCTGCAAACGTTGGGTGTACCTGCATACAACAGTTAGTAATAAAGTGCACGAAAGTGTCTTTGATCACTTTCGTTGAATTAAGGTACACGACCCATGGTTTCCCGTTGATCAGTACAAGTACTACCTGTGATCAGGTATAATTCTGAAGAATCTCCTTGACACGATTTCGCAGCTGCTCTAACTGTTCTCAAACCGGAATGTCTCGAAGAAGACAACACGGAGTAAGTGAACCAGTGAATTGAGATTCACTGATTGATGAAAAGTGATTTGAAAAACAATCATGTACTGCATAATATAAAGTGTTTTGCAATACAACGAAGGTTTTAGGGAAAATCAATTATCAATCATAAACACCTTTTATTTTGAAATATTAATACACAGTCGATGTGCTAGAGAAAAGAATTTTAAGCACAACGACCGGTTTTTTTCAAAGGTATCCGTCAATCCATTTCCTGGACCAAGGTTGATTCAATAATGAATCGCCCAATCGTTTCAATCCAGTTGTTACAAGTTTGATCTATTGGATAGATCTCACATGTTACCCACCAAGAGCTTGTTTGATGTTGGCTCTAGAAGGATTTCCATCTTCATCGTGAATATTTTACATATCACTCAGATGTTCTGGCAATACCACAAGGATAATGTGTAGGACTCTTAAGATATAATCTCACTTTCCACATTGTGTGAAACAGTAAGTCTTCATTAATTTTGTGTCCTAATTAGATTTTGTGGATGATCTCTAGGCTCTAGACTCAATTGTGCACATTTGGTTCCTATGCCGGAGACTAGGGAGAGGGTCTCCTTCTTCAATATCAACAATCTCTAATAGAAATTTGATAGATAATGTAAGTTCCCCGTGAGAATGAAACAAGTCCTTTTAAGAGGAACTTGAGTAGCTTGGGAAGTTTAGTGCAGCGCGTCACTGGGTCCATGACATCTTGTCTTCAATACCGGTGTTACCTTAGTAACCACCAGTAGCATATGTATTGAACCCGGTTTCTGTCCTAAGGTTGAATTATTGGAGGGCTATTTCTTTTCACCCTTTTCTCATTTCATTTCTTTTTCATTCTTCAATCCCTTCAGTGCTTACCGAGACTTCATAACTAGAACCTTGTTGGGTTTATTCCAGTACTAGCTCAGACTCAGTCGGCACTCTTCCCCTTTCTCATTTTTCTCCTTTTTTCATCATACCTAAGGACTCTACACTGTCTAGTGGATTGTCCCTGGGTAGATCCCTCCGGCTCTGGCGGGATCGTGGTAACGAATAGCTAACCTAACCATCCTTATATTTCCATGCATAAAATAAATTTGGTCGGTCTTTTTGGTATTGTTCTTCTGCCATTGAAACCAATTGAAAACCATTTGAATAATCAATCCAGGTACTTGTGATATATGATCAAAGCATTTTGTACCTGAATTGTTTTTGATATTTCAGAAAAAGCACCCCCTCAACATGTGCATCGTATGTTTGAAATTGCTTTGGCACATGGAGGCAAGAGGGCTTGAATATCTCAGATTGAGAATGAAGAATTCACTTCTCTGATTAACATTTTCTAAAAATATCGACATCACTTTCCTAATCAAAATTAGTATTTTAAATACTTTGTAAAAGATAATTTTGGGAAAGGATGTGGTTTTCTAAAAGTTGCTCCCCCTCAATATGTGCATCGAGATTCGAAAGTGTTTTGCATATATTAGGGAGAACCTGCACTTAGAGACAAATCAATCACGTTTCAATCCTTTTTGGTTTGATATAGATGCTCCCCCTTAACATGTGCATGGAAATTTTGAAATTCTTTGGCACATGTAGGGAGGAGAGCTTGTTATAATATTTCAAAACCATTTATCGAATTATCAGTTTATATCCAATTTAAATCACAAATTCTCCCCCGATCACAATTTTCAAATCCTTTGAGATTCGTAATCTCTATTGATTTAAATGAATTTTGAAAACTTTTGAGGAGACTAGTGACTTGCTTTTGAAAAAACATTGTAACTGATAAGGATCAGATTTTGAGACTTTAAACTCCAATGTTCAAGCATGCTTTAAGTATCTTATGAAAACATAACATTAGCCAAGGTCTTGAACCAATTGTATAAGACATTTCAATTGTTTGACAAATAACGTTTTTGATTTAATTGAAATCATTCTCCCCCTCAATCAATGACATAAGTTGTTGATTGAGAGATAGAGATTTTGACAAATGACACGTCCAGATGATTTTCAAAAATTGAGTCCGGGTTATTTTTCAAAGCTATGTAGTTTTCATTAGATGACAAATATTTTTCAGAAGAATTTTATAGAAGGAAAAATATTTGTGAAGGAAACATTTGTCTTTTTGGTGACAAACATTTGTTTTTAGAATCAGAGCAAGAGATTTGAAAAGTAAGATAAAGCATAGCTCTGTTCTTTCTTTTTAAAAACGGGTTATTGCCTGAAATGACAATAAACCATCATTTTTCTCCATCCCAATTTTTTTTTTTTTTTTATGTACAATCGAACTTCATCTAAAGACCCATGTCATTCTTAGAGTGACAAATCAAAGACCGTAGATGTTATCGAAGAATAGAAAAAAGATTGGAAAAATAATATTTTTGAGCTTTTTTCAAAGATTTTCTGTTTTTTATGGATTTTTAAAATTTTATAATTTTCTATTTTCTTTTTGTGGGTTTTATAATTTTTTTTTGATAAATATTTACAAGAGATGGATGAAGAAAAGCTTTTAATCCTCATCTTCCTCTTGAAGACGTTTGAGTGTTTCCGGTTGTAGACTCTTTAGACCAAGTCGTGGAAGGATAAACTCAAAACATTCTCTAGGAAGAGCTTTGGTGAAGATGTCTGCTAACTGATATTCAGTCTTCACAAAATATAGTTCCACCACACCGTTCTCCACTTGCTCCCTGATGAAATGATGTCGAATGTCGATATGCTTTGCTCTTGAATGTTGAACGTTGTTGCATGAGAGAGCAATGGCACTCTTGTTATCACAGTACAGAGGGATTTTGTTGAATTCAAAGTCATAGTCAGATAATTGGGATCTCATCCATAGGAGTTGAGCACAACAAGATGACATGGCTATCTATTTTGCCTTTGTAGAGGTTATAGAGGTACTCATTTGTTTCTTTGAAGACCTGCTCACAAGCTTATCACCCAAAAACTGAGCACCTCCTGACGTGCTTCGACGTGTATCTTGACACCCTGCATGGTCAGCATCTGCATAGGCTGTTAGTGACATACCTGTGTCCTTCGGATACCAAAGTCCCATGTTGATGGTTCCTTGGAGATACCGAAAGACCCGTTTAACCGCTTCAAGGTGGTTTTTGGTAGGCTTAGCCTGGTATCTAGCACACATGCATAGCGCAATGTAATGTCCGGTCTCTGGCAGTAAGGTACATCAGGGACCCAATCATACTACGATATTTAGTTTGGTCAACCATGATCCATGAGTGGTCCTCATCCATTTTAGTACGCTCCACCATGGGAGTGTCAACAGGGTCACAAGAATCAAATCCAAATTTCTTTAAGATTTCATTAGCATATTTAGATTGATTGATAAAAATGCCTCCGGGACTTTGTGAAATTTGTAATCCCAAGAAAAATTACATTTGTCCCATCATTGACATTTGAAATTTGGAGCCCATCTCCTTAGAAAAACGATCACATTCATTGGGGTCAGTCAAGGCAAAAATAATATCATCAACATATATTTGAACATGAATTAAGTGTTTGCCTGACTTTCTGGTGAACAATGTCGGATCAACTGCTCCTTTGCTGAATCCATTAGATACAAGAAACTTCGATAGCGTGTCGTACCATGCCCTTGGAGCTTGCTTCAAACAATAAAGGGCCTTCTTCAAGCGATAGACATGAGTAGGATGCTCTGGATTCACAAAACCTTTAGGTTGGCTGACGTATACTACTTCTTTCAGATCTCCGTTAAGAAAAGCCGTCTTTACATCCATCTGATAGACTACCATGTTTTTATTTGTAGCGTTAGCCAGGAAGATTCTGATTGCCTCGATACATGCAACTGGAGCAAATGATTCTTCAAAGTCAATACCCTCCTCTTGACGGTATCCTTTTTCAACCAATCGAGCCTTGTTCTTTAGCAGATCACCATGCTCATCAAGTTTTACTTTGAAGATCCATTTTAGAGCAATGATCATAGCATAGTCAGGGGCAAGTACTAATTCCCATACATCTAGTCGATCGAACTCATGAATTTCTTCTCTCATGGCATTGAACCAGCTGTCTTCAGTCATGGTTGTTTTAACATCTTTTGGTTCGACCTTAGATAGTACGGAGTTGAAGAAGCACCACAAGGCATCAGTTGCAAGTTGTTTACGAGTGGATACTGGACGAGAAGGGTTTCCAATGATGTTGTCCAATGGATGGTCATGTGTCAATTTTCTAAGATGTTCGTGTGGTTGTTGTTGAGGAACTGAAGTAGCAGAGTTTGGATCTCTTGATGAGGATGGTTCTGAAGTTGGTTCAGGAGCAAATATGTTCTCAAATTGAGCATCTTCGGCAGTAGCAAAGGGGTTATATCCATCATAGGTACCAGAAACATTTCCATGATGTACACTCGATGATTAAGGATTTGATGATGTGGATGAGTGATCTGCAGTATGCGCTTCTTGACTCAATGACATAGAAACTGAAGGGTTATCCACGTTGACTGGGTTAGAGGTAACCTCTATTGATGGATTAGACTGATCATTAGCAATAGGCTCATAGTGTTCATCAAACATTGGATCAAACAAATTCTTCAAATCATCTTCCGAAGGGGGTACATATGGAATTGCTGGTGAGGGATTTTGTACAAGAGAAGAACTAATGGGACTACTTATCAAATGTTGAGATGCGGTTCCAGAACTTGATTGTCCCGGAGCCTTGCCCACAGCTCATCGAACGTGACGTGAATAGTTTCCATGATATCTCGAGTTCTTTTGTTGTAGAGTCGGTAACCCTTCTTGTTTGGTGCATAACCCACAAAAACTCCAATGTCCGCCTTAGCTCTTAATTTACCTAAATCTTGACCGTCATTCGTTGGATAGCACAAAGCACCGAATACACGAAGGTAGGAGAGATCAGGTTTTCATTTATGGACAAGTTCGTATGGAGTTTTTCCATGATTGGTGTGTATGAGGGAACGATTTTGGGTGTAGCAAGCAGTGGCAAAGGCTTCAGCCCAAAGAAACATTGGAACCTTTGAGTAAATTAGCATTGTTCTTGCAACTTCAACAAGGGTCCGATGTCGTCTTTCAACTACACTGTTCTGTTGAGGCGTACGTGGAACACTTCTTTGATGACTGATTCCAATTCCTTCATAAAATTGACTTAGGTCTTTGTTAACAAACTCAGTGCCATTGTCTGTTCGAATGATTCTAACAGTCTTGTTAAGTCGAACCTGCAGCTGTTTGATAAGTTTGATGATGACATCTAGAGTTTTATCCTTTGTCCTCAAAAACTTAACCCAAGTAAATCGAGAGTAGACATCAACAACGACTAATACATATTTCTTCCCATTTATCGTTTGCACTCTCATAGGTCCGCACAAATCCATATGAAGAGTATGAAGAACTTCCATAACTGAGTTTGCGGGTTTAGGTTTGTAGGCATATTTCATGCTTTTTCTCAATTGGCATGCTGAACAAAGATGATATTTTTCATACTTTAATCTGGGTAAGCCTCTTACTAGGTCCTTTCTGGAAAGATTATTAATGGTGCCGAAGTTCAAGTGATTGAGACGACGATGCCATAACCATGACTTTGTTTTCGAAGCCTTTGACAACAAGCAGATTGGAGAAGACTTCATCATATCTTCGATAGAGATGGTGTATAAGTTTGTACCACGTGTTCCTCTTAAAAGTTCCACACCATCAAGTTCTCTAACGAAACAAGTATGTTTTCTAAAAGCCACTTCTAAATTAGAATCACAGAATTGATCGACAGAAAACAAATTATGACCAAGACCTTCAACATAGTATACCCGGGCAATTACACTATCACCAACCACATAATCTCCATAACCCATAATTGCCCCAAAATGGTCGTTCCCGAATCTAACAGTCCTGATAAATTTACTCACGAAGTTCATGAGCCTGGTACCACAGAACGATTTGAACGACCTGCAGTTGAACACAGACAAGAATGGATAACTGGACAATTGGGATCCCCATGCAAGAATGGGTTCCACTTGGTTAGAAAACGAGATTGGAACATCCACATCAGAAACAGAGTCAATAAAATCATTAGAGGTAGATGTCGGGCTAGTAGAAACAGTAGATCTATTCAAAGTATGTTCACTTCTTAAAGGTATAGTTCTACCAGTGGGCATCCATTTCCTAATGGGCATTGATCTAGATAATTTAGGGCACAACTCATTAGGATTGAATTTATGGCTAGTAGGTATCCAATGATAACCTACATTATTAAATTTTCTTCCTGTTGGTTTCCAATGTTTTCTAGCCCTCTTCCTCCTTGGTCTTCTGACCTTTTTATCTTGTTTGCTAGTGTTAACCATTTTAACTTGAGATTTTACAGTATTACTCAACTCATTCACAACACATTCATGATTAATACCAGAAATCAAGCATTCATTACATGTTTTGCAAATAGTAGCTGATTGTACAACAGATTGTACTACCAGGCTTCGATGATGATCAAATGTATGAGGGGTGTATGTTCCAGCCAAGACTTGCCTTTCACCTGAGAATAAGACATACGAAACACTACGTTAAGTGATTACGCAGGGGTAGGACCCTGCGAACCACCTCCGGCGTGAGAGTAAGTATGAGTTATGATTGTATAAGTGTGTGTAAGTAAAGAGATGAGTGTGAAATGAGCATACCATAATCCATTTCCCGTCCAACCTATTTATAGTGGATGAAATAGGGTTGAGAGCACTTGCATGAATGTCGAGATCATGGGGGCCCCCATGATTGTGGGTAACCGCTATGGTTTAGTGACCCACGTTCTCAGACTAGACGGGGAAGCCAAGAGAGAGAGGGAGATCGTGGATTTGACCAAGTCAGGAGGTTCCCCTATCCAATGCTTCTTTGCCAGCCATACCCCGAAGGGCTTAGGGCTTCGAATGGTGAATTCCCCTGAGGTAACCTTCGTGATAACGAATGGTTTGATGCCTGTGGATATTTTGGAATCCTAACTTGGGCCTTCGAATGGAATGGCTTCAACACGTCTCGGAGGAGTGTCCTTCGAGCTACTCGGAGGGTACATCATCAAGCCCACTAGTCGAAAGTGATGTATATGAGCGAAGAGGCATTGCTTTCGACTTCATGCTTTCTAAAAAATACCATCCTGCTGCTAATCGCATTAGTTGAAAGATAACTATGTACCTAACTCATCGCATTTAATGCTAATTAAACCTTTTGGCTGCCCGCTACAGGAATCACAATTTCCCATATTACCCGGAGACCAAAAGACTTACTTTTAAAATTTAAAAAGTTTAAATCGGATAAGAGTAATTATCCAGGGCACGTGTGCGGCTAGGAAAGCGGTAAAAAACAGTATTTAAGGAGGGGTTGTTGAAACCCTAAAACATTTAACCTCTCCGCCACTTTCTACACGCAGTAATATTTTGATCGCTACCACTCCAAAATCAAAAGGTAAACCCTCCTTATAACTTGTAGCTTGTTTGTTTTTGTTAAAAATGGATTCCAAGTTTATCATAAAACAGCGAAAATGTACATTGTCTGCAAAAGATTTACATGATCACTTAGCTGATTACCCAATCCCACTAGAGCACAAAGTGATGTTACCCAAGTCCAATCGTGGTATTTTTGATGCTCCTCCGTGTTTCGAGGGCTATACACACATGCATTTAGCCATTTCAACCTTAGGATTCCACTGCACTCCACCGATATTAGAGTTTATGCAATACTACAAGGTTCATATCTCTAGGTTCAACCCCTTTGGTTTAGCCAAACTGACCACATTCATAGTGATGTGTAAAGCATACGGCTATGAACCAACATTGAAGGTTTTAAGAGGTTTTTTGAACTTGTATCCCGGGGCAATTGGTTAACCTTGGCTAAGAGGCCTGAGGCAGATGTGCCGAACCTGTTTGGGAGAGTATACACCAACATAACAGCTTGGAAAGGCAGTTTCTTTTATGTGCAAAACACTTTTATCCCCTCCAACTATCCAGAGTTGCTGAATAAGGAAAATATGTTTGATGCAAAACGGTAAAATGACCCCTTGCCATATGAGGTACGAAGGGATCTCTGCTATCAGCGTTTGGCTAGATACTCTATTGATGTGCAAGTGTTCCCCGAGCCAATTTTATTCATGGCTGGGATTGCCCAGAGCTGGGAGGGGTCTCCCAAGAAGCCTGTTATCATGTACCATGGACAAAGTATGTTTCTCTACTTCTTGTAAAGTAGGACCAATGTAGCACTTATATTTATTTCTTTTTGTTTCTTTTTTGCAGAGATGTCATTCAGGAATTTTATGTACCAAGATATGGATGAAGACTTGAGATTCATGCCTGCGGAGAAGGCCGAAGAGTCTTACGGTGTTGGCTCTCCTTCCACTTCCATCAACAACAATGAGGTGGATACTCCAAAGCCGGAGCCTATTGCATCAGCACCCTCGCAACTTGCGCTGGAGGGTCCTTCTCAACTTGTTGAGAATATTGCTGACTCGGACGATCCTGCGGAGGAGGATGTCCCGATTGTAGGGTCTACCGGGATAGCTGACAGGTTGAAAAGCCTAAAAGGAACAGCTGGCAAGGCGGTTAAGTCAACCAACAAAAGGAAGAGTCCCCTCCCCGCCTCTAGATCGAGGGCTGTGAAGCAGAAGAGTGTTGAAGGCAGGAAGTTTGTGAAGTCAGCCTTTAAGTTACCAGATGAATCTGTGGAGGTTCATGGTAAGCAGTTTTGCCTTATAAAACATGTGAAGTTATAATTTGCCAAAATTAACTTAACCCTTATGCATTGTATTGGTCGCTGGCCTTCCAGAAATGAAGGAGCTTCCCAATGCTTTAGCTTGTCACCAGATTGTGGATCATGTCACCCCCTCAATGGAAAGGTTTGCTGGACAATATGTCCATTGAAAGGGTTTGTGATATGCATGACAATGGTGTAGCGAGGCAGGTAGTATTGTATAATCACTTAAATACCAGAACCAGGGAGTTGCTTAGGGCCGTGACCAAGGCTAGATAGGAGATGGATGTCATGTTGGAAAGGGAAAAGCATAGGGATCAAGAATATGCAGAGTTGGAGGCCAAGTGTAATGAGATTGAGAAGGACCTTGAGAAGAATCCTCTCGTTCAAGACCTTCGTCAAAAGGTTGCAGAGTTGACAACTGAAATTGTCAGACTCAAGGTAGAGGAAGGTAGGGCAGCGACTCACATTGGTCAAAATGATGTGCTTAACGTAAAGTGTGCTGGTTTGGAGAGTGAGAAAGCTAGGCTCGGAGAGGTAGAAGTTAAGTTGAGGGAGGAAATTGATGGCTTGCAGATGAGATACAAGATGCTGCAAAAGGATCATGCGGAGGTTGTGTCTAAAGTGGTGCCATATATAGCCATGGAACTCTACCACATTGATGAGTTGGGAGCACAGATGTGGAAGGTCATCAAATCAGCTATTTTTCATGGACGGTGCTTGGCATTGGAGGAGGCTGCCAAAACAGGTAAGCCCGTGGACCTCTCCAAGATTGAATGCTACCGTCCCACGCCTAAAGCCTGAATACGATGAGGCAGGAAATGCATTTGCAACTGCAGAGTACTCCTTCCTAACTGAAGCTACCAAAGATCATATGGCACCTTTAGAAGACCTCCTTTCCAAGAAGCCACGCAAGCTGAAGCCTACGACTCCTACCAAGAAAACAGTGTCTGCCAAGCCTACCTCAGTTCAACCGTCTCCGACCCCCTCCCCAAAAAAGCAGGAATGAAGGCTGCCGTGTTGGCAGTAATTCGGTTTCAAGGGTGGCATGTACCCTTTAAGACAATTTATCTTATTTGACAATGCTTGTCTTGTTCTGTAAACAATTTGAATGCTTGTGATGTATGGCCCTGGGCCAAAGACAATTTAATTGGGGCTTAGGCTCCTCGTGCAGGTACAAGGGCACTAGCCCTCATTTTGAATGGTATAGTGTGGGGGAATACCTCTACACACTTGGTTATTATTTGTGTTTGGCTTGTGAAGTTCTCGTACGCCATTTTTCCGATGCTTAAGTTTTACATCCTAAGGTTAAACAATCTCATTGTGTGTAAATTTCAACACCAAGAATATAATGACCAAATTTGATCATTGACAGAGGGTCGCGACCCACTCTATCTCAAATCCTTTAGGTAGTACGACTTTGTACATATTTTTACAAGCGCCATAAACTACTAGGAGAGTTAATGTGAATGTTTAAGTAGGCGTAAATGACAAGGCATTTATTACACCTTGAGCCATTTTATTCGACATTGAAACTCATAAACGACTTGGTTGAACAAATCTTTGTGTTTAAGAAATGAAGCAAGAGATTTGCGGGAAATGTCTTATTTATCATGGAATTGGTAGAGAGGATTACATCATTCTTGAAATGAAAACTAAGACAACTACCAATAATGTTTGCTTTCCCTTGAGAAGCTTCTAATTACAAGAATTAAAAAGTAAAAGTACTTCTTAAACATAGAACTTTCGAAGGTTCGTACCATTCCATGTTTTGTCGATGGGTTCTCCGAGAAGAGTGGCTGATTTGTAGGCTCCGTTGCCGTAGGCCTCAGCTACCATGTAAGGTCCTTCCCAAGTTGGTCCTAGCTTTCCCTGGTATTCTGCTTTGCTTGCACTGTTGAGGCGTAGCACATATTCCCTAGGCTTGAAGGTGGAAGGCCTGACCCTTTTGTTATAGTAGCCTTCAATCTTATGCTTGTGTATGGCTTCTCGGATGGAGGCTATCTCTCTTCTTTCTTCTAACAAATCAAGGTTTTCCCTAATCCTTTCGTCATTTTGGGAGGCATCATACATTGCCACACGCTCCGTGTGTACACTTAGCTCCGAAGGGATGACCGCTTATGTTCCGTATGTTAGGCTAAAGGGAGTTTCACCATTGCTTGACTTAGGGTATGTATGATGAGCCCATAGTACTTGAGGGAGTTCGTCCACCCATCCATGGTGAGTTCGTCCTAGCCTTTTCTCGACCCCTTTGACGATGTCTCTGTTTGTAACCTCCACCATTCTGTTACCTTGTGGATGATAAACGGATGTCCAGACCTGTTTTATGTTAAGCCCTTGACAGAAGTCGTAGAAGACTCCTATGGCAAACTGCTTTCCATTGTCAGATATGATGATGTGTGGAACTCCGAATCTGCATACAATGTGTTCCCACACAAACTTCTCGATATGTCTCCCCGTAACAGAGGCTAAAGGTTTAGCCTCTACCCACTTAGTGAAGTAATCAATCGCCACCAGCAAGAATTTGACTCCTCCGGGAGCCATAGGCATAGGTCCTACGATGTCAATTCCCCACTGAGAGAAGGGCCACGCGGATGTCACACTTGTCATGTCTTGCTTTGGCATCTTGGAAACGTTTGAGTGTATCTGACAGGCTTCACATTTGAGAATGATTTCCGCCGCATTCCTGTGCATCGAATGCCAATAATAGCCCAACTTCATTATTTTCGAGACAACTGAGCGGGGTCCTGCATGGAGGCCACAGGATCCTTCGTGGACTTCAGCGATAATGATCTTATCATGTTTGGGTCCCACACATCTTAGCCAAGGTGATAGAAATGACCTTCTATATAGGGTTTCCCCTATTAGCCGGTACTGTGGGGACTTAACCCGAATTTTCCTTGCTAACTTGGGATCTTCAGGGAGAAGACCGCTTATCAAATATTCCCTGATGGGGGTCATCCATGTCTCTCCTTCTTCGTGAACCACGTCTGCAACTTCCTTGCGAATGATGGACCTTTCAGGCAAGACTTCGACTAGTACTTCTTTGGTGAGATGAGCGAAGGCCATAGTGGCGAGTTTGCTCAGTGCATATGCCTTCTTGTTCTGATTCCTACGAACATGTTGAATGGTGTAGGAATCGAAGCTCTCTAGCATCTCCTTTGTTTTTTCCAAGTACTGTTTGATGATGGGATGCCTTGCTTCATAGGAGCCTGTCACTTGGTTTGCTACCAATTGGGAGTCTACAAAAATAGCGAGGGCTTTGACTTCCATATCTTTAGCTAATCGGAGGCCTGCTAATAGGGCTTCGTACTCCGCTTCATTGTTTGTGGCTTCGAACTCAAAACGAAGAGCATATGTATGCTCCTTCCCGTCAGGGCAGACCAGCATTAGACCTGCTCCAGAACCATCGGAGCTGGATGCTCCGTCTGTATAAAGTTTCCAGTCAACCTGTACTTGAGTGAGCTTAGCTTTGGGCCCTTCCTTTTCTGCGTCTGGCTCAGAAGGTGTTTCTGCCAAGAAGTCTGCGAGAATTTTCCCTTTAATAGAGTTTTGACCCTTAAACTCTATTTCATGCTCTCCAAGTTCAATAGCCCATTTAGCCACCCTCCCAGACTTTTTGGGCTTCGACAAGATCTGTTTGAGTGGCTTGTCGGTTAAGATTGTGATCGGATGGGCTTGGAAATAGCGCCGGAGCCTCCTTGCTGCGTAGATTAGGGCTAGTATTAACTTTTCCAATGTTGGGTAGTTGATTTCTGCCCCTTGTAAGACCCTGCTAACAAAGTAAATGGGGATCTGTCGTTTGTATAGTTCTGCCATAAGAACTGCGCTAATACTCTCCATTGAGGATGCTAAGTACATGAACAACACTTCGCCTTTGATTGGGGCTGTAAGTGTTGGAAGGATTTCGATGAACTCCTTCATCTTCTGAAAGGCAGCTTCTGCATCCTGACTCCACTGAAAAGTCTTCTTATCGATGCATCCCTTGAGAGTTTTGAAGAATGGTAGGGATCTGTCAGCCCCCTTCGACAAAAATCGACTTAGAGCCGCCAGCTTCCCATTCAGGCTCTACACATCTTTCAGACACTTAGGGGCTTGGAGATCTGTAATCGCCTTGACCTTGGAGGGATTAGCCTTTATCCCTTGCTTAGTAATCAAATGCCCTAGGAATTGCCCCTCTTCGACACCGAAGGAGCATTTCTTAGGGTCCAGCTTCATGTTAATCGCCCGAAGCTGGTCAAAAGTTTCCTGTATATCGAGGAGTAGGTCCTCCTCTGTCTTGCTTTTGATAACCATATCATCAACGTATGCTTCAAGATTTCTGCCTATTTTTTTGTTGAAGGCTTTATCTACGAGACGTTGGTAAGTTGCCCCTGCGTTCTTTAATCCGAAGGGCATCTTTCTGTAAAAGTAGACACCTTTGCTTGTGTAGAAGGCTGTTTTTTCTTCGTCCTCATTTTCCATCTGGATCTGATGATACCCTTTGTAGGCATCTAAGAAGCATTTTAGCCAGAAGCCTGCCAAGGATTCTACCTTCCAGTCAATTTCGGTAGGGTAGCAATCCTTCGGGCATGCTTTGTTGATGTCGCTGAAGTCAATGTACAAGCCACCCTCGTCGCTTTTTGACCATTACCGGGTTGGCTACCCAAGTTTGGTATTTAACTTCCCTTAGTATGCCTGCTTGTGTTAGTTCGTCAACTTCTTTGCAGGCTGCAGCGTTTCTTTCAGGAGCCAGGCTCCTCCTTTTCTGCTTTATTGGCTCAATGTTTTTGTACTCATTGAGTTTATGCTCTGTTCCGAAGGACTGTCCGTCTATCAGCAATGTTCTTGGTACCCCTGTCATGTCAGAATATTTCCAAGCATAAATATCAAGGTTAGTCCACAACAGTTCCGTGAGCTTCACCTTGAAATTCACCGGGAGTTGTTTTCCTATCACCACCGTCTGTTCAGGGTAGCTAGGGTTAACTACAACTCGCTCCTCAGCATCTGTGCAGCTTAGAATGGCTATCGGAGGCTCCTCCAATTCTTCTTTGATCTTTTTGACACCATATACACCCTTATCCGCCCCATAATTAGAATGAACAGTTCCTACTCCGAAGGGAGTTTGGAACTTAATAGCAGCATGTATGGTGGAAACAACAATGCCCATCTTTTGCATAACTGTTCTCCCTATTAACAAGTTATAAGGAGAATCTGACCTGACCATAACGAAGGTGAGGGTTTCCGTGCGGGATAAGGGGCCTTTGCCTATGGTGATTTCCAACGGTACTTCTCCCAGGGGCCATGAGTGTTCGCCGGAGAACCCTACCAGTGGTGTTTTTGAGTCGACCCTTCGTGAGCGTATGGATGACTTGAGCTTTAGGAAACAATGCTCATATATGATCTCGCAGGAGCTTCCACAATCCATATACGCCGATTTACCTCCCTCGTTTGAGATTCGTACCTTGATGACCACGGGGTCGTCGAAGGTGTGCCCCAAGATGGAAGGGAAGGTTATTTCTCCTACGCTTCCCAGCTCCCCGTCTGCTTCCTTCCGTTTCAAGGTTGGATCGTGCTTGTGCACCATTAGTATCGAGCCTCTATAGGCGTAACCTCCTTCTTATTCCTTCCATTCACCCAGTTGGGTGTCGAGAACTTGTCTTTTCCATTTTGATGCCCTTAACCGAGATGTGCTAACCGTCCGGACCGTACGCACTCTTCGCTATGCTTTTTAGCTCTCTCAGCTTGTTCGTGTCGTGTCCATGGTCTTCATGGAAATGGCGACTTGGACATGTCCTCGGCTTTGCTTCGCTCGACATCCGAGGCGGTGGATCAAAGGACTTTGCGGCTTTCTCGGTAGCTAGAATCTCTCGGGGAGATTTGACCAAGTTTGCCAAGAGTCCATGGTTCGAACCTTTGTTGTATGGGGTGAAGCGGTCTATGTTCTTCTTCTTATTCTTGAATCCTTCCCAGGAGGACCCTCGAGAGAATTTGTCAGAAGCTTCCTTTTGCTCTATCGGAGCCCCGTTTGCTGCTACTTCTTTAGACTCAATCCAAGTGTAAGTCTTCTCCATCAATGCCTTGTAAGTGGTGGGAAGATCGGTGGACAGGAATTCCACCAAGCTTCGCATCCGAAGGCCATGTACAAAACTTGAGATCCTCTGATCTTCGTGCAAACCCAGAATTTGCAAAGTTTCATCGGTGTACCTCGTAACGAATGCCCTTGTGCTTTCGTTGTCTCTTTGCTTGATAGTATGCACGGCTAGATGGGTCTTGGTGTACTTCTTCTGTTGGCTAAAGTGTGATCGAAACTTATCCTTAAGGTCGTCTAGACTTACAATGCTTCCCAACTTCTATCCATTCCACCATATTCTCGCGAGTCTCGAGCGATATGTGAACATGTGGCAAGCTACGGGCATGACCCACTTCTGCATCTTGATAGCGCCTTCGAACAAGTGTAGGAAGTTATCAGGGTCGCCTTTCCCATCGTAGTTGCCTATGTGAGTGGTCATCTTTACACCGTCAGGTAGAGGGTAGTCTTCGATCCACTTCACAAAAGGTGTGCAAGCTCAAGAGGCTTCGGCATAATAAGGGTTATATGGAGGCGGATAAACAGGTGTAGGGTTATATGGGTTAGGAAATGGTTGTGTGTATGTAGGGTAAACCGTGGAAGGTTGGTATGAAGGGTTCACACCCATCGATTGTGTAGGAACGTGTCCATAGGGCATTTTCTGGTAACTCTGGTTGGGGAGAGAACCGTTCGGAGGGTAGGTGTTATAGGTTTGAGCCGGTAGGTAGGGGTTCATTCCCGGAGGGGGTAACTGATTGTAGGATCATTATTTTTATTGTGTTAGATGATTCGGGTGGTCTTGGGAGATCAAAATACATGTTAGCCATTAGAGAGAGAAAGTTAGAGAGTTGGGTGTTTTCTTGGTAGAGAGTTACTTCACAAATTGTAGAGTATTAGATTGAAAAGCACCACCCCTTCCATGGATGGAAGGGGTATTTATAGTTACAAACATAACAACCTCCTATCGGCCTGTGGATCAGGGATACAGTGGGTAAAGACCCGTCCTTCCTCCACGGTGTTGCACTAAGCTATACTACGCTACAAACTAATAAATAAACTACTAAATAACGTGACTAACGACAAGTCTACGAGCTAAATTAAGCTAGATAACATTTGGGGTGACCGACTCTTCACTATGGAATTTTCTAATTCCTAACAATCTCCCCCTAAGGGAGGTCACCCCATGTTTTACATTTCAAATCCTAGCATTCTATTCTTGTCATTGTTCTTGAGCTCGTAGACTTCAATTCTTCATTTCAACAATCTTTGTGCTTTTGTAGCGATTCTTCAAAGTCCGCATTGATTTGTACTTTTAGTGGAGGCCTTTAACAGATCCACATCTTTGATGATCTTCGAGCTTTCATTGAGATCATCAGCCACAGTAAATCTCTGGATCACCCTTTATTGTGTTGCCATCATGTGAAGTTGTGACTTTCGGACCGACATGCTCACACTTTTGAATCATGACATCTTTCCATTAGAGTAGCGGAAGCCTTCGGTTCATGATATTTGCGCAGCGAAGCATAAGCATAGTATGAAATATCGAGCCGGGTTATGTAGATATGCACCAGTCATGATTTCTTAAAATTAAGTGTGGATGCTGTGAGCATGCGGCTTTTGATTGACACCTCAATTCTCGATCAGCGCAACCGTCCAAATGTACCCGCAAACAACAGTTAGCAATAAAACACACGAAAGTGTCTTTGATCACTTTCGCTGAATTGAGGTACACGGCCCACGGTTCCCAGTTGATCAGTATAAATACGCCTGTGATCGTAGGATTCCTAAGAATCTCCTTGACAGGGTTTCGCAGCTGTTCTAGCTGTTCTCAAACCTGAACGTCTCAAAGAAGACAACACCGAGTGAGTGAACCAGCGAATTGAGATTCACTGATTGATGAAAAATGATTTGAAAAAACAATCGCGTATTGCTTGAAGAAAGAGTTTTGCAATACGACGAAGGTTTTATGAGAAAGATCAATTTTCAATCAAAATACTTTTTGTATTAGAGAATGAGTACATTCGACGTGCTCGCTAAAAGAAGAGATTCGCACATCGAACGGTTTTTCTAAAAGTATTTTTCAATCAGAGATACTTTTTGAATTTGAAATGAATACACATTCTACGTGCTAGAGAAAAGAAGGTTTGCACATCGAACGGTTTTTCCAAAAGTATTCGTCAATTCCATTCTGGACCAAGGTTGATTCAAGATTGAATCGCCCCATTGTTTCTATCCAGTTGTCACAAGTTTGATCTTTTGAGAAGATCTCACATGTCACCCACCAAGAGCTTGTTTGATGTTGGCTCTAGAAGGATTTCCATCTTCATTGTGAATATGTATGCATATCACTCAGATGTTCTGGCAATACCACAAGGATAATGCGTAGGACTCTAAATATATACTTACTTTCCACATTATGTGAAACAGCAAGTCTTCATTACTTTTGTGTCCTAATGAGATATTGTGGATGATCTCTTGGCTCTAGACTCAATCGTGCAAATTTGGTTCCTATGCCGGAGACTAGGGAGAGGGTCTCCTTCTTCAATATCAACAATCTCTAAGAGAAAGTCGATAGATTATGTCGGTTCCCCGTGAGAATGAAACAAGCCCTTTTATGAGGAACTTGAGTAGCTTGGGAAGTTGTAGTGCAGTGCGTCACTGGGTCCATGACGTCTTGTCTTCAATACCAGTGTTACCTTAGTAAACACCAGTAGCATATGTATTGAACCCGGTTACTGCTCTAAGGTTGAATTAATGGAGGGCTATTTCTTTTCACCCTTTTTCACATTCATTTCTTTTTCATTCTTCAACCCCCTTCAAGCTTACGAGACTTCATTACTAGAACCTTGTTGGGTTTATTCCAGATACTAGCTCCGTCTCAAATCCGCACTCTTCCCATATCTCACTTTTCTCCTTTTTTTCAATATACCTAAGGACTCTACACTATCTAGTAGATTGTCCCTGGGTAGATCCCTCCGGCTCTGGCGGGATCGTGGGAACGAATACCTAACCTAACCATCCTTATAACACCATGCATAAAGTAAATTGGTCGGTCTTTTGGTATTGTTCTTTCCTTCATGAAACCAATCGAAAAATCATTCGGAAAAACAATCAAGGTACTTGTGATACGAGATCAAAGCATTTTATACCTTAATAGTTTTGATCATTTTAGAAATGCTCCCCCTCAACATGTGCATATGATATTGAACTTGTTTGGCACATGGAGGCAAGAGTTCTTTGAAATAATTTCTTTGAAATAATTTCTTGATCACATTTTCCTTAGAAAAAGCCATTTGAATTTCTTTGGTAAATTCTCCCCCTCAATATGTGCATAGGATAAGAGAAATCATTTTAACACATAGAGGCAAGAGTTCTTTTGAAGCACATCCACGAATCACAAAATCCATTAAGAAAACCATTTGAAAACTCAATCAAGGTACTTTATAAGTCTCTTTAAAAAAACTTTTTGTACCTCGGTAGTTTTGCTCCCCCTCAATATGTGCTTCGAGATTCGAAAGCGTTTAGCACATATGAGAAAGCAGCCTGCACAATTAAATCAAAAACGATCACCTTTTATCAAATTTCATTATTAAATCACAAATTCTCCCCGATCAAAAATATCAAACCCTTTGAGATTTTGGATCCCAAGTGATTTAATTAGGTTTAGAAAACATGGGAGAAAATGTGGCCTTGTTTAAATACTCATCTGGTTTTGGATAAATCCTCCTCCTCAACATGTGCATTGTGTATTTGAAATCGTTTGGCACATGGAGGCAGGAGTGCCTTTGAAGGACTAAAACCAATTCCATTAAAACAGATTTGAGATTTAAATCACGATCTCTCCGCGATCAAAAATTTCAAACCATTTGAGATTTGTAATCCCAAAAGATTTAAATTATTTAGAAAATTTTAGGGAAAGACGGCAAGATTTAATTCTGAAGATGACAGATAGGAACCATTTAGACATTAAAGATTGTTAGTGTCAGGTATGATTTGTTTTATGAGATCTTTAAGTAAAATAAAACAATTTCACAATCAAACAAGAACAGAAAAAATTTCATTTTGAAAGACCTTGATTCAAAAGAAAAATCATACCATGACATAACATTAAATCTTTAGATCACCACATAATTTCGTACAAACGGACTCTTTTGAAGATATATTGTTTGAAAATATTTTAAATTAAATCACTCTCCCCCTCAATCGATGACCGAAGTCGATAATTGAGTGACTTAAATTTTGATAAAATGAAGTCCGGTGATTTTCAAATTTTAGTTCAATTTATTTTCAAAACAATATTTTTCCATTTTCAAAAACAATTTTATTTTTCAAAGTTTTAGAAAAATGGTATCATCACTATTATCCCTGCACAAAGATACGTTAGGTGGATGAGAAGCTTCTGTTGTTGTTACTGTAGGGTTTGGAAGAAAAACCATCTGCAGATGCAGTGAGACTTCTTTTTACGTTGCATTTTGAATGCCAACCGAGGTCAAATTAAGCTCCGTTTCTTCAATCACTTAGAAGAAAACCATCTGCCAATGCAGTGAGACCTCTTACGTTGCATATATGCCAACTCTCCATAGAAGTCCAATTAAGCTCCGTTTCTTCATTTGTCAACCCAAGATATAGTTACCCTTTCCTTTCGGCATCCAATCATCTTCAATTGTGGGATCCGGATCGGGAACATTATTATATACCAATATACCTGCATACGTTAGTGAACACACACAGATATATGGTGGTCGACATCACCCAAACAGCAATCGACTAATAAAAGTCAATGTAACATATCAATCAGATCATATAAATGTATGGGAATAATGTGTACATCAGACTCTAATCATCTAGTCCTAGCAATCATATCCTAGAAACCTAGTCCTTCAACATAGGCAATTATCATTTTTTAATTAAGCACGTAGGATAATTAAGAAAGCCCGTTAGAAGATATAGATTTGAAAACATTATCCCCCTCAATCAATGACTCAATTTATAAAAGATTTTAAAAGTGCTGAAGTCATTGATTGAGTTTGCAAATTTATGAAAACTCCGATACTGATTGATTTTCAAGCAGCTCATTTACCACCATTTTATTAAAACAAATATTTTTCTGAAGAATTTTTTGAAGGAAAAATATTTGAGTAGGAACAGCAGTCCTTCGACATACTTTCCTCATTTGTTTTAGGATAAGTGCACGAAATATTTGAAAATTGGTTTAGCGCAGCACTTTCCTTTCTTGAAGAGCGGGTTGCTATCTGAAATAATAGCAAACCATAGTTTAAGCATGGGTTGCAGTTTGAAGAACTGTAAGCCATCATTTGAAGCCCGTGTTACAGTCTAAAATAACTGTAAGCCATAGTTTATGGACATGTTTTGAAAGAAATATTTACACCTTCTGTTCGAACTTCATCTAAAGTCCCGTGCCATTATTGAATGACATTTCTAAGACCGTAGATGTTATCGATACCAGAAGACATGTCTTGAGAAAACATATTTTTGGTATTTTTGAAATTTTCTGATTTTTATGGATTTTTGAAGATTTTATATTTTTCTATTTTCTTTTGTTGGTTTTATAATTTTGTATTTGGTTTTTCCGATAAATATATTTACAAGGATAGAATAGATGATATAGTTAAAGAAGATGATGATACGAGTACCGAGATAAGGATATCGAACAGCACGTCGTAGAAGATAGAAGTCATCAACTCTTAAACATTCACCACCAAAGCATCCAGGGCTCTTGAATCGAAGAAATAAATTGAACCATCTGAAAGTGAGACTTTGGCGCCTTCCCCAAACCAAAAATCCTTTAGCTGAGCAGATTCGAAGCTCTATTTCAAGCTTGCCTTAGCCCGGTGCACAGAGAAGCACACCATTATCATAAATCCCGCTGCTCCTTTCAAGAATAATCACCGTGATTCTTAGTTCGAGGTTATATCATCAACAAGAAGAACAGCACCGTATCATCCCACACATAAATAATCTTCTCAAATTTCTTTTCTCGACGCCGTCAGAAGCAATCCATTCCAAAAGGTGTCAAGAGACCACTTCCCCCACGTAGTTGAATTGATGCCGTCAGTCTCTTAGACTAGAGCTCACGAACCCGAATACACATACCCGAAGACAAAGAAACTTATACCATTGAAGTAGAAGATTAAGTCCAATAGCCAAAGAATAACCCCGATGTATACTTTTCTCTCCTCTGAAGAAAGTGTATGAAGCTCACGAACCCAAAGTACCCGAATGCCCAAAGAGAGAATAACCGATAACATTGAAGAAGCAGGCCGAATCACTGATTATCTCTGCGGGTGACAATCTCTGGGGATGTCAACACCGGAATAAGTGATTATATCTCTGAATCACAGATTAAGCCCTCAGTAAAAAATTGAGCATCCCCAATGTACACAATCTCTATCCCCGATGATTGTGATAAAATCAAAATCATCACACACTTGTGTACCTCTTTCATCTTTAGAAACTAACTCTTCCATCTCTTCCCCCACATAGTTGGAATAAAAAAACCCTGAACGCCATGAGTCAAATCTTGAGTTTCTCTGCGGTAATGACAATAGTCTTACCGGGATATCTTCAATCACTTAGAAGTATTAAGCTCGTCAAGATTACTCGCGTATAGATGTGTGTCTCCTTCCCCTTGCTGGTTTTGATACTTCAGAATCAACAACTCTTTGAATGCCCAAATACTTGAAATTTGTTGAGAAGATCGCTTGAAGTTTTGTGAGAATCAACATCTTGAAGAATAACATGAGCAAGTCTAATTGGGGATTAAATTTGGCATTTCAAACTCTCCCAACTAGTGCTCTCCCCTAGACCGACAATCTTTATTATAAATGCCATGAATTAAGAAGAAGTCTTTAGATCGTTAAATGCAACTCGTCTTTAGTCTTCTAACATGTACCAGAATATGTAGAACCAGTAGACTCGACCTTCTTCAAGATTGTCCAGTTGGGGAATAGAAAGTTAACATCTTCAACTCACAAAAAACAAGAACATCACCAAAAAGCATCCCAATTAATTTACATCTTGCAAATCCCCTTAATTAAGATCCCTCCCAATCAAACAAGAACAGAAAGATGTTCATCATGGAAATCAGCAATCATGCGAACACACGAAATGGTAACACCAAGCAAACAATCACATCAAACAAGAACAGAAGGTTGTTCAGAATCATCATGTTGATGTGCACGTGAAGCATTAATCAGAAGCACTTTGTCGATAAACTCATCAATCCGAGTGAAGATGTCAACCAACGGCTCTTAGAAGAAACTCCATGTAAAGATGATCCGATAAGAAGAAGCTCGGTTCTTACATGAGTTAGGAGCCGTTTGACCATATATTCTCAAATATTAATCAATCATGCAAAAATTTCACACTTCTTCTCCCCCTCAAGAATTGCATACGGAGATGCCATTCTTGATTGAATAAGTGAATATCTTAACCAAATGTAGTCTATTCACACTTCTCCCCCGCAAAATTAGCACAGGATGTCGCCATCGTCATTATAGTTGAGAAAGTGGAATCAGAAAACAATCAATAGTAGCCCGGTTCACTTGATGACTGAAGCGCATGGAAAAAGTATGAAGCATGTTGATGAGAATGGTCATAATAAGAAGATTTCTCTTCTTCAGAAGATAAAGCGCACTGAAACGTACACTTTTCTTTTCTTTAGAGAACGAGGCATGAACTGTTGTGTTCATACGTCATAAGAAGATTTCTCTTCTTCAGAAGATAATGCGCTCTGAAACGTACACATTTCTTTTCTTTGGAGTACGAGGCCGAACGATGTGAACAGACGTCATAAGAAGATTTCTCTTCAGAAGATAATCGCCTGAAACGTACACATTTCTTTTCTTTGGAGTACGAGGCCTGGCCGATGTGAACAGACGTCATAGTCTCTCTCTTTTCAACTCTCTTAGCAAAACATGTAATCATCCCCATTATCATTCTATAGGCTCTTTGTCGTGACAGCTGATGGAGAAAACCCAATATGATGAATTTGATCCAGAAGTAAACTAACCCGAACTCGTGACTTAAACTTGCACATATGTAACAAAGAGCGGTGTCGAGAATTCATGCTCCATTGAATCTCTTAAGTACTCTATACTCTTCAACCAACCAACCATCAAGTAATAGACGTACATTACCTCTTGAAAATCCACAATTGAATGTGACACTGAGCACTACAATGTAACTCCTTAAAGTGATAGTTATTTTGTAGTTGTACGAGCCCAATTCCCCCAAGTGGTAAAAGAAGAGGTAAAAGACACCCAACAATAACTAGATTTCCAAGTCTTCGTTTTTGATAATAAGCTTGAACAAGGATCATGAAGAATCTTCATCCAACCATCCCCGATACCTTCAGATACTAAGTACACTCGCCCATGATATTTTACTTCAACCTCAAATAAATAATACTGAATTAACGCCGTTGTCACATCTTCTGGTTAATTTCTCAAATCTAGCCTTCTTTGATTTTTTAAATGAACTTTGATAATGGTTTCATCCCGACCATGGTTAAATGAGCATAACACCGTAAAACATTGAAGTAACCAAACCGCCATGACGAATATCCAAACACACATCCAATTCATGAAGTACACCCTTTTATCCCTTCTTCGAAACAGAAACCGTAGCACCAGCATCAAATAAGAGATCTCGAGATACACTTTCCTTTCTCCAAGATGGTTCCATCATTACGGGATTTTACAACTCTATGGTTTAAACCGAGAAATAGTTTCTTTCGCGGGATTTTACAAAACCAAGAATAAACCGTAAGATAGATCCGGAAATGCACTTTACTAATACCAGGATGTTTCCATTGTCATGGGATTTTACAAGTCTATGATTTAAACCGAGAAATAGGTTCTTTCGCGGGATTTTATAAAATCAAGACTAAACCATAAACAACGTCAGCTTGAATGTGTTATGACAATTTTGGTTTCGGTGAATATCTGTTTTAAGGGAACATGCAGCGGTTCATCAATGATTCATTTACCAACATCAACACCATCATCAACCATCCAATTAAACACTTTGGTAAACACAACATTCACGCTTCTGTCGGCTGTTGCTATGACCAATTGGTGAAGTAAACCCGATATGTCAAACTTGATCATGAAGTAGAATTCCCCAGATTTGTTACTTAACCTTGTACTAATCCTTGTGAAGAAGAAACGGTGTACCCAATGTACAAAACCTCTTGACATATTCTCAACAGCGTGAGACACCGTAGTGATAATTACGTTGTGAGTTAAGCAAGAAAGAATCACAAGCGTAACTAAATAGCCAAGTCTTTATCACACTCAATAAATGCCCAAACAAGTCATCTTCGCGGAAGGGTAGAAAGAAAGAAGACGAAATAAGTAAGCGCGCCCGGACAACCTCACTTCAAATTCAAATAAGAAATACCGTCCATACAACTCCGTAGTCAACCTTAATCAATTCAAGCCAAGCCTTGTCATAATAATCATCGTGAAAATGTATACACCAGTGTATCAACCCGCATGCCACAACAACAATCATCATCAAACCAAAATTTCAAACCTCATAATGAATCTCATTATTTTCATCAACTCACATCATCAAATCACATTATCTCGTCAATCAAATCTCATAACACACCATATCTCATCGTCAAATCGCATCATCAAATTACACCTCTCATTACATATCCAAGAATGATCATCAACCCGGTACAATAGTCCATAAAAACCCATGATCCAATATAGACATCCCGAACTTCGGAAGACACTTAAGCCCAAGCACACATATCAAATCCGACACGTTGTTTATCCAAGCCCACATACTTTTAAGCACTATACTACATTAATATTTTGATCAAACGCATGCTTGACGAACGTATTTATTCAAACCATTGTGTACCTTTGATAAATTAAAAATCATTGAATAGAGATGATGAGAAAATGGCATAACTGATGTACACAATTCGGCCCCAACACCAATACACGGCCCACATTAAATTAAGATTCGGTCCATAAAAGATATACACTTGATCGTTCGTATACTTTACCAAGCCCACACCATCACTTAAAACTCGGCCCAGTTAGAATAGATAGCACCCGATCCAGTTAATCACACATTGATATAAATCTCTACCCTAATTTCACACTTCATTCGCAAACCCTAAATCACACATTACAGATAATACGCCTCCCTCCTCATCTCAAACACTCTCAACCCAAAATCTCAATCATCTTAAATCTGCTCTACACATCATATACGAAACAAGCACAAGACTCATTATACATAACAAAGAACCTTCGTTCTTATGAGCAAGCCACAGGGATGGGTTTGAGGACAAGAATCATTTTAAGCCACAGGAATGGCTATGAGATGTATGCATAGATCTCCAAGATTGAAATGATATTCCATTCACTCACGGGTTGGTTTACTTATAATTGAAATAATATGAGCATGACCGAACCAAGAAAGAGAGTGACTTTATAGTCATTTCTCTTATCTTATTGTTCGAATAATAATCAATGGTAGGATACCATGATGTTTCGATTACACGAGACATTGATCAATGAAGAAAAGTGTATTTTGGATATGGCCTCATTAATATCCCAACACAACTCTGAGATCTCGTACACATTATCATATAATAAGATTTCCGTTTTGAGCATAGTTGTAGATGAATCTTTGAGTCGAACAAGAGAGTGGAGAAAAACAAACTGTTTTGTTCCATTCTTGAAAAGTTCGGATAGATTTGAAGCGAGTCTTCATATATAAGATCGATGAAGAGTATTTCTTTCATATGCATGACACTTGAAGTGCTTCATTAATGTTTGATAGTTATGAAAGAAAGAGCTGAGATCTTGTTCTTGAATTGTTGTTTTATTTTCGTTTTTGAGTCTTGGTTTTGTTGGATTTAGTTTCGGGTCAGTTTGTACTACATCGAGTTTGCTCGTGCTTTTATCATTTTGATATAGACATCGACTGATGATGATTTATGGTGTTGGTTAATGGTATTGTGGTCATGAAGTATTTGGTATTGTATCATGGTCGTGTTTAAGTCTGAGTCATCTTCTTCATCCTTTCTGTCAAGTTGTATCAGACAAGGGTCATTGCCACAAGTCGCTAGCACAAGTCCCCAAGTCGCTAGCACAGCAGAGTAGTGTCAAGTCGCTAGCACTCATGACAAGTCGCTAAGACTTGTAAATACAAGTCGCTAGGCAGATTTCTGATGTAACTCGCTACACCAAGTCGCTACTTATCTTAATAAATAACTCGCTATTGACTTTCAAGAAAGTCAACGAGATAACCAAGTCGCCAACTTTTCTTGACATAAGTCGCTATCAATATAGTGACAAGTCGCTACATAGAATACATTGCATCTGGACAGATATTAGGACAAGTCGCTAGGAAGAATGACCACAAGTCGCTAGCAAGATTTATGGGTTTTCCGGCGTCTTTTCCGACCAAGATTCCGACCATATTCATAACGAACCCAAAAAAACTGCATAAAAGATGAAATTTTTTACTGTTTTGACCATGACAAGTTATCAGATGACCCTTTTAGACCACAAATAAAGACCATTTGTATTCACGGATAGTACCAAGAAGTCTGAAAAAAAATGAAAATACAACTAGCAGTGTTTGGACAGTTTGGACATACAGATGACACCAGGACTTTTAACATATGACCAAACAAAAAGATACAATACTTGTTAACCACAGTTTACCCAAATAAAATATTCCGACCACTCAAATACACACAACAGTTTCAAACAAAAATCAAAACCACAAGAAAAATCATCAAAACACAACAACCTTGGCTCTGGTACCAATTGTAGGATCATTATTTTTATTGTGTTAGATGATTCGGGTGGTCTTGGGAGATCAAAATACATGTTAGCCATTAGAGAGAGAAAGTTAGAGAGTTGGGTGTTTTCTTGGTAGAGAGTTACTTCACAAATTGTAGAGTATTAGATTGAAAAGCACCACCCCTTCCATGGATGGAAGGGGTATTTATAGTTACAAACATAACGACCTCCTATCGGCCTGTGGATCAGGGATACAGTGGGTAAAGACCCGTCCTTCCTCCACGGTGTTGCACTAAGCTATACTACGCTACAAACTAATAAATAAACTACTAAATAACATGACTAACGACAAGTCTACGAGCTAAATTAAGCTAGATAACATTTGGGGTGACCGACTCTTCACTATGGAATTTTCTAATTCCTAACACTGATTCATACCTGAGTATGGAGGAGGGCCTCTGATACTCGAAACATACGATGGGGGTATCAGAGTCCCTATCCCTTCTCTTCCTAAGTGGGCAGCTAGGAGAGGGGGTAGGTTTACCCCTCCGTTCCCTACCGGGTTGCTTCCTCCGTTAGAGTTCTCGCTCCTTCTTTCACCTTGCCTTCTTTCCCTTCTTCCCAGATCTCCTCCGGGACCTTCCTCAAAACCCACAGTCCGTCCATTCGGCCTTCTGATGGAAGGAGAACCATTTCATAGGGCCGAGCGCCCCCTGCTAACCGGTCGAGGCCTCTCCTCTACTTCAATCTCTTCGTCATACTCCTCACTGGAATATTCCAACTCTCTTCGAATTTTAGTGTTGCAAACCTGCCTCTTATGAGCCCTTAGTAAAGAATATAAGGCTTCAAAGTTTGCCTCAAAGAAGGCGGGGCTAATATCTGGAATAGGGTTAGCGGATGTTGAGGCGTGATGTACGTGAGTGGTTTCTAAACGAGATCGTGTGGTGAAGGTTGAGGCCGTTATAGGGGCGAGATTATCGGTGTTAGTTGTGTCGAGAGGGACCAGGGTAGAGAAACTTGGTGGAGGTGTATCATCTCTTCCTGGTTCCATGCCGGAAAAGTAGTGTAGTTGGTTAGGGTTTTAGGACTGGGTGATTACGGGATTAATAGTAGTGGTCCCACGGATGGCGCTACTGATTGTACAAAATATTGTACTACCAGGCTTCGATGATGATCAAAGGTATGAGGGGTGTATGTTCCAGCCAAGACTTGCCTTTCACCTGAGAATAAGAAATACGAAACACTACGTTAAGTGATTACGCAGGGGTAGGACCCTGCGAACCACCTCTGGCGTGAGAGTAAGTATGAGTTATGGTTGTGTAAGTGTGTGTAAGTAAAGAGATGAGTGTGAAATGAGCATACCATAATCCATTGCCCGTTCAACCTATTTATAGTGGATGAAATAGGGTTAAGAGCACTTATGCATGAATGTCGGAGATCATGGGGGCGTCCCATGATTGTGGGTAACCGCTAGGGTTTAGTGACCCACGTTCTCAGACTTGACGGGGAAGCCAAGAGAGAGAGGTAGATCGTGTGTTTGACCAAGTCAGGAGATTCCCCTATCCAATGCTTCTTCGTCAGCCATACCCCGAAGGGCTTAGGGCTTCGAATGGCGAATTCGCCTGAGGTAACCTTCGTGATAACGAATGGTTTGAAGCCTGTGGATATTTTGGAATCCTAACTTGGGCCTTCGAATGGAAGGGCTTCAACACGTCTCGGAGGAGTGTCCTTCGAGCTACTCGAAGGGTACATTATCAGTAGCAGAATTCGAATTAATTACAGCGCTTATAGCTAATACTAGAATCAACACGATTCGTTTTATTCAATTCAAACTTAAAGTTCCTAGGGTGGTCTTCTACTTTCCTCCATTGATCACTCTTAGCTTGCGAGGTCCTATCTTGCTTTGAATTTCCTGGAGGCTTTGACCCGCTTGCTTTTGTACCACTGATTACTCCTGTCGAGGGAATTATGGGAACATTAGTTGGTTTTGCTACTTTTTGCATTCCTGATCTAGAAGTGCTGGGGTCTGAAGTACTTATAGGCACATCAAAGCTCACATGCTTGACTTTCGGCATAGAATAAGGCATATAATGGGTTGCATACTTAGCACTAGGCATAGAACAAGGCATCACAGTGATGCAGGTTTTACTGACTAGGTCTTAATATTTATAGTGTCTCGCTATACCTATGGTCTACCCTAGTACACTAACGGGCAGTGTACCCGGTCGCGTGTAGTGTAGTAAAGGGCAAAGCCGAGGTCGTCCCAAGAGCTATGTGTGTTGGATTATTACTAAGTCTAGTTGTCACTGAATAATAATGGTTTTAATAGGGATTTAATTAATTAAACTACTAATGCAGAATAAAGAAAAAGCAGATAAATGGATAAAGGGAAATCAATAGAGGAATAGTGGTGCTAACCTAGTCAATATTCCTAGCTAGTTATGTCTACGTCTACCTACTTCCAATTACTTCAGGTGGGGTCAAATTCGAGAGGACAGCATTTGGTCAATTCGCCCTAACCTATCAGCAAAGATGCCACCACAGGAGAAATCAGGTGCACCGTCATAAGTCATGTTGTTCCTGGTCCCCTAAGCCAAGTCATTAAGTACCGCTACATGCTAGATTCAAAATAGTGAGTGCCCGGCCGTTAGGAACTTAGACACTACACCCCCCAATTCTTAAGTTCATCCAAACGATAGGTGATCAGTTGGTCAAATCGCACAAGTAGAAAGGGTCGTCAGTTGGTCATATCTTACCCTTCCCGTCTCATTCCGCTCACCTAGGGTCAGTTGGTCATATCTCCTAGGCAATTGGCCTCTACCGCCATTCAAAACTACCGAATCAAGGGTGACTACCAAAGAACTATGCATGCATACACTTAGAAATAATTGTACGGAAGTAAAGGTAAACACAAACAAAACAATTAAGGAATCATAACTAGGCTAGCACCAAAGGGTGATTAGCCGCTCATATTAATCATGCAAATCAATTCAATATTCAAAGGTACGAAATACATGAATTGAAAGTAAAAGAAATATAAAATGCTAAAGCTTATCATAATAGAGTGACTTCTCCCTTGGAAACAGCTCCGTATGCTCCCCTAGACCTGCCTTGAGCTTTTTCCCACGTTCTTAGAGTGTTGTGTGTGGAATGGGATGATTAGAAATCCTAGAATTCGTGGGGTATTTATAGGCCAGGTCTGGGTTACGGCGTAACCAATATAGGAGTTACGCCGTAACCTTCTATTTCTTCGTAAATGCACTAGATCTGCTAGTTACGGCGTAACCTTATTGGTGGTTACGCCGTAGTCTTCAATAAACTCGGTTACATTGTAAGTGATGCAGTAGTTACGGCGTAAGTATTAGCGGCGTGGAACCTCTTTTGACCTAATGGAGTTACGTCGTTACCTTTGGGAAGAGTTACGCCATAACCTCTTGATAAGTTGGTATGCTGGGTCATGCAATAGTTACGGCGTAATGTGAGAGAGGAGTTACGCCGTAACTTATTCAAAATAGGCATACTGTGATAAATCTTTAGTAATGTTTCCATTTCCGCGTCTCTTTAGCTCCAATGCTCGTAATTTACCTGAAAGTGGAAAACAATGGAAAACAAGCGTAAATCTATATAAATTATATAAATAACGAGCATTATCGGGGGAAATTGACACTTAATATTCAGGACTATTTGATGTTATCAAATATCCCCCCACTTAAACTCTACTTGCCCTCAAGTAGACCTTATTAGATAGATTCTTAAAAAGATATCTCCCAAAACCCGGAAAATATGAGTTTACAAATCCCTTATGCTAGAATAAAACAAAGCCGAACACCTCACGAAAGGGAACAAACACTCAAATCTCTCAACTATTCTAAGTGTCAATTTCGGGGTGATCACTCAATCACACCGTCATAGCATGTATTCTATCATAAGCTTGGCGGTTACACAAATCTCCACCACTAGAGTTAAGGGCTAAACAATTCTCGAAGGCAATATGGGTAGACACGACAAAGGTTAAGGGGTGACTCGTCATTACTAACATGTCACGGCGAAGTGGACAAAATCAATGATACATGACCAAATCCATGGCCAAGACACCAAAGATTGCTCGCTGCATCACCTAGACATGCTTCATGACTAAAGGGTAGGATAAGACAAGGGATATATAATTGGTGTAAAATGAAAAACAAGCAGGTAGACTAAATCTATAACCAAGTCACCACCACTTACCGTCTGCCCAAAGTTCAACCTTAGAAGTCTAGAAACCGGATCATGAAATGCAAGGTAGATGTGTCATTAGAGGACATCGTGATGGGCACACTACCTTTTCTTCTTCTGTTGGCAAACCTACCAACTCCAATCTTCAAATGTGACCGAGGTGGCCTCCTCGAGACTAATCAATAAAGCTCATACAATAGTTCTTATAACATCGCACTTTACAATATCATAACTCAATCAACTTCTTTTTTTTTCGAATCATTTTTTTTTCAACATAACTTAATAACATAACATCCCCCCACTTGAGATGAATAATGGGAATTCGGGGGGTCTTCAATGATCTTCATAAATGTTGTCGATGAAATCGTGATTTCCAAACCTTTCCACTCGAGCCTTGAACATAGGCAAATGATGACTTCCCAATCACAAATAAAGACTACAGGGTAGGCTAAGGTGTATAGGTGTAACGAAACAATATATTGGGTTGACAAAATGATAGGAATGGCACAGAAGGGTTTATCTAGGGGTATCTTGCACTAAAAGGGAGTGCAACAAAAGGGTTTCACATGGGGGTCGAAAAGTCAAGGTGACTAATCGATAGACTCACAATGGTAGGTTGTTTGGGTGATAATCCTAAAATATTGCCTTCTAAAACTGAAAAGTCCAAATACATCGAGCTAACTCAACATACCTCGTATATGGTCTCGAAATGATGCAAAGGCCAAGTTCTAAAGTTTACAAGCTACCAGCACACTCATAATTTGGTGGATTTGGGGTAAAATATTGGAAACGGATAAGGCTAATCTCACCATGTAATGTCAAGGGTTGTATGTGCTCGGCTAAGGTCTAATCTAGTTAGGTTCGGAAAAACATGTCAAAATTTTAAAAATGGCATAATTTTTCAAAATAAACTAGAAAAATGAGGGTGAAATAAAGTTCAAGAGATAATTCTACTCCCGTTCCCCCACTTGAATTGTACAAAGTACCTTTTGTAGTAGGCATTAAAATAAAGGTGAAGAGAAAGGTAGAATTAGAGCGAGAACTTCCCTGAAATTTGCTCTAAAAAGAAGAAGGCCCACGAAAAAGAACTGTGCCTTCGTTTAAGCGTCATGAGCAAACTTCAATCCCTGAAATCACAATACCGACAAGCATAATTCTAAAAAGAAAAAATGAAAAACAATCCAAACTCACTTTCGTAGGAATCACGGTTGCATTTAGCGAATGCAACAAGCTTTTTAAACCACTTGGTGTCCCAAGTGGACGAGTGAAGTCTCGTGAGGGTTTACAGGGAACACACCCACAAAGTTTATTTAAAAACTAATACAACGTTACTGTGTTTTAAAATGAAAGAATTAAAGCAGAGGAAAGTTACGTCGTAACTACAATGAGAGAGTTACGCCATAACTGGTAAAACCTGGTATGAACTGTCAAACGAGTAGTTACGGCGTAACCACAGAGATGGTATTACACCCTAATTGGTAATGCGTCAAGAATTCTGCTGCTAAAATGTTGGTTACGGCGTAATCACAAAGATGAGTTACGCCGTAACTCTGTTGAATCGACAAGCTGCGGCAATTAGTTCCTCGTTTCCTGCAAAAATGGTTAGAAAACACAAAACCCAACAGAAAGGAAATAAAAACAAAAGAAAGGGATAATTCGGGTTGTCTCCTGAAAGAGCACTTTTCTTTATTAACGAGTCTTTAAGTTAGACTCAGAGCCGCGGGGCTCCTATGGGGGCCTTTGGGCTTCCCTGACTTTTTCAATGTCCTTCATCAAGTTATTCCGGATCCAGGTGACATTGGGAGCTGTTCGGTGGAATTCCTTGACTCCCTTTTTCACAACCTTGCAAAAATTTTCATCCTGTCCTAAGGAATACCTAGTAAATACGAACCTTTTGGTGACAATAGGTGGAGGCTTTTTATATTGGATTCCAAGTAGTTTGCATCTGCTTTGTTCATACTCCTCATCATCAATGTCAGTAATACATACCTTGTGTCGTGTTTCATTGTCAGTGGTTCCATCAATGCAGTAGTCTTTTGATTTAAAAGAATTGTTCACAATCCTGTAACTGCAATCTTCTCTTGCGTCAGGCACGTTATCAACCGCTGAGTCACCAGTACCGTGAAGAGTCTCATGATTATCTTCTTTTATGCAGTCCTTCCAAAATTTGTTTTTAGTGGATGAATCCACTCTTCCATACTTGATTTTCACCCAGTCATTAAATCTTAATCTGCCTGACCATTGTACCTCGGTGCGTTTATGGTCAGTTGTAGAAGTCCAAAGAAATTTGTCAGTTTCGACTCTTTTTGTATTACTTCCTCCATTACAGAAGTTTTCGTAAGGATCACATGAGGCCCAAGAATCACCATCAGTAGTTTTAATCATTTCACACCAATGCTTTCGACCAATGATTCTCTGGCCAGTGGTTGTTGTCTTGTGATTATTGTTTTGGCTAAGACAAGGATCAGTCCCTATTTTCTTTTTATCATCGTCACTAACTTCTCCATACTTAATCCGTATCCAAACTTTGAATGTTATCTCCTTATCATTGGTTGAAGACCATAAGTATTTGTTGTTTTTTGCTCTTTCCTTGTCTTGTCCCCCGTCACAGACGTCTGAGTAAGGGTTGCATGAAGCCCATAGATCAAATCCTTTATCGTGGTCAATAGGGATGGCCCGACACCAATGGTATTTTAATTTGGGGAGGTGCTTGTAATCTACTTTCTGAAATTCGTGCCATGTTTCGTTGGACCTGTTCTTCGTATTATTCGATGCCTCGTCGCGTTGTATTCTTTCATTGCTGAATTCCTTGGTTTTCTTATCATGCATGTTACGATGATTAGAAGCGCATTGCTTATTTGTGATGGAAGGAGGAGTAGTTTTTCTTTTTCCTTTTTTGATAACACAAACAGATTCGACTGGGTGACATTTACCCACGTCATCCATATTGAGTGTAAGCTTTCTATCGTTTATTTTTAAAGTGATGATTTTTTCGAAAACATTAATCTTAGCACGAGCAGTAGCTAGAAGGGGTCTTCCTAAAATTAAAGGAATGTCGAGGTCTTCTTCCATGTCTAAAATGACAAAGTCAACAGGGAGAGTGAAATTATTAATTTTGATAAGCACATTCTCAACAATTCCTCTAGGTATGCTAACCGTTCTATCAGCCATTTCAATGGTCATGCAAAGGGGTTTGATGGGTCCTAGATTCAACCTTTTACACATATAGAAATGCATAATACTAATACTAGCCCCTAAATCAGCTAAAGCATTTATATTATGTAAATTATTAATAGAGCAAGGGAGAATGAAACTTCCTGGGTCCTTTTCCTTGAGAGGGATTTGATTTAGGATGACTGTAGAGCATCTGGCGTTTAATTTTACTTCATTTCCAGTCCCTGCTTCGTCATTAGATTGTGCTTTGACCTCAGGAAAACTTGTCTTGTTGCATAAGGCTTCATCTAGTATTTGTGATTCGGAGGGCTCCTCCTCATCGTATCAGAAAGGGGTGTAGAGGGGTTTTCCATTGCTGGAGTATATGGCATTACAGGAACTATCATTCAATGAATTTTTTGGGATAACATCATTTCTCAATTTCTTGTCGTCCTCCATATGCTGTCCTAGGAGAGCATTTCTGGAGTCATGGAATCTTTTGAACAGTGCGTTCCTGTCGGCTTGCCGCTTGTTATCTTCTTCAAGATAATTTTGTATTGATTCTTCGAGTGAAGAAGCTCTTGCTTTGAAGGGGTCTTTATAGAACGATATCCCTTCTCCATACTTAACCTTCTCGATTCGGGGTTTTATACCATCAATAGGAAAATTTCCCGGCTGATCCCAGTCATCATTGTTGTTGCAACCAATTCGAATAGCATGAACATTTTCCCGGAGTTTCCTCATATCTCTTCCAAGGTTTTCCAATTTGCTAGAAATGGAAGGAATGCTTATTGACTTTGTCTTAGGGCTTAGGCTGCTCCCCCCATCATGCCATTTTTGAGAGTGATCGGCAAGTCTCTGAATGGCCTCAAGGGCAAGGGTAGGAATCATGTTCGGGATAGGTCCTTGATAGTCCAACATTTGTCTTGTAGTACTGTTAATTCCTTTGTAGAAAATGTTGACCTTCTGCTGGTTGTTTAGATCATGTGTAGGACACTTATAAAGAAGATCGTTGTATCTGTCCCAAGCTTGATACAGAGTTTCGTCGTCTTCTTGTTTGAAATTATGGATCTCCAAAAGCTGGTTAGAAATCTTCGATGGCGGGCAATATCTTTGAATAAAGTGTTTCTTTAGTAGCGCCCAAGTATTAACTGCCCCGGCGGGCAACCTTTCGACCCATCTTCTGGCTGCTCCAGTAAGAGTCATTGGGAATACCCTAAGCATAACAGCATCATGAGACACTCCCGGAATGTTGAAAAGACTAGCGATGTATAGGACATTTTCAACGTGCTCATATGCGTCTTCGTCCCTGTTTCCTGAAAAAGGGTTAGCGTGAAGCTCCCTCATAAATTGGTCTTTAATCTCGAAACGAACATTCGCTCCGATTGCTGGTCATACGAGACCCGGCCCTTGATCTGCTCTAGTCAACGCCAAGTATTCCTCAAGAGTGAGGTCATCGATGTTAACAACTTCCATGGTACCTGAAAACTTGAAATATGATCGTGAGAAAAGTTTAAAAACGAAATGAAAGACTTAATATCAATCCTAATATAACTCCCCGGTAGCGGTGCCAAAAACTTGATGCAGGTTTTACTGACCAGGTCTTAATATTTATAGTGTCTCGCTATACCTATGGTCTACCCTAGTGCACTAATGAGCAGTGTACCCGGTCGCATGTAGTGTAGTAAATGGTAAAGCCGAGGTCGTCCCAAGAGCTATGTGTGTTGGATTATTACTAAGTCTAGTTATCACAGAATAATAATGGTTTCAATAGGGATTTAATTAATTAAACTACTAATGCAGAATAAAATAAAAGCAGATAAATGGATAAAGGGAAATCAATAGAGGAATAGTGGTTCTAACCTAGTCAATCTTCCTAGCTAGTTATGTCTACGTCTACCTACTTCCAATTACTTTAGGTGGGGTCAAATTCTAGAGGACAACATTTGGTTAATTCGCCCTAACCAATCAGCAAAGATGCCACCACAGGAGAAATCAAGCGCACCGTCATAAGTCCTGTTGTTCCTGGTCCCCTAAGCCAAGTCATTAAGTACCGCTACATGCTAGATTCAAAATAGTGAGTGCCCGACCGTTAGGAACTTAGACACTACACCCCTCAATTCTTAAGTTCATCCAAACGATAGGTGATCAGTTGGTCAAATCGCACAAGTAGAAAGGGTCGTTAGTTGGTCATATCTTACCCTTCCCGTCTCAATCCAATCACCTAGGGTCAGTTGGTCATATCTCCTAGGCAATTGGCCTCTACCGCCATTCAAAACTACCGAATCAAGGGTGACTACCAAAGAACTATGCATGCATACACTTAGAAATAATTGTACGGAAGTAAAGGTAAACGCAAATAAAACAATTAAGGAATCATAACTAGGCTAGCACCAAAGGGTGCTTAGCCGCTCATATTAATCATGCAAATCAATTCAATATTCAAAAGTACGAAATACATGAATTGAAAGTAAAAGAAATATAAAATGCTAAAGCTTATCGTAATGGAGTGACTTCTCCCTTGGAAACAACTCCGTATGCTCCCCTAGACCTGCCATGATCTTTTTCCCACGTTCTCAGAGTGTTGTGTGTGGAATGGGATGATTAGAAATGCTGGAATTCATGGGGTATTTATAGGCCAGGTCTGGGTTACGGCGTAACCAATATAGGAGTTACGCCATAACCTTCTATTTCTTCATAAATGCACTAGATCTGCTAGTTACAGCGTAACCTTATTAGTGGTTACGCCGTAGTCTTTAATAAACTCGGTTAAGTCGTAAGTGGTGCAAAGAGTTACGGCGTAAATATTAGCGGCGTGGAACCTCTTTTGACCTAATGGATTTACGTCGTAACCTTTGGGAAGAGTTACGCCGTAACCTCTTGATAAGTTGGTATGCTGGGTCACGCAATAGTTACGGTGTAATGTGAGAGAGGAGTTACGCCGTAACTTCTTCAAAATAGGCATACTGTGATAAATCTTTAGTAATGTTTCCATTTCCGCGTCTCTTTAGCTCCAATGCTCTTAATTTACCTGAAAGTGGAAAACAATGGAAAACAAGCGTAAATCCATATAAATGATATAAATAACGAGCATTATCGGGGGAAATTGACACTTAATATTCAGGACTATTTGATGTTATCACACAGCTTTATCTTTCTCACATAAGGATTTAAGGCATGTTGCTCTTAAACATTCTAACAGCTCCTGAGATCGTTTGGCATATAAGCATGCATACCTAATTTCACTATCAAGTGGCTTATTTATGTGATCCTCTTCTACAATCTCACGGAGACATTCTAGACTATCCTTAAGGTGACAGAAATAGTCATGAAACACAAGTTCGTTATTTCTAAGATGAGGAGGAATGTATTTAACAGTCACAGTATACTTAGTATCTGCAGATGCCTTTGATGCAACATTCTCATTAACGACAAGTGGCATTTTCCCTTTTACTTGACTCTTCAGATTCTCAATTTCCTTTGGTAACGAAGTTATTTTTTCATTGTTCTTGTCACGAGTGACTTTCATTGAATCGTATAACTCTTTGAAGTGTCGTTTGACCTTTTCATTTTCTTCTAGAAAACTCTCATTTTCTTGTTGTAATACGTTAATGATGTTTTGAAGATGAAAGTTTTGAGAAAATTGAGAATCTAAAGGAGGAGGCATTTGGGAGCCAGTCACATTGTTCTTTTCACCCTTTAATTGTGAAATTTGGGCTTTCAACTTTCTGATCGTGTTACAGTAATCTCGAATATGTTCGTCACGTTTGTTTATTTCAAAAACTGCATCAAACTCTGGAACATCCGAGGATATCTTGATGTTTGAGGTTTTAACATTTTCTTTGAGATGTTGATATTTTAGTTGCAAATCAAAATGTTCAACTTCCAGCTTAGAAAAGTGTTTTACCAAGTTATCGTGATCATCCTGGTCTATTTTCTCATTCAGTTTTGAGTTTTTGTTTTCAAGCTCAATGACACGATCATGGGAAACTTTCAAAGCAACGGATAATTCATGAAATTGAGAAGCAGTAATAGAATACTTAGTAACAGTATAAAACACATCTTGAGCCATACAACTCGATATCAAGTTCTCATTTAAGATATGCAGATTCTTCCTTTCAATTTCATTATATTTGAGTTCACGTTCATATTTATTGACCTCAACTATCATTTCATCAAATTCCTTTTCCATTTCTTTAATCTCTGAGTCTATCCCCTTTTGAAGACTCTCAAATTGATTTTTTAATTGTTTAAAGAAAGTCATGACCTCAGTTAAATAGCATCCTTTAGTTTGCTCAAAACCCCTTTCCCTTCAGTTATCCCTGTAGGTGTGATTCTCTTCTTACATGTCTTCTCAAAATCAACGAATAGTTGATAAACAACATACAGGCTGATTAAGGTCTTGCTCTTAGTGGGAAGAGTTCTAGGAACTAAATGCATTGGTGTATTCGGAGGATACACAGTAGCTGGAGGCACTTTCCTAAGGGGAGTGTTTGTTTCAACAAGTACATTTGCTTTTTGCTTATCCATGTCTTTTTTCCAAAAAACTTGTTCTGGGGTTAATTGAGTTTGAGGCTTAAACTTGTTCAGGGAAATCCAATTTTCTTTAGTGTAATCATAGGGTTTGAGCGTTATGTTTTGCATTTTACACTGAGGATCTTTTAGCTTCTAATCCATTTTCTCCCTAGAGGCATCTTCTAATTTTCTATCCTCTTCCGTGCTTCCAATACATGATGGTGTTTGCCTAGGCTTGAGAATCTCATTACCATCATATACAATCTTATGGTAAGCTTTAGCCTTTTTACAGTACTCGGGATTTGGCTCCTCTACAAGGGGAATACTATGCTTATCGCTTAAGACTCTGTGCTTAGTGATCATGTGAGCAGTCTGAATGGTGTTCCCTTGTACGTACAGTTTGTTTTCAAGTTTATTTTTCAAAGTTTTTAGATTGGAAAAGTCATTCAAAAGTTAAATTATTGTTTAAGCACTTTAACATTTTCTTGAAGTTCTTGCTTTTGCTTAACAGTTTTTGTAAGCTTTTCTTGTAAGGAGTTTAACTCTTGTTTTAACATTTCTTCTCTAAAATTACTTTTTCTAATAACTGTACGTATTTGGTTATCCATCTACTGCTCATGGGTGGTCAATTCAAACTTAGCACGTTGTTCATAAATGGCAACTTGTTCCTTATAGGAATTTAGTTCAGAAATTATAGAATCATCAGAGGCACATGCAGTGAATTCATCAATAGCATAGTTATCATTGACTGCAGAAGATGCATTACTTGGTATAATTTAACTTTCATTTTGTTTCTCATATTGATCATATGGGACAACATTGCTATTACCCATGTTTTCAATATCTGATTCAATAATTTCAGTTGATTGTACTTTGTCGTGTAGCTTTTGCACATCAACATCATCGTATAGTTTTAATACCTCAGATATGATTGATTCCCTGTAGGGAGTGGCCCGTTTAGGTGAAGAAGCCCTTGGAGTTACCATTGGTGAGATATTAGCCATGAAGATGGTCTGGGCAGTTGGTTCATCATCAACATCTGAATCAAATGCATCACAGTTTGCTACTTGAAATGCATTGGGATTGTTCTGACCAATACCCTGCACTGGCTGTTCATCCACATCAGCATCATAAGTTCTGGCATTTCCCTCAGCAAGAAATAGCAATTCTTCCTCATTCAACATTGCTCCACTGTCTTGAGCTTGGACCAACAACATCTTGTCCCTGAAGTACTCTGCATTTTGTGGACGTTTTGGAAGAGTGCAATTCCTTGCGATGTGTCCTTCTCCACCACAGTTGTAATATTTAATGGGCTTTACTTGACCCGGAGCCATGTTCCTTCCACGATTCTGATTACCCATATATCCACCACCACCGCCAGCATTCCCATATCCAGCACCAGCATTCCCATATCCAGCTCCAACAGTCCCATATCCAACTCCAACATTCCCTTGCTCATTATGTGCAAGGTATGCATTTTGTATTCCTTGCACACTCTGCACCACTACCTTACCATCTCTAACAGTAGCTTGATTGTGGGGATTGGAAGCTGTTCTGAGGTTATTGTTGGTGTCTGGAGTGAGATTCAGATTTTGTCTAACCATAAGAGACAGTTGATTAACGAGATTTTCCATGAATGTTTCTGAATCTGGAGGCTTATACCCTGGATCTGGAATAAGTTTGAGATTACCATTACCAGTTGGTATCACTTGAGATGCTTTGGTGGTTATTCCTACGTTAGTGTAGAATGCAGTTGAATCATTCGATGAGCTTGCATCACCATAATTGGATTTGAACTTTTCCAGGATCATTCGTTCAAACATAGCATGTTTCTCATTCTGAAGAAAGTAAGCATACAATTGCTCATAGTTAGTGTACCTCAGACCTTTGGTTAGCTTGACCAAAGTGACAAATTTGTGCCATTTGGGATTCATGTTGTTCACAAACTTTGAATTGAGCTGAATATTTGGCATAGTCATTTTGATATTCCTCATGTCATTCACGAGCTTGTGGAACCTCACGTATTATTCAGTGACATTTTCCCCTGGGTTCATCTTAAAGTTCTCAAAACATCATACAGTTGAGACTCTATGTCTTCTTTAGTTAATTCTGAACCAAAGAGAAGCATCTTGACATTGTCCCAAACTGCTTTGGCTTCAGTGTTATGATTGATTAACTTGTAGATGTCCTTTGGTAGACCCTGAAGTACAATGTTTGAGGCCCTAATATCTGCATCATATCTCTTTTTCTCCTTATCAGTAAGTTCATCATATGTCTTTGGTCTATCCAATCCTAGTGTCACTGAGCCATCGCCAGCAGGTTTCAAGTATGTCTCTGGTAGTCTCAACTTGGTATGGTCCTTCATCAATTTATTTGAGAATGTTAACCCCATTTTCCTTACCCAAGTAGTACAACCTGATTCGTTGAGCCCATGAGTCATAATCAGTCCTATCTAACATGGGTGGACGAGTATCTGATCCTGCCGCTTGAACGTCCTCAGCTACAGAAGAGATGATTGTAGGCACGTTGGTAGACATGATTACAGATTCTACGGGATTTTATAACTCTTTGATTAAACCGGGAAATAGATTCTTTCACGGGATTTTACTAAATCAAGAGAAAACCGTAAAACGTAACACGAAGAAAACACTAAATCTCAAGAGACAAATCGCTCAAAATTACAAATCGCTTCAGCCAACAAATCGCTCAAAACATACAAATCGCTCAAACCAACAAATCGTTTAAACTGACAAGTCGCTTGATAAGACAAATCGCTTAAACAGTCAACTCGCTTCAATAAATAAGTCGCTTAAACATACAAGTCGCTTAAGCTAGCAAACCGCTTAAATAACAAGTCGCTTTACCAAGACAAATCGCATAAACTAACAACTCGCTTAAATAAACAAGTCGCTTAAAGTGACAAATCGCTTCACCGCACAATTCGTACAAGTACAGCCACTAACCGGACAAATCGCTTAAATAAGCGATTCTTAACAGACACAAATCGCTTCCAACAGGGGACAAATCGCTCGTCAGAAACACTTTACCGAGAGACAAATCACTTCTTTTAACACAAACAAAACGCCACTTTTTAATCCCAAAACAATCCAACCACAGTGATTCAAGCCATCCAAATCACAAACTAAACACTTATGATGATTCTAAACACAAAAGTACAATCAAAATCTAAACTTTAACACTAGAAATGGTCCAAATGATGTAAATAACTCTAAACTTTTTCAAACCAAAAACCATATAAAACCACTAGAAATCCAAGAACATGTAAGAGGAATGATCAAACCATGGCTCTTGATACCATTTGTAACATATTGGATTTCACAAACACATCAAAACATATTGAAGAGGGGCGTATGGTTTGAAGGTTTAGAGAGAGAAAGTAGAGAGAGAGAAGTGGGAACTTGATGAAACAAAGAAAAATGGTATTGAAGCTCCAACCCTCTACCTTGGGAGGTAAAGGGTATTTATAGTTTCTTACAAGATACGCCTCCTAAGGGCTGTGGATCAGGCATACAGTGGGTAAAGACCCGTCCGTCCTCTACGGTGTTACTTAACTAACTACTTATTAACATAACTTGACTACGACTACGAGCTTTCCAACGAATACATATACTTGAGGTGACCGAAAATTTAACCAACGGATTTTATAAATCCTAACAACATTTCTAAGACCGTAAATGTTATCGATACCAGAAGACATGCCTTGAGAAAAACGATATTTTTGGAATTTTCAAATTTTCTGATTTTTTTTTGGTTTTTTTGTTGATTTTATATTTTTCTATTTTTTTGTTGGTTTTGTAATTTTGTAATTTGCTTTTTTGAAAGAGTATATACAAAGAATAGGTGAAGAAATCCTTTTACTTCTCATTCTCTTCCTGAAGACGTTTAAGCGTTTTCGGCTGCAGACTTTTCATGCCGAGTCGCGGTAGGATAAACTCAAAAAGTTCTTTTGGAAGAGCTTTCATGAAGATGTCTACCAACTAATACTCAGTCCTTACAAAGTAGATCTCAACCACACCTTTCTCTACTTGTTCCCTGATGAAATGATGTCGAATGTCAATGTGCTTTGATCTTGAGTGTTGGACATTGTTGTAGCAGAGAACGATGGCACTTTTGTTATCATAGTACAGAGGAATTTTGATGAATATAAAGCCATAGTCAGATAGTTGGGATCTCATCCATAATATTTGAGCACAACATGATGACATTGCAATGTATTCAGCCTCTGTAGAGGATATGGAAGTACTCATTTGCTTCTTTAACGACTAGCTCACTAATTTATCACCCAAAAACTGAGCATCCCTGACGTACTTCGACATGTATCTTGACACCATGCATGGTCAGCATCTGCATAGGCTGTTAGTGACATGGCGGTATCCTTCGGATACCAAAGTTCCATGTTAATGGTTCCTTGGAGGTATCAAAAGACCCGTTTAACCGCTTCAAGGTGATTTTTAGTAGGCTTAGCCTGGTAGCGAGCACACATGCATATAGCAAACAGAATATCAGGTCTATTGGCAGTGAGATATATCAAGGATCCAATCATACTACGATATTTTATTTGATCAACAGGGATCCTAGAGAGGTCCTCATCCAGTTTGTTTTTCTCCACCATGGGAGTGTCAACAGGGTCACAAGAATCAAATCCAAATTTCTTTAACATTTCATTAGTATATTTAGATTGATTAATGAAAATTCCTTCGGGACTTTGAGAAATTTGTAATCCTAAGAAAAATGACATTTGTCCCATCATTGACATTTGAAATTTAGAGCCCATCTCTTTTAAAAACCGGTCACATTCGTTTGGGTCAGTCGAGGCAAAAATAGTATCATCAACATATATTTGAACATGAATTAAGTGTTTGTCTGACTTTCAAGTGAACAGTGTAGGATCAACAACGCCTTTGTAGAATCCTTTAGCCAGAAAAAACTTTGACAAGGTGTCGTACCATGCCCTTGGAGCCTGCTTCAAGCCATAGAGAGCCTTTTCAGACGGTAGACATAGTTAGGATGGTCAGGATCCACAAAGCCTTCCGGTTGACTGACGTAGACCACTTATTTGAGATCTCCATTAAGAAACGCAGTCTTTACATCCATTTGGTAGACTACCATATTCTTGCTTGAAGCATTAGCAAGGAAGATTATGATAGCCTCAATTCGTGCAACCGGAGCAAATGATTCCTCAAAGTCAATACCCTCCTCTTGTCGATACCATTTAGCAACGAGTCTAGCCTTATTCTTCAGAACATCACCATGTTCATCAATTTTCACTTTGAAGACCCACTTGAGAGCGATAATCATAGCACAATCTGGAGGAGGTATTAATTCCCATACATCAAGATAATCGAACTCATGAACTTCATCTTGAATAGAACCAAACCAGCTATCCTTAGACATTGCTGTTTTGACACCTTTTGGTTCGATCTTTTATAGTAAATAGTTGAAGAAGCACCATTAGGCATCAGTGGCAAGTTGGTTTCTAGTAGAAACCGGACGAGAAGGATTCCCAATGATATTGTTCAATGGATGATCATGTGTCTATTTTCTGAGATGTTCATGTGGTTGTTGATAAGGTACTGATGTAGCAGAGTTAGGATACTCTGATGAAGATGTTTCATGAGTGGGTTCAGGGGCAAAGATATTCTCAAATGGAGCATCTTCAAGAGTGGCAAAGGGATTATCTTCAAAAGAATTATCAACTGCAATTCCTTGATGTATCGACAATGATTGAAGATTATATGATGATGGTAAATGGTCAGCAGAAGGAGCACCTTGTGATATGGAAGTAGAGACCGTTGGACCATTTGGATTGGATTGAACAGGAGTAGTTACAGCTGGTGGTCCAGGAGTATCATCAGTTGTAGGCTAAAGATATTCATCATACATCAGATCAAATAACTTCTTCAAATCTTCTTCTATGGGAGGTGCATAAGGAGTTGCAGGATTGGGATTCTGTACAAGACCTGAACTAATGGGTCTAAGTGTCAAAAGTTGAGTTGCGGGTCCAGAACTGGAGTGTCTAGGAGCCATTTGCTCAGTCAACTCATCAAACGTAACGTGAATAGTTTCAATGATATTCCGGGTTCTTTTGTTATAGATTCGGTAACCTTTCTGATCTCGTGCATAACCAACGAAAAATCCAATATCAGCCTTAGCTTTCAACTTTCCTAGATCTTGACCATCATTTGTTGGATAAAACAAAGCTCCAAACACACGAAGAAACGAGAGATCCGGTTTTCTATTGTGAACTAATTCGTATGGAGTTTTTCTATGAAGAGTATGTATTAGAGAATGGTTTTGAGTGTAACAAGCAGTGGCAATAGCTTCCTGAGAGAAAAATTGGAGCCTTTGAAAATATTAGCATAGTCCTTGCAGATTCTACAAAAGTCCGATTTCGCCTTTCAACTACACCGTTGTGTTGAGGAGTGCGTGGAACACTTTTCTGATGACTGATTCCAATGCTTTCATAAAACTGACCGAGTTTCATGTTCACAAATTCAGTTCCATTGTCTGTTCGGATGATTCTAACTGTTTTGTTAAGCCTAACCTGCAATTGTTTGATAAGTTTAATGACAACTTCGGGAGTTTCATCCTTAGTTCTCAAAAACTTTACCCAAGTAAACCGAGAGTAGTCGTCAACAACAACTAGCACATACTTCTTACCATTTATACTTTGTACTTTCATGGGTCCTCATAGATCCATGTGATGGGTATGAAGAACTTCCATGATGGTATTGGCAGGTTTGGGTTTGTGGGCATACTTCTTGGTTTCACCCAATTGGCATGCTGAACAAAGATGATCTTTTTCATATTTTAACCGAGGTAAGCCTCTTACAAGGTCCTTTCTAGAAAGATTATTGATGGTTCCGAAGTTCAAGTGATTGAGTCGACGATGCCATAACCATGACTTGTTCTTAGATGCCTTTGACAACAAGCAAATATGAGAAAACTTCATCATGTCTTCGATAGAGATGGTGTACAAGTTAGTGCCACGAGATCCTTTTAGAAGTTCAACACCATCTAATTCTCTAATGAAGCATGTGTGTTTTCTGAAGGCAACTTCGAGATCTGAATCACAAAATTGACCAACAAAGAACAGATTATGCCCAAGTCCTTCCACATAATATACCAGGGAGAACACACTATCACCAAAAACATAATTTCCATAACCCAAAATGATCATTCCCGAATCTAATTGTCCCGATGAACTAATTCACGAAGTTCTTGAGCCGTGAGCGATCCCCAGTCATATGTTTTGAGCGGCCTAAATCCAAATACCAAAGGACGATCTGTACGACCTGCATTTGAAAAAAGACAAGAGTGGATAACTGGAAACATTGGATCCCCATGAGAATATGGGTTCCAATTGGTTAGTACAAGCAATCTGTAGACCAACAACATTTCTAGATGGCATAACATTATTAGTGGGAGCTACACTAGTAGATGCAGTGGACCTAGTCGAAGTGTGTTGACTTCCTAAAGGTATCATTCTACCAATGGGCTTCCATTTCTTAATGGGCAGTGATCTAGACAATGTAGGGCAAAGATCACTAATTTTGAATTTATGGCCTGTAGGCTTCCATTGATAACCTACATTAATGAACCTTTTCCCTGTAGGTTTCCAAGATTGCTTAACCTGTTTAGCATTATCCACTAGGGATTTAACAGAACGCCTCAAATAAGACTTAACACATTCATCATGATTACCATAAATTAAACATTCATTACATGTTTTGCAAGCAGTAGCAGAATTCGAATTAATTACAGTACGCTTATAGCTAATACTAGAATCAACACGATTCGTTTTATTAAACTCAAACTTATTATTCCTATGGTGGTCTTCTACTCTCTTCTCTACGATCACTTTTAGCTCGTGAGGTCCTATCTTGGTTTGTATTGCCTGAAGGCTTTGACCCGCTAGCCTTAGTGTCACTGCTTACTCCTGTAGAAGGAATGACGGGAATATTAGTTGGTTTCACTACTTTTTGCTTTTCTGGTTTAGAAGTGTTGGGCTCTAAGACTTTAGGAGGCACATCAAAGGTAACATGCTTGACTTTAGGCATAGAGGTAGGTGCAACTATTCTATCTTGCCTAGTACCAGATTTAGGACATGTAGCCATGACATATTCTAAGAGTTCCTGAGATCGTTTGGCATACATGAAGGTATAGGCAACCGCACTATCAAGTGGTTTCTTTATTCTATCATCTTCTACAATCTCACGAAGACCCTCTAAACTATCCTTAAGGTATGAAAGAATATACAACACATCAACAACATAATTATTACAAGCAGAAACCTTTGGAACAGAATAATTACAAGCGGGAATCTGCACTTCGCCTTTTACCATACGCTTCAGATTCTCAATTTCATTAAGTAAAGAAGTTATCTTTTCAATGTGCTTATTATGATTAATGATCGGTGCAAAACCGTCAAGTTTTCTCACGCAAGCTGGCCACTTGTGAATGACCAACTGTAAGAAACTTAAAACTGCTCAAACACGAATGCAATGAAGATCAGGAGAGTATAGTGTTTCCCCAAGTCGTTAAGTCCCAACGAGCTGTGCGAGAATAGTCAAACGTGTAGTGATCGAGAAATTTGAACGGGAAAAGAGATTTGAAGATGATTATAACTAAGGAAAAGCCCATAAACTACAGGGGCTTAAATGCAAATTAAAGAAAGTTAAAAAGATAAAATCTATTAAATAAACGCTATCACTATTTTTAAAATGATGAACGTTTAAAACTTAAAACTTAAAACTTACGTTTAAAATAAAATTACGTAAACGTGCAAAAATAAAAAGTGAAACTTACACAATATAAATCCTAAAAATGTGAAAAATACATTTTAACAATCCTAATGATAAAATAAAATTTATAGAAAAAGAAAATTATTTTTATAACTATTTAATTAATTATTATTAATTAAAAACTATTTTTAACTATTTAATAATTACCTAAAATACAAGAAATTAGGAAATAAAGCTAGAAAAATAAAATTAAGACTTAGAAAAGTCTAAAATATCAAAATAGACTTTTCAAAACTATTTTTGTATTTTTATGATTATTTTTCTATTTTCTAGGAATTAAATACTATTAAAACTAATTAAATTATTTAAAAATACAATTTTAACTAAGAAAAATATGGAAAAATACTTTTTTGGCTTTTTATATTTATCTAAACTTAAGAAAATTGAAAAATTATTTTTTTGAACCTTTTCTTAATTTTTTGTATTAAAAGCTAATTAAAAAGTACTAAAAACTGAATTAAATCAAGAAAAATAGCAAACAGGACAGGAAAAATATGAAAAATTCAAGATAAGCCTAAAATAATAATAGGAATCTAAGAAAAATATAAAAACATGGTGTTATGTGATGGATAATGCAACTGCAGTGGAAGTGCTTAAGTAATAAGCACTCCAATTAAGCTAAAAGGATCCAAATGAGCACCAAACTGAAACAGCAACTACAGTAAGTTAAAACTACCTAAATGCAACTAGAAACAACAAGCCATGACCTCTGATATCAAGCTACAACAGATTTGATGTTATAAGCTATTTGCTTGAAATCAGTTATAGGGTACTACTTTTGAGCTAAAGAATAAGTACTGAAATAAGCTGGAAATTGAAAAGCAAAAGAGGGGACCTAGAGAGGACCTGGCTGAGAGCATGAAAACCAAAAATTAGACCTAGAGGTGCTCTGATGAGCCTTGTGCAAAAGCTACAAAAGCTGCACAAAGCCTGTGCACAGGGCATGTTTTGGAAAATGTGTCTTAAAAGAAAACTGCAAATAAGCTATTAATAAGCTAAGAAGACATGAACTAATATTTTTATAATTTTGTTTAGCAGCTAATTATTGTTTTCCCAAAAGGGCAAATCTTAAATCCTAATATTAAACACACAATAAAATCATGAAGTTTAATCAAAAACTGCACTTATGAAAATTTTGACTTTTTTAAATAATGAAACAGTTGACTTTTATGAACTTTTAACTTAATCTATGGACTTATTATGGTATGAATACATGAAATAAGACTGCTGCAATATTTATCTATGTGATTCAAACACAAAATAAGATTTTGAGTTGCAAAATCTTTAACAGTGCACAGATTAGGACAATTTTGAAGTAATTTTGACTTTTAGAGCTTGCAGGCACAAGTCAAAGACAGAAATGAGTTTATTTGAGTTAACCAAGCTTAAAGCATCAAGAGCTAAGCACTGACCAAGCCAAATGGACCAGTGAAACAACAGATCCAAACACCCCTTTTAATACAGATATAAAACTCAAAATACTTAAACCACTAAACTGACTTAGACCAATTATCAAACTAAGCTTACATGACCTAAATACAACCATATTAACATGTTAAAATTAGTGGTGACCACAGAAACAAGATAAAGCATAAAATACAAAATGACTTGAAATTTGAAAATGAAACAGGCACTCATAGGTTTCCAGCTGTTTGCAGGCTAAGACCAAACCTGAGATCACTAAACTAAATCATTTCCAACCCAATACCAACCACTGCATCACCTTAATCCAATTCCAAACCTGTTTAACCCAATCTTCTTCTTGGTTGACTTTTATTGAACATATACTATATTTGATTGGAACTGGTTTCCAAGCTTTCCAAAAGCTTAAATAAGCTTAAGTAAGCTTAATGGAACTTGAAAATAAGCTAATGGCTGCTTTAAAACAAGAATTTGAAAATCACATTTTCAACAGTAAACCTTAAAATGTGAAACATAAATGAAACCTTGAATTGAGATTTGAAATATGATTATAATTATGAAATACCTTCAGTTGAGTACAAAGGAATAGATAATTAAAGCTTTTAAACTAAACTAAAACATTAAAATTACAAACGACATACAAAATTTAAAACTAAACTAACTACTACTGTCTTCTCCTTCTTCTTCTTTCTTTTATACTTCAAAAAGTCTTGCCACGTGTCTCTGAGTGGATCCCACTTAGTTCCAGAGCCTTTGGATAACTTTTGTGGATTTTAACCACTTTGTCAATTTTGGCGGGAAAGCCTGTTATTTGACCACGGGCTTACGAATTTGTAGGTAGGGGGATAAGTAGGGGTGATGATGGGTAGGGGATAAGGTGATAAGGCATTGGTGAGTGTGATTTGGTGAGGTGTTGCAGAGTGTACAGTCAAGTGGAGAAGGAGGAAAACCACAAGGGAGGGAAAAGGGTGGAGTTTGGTGAGTGGTTTGACCAGGGGTCAAAAACAGGGAAAGGGTCACATTGGTTTGTTGGCTGAGGTCCAAAATGGGATGGCAGGGGTCATTTGGGTTTGAAGGGTCTTAATTACACAAGAACTAAATGTGTAATTCTGAAATTATAAGGACTTAGGCTGCCACTTTAACAAAGATGTTCCAAGGACTTAAAGTGACAATCTTCAAAAGTACAAGGACCAAACTTGCTATTTTCACATTTTCCAGGGACTATTTCTCGCCAATTTTGAAACTTGAGGGACCTTTTCTGCCATTTGACAAAAGATTTATTCAAGGACCATTTTTGACAATTTAAAATATTTCAGGGACCTTGAATAACATTTTTCTTTATTATGTTTTACCAGGGACTGTTTTTGACAACTTTTGAAACTTGGGGGACTAAAACTGCCAATTATGCAAACTTTTTACGTTTTTCACCAGATTTTGATGTTTTTGCATTTAAGACACATAAAACACTTATTTGTGATATTTTTATCATTTTGATGCATTTCTGAGTGTTTTCAGATGTTTTTGCAGTTTAAATGGTACAAAAATGATGAGTATTTAGACACTCATCAATTAATCTTGACTGAATCACATAACTCTTTGTTTTGCAATTTAACCTTTGAAATTTCACTTTGAAAATATTCATTTTCCTTATGTAATCTATTAATGATGTTTTGAAGTTGGAAATTCTGAGAATCTAAAGGCGGAGGTATCTGAGTGCCAACCACTTCACTCCTATTTCTCTAAAATTGGGAAATTTGATCTTTCAACTTTCGGATCATGTTGCAGTGAGCTTGAATCCGTTCATCTCGTGAGTTTATTTCAAAAAAATACATCAAACTCAGGAGCATTCGAAGATGTCTTGGCATTTGAGGTTTTGATTATTTCTTCAAGATGTTGATACTTTAATTGTAAATCAAGATATTCAAATTCTAATTTAGGAAAATTCCTGACCATGTTATCATGATCATCCTTTTCGATTTTGTAATGCAATTTTGAACTCTCGGTCTCAAGCTCATTGACACGATCTTAGGAAACTTTAAATGCAATTGATAAATCATGAAATTGAGAAGCAGTAATGGCATAATTAATGACAGTATAAAACACATCCAGGGCAATGCATCTGAAAATCAAATTCTCATTAAGAATATGAATATTCTTCTTCTCAATCTCATTGCTTTTAAGCTTACATGCATTAATTCTAACCTCGTTTTCCATTTCATTAAACATCTTTTTCATTTCTTTAACTTCAGTATCTAAGGCCTTTTGAATACCCTCAAATTGTTCTTTTAATTGTTTAAAGAATGGAATAAACTCTGTAAGATAACCCTATTTTGTTTGTTCAAAACCCCTTTCCCCTTCAGTAATTCTTGTTGGTGTGATTCTCGTCTTACAAGTTTTCTCGAAATCAACACATAGTTGGTAAACTACGTATATGCTAATTAAGGTTTTAATTTGAGTGGGAAGAGTTCTAGGCACTAAATGCATTGGTGTATTAGGAGGATACACTGTAGCTGCAGGCAATTTCCTAAGGAGAGGATTCTTTTCAACAAGTTCTTATGACTTTCTCTTATCCATATCTAACTTCCAAAAGACTTGTTCAGGGGTTAATTGGGTCTGAGTTTTAAACGTAGCTAAGAATTTGTCCTTGGTGTAATTGGGAGTTTGGAAATTTAAGTTATGAGCCACACACGTAGGTTCCTTCAATTTCTTATCCATTTTCTCTCTAGAGGCATTTTCTAGCTCTATGTCCTCTTCAGTGTTCTCTGCACAAGTTGGCTTTTGTTTAGGCTTAAGAATCTCACTACCATCATAAATCACATTATGACCCCTTTTTGCTTTCTTAAGACACGCAGGATTTGGGTCTACTACAAGGACTATACTGTGTTTATCACTTAATACTCTGTGCTTTGAAATCATGTGAGCAGTCTGAATGGTGTTTCCTTGTACGTACAACTTGTTTTCAAGCTTGTTCTTTAAAGTCTTAAGGTTGAAAAAATCATTTAGGAGTTTTGATTCCTTTTCTTTGAATTCTTGTTTAAGCGTTTTCACATTTTCTTGAAGTTCTTGCTTTTGCTTAACAGTTTTACTAAGTTTCTCATGTAAGGAATTTAACTCTTGTTTTAACGTTTCTTCCCTTAAATTAGTTTTAGTGATCAAAGTACGTATTTGGCTATCCATTTCCTGCTCACGGGTGGTTAACTCAAATTTAGCACGCTGTTTATAGATGGCAATTTGATCCTTATAAATATTTAGCTTAGTGGTCTTGGAATCATCAGGTGCATATTCAGTGTACTCATCAAACACACATTCATCATTAATGGCAGAAGATGCACCACTTGGTACAACAAGACTTTCATCGTGCTTCACATATTGCTCATATGGTACAACATTGCTATTACCCATATTTTCAATATCTTATTCAACAACTTCTGTTGGTTGTACTTTATTGGGAATCTTTTGCTCATCAACCATATCATATAGTTTTAGTACCTCTGATATGATAGAATCCTTGGAGGGACCGGCTTGTTGAGGTGATGAGACCATTGGAGAAATATTAGCCATGAAAATGGTCTATGTCGTTGGTTCATCATCAACATCAGAGTCAAAAGCATCACAATCAGCAACCTGGAAGACATTGGGATTGTTCTGTGCCAAATCATGTACTGGTTGTTCATCCACATCTGCATCATATGTTTTTGCATTCCCATCAGCAAGAAACGGCAAGTCCTCCTCATCCAACACAACTCCACTATCTTGAGCTTGCATCAGCAGCATCTTATCCCTGCAGTACTTATCATTCTGTGAACATTTCAGTTGAGTGCAGTTCCTAGCAATATGTCCCGCTCCTCCACAATTGTAACACTTAATCATTTTCCCTTGTGTTCGGATTTAGTAAATCCAGTTCTTAAAGTGTCGGTCACCTCAAGTATGTATGCTCGTTAGAAAGCTCGTAGTCGTAGTAAGTCTATGATAGTATTTAGTTTACTTTGTAACACCGTGGAGGACGGACGGGTCTTTACCCACTGTATGCCTGATCCACAGCCTAAAGTAGGCGTTCTATGCTTGTACCCTATAAATACCCTTTGCCCTCCAAGGCAAAGGGTTGGAGCTTTCATAATACACTTTTCTTTGTCTCTCTAGGGTTCCCATTCTCTCCCACTTTCTCTATCTAAACCCTTAACCTAAACGGCGCCGCCCACTTTGTATCAAATCCAAGATCCAACAAATGGTATCAAGAGCCATGGTTTGATCATCCATCTCTCATGTTCTTGGTTTGATTGTTATTTCATTGGTTAAGGTTTAGTTTTATGCGTAACTTTGTAGTCTCGTATACGAAGTTTTGAATCTTTAAAGCGTTAAAATTTACACTTTTATTCCAAGATTCTTGTGGGTTAAGGTTTATTGAGTGCTTAAATTTCAGTTTCTTGCAAAAAGGTTCAAACTTTACAAGTTTTTCTTGGTTTTTAAGCGTGTTTGGATAAGTGTGTACAGACTTATCCGTAAGAGAGATTCGTGGTTTTGATCCTCATGCTTTGTTGTTTTGGTGTTTTTAAGATTGTTTCATCATCTTAATCTGGTTTTCTAAACGGTTTTGATCAAAAATCGTGTTTGGCAAAATGTGTACTTTCTACGCATAACAAAACCCTAATCCTACGCGTAAGGTGTTTTTCACTTGATCTTCATTTCGGTGGTTACTCGTGTTCTTCTTGCTTGGATAAGCCTGAAAAACACTTCGACTTTGGATATCTCGTGCACTGTGAAGTGTAAGAGATTTTTGTGGGTAAAACCCTAATTTTACGCATAAGCATAAAACTTACGCGTAACAATTCCTACGCATAAGCTTTTTCTTACGCATAAGCTTGTCTTACGCCTAAGGGAAACTTACGCATAAGGTTCTTATGCCTAAGTTTTGGTTTACGCATAAACTTAAGCTTTTTACCCTAAAACTCTACGCCAGAAGCTCTAGGCTCGCGTAAACTCTTCACGCGTAAGCTTGTGTCTACCGTAAGTTTGTTGTTACGCCTAAGCCGCTGCCACGCATAAGCCCTTCTTCTACGCATAAGCTTCTACGCTTAAGTTCCTACGCGTAACTCTGCTGTCTACGCATAAGTTTTACGGTTTATCTCTTGATTTTGTAAAATCCCGTGAAAGTATCTATTTCCCGATTAAGTCAAAGATTTGTAAAATCCCGTAGAATTTAAACATGTCTTCCGTTGTTGATGATGTGCAAGCTGCAGGATCTGATACTCGTCCTCCCATGCTTGACAGAACTGACTATAAGTCATGGTCACAAAGAATCGCCGCTTAGGAAAGGAGAATGGGGTTAACATCCTTAAGTCTATTGATGAAGGACCGTATCAGGTTGAGACTACTAGAGACATAATTGATACTGCTGCAGATGGAACAATAGTTTATGGAATGGATAGACCTAAGATGTATGATGAACTCACTGATAAGGAGGAAAAGAGATTCGATGTCGATATCGGGCTTCAAATATTATACTCCAGGGTCTTCCAAAAGATATCTACAAGCTTATCAATCACAACACGAAGCAAGGCGGTTTGGGATAATGTCAAGAAGCTTCTCTCGGGTTCGAATTGACTATCGAAGACAGAGAATCACAAACTGTATGATCAATTTGAGCCCTTTAAGATGAAACACGAAGAAGGTGTTTATGAATATTACGTGAGATTCCACAAGCTGGTGAATGATATGAGGAATATCAAGATGACTATGCCTAACATTCATTGAACTCAAAATTCATAAACAATATGAATCCCGAATGGCACAAGTTTGTCACTACGTGAAGCTTACAAAAGGACTAAAGAACACCAACTATGAGCAATTGTATGCCTTCCTTCTTCGGAATGAGAAACATGCTATGTTTGAAAAAAGGATTCTTGAACAGTTCAAATCTCAACCAGGAGAAACAAGCTCATCGAATGATACAACTGCATTCTTCACCAAAGCATCTCAACTCACATCCACTGGAAATGATAATCACAAGCCCGTTCCTGATTCGGGATATAAGCAACCTAGTTCTGATGAAGTCATGGAGCACTTTATCAATCAAGTGGCTCTTATGGTCAAGCAAAACCTGAATCTCACCCCTCACACTAACAACTTTATCGAACGCATCCAATCGTCAAAATCATGCCACTGTGAGAGACGGAAAGATTGTGGTGGAAAATGTGCAAGGAAGACAGAATGCTTATCCTCCACATAATGAACAAGGTAATGTAGGTTATGGGAATGCTGGTGTTGGTGGTGGATATGTTGGAAATCAGAATCGTGGAAGGAATGTCGTTCAGGGTCAACTAAAACCAATCAAGTGCTACAACTGTGGTGGAGAAGGGCACATTGCTAGGAACTGTACTCAACCAAAACACTCTCATAACGCAGATTACTTCAGAGACACGATGTTTTTGGTTCAAGCACAAGATAATGGTGTAATGTTGAATGAAGAGGAGTTGTTGTTCTTGACTGATGGGAATGCTAGAACATATGATGGAGATGTGGATGAACAACCAGTGCATGCTGCTCAGAACAATCCCAACGCCTTTCAAGTTGCAGACTGTGATGCATTTGACTCAGACGTTGATGATGAACCATGTGCACAAACAATCTTCATGGCTAATATTTCTCCAATAACCTCTTCATCTCAACAAGCCAGTTCATCCAAGGAATCTATCATTAAAGAGGTACTCAAACTATATGATGTGGTTGATGAGCAAAAGATTCACCATGAAGTACAATCTACTGAAGTCATTGAGTCAGATATTGATAATATGGGTAATAACAATGTTATCCCATATGAACAATATGTGAAACAAGATGACAGTCTTGTTGTACCTAGTGATGAATCTTCTGCAATTAACAATGAATGCATGCCTGATGAATACACTGTATTTGTGCCTGATGATTCCTTGACCACTGAGCTCAATACCTATAAGGAACAAGTTGCTATTTATTAACAGCGTGCTAAGTTTGAGTTAACTACCCGTGAGCAGGATATGGATAACCAAATGCATACAATTATTAGAAAAAGTAATTTTAGAGAAGAAGTATTAAAACAAGAGTTAAACTCCTTACAAGAAAAGCTTTCTAAAACTGCCAAGCAAAAACAAGAACTTCAAGAAAATGTGAAAATGCTTAAGCAAGAATTCAATGCTAAGGAATCAAAACTTTTGAATGATTTTTCCAATCTAAAAACTTTGAAAAACAAACTTGAGAATAAGTTGTACGTACAAGGGAATACCATTCAGACTGCTCACATGATCACTAAGCATAGAGTCTTAAGCGATAAGCATAGCGTTCCCCTTGTTGAGAAACCAAGTCCGAGGTTATTAAAAGGCAAGAGCTGCTCATAAGGTACTTTATGATGGTAATGAAATCCTTAAGCCTAGGCAGAAACCTAGTTGCGTTGAGTGTACTGAGGAAGATAAGAAATCAGATGAAGTTACTAGGGAGATATTGAACAAGAAGCTAGAAAATCCCGAGTGTAAAAAGAATAACATAACGTTCAAACCTCATGATTACACTAAGGAAAATTGGATCTCCTTAAACAAGTTTAAGCCTCAGACACTTCTAACACCGAACAAGTGTTCGGAAAAGGATATGGATATGCAAAAAGCTGAAAATCTTGTTGAAACGAATTTCCCTTGTAGGAGATTGTCAAAAGCAACTGTGTATCCTCCTAATACACCAATGCACCTAGTTCCTAGATCTATTGCCACTAATAGCAGGACCTTAATCAGCCTATATGTTGTTTATCAACTGTTTGTTGATTTTGAGAAAACATGTAAGAAGAGAATCACACCTACATGGATTACTAAGGGGGAAAGAGGTTTTGAGCAAATGAAATAATGTTATTTAACCGAAGTCATGCCTTTCTTTAAACAATTAAAAGGACAATTTGAGAGTCTTAAAATTGGAATAAACGCTGATATTAAAGAAATGGAAAAGGAATTCGATGCAATGATAGTTGAAGTCAATGATTATGAACAGGAACTAAAATACAATGAAATTGAAAGGAAGAATCTTCATATACTAAATGAGAACTTGATCTCTCAATGTGTTGCTCAAGATGTGTTCTATGTTGCTACGAATTCTTCTATTACTGCATCTCAATTTCATGAATTATCTGTTGCTTTGAAAGTTTCCCATGATCGTGTCATTGAGCTTAAAAAAACGAATTCAAAATTGCATGAGAAAATTGAACAGGATGATCATGATAATCTGGTTAAACATCTTTCAAAATTAGAAGTTGAACATTTTGCTTTGCAATTAAAATATCAACATCTCAAAGAAAATGTTAAAACCTCAAATATCACGACATCGTCGATGCTCCGAGTTTGATGCATTTTTTGAAATCAACAAACGTGATGAACAAATTCGAGCTCATTATAACACGATCAAAAGGTTGAAAGCTCAAATTTCATAACTGAAAGGTGAAAAGAGGGATATAACTGGTTCCCATATGCCCTCACTTTTAGATTCTCATAATTTCCAACTTCAAAACATCATTTATAACTTACAAAAGGAAAATGCTTGTTTTAAAACTGAAATTTCAAAGGTTAATGATCAAAACAAAGAGTTATGTGATTCATTTAAAGTTACACATGCTAAACAAATTGAAAAAATAACTTCTTTACTTAATAATATTGAGGATCTTAAGCGTGAGGTGAAAGGAAAGTTGCCAATCCCCAATTGCAAGTACTCTGTTCCTAAAGTCTCTGATTGTGATAAGTATGCTATTAATATGTTATATATTCCCCCGCCCATTAGGAATAATGAACTTGCACATAAAGCATATCTCTCATCTCTTAAGGAAAGTTTAAAGGGTCTTTGTGAGATTGTTGAAGATGAAAGATTAGAAAAACCTCTTGATAGTACCATTGCCTATGCTTGCATGGATGCCAAACGATCTCAAGAACTCTTAGAGTACATAATTGTCACATGTCCGAAATTTAGCAATAGGCGAGATAGAATAGTAGCACCCAGTTCTATGCCTAAGGATAAGAATGTGACCTTTAATGTGCCTCACAATACTTCAGAACCCAGCACTTCTAGACCACCAAGGCACAGTGTAGTCTCACCAACTAATATTCCTATTCTTCCTTCTACAGGAGTAATCGGCAATACTAAGGTTAGCGGGTCAAAGCCTTCAGGAAATACAATGAGAAATAGGATCTTGCCAGCCAAAAGTGTTGAAGAAAAGCTAGTAGAAGAACACCCTAGGAAGAATAAGTTTGAAACAAATCGTGTTGATTCTAGTATTAGCTATAAGCGTACTGTAATTAATTCGAATTCTACTGCCTTTTGCAAAACATCTAATGAATGTTTGATTTCTGGTCTTAATCATAAATGTTCTGAGAATGAGGTGATTAATGTTGATAATACTCCAGTCAAGAAAATAAAAATGCTAGACAGGTTAAGGAGATCTGGAAGCCTAAAAGGAAAAAGGTTAGCAACTGTTGGATGCCTACATGAAGAAAATTTAGCAATGTGGGTTATCAATGGAAACCTACTGGCCGGAAATTCAAATTGAATGAAGCTTGTCCTAGGACTTCTAGATTTATGCCCTCTAAGAAGTGGAAGCCTACTGGTAGAATCATACCTTTAAGAAGTGGTCACACCTCACATAGGTCCACTGCCACTACTAGTCTTGCCTCCACTAGTGACGTTGTCATAGATTCTAGAAATGCTATAGGTATATCAATTGCATGTTCTAACCACAGAACCCATTCTTCCATGGGGATCCAATGCTTCCAGTTATCCATTCTTGTATGTGTTCAAATGCATGTCGTACAAATCGCCTCGGTATTTGGACTCAGGTTGTTCAAAGCATATGACTGGTGACCGGTCGCGGCTCATGAACTTCGTGAGTAAATTTATTGGAACTGTTAGATTCGGAAACGACCATTTTGGAGCTATTATGGGATATGGTGATTATGTGGTTGGAGATAGTGTAATTTCCCGGGTATATTATGTGGAAGGACTTGGTCATAACTTGTTTTCTGTTGGTCAATTCTGTGATTCCGATCTTGAAGTAGCTTTTAGAAAACATACTTGTTTCGTTAGAGAACTTGATGGTGTGGAATTATTAAGAGGAACTCATGGTTCAAATCTATACACCATCTCTATCGAAGACATGATGAAGTCCTCTCCAATCTGCTTGTTGTCAAAGGCTTCGAAAACAAAGTCATGGTTATGGCATCGTCGTCTCAATCACTTGAACTTCGGCACAATTAATAACCTTGCCGAAAGGATCTTGTCAGAGGCTTACCCAGATTAAAATATGAGAAAGATCATCTTTGCTCAGCTTGTCAATTGGGAAAAAGCACAAAATATGCCCACAAACCAAAACCCACAAACTCAGTAATGGAAGTTCTTCATACCCTTCATATGGATCTGTGCGGACCAATGAGAGTGCAATCGATTAATGGGAAGAAATATATTTTAGTCGTTATTGATGACTACTCTAGATTTACTTGGGTAAAGTTTTTGAGGACTAAGGATGAAACTCCATCTGTCATCATCAAACTTATCAAGCAACTTCAAGTTCGTCTTAACAACACGGTTAGAATTGTTCGAACTGACAATGGCACAGAGTTCGTTAACCGAGACTTAAGTCAATTTTATGAAAGTATTGGAATCAGTCATCAAAGAAGTGTTCCACGCACTCCTCAACAGAACGGTGTAGTTGAAATACGAAATCGAACTCTTGTGGAAGCTGCAAGAACAGTGCTTATTTACTCAAAGGTTCCAATATTTCTATGGGCTGAAGCCATTGCCACTGCTTGCTACACCCAAAATCGTTCCCTTATTCACTCCTCTCATGACAAAACTCCATATGAACTTGTCCATAAACGAAAACCTGATTTATCCTATCTTCGAGTGTTTGGTGCTTTGTGCTATCCAACAAATGACGGTCAAGATTTAGGTAAATTAAGAGCTAAGGCGGACATTGGAGTTTTGTAGGTTATGCACCAAACAAGAAGGGTTACCGAATCTACAACAAAAGAACTCGAGATATCATGGAAACTATTCACGTTACGTTCGATGAGCTGTCCGGTCAAATGGCTCCAGGAAAATCCGGTTCTGGACCCGCACTTCAAATGAGTCCAATTGGTTCATCCCTTGTACCAATTTCCTCTCCAGCAACTCCATATGTACCTCCATCTGAAGATGATTTGAAGAAATTGTTTGACCCAATGTTTGATGAACATTATGAGCCAAGTTCCACTGATCTATCAGTTCCAACAATAGAGGCTGCTCCTATCCCGGTAAATGAAGTCAACTCTTCAGTTTCAATATCATTAAGTCAAGAAGCGCCTGCTGTTGATAACTCTGTCTCATCAACAAATCATCAATCATTGAATGTACATCATGGAATTGTTTCTGACACGAATGAAGAAGTTAACCCCTTTGCTACTCTCGAAGATGCTCCATTTGAAAACATCTTCGCCCCTGAACCAACACCTGAACCATCTTCTTTAGGGGATATAAACTCTGCTACATCAGTCCTTCAACAACAACCACACGAACATCTTAGAAAATGGACACATGACCATCCATTGGATAATATCATTGGGAATCCTACTCGTCTTGTATCAACTCAAAAACAATTAGCTACTGATGCCTTATGGTGCTTCATCAACTCAGTACTCTCTAAGATCGAACCAAAAGATGTTAAAACTGCAATGTCTGAGGACAGTTGGTTTAATGCAATGCAAGAAGAAATCCATGAGTTTGATCGTCTAGATGTATGGGAATTAGTACCTGCTCCTGATTGTGCAATGATCATTGCTCTCAAGTGGATCTTCAAAGTGAAGCTTGATGAGCACGGTGATGTTCTGAAAAATAAGGCACGATTAGGTGCAAAAGGTTATCGTCAGGAAGAAGGTATCGACTTTGAGGAATCTTTTGCTCCTGTTGCACGTATCGAAGCCATCCGAATCTTCTTGGCTAATGCTGCTAGCAAAAACATGGTAGTTTATCAGATGGATGTGAAAACCGCTTTTCTTAATGGAGATCTTAAAGAAGTGGTATTCATCAGCCAGCCAGAAGGTTTTGTGAATCCGAGCATCCTACTCATGTCTATCGCTTGAAAAAGGCCCTTTACGGTTTGAAACAAGCTCCAAGGGCATGGTATGATACGCTATCAAAATTTCTTCGATCCACCGATTCAGCAAAGGAGCAGTTGATCCAACATTGTTCACCAGAAAGTCAGGCAAACATTTAATTCACGTTCAAATTTATGTTGATGATATTATTTTTGCCTCGACTGACCCAAATGAATGTGACCGTTTTTCTATGGAGATGGGCTCTAAATTTCAAATGTCAATGATGGGACAAATGTCATTTTTCTTGGGATTACAAATTTCACAAAGTCCCAGACGCATTTTTATAAATCAATCAAAATATGCTAATGAAATCTTAAAGAAATTTGGATTTACCTCTAGTGACCCTGTTGACACTCCTATGGTGGAGCGTACAAAACTGGATGAGGACCACTCAGGGATCATAGTATATCAAACGAAATATCGTAGTATGATTGGATCCCTGATGTACCTCACAGCCAGCCAGGACATTTTGTTCGCTGTATGCATGTGTGCTAAATACCGAGCTAAGCCTACCAAAAGCACCTTGAAGCGGTTAAACGGGTCTTTCGGTATCTCCAAGGAACTATTCACATGGGTCTTTGGTATCCGAAGGACTCCGGTATGTCACTAACGGCCTATGCAGATGCTGACCATGCAGGATTTCAAGATACACGTCGAAGTACGTCAGGTGGTGCTCAATTCTTAGGTGATAAGCTTGTCAACTGGTCTTCAAAGAAACAGATGAGCACTTCCATATCATCTACAGAGGCTGAATACATAGCCATGTCATCGTGTTGTGCTCAAATCTTATGGATGAGATCCCAACTATCTGACTATGGCTTTGTATTAAACAAAGTTCCTATGTACTTGTGATAACAAAAGTGCCATTGCTCTCTGCTGCAACAATGTTCAACACTCTAGAGCAAAGCACATCGACATTCGACATCACTTCATCAGGGAACAAGTTGAAAAAGGTGTGGTTGAACAATACTGTAAGGACTGAATATCAACTAGCAGACATCTTCACAAAAGCTCTTTCTCGAGATCGCTTTGAGTTCATTCTTCCACGACTAGGCTTAAAGAGCCTTCAACCAGAAACGCTCAAACGTCTTCAGGAAGACGTCGAGGAGTAAAGGTGTTCGACTCTATCTATTCTTTGTATATATCTTTTCAAAAACCAAATACAAAATTATAAAACCAACAAAACGAAAATAGAAAAATGCAAAACTTTTCAAAATCCATAAAAATCATAAAATCTTGAAAATCTTCAAAAAAAATAAAAAATAAAAAATATTGTCTATATATCATGTTTTTCTTGTCGGTTCGATAACATCTACGGACTTTGAGTTGCCACTCAAAGAATGGCACGGGTCTCTAGATGAAGTTCGAATCTTAATTTAAAAAAAAAAATTGAGATGGAGAAAAATGTTGGTTTATTGTCATCTCAGACAGTAACCCGCCTTTCAAAGAAAGAACAGAGCCATGCTTTATCATGTTTTTCAAATCTCATGCTCTGATTCTATAAACATTTATCTACTATCTAATGAAAACTAATTGATTTGTAAAATAACTCGGACTCTATTTTTGATAATCATCTGGACTTATTTGTCAAAATATCTATCTCTCAATCAACAACCTATGTCATTGATTGAGGGGGAGAATGATTTCAATTAAATCAAAAAGTTATTTTGTCATTCAATTATTTTCAAAAGATAATCTTGCATGTTTAATCAATGGAGTTTAAAGTCTTAAAATCTGATCATTATCAGTTAAAACGCTTTCATTATCAAGTCACTATTCTCCTTAAAAAGCTTTCAAAATCAATTTAAATCTACAGAGATCACAAATCTCAAATGATTTGATAATTGTGATTGGGGGAGAATTTGTGATTTAAATTGGATTTAAACTGATAAATCGGTAAATGGTTTCATAAGGATGTACAAGTTCTCCTTCCCACATGTGCCAAACGATTTCAATTTTTCAATGCACGTGTTGAGGGGGAGCATTTATCTTAAACCACAACGATTTGAATCGTGATCAATATGCAGGTTCCCTCTAGTATGTGCAAAACTCTTTCAAACCTTAAGGCACATATTGAGGGGGAGCAAGCTTATAAAAACCTCATCCTTCCCGAAAATACTTTATCTACGTGATTTAATTAGGGAAGTGATGTTGATATCTTTTAGAAAATGATAATCAAAGAAGTTATTTCTGTCTCTTCCTCCGTGTGCAAAACGATTTCAAATACTTGATGCACAAGTTGAGGGGGAGCTCTTGTTCTAAAAATATCAAAAACAATTCAGGTACAAAATGCTTTGATAATATATCTTAAGTATCTGGATTGATTTTCAAATGGTTTTTCAATTGGTTCCAATGGCAGATGAACAATACCAAATAGACAAACCAATTTTACTTTATGTACGGTGATATAAGGATGATAAGGTTAGGTATGTGTTCCCATGATCCGCCAGAACCGGAGGGATCTACCCAGGGACTATCCACTAGTTAGTGTAGAGTTCTTAGGTATGATGATAAAAGGAGAAAAATGAGATATGGGAAGAGTGCGGACTGGGACTGAGCTAGTACTGGAATTAACCCAACAAGGTTCTAGCTATGAAGTCTCGGTAAGCACTGAAGGGGTTGAAGAATGAAAAAGAAATTGAACGTGAAAAAGGGTGAAAACAAATAGCCCTCCATTTAGTCAACCTTAGGGCAGAAAACCGGTACAATACATATGCTACTGGTGGTTACTAAGGTAACGCCGGTATTGAAGACAAGACGTCATGGACCCAGTGACGCACTGCACTAAAACTTCCCAAGCTACTCAAGTTCCTATTAAAATGGCTTGTTTCATTCTCACGGGGAACCGACATAATCTATCGACTTTCTCTTAGAGATTGTTGATATTGAAGAAAGAGACCCTCTCCCTAGTCTCCGGCACAGGAAACCAAAAGAGCACTAATTGAGTCTAGAGCCACGAGATCATCATATAAATCTCATTAGGACACTTAATTCCTGAAGACTCACAATTTCACACAATGTGGAATGTGAGAATATATATTTTTGAGAGTCCTACGCAATATCCTTGTGGCATTGCTAAAGACTTGTTGTGTCATCTGGACTTCATCAATGGAGCGGTTCATTAGTGAATCGTCTCTTGTCCAAGAAAATGGATTGACGGATATCTTTGAAAAACCAGTCGGTGTGCTCAAAATTCTTTTCTTCAAAGCACGTCGACCGCATCGTGATTTCAATGTCAAAAGATATTTATGATTGATAAATTGATTTTCCATAAATCCTTCGTTGTATTTCAAAACACTTTATACTAAATACACGATTTCTTTCAAATCATTTTCCATCAATCAGTGAATCTCTATTCGCTGGTTTACTCACTCCGTGTTGTCTTCTTTGAGAAGCTCCGGTTTGAGAACGGCTAGAGCAAAATGCGAAACCCTGTCAAGGAGATTCTTCGGAATTATACCGATCACGGCGGTACTTGTACTTGATCAACGGGGAACCGTGGGCCGTGTATCTCAATTCAACAAAAGTGATCAAAGACACTCTTGTGCGCTTTATTGCTAACTGTTTTATGCAGGAACACCCGACGTTTGCAGCTGATAAGAATGGAGCGGTCAATCCATAACCACATGCTCACTCAATACATTCATCTCTAAAGAAATCATGATAAAAGCATCAAAGACTCTGATATTATCACTCCATGCTTTTGCTAAGCTGTTGCCAATATCATGAATCAATTAAAGCTTCTGCTAATCTGATAAAAAGATATCATGATCCAGAATGTGAGCATGTCGGTCCTTAAGTCACAACATCACATACTATCAACACCACAATGGAAGAGTCAGAGATTTATGGTTGTTGATAATCTCAAAGCTGGTTCAAAGACTCAAACATCACGTGGATCAGTTTAAGACCTCCACTCGAAATCTCAAAACATGCAGTACATGACGATTCAAAGACTACGAGCTAAAGAACAAAAGTGCTTAATCAAAGAAACCAAGAACAACGAAATGTTATATCAGTTTGTAATCATTGTAAGTTGATGTGACCTCCCTTAGGGGGAGATTGTTGGGATTTAGTAAATCAAGTTCTTAAAGTGTCGTCCACCTCAAGTATGTATGCTCGTTAGAAAGCTCGTAGTCGTAGTAAGTCTATGATAGTATTTAGTTTACTTTTGTAACACCGTGGAGGACGGACGGGTCTTTACCCACTGTATTCCTGATCCACAGCCTAAAGTAGGCGTGCTATGCTTGTACCCTATAAATATCGTTTGCCCTCCAAGGCAAAGGGTTGGAGCTTTCATAATACACTTTTCTTTGTCTCTCTAGGGTTCCCATTCTCTCCCACTTTCTCTATCTAAACCCTTAACCTAAACGGCGCCGCCCACTTTGTATCAAATCCAAGATCCAACACCTTGACCCTGAACAACAATCCTTCCTCGGTTCTGAGCACCCATATAACTAGCTCCAGCACCAATATAACCAGTTCCAGCTCCAACATTCCCTCGTGCCACATTCTGTGGATTCACATTCTGCCTTCCTTGCACATTCTAAACCACAAATATTCCATCTTCTACTGTAGATTGATTGTGTAGGTTAGATGAGGTTCTAAATTGGTTGTTGGTTTGGGGAAGTGAGGTTCTGGACTGTGGAACCAATAGAGCAACTTGGGTTGTAAGGTTTTCAATCAACATGTCAGTTGGGGTAAATCTTGAGACTGATATGGTAATCTGATTCTGATTCTGGGAGGATGGTATGACTTGTGATGCTCGAGTACTTATCCTCACATTTGAAAGAAATGCAGTTGAGTCATTTGACGAGTTTGCAGCAGCAGTATTAGAGTGGAATTTCTCCAAGATCAAACGCTCAAATGTAGCATGCTTCTCCTGTTGAAGTAAGTAGGCATATAGCTGCTCATAGTTAGTGTTCCTCAATCCTTTGTTTAACTTCACTGCAGTAACAAATCTGTACCATTCAGGATTTATGTTGTTTACGAACTTGGAATTGAGTTGGATGTTTGGCATAGTCATATTGATGTTTCTCATATCATTAACAAGTTTGTGAAACCTCACATGATACTTTGTAATGGTTTCCCCTGGGTTCATCTTGCAGTTCACAAAGTCATCATAAAGCTGTGACTCTCGACCTTCCTTAGTCAGTTCTGAACCACAGAGAAGCATTTTGACATTATCCCAAACTGCTTTGGCCTCAATATTGTTTGATTGATCAGCTTATAAATGTCCTTTGGTAGACCTTGAAGTACGATCTTAGAAGCTCTAATGTCGACATCGTATCTTTTCTTCTCCTTATCACTGAGATCATCATAGGTCCTTGGTCTATCCAAACCCAAAGTGACAGTTCAATCAGCACCAGCTTCAAGTTGATCTCTGGTTGTTCCCATATGGAATGGTCCTTCATCAATTGACTGAATAATGTTAAGACTATTCTCTTTGCCCAAGCAGTATAATTTGATTCTATGTGCCCAAGAGTCCTAATCAGTTCTATCCAGCATAGAAGGGCGAGTATCGGACCCAGCTGCTTGAACGTCATTTGCAACAGTAGACATGATTACTAAGTTTACGGGATTTTACTACACTTTAATTTAACAGAGAAATATAATCTTTTGCGGGATTTTACTAAATCAAGAGGAAACCGTAGAACTCAAATCTCAAGCGTCAAATCACAGTTGACAAATCGCAACAACCTATCAAATCACGGAGAAATCAAAACGCAGCTAGCAAGTCGCAGTCTCCGCAAAACGCAGTGACAAAAAGCAAAAATTGACAAAACGCAGTGACAAAACGCAGAGCTTGACAAAATGCAGTGACAAAACGCAGAACTTGACAAAACGCAGCACCTGTCAAAACGCAGAGAACAAAATGTAGTACTTAACCAAAACGCAACCTGTCAAAACGCATAAGATCAAAATGCAATGCACACGCCACTATCAATAGTACAACCACTACTTGTCCTTTTGTCCTTTCCAACTCAAAACGCAGTCAAAATTAACAAATCGCAGCCTAAAACAAGCTCAAGTCGCAGCAAGTACTATCCACAACGCAACCAACAAAGATCAACTTGCAACAAGTAACTATCATGTCGCAATCAAGAAATGGAATCTGAGAATCAAATCACACCCAAGAACAAAACCAAAAACCTTACTTTTTCAATCAAAAATACCACAACCAAAATGAATCAATCCCTCCAAACCAAAAACTAAACAAATATGATGATCCTAAATACAAAAGTACAATCAAAATCCAAACTTTACCACTAAATAAGATCAAAAGAGTGAAAAAAGTCTCTAAACTCATTCAAACCAGAACTTATGAATAACCAATCAAGAATTCAAGAACACATAAAGTAGATGATTTAACCATGGCTCTTGATACCAATTGTAACATATTGGTTATCATAAACACACAATCACACATACAAGATTCGGCCTAAATGGAGTTTTAGAGAGAGAAAGTGGAGAGAATGAGAACTTCTAGTAAGAGAAAGTAATGTGTTATTATGAGAAGCTCCGCCCTTTGCCTTGGGAGGCAAAGGGTATTATATAGTATCTTACAAATACGCCACCAACGGGCTGTGGATCAGGTATACAGTGGGTAAAGACCCGTCCGTCCTCCACGGTGTTACTTAACTAACTACTAATAATAACTAAACGACTAAGACTACGAGCTTTCTAATGCTTACACATACTTGAGGTGACCGAGTCTTTAAGTTACGGATTTTCTAAATCCTAACAAAGGTTTTCAATGGTGTAAAAATGAAGTAAGCAAAGGCAAAGCTAGAGTGGCATGGAAGGAAGTATGTAAGCCAAAAGACAAAGGAGGGCTTGGTTTGAAATATCTAGAATTGTGGAATAAAATACTGCTAATCAGACACCTCTGGAATGTAGCTTCTAGATTTGGGTGAAATGGATCAATACAGTAAAACTAAAAGGATGAAGTGTTTGGGATATTGCGGAATCTAATAGAGATAGTTGGTGTCGGAAAACAATATTGGAGCATAGACAGTTTGTTGAAAATCACATAAAGTTTAAGGTTGGAAATGGCAAAGATATTTCAGTATGGCATGATAAGTGGACTTGTAGTCAAGCAATTGCTAAGACTGTCAGTAAAAGAGAAATTTTTGTTGTAGGGTTTAATGATCAATGTAAACTTTGTGAGGCTATTGATGAAAATGGATGGAAATGGAATAATGATTGGGCAAACAGATTTGCTTGTTTACAAAACTTAACTATCCCAATGTTAAGTGAACAACCAGGTAAGACCATGTGGATCACTAATGATGGGAAGGAGAACTAGTATGCAACACACCTTGTTTGGAATGACATCAGGGGAGTAGATGATACAGTTCCTTGGAAAAAATTAGTGTGGTTCTCAAACTACATCCCAAGACACACATTTATCCTTTGGTTAGCTGTTAAGAAGAAGCTAGTAACTCAGGATAAGTTACTGAAATGGTATCCTCAAAGAGACTTTAAATGCCCTTTTGTAATATTATACCTGGTTCTCATGATCACCTGATCTTCCAATGTTATTATGCAAGAGAAGTGTGGGAGACCATTAAAGTGAAATCCAATATTATTGAGAATGCAAGTACTTGGGAGGAGATAGTGAATACTTTAGCTGGAAACAACAAACATAACTACATCTGGACTGTCATAATGAAGTTGTGTCTTGCAGCCACTGTGTATTTCCTGTGGCAAGAAAGAAATAGCAGAATTTTCAGAGGAGAAGAGAAAGATAAAAATGTGGTCATCAAGGTAATCTGTGATGAAGTGAGATCAAAATTAATGTCTTTAAAGACCAAGAAATCAAATGTAGTCAAGGGAGTAGAGAGAGATTGGGAAATAACACTTGTATAAGAGTCAGCCTGATTAAAGGGGTGTTTGGAATAAGCTTGTTTGAGCAGATGTTGATCAAGAAATCTGCATAATTCCTTGGTATTCTAATATGGAATTAAAAGGTATATCCTTATACTCTTACCATCTACTCTAGAATGGTAGAGTATTTTATGTTCTTTCGCAACAGAAGGCCTTGTATCTTGATTCCTTTGAAGGCTTAACTCAATTCAGCATGTTGACTCCTAATAGGCCTTTGTTAGGTAATTAAGACTTGTCTACAATAACTGGATGTGACTTGAGTTGGAAAAGGAGTCATAAAGTAGGTTGCCTATGTGTGAAGGGTAGAATGAACACGAGAGTGAGGCATGTTGATTGGAATAGTGAGAAGTTAAAGATGAACCTACTTGGTCCAATCAATGCCTCACCAAGGAGGTAATGGTGGTCCTCACTCAAAGTGTGTGTTCTCAGGTGTGTGATGCCATTCTTAGAGATGAAAATATAGCTCACCTGGTATAGCCCTTGATGTGGAGGGGTTATGGGTTCCTAATGATGCCACTCGCTTTGTACCTTAGCTATTGAGGATGTGGGATGAATGGCCTTGGTGGAAATGTGTGATGAAAATGTAATTAGATGGTATGGTGCTAAAAAAGGTGAATCAAAAGATTCTGATCAGTTCATGCAGAGTGGTGAAGCTTTAAGAATCTATGCAGGACTCCTTTTTTTCTACAATGTTTTGGCAGACTTCTAGTTTTGTCAGATATTGAATGTGCTTTGTCTGATATCGGGTGAATGTTATTTGTAAGATTGATACTGTTTTAATTTGGGAATTGTCCAATCAGTGTTTAGTTTATACTTGTATTGTGCAAAGTTGGAGTGATTAATATAATTCATCTTTTGCATCAAAAAAATAATATATAAAATATAAAATATAAATGAAAAAATAAAAAACTTGTTTGTATTCATGAATCACACAAAGTAATGATCAAGACTTTTAACAGTAGGCTTGAAGTCACCAATCATACAAAAAGTCTTTCAAGAGCCGGTGGCACATACATATCATCAACTTGAATGGGTCATAATAACATGTTACTGTCAGTCAACCTAATGATTATTTTTCTTTCTTTGTGCAGCTGATTTTATTTAATGATTATTTTTCACGAGAGTTACAATTTGATCAACTCTAATTTTGCTAATGATTATTTTACTTAATGGTCATATTATGTAGCATGTATTCAAGCCCACCAGGTTTGCTTATCTAGGTGGTGACATTGTTGTATTTCGATTAATATTATTTGTCACAATGACGCATATAATTAGGACAAGGATCATTAAAACTCTAGGGGCCAACAGCCCGATGAGCTTGAGTACATGCTACATAATATGCTAATACATATAATCTAATAGGCCATATATTTTGAACCCATCGTAGTACCCCATCTTGGTTTTGCAAAAGAAAACACGGCCCTGATGTTTCCTAACATAGAGCCCGGTTTTGCAAAAGAAAACATGGCACTATACCCTTTTTTAGAGCACGGAATCTCTTTAGAGCCCGTTTTTCACTAAAACCGGGCTCTATTTCAAATCTCTAGTAGTGCATGTAACACCGAAGACTTTGCCTTAGAAACACTACCGTTAGAAATACTAATGATTATCTTTGGTTAAAAAACGAAACCCGGGAGCGTTGTCTTCTTAATCCTCAAGTGGCTCAAGCAACTTGCGGTACTGTAAAATCTGTGAATGGTAGAATAGCTATAGCTTTAAGAGACAATTTCATGGATACCTTAATTAGAAAAATATGAACAAGATCGTAATAACAAACACCAATCATAAGACAAATTATACGTAGTAATTACAATCATAAGCATCAAATTTGAAGTCAATTGTCAGTATGCATGATCTTAATAACAATAGATTAACCAATTCAGCTTCATACACAACAAACTGACTTGGAATTGAAGTCCCTTCACCCACAAATCCCAGATTCCTTGAAGGTCCTTGACCACTTTGCACATGAGTTCTGTTCTTGGTATTTACTGGACCACCAATCGCTTTTGCATTCGCATCTCTTTTAACGAACCTCTAGATTTAGGTCAAACAAGGCTATAGTAAATTATCGAACCTTTATTAAAGCCACTCCTCAGATTTACTGAAGCGCCACTATTTCCTGCTTGAAAACTGGAGGACGATTTTCACGAGACGCAAAGGCTCACTACAAGAAAAACCACCTATAGTGAGAAAACAGCTCTCGTCACTAACAATAGAAAAAATCGTCACTGAATCTGTTAGTGACCAAACTAGAGTGGTCACCAGTCGTCACTAAAGCTCCGTCACAAATTCAGTTAGTGACCAAAATAGAATTCGTCACAGATTAGTGACGAAAAATTTCGTCACTTGTGAATTACAGTGACAACAGCTTTAAAACTATAAGTGACGAATACTTGGTCACTATGTTTTCATTTTTAGTGACGAGATAATGGTCACTAGTGAGTATCAGTTAATGACGAAATAAGTGGTCACCCAATGGGTAAAATACCAACCACTTAAAAACCATTAGAGACGAATGTGTGGTCACTATTTCTTACATTAGAGACCAAACTGGTTGTCACTAAATATACCTTCCATGTCAACTAAAAGGGTTGCCACATTTACGAGATATGTCAACTAAAAGGAAAGTGAGTACAATATTAAACCAAAAATGAAAGATATATCAACTGAAAGTCATTTGCACATAGTTTAGAAATGAAAATCCATAATATTGATTCCTTTTAACATAGCATCTAATAGTTGATCCAAGATTAAACCAAACATGTAGTTATAAAGAGGATAAAGTACGAACATTAGAGTGAATATAACAAAAAGATAATGCACAAACATGTTGCATATAAGCAATATTTTGTCTAATGCACAATGTCCCATGGCCACAATCTTTCTATCATCCATAAGCTGAAGGTGAAAAAGTCCTTGTTAGTCTCTTCATATTTCTCCTGAAAAAATAAAAATAATAAACATAAACTGATTCGATATAAGTCGGCAGTAAAAATAATAAACACAACCTGGCCAGAACCAGATGTATATAGAAGTGTGAGATTTGCTACATATGTATATTACGGATGTACTACATATGTGCTACAGATGTATATTACAGGCTTACAGCTGATTAACTTTGATCAGCACCATAAAAGTTACTAAGCTCAACTTAATTAGATGTGCTACAGTTACTAAGCTCAACTTAATTAGATGTGCTACAGATGTATATTACAGGCTTACAACTAATTAGAAGTGTAAAATGACTGCTGAACATTCAACACCAGCACCATAAATTGAGGCTTACACTTTACAGATGTATATTACAGGCTTACAGATGTTAGATGTACTACAGATGTGCTACAGATGTATATTACAGGATTACAGATTTACAACTAATTAACTTTGGCCAGCACCATAAAAGTTACTAAGCTCAACTTAATTAGATGTGCGACAGTTACTTAGCTCAACTTAATTAGATGTACTACAGTTGTATATTACGGCATTCAAAGGCCATCAAAAGAAATGTTCATGCCCGACACAAAAAAGCAGAAGCACGAGTAACCAAGACAGAAAATGAACCCGATTGGTATATTTTATTCTGTTTAGATTGGGTTGCATGATGCTGAATTAGACAAACTCAGACAAGTTTATGCTGAATTACAAAGAGAATTATCAGTGAGTTTATTGTAATTGATAGTCCCAAGCAAACCCCAAAGCTTATTCGTGTGCAAACCTGTACGAACCAACCATAGGCTCAAGTCTTATGCATGAAAACAAAGACCAGGCTTGGCAAGCCACAAATACGAACCAAGCATACTGCTGCTAAACTCAACCGTGCCATTCGCAAAATTTTCACTCTTCCTTTTTGCCTCATTAACCTAATTATTCCTAATCTTACTCTTTACTAAAAAGCCCTTACTGCTGCACTAAACTCAGTACCAAATAACCCCTTATGCAGCAGTCAACTCAGTATCAAACAACCCCTTGCTCACATTCTCACCCAGCTAACGGTTTATTACTTTTATGTATCAAGTTGCAGATAATTGGTTTCTAATACTTAACTACAATCTAACTTATTATATGGTTTATAATACTCTAGTACAATCTACCTTTAAGTAAACTTCCAAATGACTTTAATATAGAATGATAACTTACACGATTTTGAAATTGTTGTAGCAATTGAGACATCTTCTTCATCTCTTCCATCAAGAAATCCACTTTTTCATTAGTAGCTTTAGTCTCCTCCTGAAGTTTGATGTGTGATTCCTTCATAACCTTCAACTCTGATCTTAAGTTCACATTTTCCAAGATTTGCTTAGTAGAGGCAGAACGTCCTTTTATATGTCCCGGAAGATGACCAAGCTGTTTCAAACAAATCTCTGCTGGTGTGCATGACGAAGTGGCTTCCTCGGCTTCTATATCATTCTGCATCATTAAATATCATATAATTTCGCCCACACATTATTTATAAGTTTAATATTTATTCAGAGTAGGTATGTAAATAAAAATTACCCAAATGGTATCGGCCTTCTGATTAATCATTCCTTCTTTCTTTTTTGAATAATGCGCCATTCTCCATTGTCTAGTTTCTGGAACTTCTTTTCCTTCTTTCCTACTCTGTTTCATATAAATACTACAAGACACTTTACAAGAATGCACATAAATAAGAAATATTGATTTTCTTATTTAACAAACTCACCGTATCAACTGTTCTAGCAAGCGAGTGTGAGCCAACTGTGGGTGGAATTTTATTCATTGCTCAATTTTTCTTATTCTTAATGCTTATCTTCTGCAGGAGTTCATTAAGTGAAAATTAATTGTAATCAGAAATCATAAAATCAAAAAAGAAAGAAAGAGATTACAAGCAGATAAAGAAGTAAGGTTAAAACCTGGAAACTCTCGCTTGCAAATCTTTCACATAAGTTTACCCAGTCTGACACATCTATACCTTGTGGCGGATGTGTCATTGCTTCCTCTTTCGTCTGATATTCTTTGTAATGCAAGTGCAACTTCCACTGTCGATTTCTGTGTTGGTAACCCAACTGTGATGACATAGCATTATACATCCTTGGACACTTCAAATCAAAGTTACCTGATTCGAGATCTACCCCATGGTTGCATTTAAGAAGAAAATGAAGTAAGAACACTGTGATCAAGGCTTAAAACAAAACAACTCATCACCCTTTCTTAGTTACATCTCAAACTTAAAACACAGTTGTGACAATCTCTTCACCTTATAACATTTTAGTTCTTACACCCGAAACCAAATCACACAAACTGATTATCCCTTATATCTCAATAACCTAAACTGAATTAAATTAACACCAAAACAGAAGATTAGAAAGTAAAAAATGACATATTAGTATCATATTAGTTGCAATCAGCAAAGAACATAACTGAGCACTTTTCGATATAATCAGCAAAGAACATAAGCTAATCTGAATCAGAGTATTCCTCTTGTGATGATTCCTCATTCTCAGAGAATTCTAAATTTGTTGTGTCGATTTCCTCATCATCATCATCACTGTATCCATCTATTACATGATGATTTTGACTTAATCGAATGGTTGAGGCATCCACCAACTCCAATGGAATGGTACCTCTTGTTAGTGATGATGGTTCTACATTGGAATTAGAAATTACACTTGAATGTGCCTCGTGTTCCTGATACACTTCCTGCATTGGAACATCAAACAATTTGCGAGGAAGGCTACTTTCTACCACATACCAATTCTTACCCAATTTAAGGTCTGGTGCATAAAAAACCTGTTTGGCTTGAGATGCAAGAATATATGGTTGATCTTTGTACCATTTTCGAGACAAGTTGATACTAGTAGCCGCAGATTCTTTATCAACTTGGAGTCTTTTCTTATCATCGACCTTAAACCATTCACACTTGAATACTAAGACTCTTTTATTTTCTCCTAAGTATTCCACCTCTAATACCTCCTGTAATATCCCATAGTAGTCAATAATGTCTTCGCCATGCTCGCCTTTCACTGAAATGCCACTATTTTGAGTTTTCTTATCTATTTCACGAGTTTCAGTGTGGAACCTATACCCATTCACCATACACCCACTATATCGGTTCATTGATAATGGTCCACGTGACAAGACTCGAATTGCAGAGGATTCTTGACCATCATTTACCTAAACAGAAAACATTTAAAGTACATGTTAACCAATGTTAAAACCTTTCGTATTTAGTTTTAAAGAAATAGATCAGAAAGTTAACCCTTACATGTTGTCGAAGCCAATAGGTGAACTGTTTATCATGAGTTTCATTTACATTGCTATAGTTTTCTGCCTCAAGTTTAGCTTTGTGTTCGCTGTAGAAATTGAAAAATTAAGCAACATCACTACTATACATAAAGCCAATAATAACATATCAGTACATGAAAGAGTGTACTTACTTTATTAGTTCTTTCAGTTCCGGGCAATTATTTAAGATGTATGTATGAATCTTCCCTAATTCAGTGCCACTCATAATACATTCTTCAATAATACCAAATAGATGTCCTTTGCATGAAAAGATAGAAATTTCACCAGCAAAGTCTACCATTTCATTATTACGCTCAACCTAGTTAAAGACTGTATCTACATCATTTAGATACATAGAGCAAAATGTTAACCATTCGTTGTCTATGTATCTCTCAACAATAGATCCTTCTGCACGAGCTTTGTTTTTAACATATCCTTTTAAAATGGCCATTTTCCTGAAAATATAATAATAAGTAATTAGTCTCATCACAGTTAGCAAGTTTTTCAAATATTTATAAGATGCACCATTATATCAAAGAACGATTCAGGAAATATCTTCTAAAGCTTACACCAAATGACAAAAATCTTCACCTCGTGTTCCTCAAGAACATCTAAGTACGTGTTTCGTGCACATAATATTTGTATGAACTCGCTTAGTTCATATAACACAAGTCGAACTTCTCTTTTTAAGGAACCCCTAATTGACAATGGCAACACTCGTTGAATGAAGACATAAAAGTCATGACTTTTCATACGAGACAACTGGAATTCTTCCTCTTTTTTGCATCTAGATATGTTTGAGGCAAAACCATCAGGAAACTTAAGTGACTTTAAGAAATCTAATATTTTATGTTTCTCATCCTTTGTTAAGTGGTAACAAGCCATCGGCATTATAAATGAGTTACCATCTTCCTGCAAATGTAAAATTTTCTTCAAACCTTTCTCCATCAAATCCTTACGAGATTTCCACGCGTCTTTAGTCTTGCTACTGATGTTGTTATGTTATGTCTCATTCTTAACAACGTGCATAATATCTATGTTATGTCTCAGTTTCAACTTAGACCAGTAGGGAAGCTCGAAGAACACACTCATTTTTTCCCATCCATTTTTTTCGCGTAAATACTTACGCTTTCTCTGATTACCATTGATAAAACAATGAACATCATGTAAAACATCATCTCCGGACTTAGGTATGATCGGTTCTCTAGTCTCTATCGTCCCATCAAAATTTTTGGTATCTTTTCGCCACTGGTGTGAAATTGGCAAAAACCTTCGATGACCCATGTAACACATTTTTCTACTGTGAGTCAAGTAATGAGATGAAGTATCATTCATGCATGTGGGACAAGCATTGTAGCCCTTAACCTTCCACCCGGAGAGCATACCATATGCAGGAAAATCATTTATCGTCCATAAAAGGGCTCCACTCAGTAAAAAAGTTTCATTTTTATGTGCATCATAAGCATTGACACCATCCCACAAGTCATTTAATTCATCAATGAGAGGTTGCAGGTAAACATCAATATTATCTCCAGGTGATTTGGGTCCTGGAATAACATTGACATAAACATGTATGGATCTTTCATACATTTCCACGGAGGCAGGTTATACGGGACAACAAAGACAGGCCATGTGATATGTGAACTACTTAGGTTACCATACGGATTAAATCCATCTGTAGCCAACCCTAAGCGTACATTGCGTGGATCAATGGCAAAAGGAGGATCTACTTTGTCAAGGTGTTTCCAAGCCTCACTGTCTGCAGGATGTCTAATTATGTTATCATCATTAACTCTTTTCTCCTTATGCCACCTCATGTCACAAGCAACTTGTGGATCTATAAATAATCTTTGAAGCCTAGGTATCAAAGGGAAGTAATAAATCACCTTTCGTGGTACATTATTATTTTTTCCTTCAAATCGAGGCTCATTGTACTTAGAATTTGGACAATGCGTCAATGATTTATACTTTTTTCTATAAAGAATACAATCATTAACACATGCATGAATTCTCTCTCTCCTAAACCCCAAATCCCGTATGTACGTTTTTGCTTCGTAATAATTTTTTGGAACAAAGGATGGAGTTGGAAGTGCTTTTCTGAATATGTCAAGTATTAAATCAAATGACTTATTAGACCAACCACTTGTGGTTTTCACATGTAAAATGGCGACGATGAATGAAAATTTTGAATAATTTTTGCATCCTTTGTAAAGGTCTTGATGTGAGTCATCTAACAATCTACGTAGACTTTCTAAATCTTTGTCTATGGTAGATGAAGATTCACCTTTAGTTTTCCAATTATCACCCCATTTACTTTTACCTATGTTATCGAACATCTCATCAAAGTCATCGTCAACGTCATTCATAATATCATAACCCTCGTCACTCATATTATCATAACCCTCATCCCCTTCCTCATCATTCATATTATCATAACCCTCATCCCCTTCCCCGTCTTCTGATGATAACTCATCATCAGAAGACTCCCCATGACATGTCCACTTATCATAACTAGCAGAGAATCCCTTTTGCATCAGATGTGAATAAATTGTCCATTTATTATAGTCACGAAAATTGTTGCAGGTTTTACAAGGGCATGGAATTTTTAATGACTCGTGTTTGTGATGATAAGCATATTTAAGAAATTCATTCACTCCTTATTTATATCTAGGTCCATGCGCTCTAGTAATAAAAAAGACCCTGAAATATGCATCCAAGACTGTGAGATCATTGCTCCTAGTCCTAGTGGGAGATAACAAGTTTGCTAGACAATTACAAGTGCCGGTAAGAAAACTAGATGGTCTAATAAGCTACCTAGCTAAGTATGAAACAGAACGCATAAAATATTATTGCAACCAGACAACTTATGTACATCTTTACAGATCTGATATTACAACTAAACATAGAGCTTCAAATACACAATTCCAGATCTAATAAGGGGTAATTACAATCACTTTGCGCTAACAACCAATTCAAACTCTAAACAGAAACATTTACAATTAACGATGATATATAGCTTCAAATATTGCCGGCCATGGTCATACATAAGTGACATTAGAAAAGTAAAAAGCATAGTAGCGGGATGATAAATCAGAAAAAAGGATATGATTCGAATAAAGAGAGAGTTGAGTTAGAGTTAGACGGCTAACCAAAGGAGGTTCGTTCCTGTTCCAGTTAGTGGTGGTGCAGCAAGTGGTTTGGTTTAGGTCTTGTTCCAAATCTGCATAAGAAACTGTAGGATCTTATATATATTGTGTTATGATGATTCGGGTGGTCTTGGATGGTGATGATACAAGTATGCCATGGTTTTAGAGAGAGAAAGTTCAACAAAAAAGAAATGTTAGATTGAGAGTGCCACCCCTTCCAAGGATGGAAGGGGTATTTATAGTTACAGAACAAACGTCCTCCTGTCGGACTGTGGATCAGGCATACAGTGGGTAAAGACCCGTCCTTCCTCCACGGTGTTACTCTAAACTAAACTACACTAATAAACACGTAAATAACGATATGTCTACGAGCTAACTTATGCTAGATAATAGTTGGGGTGACCGACTCTTCACTATGGATTTTATGAATCCTAACAATCTCCCCCTAAGGGAGGTCACCCCATGAAATACATTTTGAATCCTAGCATTCTTTCTTTGTCTTTAGTTCCAAGCTCGTAGACTTCAATTCTTCACTTCCGTAATCTTTGTGCTTTAGCAGTGACTCTTCATAGTCCGCATAGTTTTGTACTTTCAGTGGAGGTCTTTGAACTGATCCACATCATGATGATCTTCGAGCTTTCATTGAGATCATCAGCCACAGTAAATCTCTGGATCACCCATCGTTGTGTTGCCATCATGTGAAGTTGTGACTTTCGGACCGACATGCTCACACTTTCTAGATCATGACATCTTTTCATCAGAGTAGCGGAAGCTTTACTGGCTCATGATATTTGCATCTATCAGAGCCAGGTTATGTATATTAGCACTTGTCATGATTTCTTTAATTAAGTGTGGATGCTGTGAGCATGCGGCTATGAATTAACTTCCCAATATCGATCAGCTGCAACCGTCCAAATGTACCTGCAAACAACAGTTAGCAATAAAACACACGAAAGTGTCTTTGACCACTTTCGTTGAATTGAGGTACACGGTCCACGGTTCCCCGTTGATCAGTACAAGTACTGCCTGTGTTCAGGTAAAGTTCCGAAGAATTTCCTTGACAGGGTTTCGCAGCTGCTCTAGCTGTTCTCAAACCGGAACGTCTCAAAGAAGACAACACGGAGTGAGTGAACCAGCGAATTGAGATTCACTTATTGATGAAAAGTGATTTGAAAACAATCGTGTATTGCTTAATAGAAAGTGTTTTGCAATACAACGAAGGTTTTATGGAAAATCAATTATCAATCATAAATACCCTTTAATTTTGAAACATTAATACACACTCGATGTGCTATGGAAAAGAACTTTTAAGCACAACGACCGGTTTTTCAAAGGTATCCGTCAATTCCTTTCCTGGACCAAGGTTGATTCAAGAATGAATCGCCCCATCGTTTCTATCCAGTTGTCACAAGCTTGATCTTTTGCAAGATCTCACATGTCACCCACCAAGAGCTTGTTTGATGTTGGCTCTAGAAGGATTTCCATCTTCATCGTGAATATTTAAAATATCACTCGGATGTTCTGGCAATACCACAAGGATAATGCGTAGGACTTTTAATATATACTCACTTTCCACATTGTGTGAAACAGCAAGTCTTCATTAATTCTGTGTCCTAATGAGATATTGTGAATGATCTCTTGGCTCTAGACTCAATAGTGCACATTTGGTTTCCTATGTCGGAGACTAGGGAGAGGGTCTCCTTCTTCAATATCAACAATCTCTAAGAGAAAGTCGATAGATAATGTCGGTTCCCCGTGAGAATGAAACAAGCCCTTTTAAGAGGAACTTGAGTAGCTTGGGAAGTTTAGTGCAGTGCATCACTGGGTCCATGATGTCTTGTCTTCAATACTAGTGTTACCTGAGTAACCACCAGTAGCATATGTATTGAACCCGGTTTCTGCCCTAAGGTTGAATTATTGGAGGGCTATTTCTTTTCACCCTTTTCACATTCAATTCTTTTTCATTCTTCAACTCCTTCAGTGCTTACCGAGACTTCATTACTAGAACCTTGTTGGGTTTATTCCAGTACTAGCTCTATCTCAGTCCGCACTCTTCCCATTTCTCACTTTTCTCCTTTTCTCAATATACCTAAGGACTCTACACTATCTAGTGGATTGTCCCTGGGTAGATCCCTCCAGCTCTGGCGGGATCGTGGGAACGAATACCTAACCTAACCATCCTTATAACACCATGCATAAAGTAAATTGGTCGGTCTTTTGGTATTGTTCTTTCCTTCATGAAACCAATTGAAAAATCATTTGGAAAAACAATCAAGGTACTTGTGATACGAGATCAAAGCATTTTGTACCTTAATTGTTTTTGATCTTTTAGAAATGCGCCCCCTCAACATATGCATATGATTTTAAAATTGTTTCGCACATGGAGTTCTTTGAAATATATTCTTGATCACAATTTTCATAGAAAACGCCATTTGATTTTCTTGGTAAATTCTCCCCCTCAATATGTGCGTAGGATATTTTAAAACATTTTATCACATAGAGGAAAGAATTCTTATAAGTACTTTCACGATCACACATGCCATAGAGAAAACCATTTGCTCCCCCTCAATATGTGCCTCGAGATTTGAAAGAGTTTAGCACATATTAGAGAGAACTTGGAATTTGAATCAAAACGATCACCTTTTATCAAATTCCATTATTAAATCACAAATTCTCCCCCGATCAAAAATATCAAACCCTTTGAGATTTTGGATCCCAAGTGATTTAATAAGGTTTATAAAACATGGGAGAACTTGTGGCTTGGTTTAGTTATGAAAAATGACAGATAAGGACCATTTTAAGACATTAAAGATTGTTAGTGTCAGGTATGATTGTTTTAAGAGATCTTTTAGTAAAATAAAACAATTTCAATATCAAACAAGAACAGAAAAAATTTCATTTTGACAGATCTTTAAGTTTTAAAGAAAATCATACCATGACAAAACATTAAATCTTTAGATCACCACATTTTAACGTACACACGGACTCTTTTGAAGATATATTGTTTGAAAATACTTTAAATAAAATCACTCTCCCCCTCAATCGATGACCGAAGTCGTTGATTGAGTGACTTAAGTTTTGATAAAATAAAGTCCGGTGATTTCCAAAATTAAGTCCAATTAATTTTCAAAACAATATCTTCCATTTTCAAAACAATTTTATTCAAATTTTTTCAAAATTGTTTAAAAATGATATCCTGCACAAAGATTCGTTAGGTGGTTGAGCCGCGTTTGTTGTTGTTGCTGTAAGGCTTGGAAGAAAAACCGTCTGCTGATGCAGTGAGACTTCTTCTTACGTTGCATTTTGAATGCCAACTGAGGCCAAATTAAGCTCCGTTTCTTCAATCACTTAGAAGAAAACCATCTACTGATGCAGTGACACCTCTTACGTTGCATTTATGCCAACTCTCCATTGAAGTCCAATTAAGCTCCGTTTCTTCATTTGTCAACCCAAGAAATAGTTACCCTTTCCTTTCGGCATCCAATCATCTTTATTTGTGGGATCCGGATCGGGAACATTCTTATATCCATGATATTTGCATACGTTAGTGAACATACATACAGATATATGGTGGTCGACATCACCCAAACAGCAATCGACTAATAAAAGTCAATCCAATATATCAATCAGATCATATAAGGTATGGGAATAAAGTGTTTATCAAACTCAAGTCATCTAATCCTAGCAATCATATCCTAGGAACCTAGTCCTTCAACATAGGTTAACATCATTTTTAATTAAGCATATTAGGATAATTAAGAAAGCCCATTAGATGATATAAATTTGAAAACATTCTCCCCCTCAATCAATGACTTATTTTTCTGAAAAGTTTAAAAGCGCTGAAGTCATTGATTGAGTTTTCAATTTATAAACATTCTGAAACTGATTGTTTTATCAAGCAACTCATTTACCACCATTTTGACAAACAACAAATATTTTTCTGAAGAATTTTTAGAAAGAAAAACATTTGTGTAGGAACAGCAGTCCTTCGACATACTTTCCTCATTTTGATTTTAGGATAAGTGCACGAAATATTTGAAAATTGGTTTAGCGCAGCACTTTCCTTTCTTGAAGAACGGGTTGCTATCTGAAATAATAGCAAACCATGGTTTAAGTACGGGTTACAGTCTGAAGTAACTGTAAGCCATATTTTTAGACATGTTTTGGAAAAGAATATTTACACCTCCTGCTCGAACTTCATCTATGGTCCCGTGCCATTATTGAATGACATTTCTAAGACCGTAGATGTTATCGATACCAGAAGACATGTCTAGGAAAAAACATATTTTTGGTATTTTTAAAATTTTCTGATTTTTATGGGTTTTTGTTGATTTTATATTTTTCTATTTTCTTTTGATGGTTTTATAGTTTTGTATTTGGTTTTTGATAAATATTTACAAGGATAGAATAGATGATATAGTTAAAGAAGATGATGATACGAGTACCGAGATAAGGATATCGAACAGCCCCGTTGTAGAAGATAGAAGTCATCATCCCTAAAACTTTCACCACCAAAGCTTCCAAGACTCTTGAATCGAAGAGAGAAATTGAGACACTTGAAAGTGAGACTTTGGCAGCTTCCCCCCAAACCGAAAATCCATGTGATGAGCAGAGTCGAGGCTCTATTTCAAGCTTGCCTTAGCTAGGTGCACAGAGAAGCACACCATTATCATAAATCACGCTGCTCCTTTTAAGAATGAAAATCAAGATTCTTCGTTCGGGGGTTATATCATCAACAAGAACAGCAACATATCATCCCACTCTTTAAATTTCTTCTCATATTTCAGAACCACTAAAGTCAGACGCAATCCATTCCAAAAGGTGTCAAGAGAACACTTCCCCCGTGTAGTTGAAATGATGCAGTCCGTCTCTTAGTATAATGCTCAAGAACTCTCCCGAATACACTTCATGAGGGGAATGAAGAACACCTTCCCATGTTCGCATTTTTCTTCCCTGATGAACGTGTATGAAGCTCAACAACCCGAAGTACACCAATATCCAAGAACTCTCCCGAATACACATCATGCCCGGAGAGAAAACACCTCCCTAATGTTTGTGGTAAACAATGGCTTTCTTCCCTGATGATCGTGTATGAAGCTCAAGGACCCGAAGTACACACATTCCCCAAAAAGAGAACAACCGATAACATTGAAGAAGCAGGCCGAATCACTGATTATCTCTGCGGATGACAATCTCTGCGGATTTCAACTCCGGAATAAGTGATTATATCTCTGAATCACTGATTAAGCCCTCAAGTGAGACAGCTGAGCGCCCCTAATATACACAATTCTCTCTCCCCTGATGATTGCGATAACATCGAGATCATCACACACCAATGTACCTCTTTTATCTTCAGAAACTTTCATTTACATCACTTCCCCCATGACGTTGAAATAAGAACACTAAACGCTTTGATGAGTAAAACCTTGAGTTTCTCTGCGGTCATGACATTTGTTTTCCCGGGATATCTTCAATCACTTAGAAGAGTTAAGTTCATCAAGTCTACTCACCATGAGTCAAACCTTGAGTTTCTCTGCGGTAATAACATTTGTCTTCCCGGGATATCTTCAATTACTTAGAAGTATTAAGCTCATCAAGTTTACTCGCGTTTAGATACGTGTCTCCTTCCCCTTGCTGGTTTTGATACTTCAGAATCAGCAACATATTTTAAGCCCATGTACTAGAAATCATTTGAGAAGAACATCATTAGCACAGATGTATCTATGAGAATCAACTTGAGAATGTGAGCAAGTCTAATTGGGGATTAAATTCGACATTTCACTCTCCCCCAATTAGTGCTCTCCCCTAAACCGACAATCCGTTTGATAACAGCCCAGATTAAGAAGAAGTCTTTAGATCATTAAATGCAACTCGTCTTTGGTCTTCTAACAGATAGCAGGAAATGTAGAACTGACTGTAGACTCGACCTTCTTCAAGATTGTGCAGTTGGGGAATAGATAGTTAACATCTTCAACACATACCAAAAAGCATCCCACCAAAAAGCATCCCAATTAACTTACATCTTGCAAATCCCCTTAACAAAAATCCCTCCCAATCAAGCAAGAATAGAAAGATGTTCACCAAGGAAATCAGCAATCAGCCCGCAATGAACACACGAAATGGTAACACCAAACTACCAATCACATCAAACAAGAACAGAGAGATCGTTCGGAATCATCATGTTGATGTGTACGTGAAGCATTAACCGGAAGCACTTTGTTGATAATCACATCAGCCGGTGTGAAGATGTCAACCAACGGCTCTTAGAAGAAAAACTCCATGTGAAGATGTCCCGATAAGAAGAAGCTCGGTTCTTACACGAGTTTGGAGCCGTTTGACCATTTATTCTCATATAATAATCAACCAGGCAGTAATTACACACTTCTTCTCCCCCTCAAGAATTGCAGACGGAGTTGCCATTCTTGATTAAATAAGTGAAAATCATCCGAATGTTCTATTCACACGTCTTTCCCGCAAAATAAGCACATGATGTCGATATCTTCATTATAATCGAGCAAGTGGAATGAGAAAACAATCAATGGTAGCCCGGTTCACTTGATGACTGAAGCGCATGGAAAAAGTATGAAGCATGTGGATGAGAATGGTCATAATAAGAAGATTTCTCTTCTTCAGAAGATAAAGCGCACTGAAGCGTACACTGTTCTTTTCTTTAGAGTACGAGGCATGAAATGATGTGTTCAAACGTCAATAATCTCTCTCTTTTCAATCTCTTTTGGCAAACTTGTAATCAACCTCATTATCATTCAATAGGCTCTTTGTCGTGACACTTGATGGAGAAAACCCAATATGATGAATTTGACCTTGAAGTAAACTAACCCGAACTCGTGACTTAAACTTGCACATATGTAACAAAGAGCGGTGCCGATTTCCATTAGCATATCTAAGTACTCTCTATGTACTATATACTCTTCAACCAACCAACCATCAAGTATAAGACGTACATTACCTCTTGAAAATCCACAATTGAATGTGACACTGAGCACTACAACGTAACTCCTTAAAGTGATAGTTATTTTGTGGTGTTATGAGCCCAATTCCCCCAAGTGGTAAAAGAAAAGGAAAAAGTCACCCAAAAATAACTAGAATTCCAAGTCTTCGTTTTTTATTAAACTCGAACAAGGACCTCGAAGAATCTTCATCCAACCATCCCCGATACCTTCAGATACTAAGTACACTCGCCCGTGATATTTCACTTCAACCTCAAATAAATAATACTGAATTAACGCCGTTGTCACATCTTCTGATTAAACGCTCAAATCTAGCCTCCTTTGACGTTTTAAGTGAACTATGATAATGGTTTCCATCCCGACCATGGTTAAAAAGCACATAACCCCGTAAAACCATGTAGTAACCAAACTGCCATGACGAATATCCAAACACACATCCAATTCATGAAGTATACCCTTTTATCGCTTCTTCGAAGTAGAAACCGTAGCACCAGCATCAGATAAGATCCAGAAATACACCTTCCTTTCTCCAGGATGGTCCATCAATACGGGATTTTACAGTTCTATAGTTTAAACCGAGAAATAGTTTCTTTCGCGGGATTTTACAAAACCAAGAATAAACCGCAAGATAGATCTGGAAATGCTCATCACTTTAACCAGGATGTTTCCATTGTTATGGGATTTTACAAGTTTGTGATTTAAACTGAGAAATAATTTCTTTCGCGGGATTTTACAAAATCAAGACAAAACCGTAAACAATGTCAGCTTGAATGTGTTAAGACAACTTTGGTTTCGGTGAATATCTGTTTTTAGGGGAACATGAAGCGGTTCAACGGCTAATAGTAATGACCACATATGGAGATAACGTCACTTCAATAAAGCCGTACACAAACCCCGTAGTCATTTTCCACTTTTTCGCTCAAGCCGTGAATTTGTATCCTTCCGTGAAAATATACCATACCAAAAATACCATACTCATGAAATATTATCAAAAGCTTATGTATCAAATTATGATAATTCAAATTTTGATACATAATTTAATAGTCAATGTGTTCGTATGAAAATCACCCACTCAGCTTGATCCAATCCGGTGTAATTCATGTAAGCCCATATTCAATCCATAATTAATTCAAACAGGATCTGGTAGACATGATTGAGTCTGATCCACTTATCTGAAAAACCCAAAATCATCAATTGTTACTCTATATTCAGATATTAAAGCCCAAGTCGACATCTCTCTGGCGAAAAAACCCTAAACCTTATCTAATCGTTCTATACCACTTTTCTGCCATATTCTTGTTGATTCTTGCACTGATTTGTATCAGTTACTAATTAATATTCGTGTTACTTAGTTTCTATACAGATTTGTTGTTTGTATCAATCGTTTTTGGTGGATCTCTGGTAATCAAATTGTTAGGGTTTTTTAACTGATTGTTAATTATTGATCGTTTCCTGCTTTTAATTTAAGTCGGTTTGTGCAACTATTGGTGGCTTGAATCGATTTAACAACATATCACATAACGATCAATATGGTGGGTTACGGTTAGCGATTGGATTTTAATGCGTATAAACCCTAATCTTGCGATTAGGGTTTTATTTTTCTGATTGTTGCATGCTTGCTGGTCTTTGTTTTTGTGGTTTTATATTGGTTTGTGGACTGTTTGTGTGGGATTTGAGAGATGGAAAAGGGATTTTTGATGAACAAAAGTGCAAGTGGTTCGAAGATTGATGGCAAATCAGTTGGAAGTGATGTTGGGTTGATTAAGGATGATAAACTTGATGCACGGTTGAATACTGGCAATGATGATGGGAGTACTGGTCAGGACGAGATTTTTGGTGATCATATTGACTGTGAAGGGGCCGTGAATAAGGTTATGAATAAGGTTGTTTTGGATAATTTGGAGCAAAGCCATGATACACCTGCTGCTGATTCGGCCTCTAATGTTTCAAAAGCCCTAATGTGGAGCAGTTGATTGCTAATGCGCATCAGAAATTTGATGCAGCAATGAATAAAATTGACAGTGATATTGCTAAGATGGCTTCATCTTCTGATGGGAACAACTCGAGTGGTATTAATGGTACTAAAGTTTATTCTGCAAATACTCCTCTGTCGAGTTTTGATTTGGCTATGCAATCCCAATTGTATGGTACTAATCATACTGTTACTTCTGATATTAATGCTTCGATGGATGGTAAGAATGCTTCTACTTCTGGTCTTAATGTGAGTGCTAGTATACACAATGAAGTGAGGTCGTTTGCTCATGTGTTAAACTCGGAACGTGTATCTAGGAATGTTAACTTCCGTTCATTGGTGAATGAGAATCGAATTGATAATCATAATACAGTTCTTCCTAAGGCTGCTATGGAGGGTGTGTTTAACCGTTATGATAATACTCTTGTTGGCTTCTTTGTCGGCAAGAATATTGCATTTCAGTTGGTCAAGAATTATGTCACCAATACATGGGGTAAGTTTGGTTTAAAGAAACTTATGAAGAATGATGATGGTGTATTTCTCTTTAAATTTGATTCTAAAGAGGGTGTTGAGAATGTTCTTCAACGAGGACCTTGGATAATTCGTAATTCGCCTATCATTCTCACTAAATGGAATCCTGACGTGCTATTGTCCAAAAGTGAGGTTACCAAAGTGCCTGTGTGGATTAAATTGCATAATGTGCCATTACTTGCATATTCGGAAGACGGGTTGAGCCTTATTGCTACTCAGGTGGGTAAGCCGATCATGTTAGATGCATTCACTAGCTCCATGTGCGTTGACTCATGGGGTCGTATTAGTTTTGCTCGTGCTCTTGTTGAGTTATCATCGGAAGCTGATCTTAAACATGTGGTAACTATGGCTATCCCTAAGAAGGAGGGTAGTGGTTTTACGACGGCTAGTATCAAGGTTGAATATGAATGGAAACCTCCACATTGCATGGAATGTAAAGTGTTTGGGCATGATAATGCTTGTTGTTCTAAGTCCCTAAGAGCATCATGCTGATGCTCACACTCGAACTTGGATGTGAATGATGATGGTTTTAAGGTGTGCGAGAATCGAAAGCCAAACCCCAAGGTCCGAAGTTGTCTAGCGGTATTAATATAGGTAAGGGTCCTAAATTTGCTCCTAGGAAGCAGGTTTATATCCCAAAGAAGAAAATGCCGGACGTTGCTACTGTAATGCTACAGGTACTCCTGTTACTACTTCTAACTCTTTTGGGACACTTGAGGTGCATGAGGACACGGCATTCAAAGTCCTGTGGTTGATTCTAATTCTGAGAAGGTTAATGAGGAGGTGATGATTGGGGATTCTACTGGTTGTTCTAAGGAAGCAGATGTGGATAAGGGTCGTACAATGGAGGTTAATGAGGGTGTTAAATAAGACTGGTTCTACATCACATGTTCCGCTTGTGAGTGATTCAATGGGAACAATGGATTTTGGTTCTACTCCCATAGTTGAGAAAATTGGTAAGATTGAAAAACTGCTTATTGCTGGGAAAGCTACTCTTGTGGATGATGATGGTCAACCTATTCCGTCTACCTCTTCTACTAAGAGAGCTAACCCTTTTTCTAAAGTGGGAGAGATTGAGGTGTCTGATTCTGAAGATGAGGATGTTGCTAACCCATTTGATGAGTCTGCTAATATATTTGGTGGTGGCCAAGGGTATGAAGATGAGTATGATGAATATGACTTCGAGGTTCGTGATCTTCCTGGGAATTTGGATGCCTTTAATGCCATGTATGGCACTACGTTTCAAGGTCCTAGGAAATAATCTTCTTTCGTTGGGTCATATGTTATTATTTGAGTAGTGTTTTTGTTTCTTGTTTAGATAATTGGAAGTGTCTTGTTATGTAAGCTCTATGCCTATGTAACGGGCTGATATATGGGATCTCACTCATATACATTGTACTTAAACATTTATTTGGTTATTATATTTACCAGGGTGCAGGATTACTCCCCTTTACCCAAAAAAAAAAAAGATATTAAAGCCCATTCAAAGAGTTAAACTACCCGATCCAACAAAAACTAAACCCGATCCATTCCAAGATATCCCATCCGGTATAAAGATAGACTCACAATAACATGACCTAAACCTAATCTCATACTTATCCACCTTAAAAAATCCGCCCCCTTCTTATCATCATTACTCCCAAAGCAGATTTTGAAAATGAATCTCATCAAAGACTCAGATAAATTTGCCCTTCCTCCTCATCTAATCTCAGTTGACCATCATCCAATCATTATCAAATAATCTCAACTTCCGTTTCATCAGTAAACACGAATTAAATACACACTACCTTGTCAATTTCTTTAATTTCTGCTTATTCCGAACCACATAGAAGATGTCAAAGCTTCAAGGTCCTTCTTGGGGCCACGGGTAGGTTGTAATTGATTTGTTTTCGTTTTTTAAATTTGAGTCATGAACGAATGAAAGAAAAGAGATAACATAATTGTTATAGACTTTTCTTTACCTTCGGATAGTAACACAAGTTGGGGTCGATGATGAGGTGTGTTCAACACAACAAACATCTTTTTAAGATTGTGAAAAAGCGTTGAACAACCTGAGATCTCATTTATGTTTTAGATTGTCCGAGAATTGAATGAGTTTTGGAGATGATAAATAGGTTAGCCTTGGAGGTGTTGTGAAAATGTAGAGATGGTTATGGTTTGTTGATAGATGTAGGATTGGATTATTGCTTTTGTGGATGGCAGATGATGTAGTGTCTGTTGAAACATCTTTTCCATTTTGATATAAAAGACCAATGATGGTGATAACCTGAGGTTGAGTTTTGTTGGTATTTGGTATTTTGGTATTAGTCTTGTGGTCTTTGGCCTTGTTTACGCATAACTTATGTCACTTCTGTTTTACGCATATCATTTCAACCTTAAGCGTAACAAGTACTTACGCGTAACTATTCTTTTCCTTATGCGTAACCCAACACTCTTATGCGTAAACCTACGCGTAACATTCATTTCTTATGCGTAACCTGGAGTTATGCGTAAGTCAAGGCTTATGCGTAAAAATTTTTACGCGTAACCTTGCTTAGGCGTAAAGCCAGTTTACTCGTAAGCTTTTCCTTACGCATAACTTCACAGCTATGCGTAAATAAATCTGTAGATGCTCCTTACGCGTAAGAATAGGGTTTTGACCCTCGTTGACTTTTACGCGTAACCATTCCTTACGCATAACTTCACAGTTATGCGTAAATATCACTGAAGATGCTCCTTATGCGTAGAAAACTAGGGTTTTGACCCTTTGACTTTTTTTCCGGCAAGTTTTTCCGACCACTTTTTGCATTCAGCTTCATATTAACCCAGATAAAACATATGAATATTCATATTTTGCCTGTTTGACAACGATAAAGACCAGATTGACTTTCACGGATATGAATAAAAAAGTCATAAAAGTAATAAGACACAAATCTGTTTGTACAAAATATATTGACACAAAGACAGATGTGTAAACAGTGATAGAATAGATGACTATTTAGACCAAAAGGATACAAAAGAAACATGTTAAAAAATACTGTTTTTGACCAAAATAATAGACGGAAAAAGTATTCCGACCACAAAAGTACCAAAATAATAGACGGAAAAAGTATTCCGACCACAAAAGTACACAAAACAACAGCTTAAAAATATGTAGAAACCACAATAAATCACCACAACACAATAACCTTGGCTCTGGTACCATTTGTAGGATCTTACATATATTGTGTTATGATGATTCGGGTGGTCTTGGATGGTGATGATACAAGTATGCCATGGTTTTAGAGAGATGAAGAGAGGAGAGGATGAAACTAGAGAGAGAAAGTTCAACAAAAAAGAAAGGTTAGATTGAGGTGCCCCCCTTCCAGATGGAAGGGTATCATATCATCCTCAATATTGTACCAACAAAACGTCCTCCTTGCGACTGTGGATCAGCATACACTGGGTTAAAGACCCGTCCTTCCTCCACGGTGTTACTCTAAACTAAACTACACTAATAAACACGTAAATAACGATATGTCTACAAGCTAACTTATGCTAGATAATAGTTGGGGTGACCGACTCTTCACTATGGATTTTATGAATCCTAACAAGAAACAAAATAAAATCAATACAGCAACAAGAAGCTTTGTTATCTGCTAATAAAAATGCAAAGAAACAAATTTGACATTGTGTCTAAGTTCAATAACATTCGACTCATGCTTCTTATTAATTACCAATAACAATGAAATAGATAATTATCAATAAACAGATTGTACTTTGACAACAATGTTGTCCATATCACAAAGTTGTACTATTGTAACTTACAGTATATGAAAAAAATATGAAACTAAACAAATGACAAGAGTTGTGAAACATATACAACCCAGGTTTTCATTATTCTTAGACAAATTAATGAGTTTCTACAATGGATTAATCATAAATATCAGAACTCAGAAGGAGCAAGAACAATGGAATATACTGTAAAGATGATTGCATAAACATCATTCAGAGTTCAAAACTCAGATATGGAAAGTTAAGCCAAACACCAGGGCAAAACAGTAGTGATATATCTGAAAGATTAGCATACAAAGCAAGTCGCATACAATAACCTTCATTTCGACAAGTGCAGATGCTCATAAGCAAAATCCACAAGATCAACAAACAAAGAAAAAAGAACAAAAACTGATTTCATGCATAGTTATTGTTGTAAAGAAAATATTGATATTACTGTATCTAAACATATGACGTTTCAACTTACTCACTGGGAATCAATATTAGCATGATAGCACTGATTTTAATCATTGAATTACATAGGTGTAAAATAATGGGGTGTTTGTGTTAGATTACTATGCACTCTTATGAGCTTATGTAAAGTTGGAAAAGTTCATAAGCTCACTCTTTTCGGCTTATAAGCTTACCAAGTTGAGCTTATCAGCTCCTAAGCCGGAAAAAATGGGCACATGAGCTTTTCTAAATTTGCATTAGCTCATAAGCCCGCTATAAGCTAACACGCATAACAGCTATACAACTACTCATATCTCCTAAACCATAATAATCGACACGGAACTTTAATATAATGACACAATTACTCACACTGAACTACCTAATCAAATTAGCATCAAATATAAACCTCATTTCACATAAACAATCAAACCATCATACCAACACACAGAATTAGCATCATTTAATATTTACTCTAGAATCTCGTGAACAACAATCTACGACACCAAACTATCTAATCATGACCGTTAAATACTAAACAATCACTTGTAGGAATCAATATTAGGATCATATATCAACCACATAACCAATTAAACCAATATCATAAAACACGCATAATCAACATAAACCAATACTAATTCCACAATATTAGGATCATATATCAGCCACATTACGTAACTACTCATATCTTATTGATTTATCACTACAATAATCAAAACTAGCCAAACACATGTTTCCCTATCATGCTTCACAAACGCATGGGGTGTTT
>OU343224.1:322573269-322856657 GCA_910596185.1 Chrysanthemum makinoi | reverse complement strand
GATTATTTTTGGCTTGATACCATGTAGAAACATATAATGAGGAATGATTTGATTTGATTGATCAATAACTGATCACATGGTACAATTATAACATTCTAGATATGGGCTTGAGCCCGTTACAACATTACAAAACCATGCGGCCTAACAGTTTGTTGGTATTCAGGTTGCCCACATCATGCTTGCAGAGTAGATTGATGCTATTCCTTGCAGACTTGGATTTTTTTTTTTTTTGGTCTTATGCGGTCTTCAGGTAGTAAGTCCAAGCCCTTGTCGAGAGGTGTTTGGCGAGGATGCTACTTGGTATGCTCAAGACGTATCATGATTTCATAAAACAGAGTGTTGTCTTTTCCTCCTCACTGAATTGCATAGAATCTTGAGATCAATTATGCCCACACGAAGAAGAGATAGAATGAATTGCATAGAATCTTGACATCAATTATAGCCACACGAAGATGAGATGGAATTAGAAATGAGGATAAATATGACAAGATTTGGATGACCATGCTAGACCTTTTTATTGTTAATTGATTGGATTCATTAATATTACAAAGTAACAATAGAAAAGTTTCCAATCGTTTAGACTATCCATTGAATTCCTTTTGTGATTAATACCAATACGTTGATCAATCCTATGCTGCCATGTCAACTTATTTACTATTATGGATATTAGTTTATGTATATTTTGATATAGTTGGTCTGTGGACTGTGCACTCGCGGTCGAAGTTACTGGAGGAACCATTGTTCCATTCCACCCTGGAAGACCTTTATGCACCTGCATTCTCTCATACCATGAGACCAAAATATATAGATCACATACTTAAATTTTATCTTACTTATATTTATTTTACATGTTACTACAAATGTAATAATATAGCGTGTACTTTGGTCTTTTATACACATACCAACACCGCGCTCCCCGGTTCCCCCGCTAGTTAGTGCGAAATCACATGGATATGTAATATCACATTTGATATTAGTGTTAAATCACATATGATATTCACATATGATACTCACATATGATACGTAATATCACATGTGATATTAGTGTAATATCATATGTGATTTAACACTAATATGTGATATTCAAATTAGTGTTTAATTACATGTTATTTTTTTCATGCAAATTTCAGTAACCAAAAAAAAAAAAAAAATGTGAAAAACACGAAAAAAAAAATTGTCGGAAGAATAATGCCCATCTATAGAAAAATAATTAAATGCTTGTCGTAATGGTATTTTTTTTTCGCTTAACGATTAACGATTTGAAAGATATTAATATTTGAATAAAAATGATGAAAGTGTACTTTTTAAAATCTAGTCCATTATATCAAATAAAAAAGAAATAAAGATGTAGAGTGGAGATTGATCCATTGATATGTAAAGAATATTTTGTCATAAAATGATTTTAAATCATTGTTTTTAGCCTTTTATCTGTGTTATGATACAAGCGTCAGTTTAAAAATGAGATTTTGTGCCCTCGGCTTTAAACAATCTTGTTTTTTTGAACATGAAGAAATAAAGAAGCCATTACGATTGCCGGAAATAGCTATTTATATTTTAGTAGAATTATCAATATATAACATTTATATCAAACAGGTTTAAATAATGTCAACTTAAAATATATGAATCTAGTTCTCAAACTAAAATCCTAAGTAATTATTATAAACTCGTACTATTTTATAAGGCCTCAAATAGAAATCTCGCTTGCCTCTTAAGACTTTGAGACGGCCCCTGCTTCCATGCAAACCTATTTTTGGATTTTGTTCTATTGACCCGCAAAACGAATTACAATCTCCACTTGTTGGGACATACTGCTTAATCTCTTCAAGTATAATCTTTCTACAAAAGCAAGACACATATTAAATTAAAATATAATACAAAAGTCGAAATAAATAACCCTGAACCTTCTCTATGGCTGAAACTGAGACTAAGGGGCTGTTTGGTTGGGCCAATTTCATGGGTTTTTGTGGTATTTGAAATTAAAAACCACTAATAGCATTTAAGTCCTGGAACTCCCTCGAGTGTCGAGTCCACAAGAATTTAACAGCAGACTTGGAGCATGAATTGCACAAAGTCTTTCACGGGCAAAACCAAAGCCTTAATATGCCAAATCAGAGATACAGTGGCGGAACTTGACCATTTATTTTTGGGGGGTCGAATTTATTTTGGGATGGCCGAATCGGATATTTGTATGTAACCTCAACTAAATTACTCCTAAAACCTATAATATTTACACTAGGTGCCGTAAATTTTGGGGGGGCCGGAACCCTCCCCTGCCCTCAAAGAGGTCCGCCCCTGTCAGCATAGTATATGCATACTAAGATGGTGTTTGTTTTTCATAAAGAGGCTCTTAATGTTCTCTTAATCGAACCGTTCGTGACGCGGTCGACATTTTGGTCGCTCGAACGTTTGTTTTTCTTCTGTTGAGCGTTCGTGAGGCAGAAGATCTTAATGGTCTACACTTGAGAAGGGTGTCGAATGCCTCTTGTTGCCTCTTGTGGCACAAAAAAAAAAAAAAAAATTAGTACGAGCAAGCAAATGTGCGGTTCAAACATGAGTTTTTTCCCTCTGGATGCGGTCGATTCGAGACATTTACCTCAGATTCAGATTCAGATGTGCGATTCAGATTCAGAGCCTCTTAAAAAACAAACACCACCTAAGTGTGTCCCTCTGTCTGACTCATACTTTTTTTTTTCTTTTTTTTTTGTGAAAGTGAAAGTATTAGGCTGGTCCCAATCGTACCCCCAACATCGGTTGGGCAACGAAAAAACACACCCTCAACCGATGTTGACATCGGTCGTGTGGGTTGTGGTGCTCGGTTGCCACATCGGGCATAGTGGCCAAATTGGGGACATCGAGCTAATTTACGACTGAAGTTATTGCCCACAATTTCCAACCAAATTTGCCCGTTTGGCCTAAATTCAAAATAGTTTTAAAATTTTGACCGTTTGGTCATTATAAAAAATTTTTTAAACAATTTTACAATCTATAAATACCAACTTCAACCTCAAAACACAATTCACCACTCACCATTTCTCATCTATATTCATTTGAATCTAATTCTCATCCAACTTCAAAATGTCAAAGAAAAATACCCCACAATCAAAAACCTGACGATCACGACTATCCCAAAATGCCCCGAATATGAATTTCTCGGCCGAAAACAACTTCGAGTTAACCGCATATCACCACAACAAAACCGGCCTATTCGCCTGTCCACAAAGTTTTGATTATCAATCACAACTAGCCCAACCAAATCAAAACCAAAACCCGTTTTATGTTAACCGTCATTTTGTCCCACCGCACGCAGTCCTTACCCCATTACCGGCAAGAACCTAGTGGGTCGTCGTACCATCCAAACATGGACTTCATTTATCCTTCTCAACCGTATCAACCTTATTCCCCGATTCGAAGTACTAATCTTGACATGAATTTGGAAGATTATTTGCCAGAGTATAATACACAAAACTACCAAAGTCAAGATGCTTCGATGGGCCAAGGTTCGGGTCACGCGGTGCACCACGGTTCGCTCCATGATTCCATTCCGTTGAAGATTCTGATGATGAAAAACCGCTCACGAAGAAATGTCCCCATCAAACCAAAGCAGCATCAAGACGTGCTTCAAAGGCCAAGGACAAAGGCAAAAGCCCGAAACAAGCAAGGGAAAGCCAAGAAGCACGTGCGGCATGGACAAAGCAGAAGAGGTCGCTTTGTAAAGCATGGGTTTATGTGTCGGAAAACTCGGCGAGAGGAAACGCCCAGAACCTCTTCAAGTTTTGGGAGTTAGTGATAGACTACTTTAAAAAAGAAATTGGCTCAGACCGAACCTATGACTCCATCACTACCAAATAGAAGAGTAGGATTCGTAATAGGGTTGGTAATTATTGTGCTATCATGGATAATATCAAGAACAACCATGGAAGCGGTGAGAATGATATAGACGACACTTCAAAAGCTCTTAGAGAATACCGTATGACGTACGGTCATGATTTCACTTTGGAGGAGTGTTGGGAGGTTTTAAAGGTTCATGCTGCTTGGAAGAACATTGAGATGTCGGCTTTCGAAACGAATAGTCGGAAGAAAACAAAGGGTTCTACCACTACCTCTGGTTCAACCCAAACTCGTGATCCTTCGATGTCCAAGATGTTGATTATTCTGATGAGGAAGGGACTAGAGAATCACGACCGGTTGGTCGTGATAAAGCAAGGAAGAAACCATCCTCCTCCTCTCATGATGATGATGTTCCATCAAAATCATTTGTAAAATCGTTGGCCAAAACTTTCTTCAAGACCAAGAAGCCGTCAAAAGGGGAGAAAGGTAAGAATAAGGAAGGTTTAGAAGATACTTGGTTACGGTTGAGGGAAAAAAAGCTGGAGATGAAAAAAGAGAAACTTGAGCTCATGAGGCTATCAAACAGAGTCCCACATATCTTCTACAACACCCCAATCACCCAAAATTGACCGCCGACAACTAGAAGAATTGATGAATGTCAAGGCAACAATCAAAGCACGCTACAATTTAGATTACTAGTTTAAGTATTGTAGTGTTTATTTTAATTTCGTATTGTAATGTTTTTTAATTCCTATTGTAATTTTTTTAATTTCAGATTGTAATGTTTTTTAATTTTAATGAATTTAAATTTAATGTTAAAAATGTTTGAATTAAAAAAAAAAGCTTGGGTCATCGACTGTGGCATCCGGGTCATGCCCTGGTCATTTGGAGGAAAAGTATTTGGGACTGGGTCATCCCAGGTCACGATTGGGACCAGCCTTATAGAAAGATGAAATGTTTACATAGCTGTCTGAACATTTTTGCAGAAACAGACCACTGCAAAAGAAACATACCTATCTAGGAATGAAATAATACAAACTATACTAAGAGACAATAGTATTCTAATCATCAATACAAAACAGAATTCTTCAAACCAAAATATATCCAACTAGTGTAGATTCATTACTTCATTCTCTTTATTCTTCAGTCTTTGTGGACTCTATGCATCTTCATGTTCCAAAGCAATTCCACTTCCCTTACAGCCGGGGATTCTTTCACTAATAGATTTAGGGGGTGTTTCTTTTTTGCTTTGGATTAAGATGTTTATAAGTATTGTGGACCCCACGTCTATTAGAGCCTCTATATGGGGAATGGTTAGTATATGTTGTGTGTAGTGACACAGACGAACTAAGGGGCACTTGTAGGTCCAGATTAGAAAAGTAATATTATTAAATATGTGGGTCCCATCATTTCTTTCCCATAAGAGAAAAAGAAACACACCCTTAGTAACTTCAATTTGACATTCTCCATAATTTCTACAACCAATATTTCTTCTTTACTTTTAGCTTTCCCAAACACTCTTGTATTTCTCTCTTTCCAGATATGATAAACAACAGCCCCCATAACTTCAATTTGACATTCTCCATAATTTCTACAACCAATATTCTTCAGTCTTTGTATGTCTGACTCATACTTAAAAATCTCACCGAACGCATAAAACATATTGTCAAGTCACAACCAACATAAACATGTCTTGACTTCAGGAATTTCCAAACCCAGTACTATAAAAAGTTGGTTTGATTTTAGGGACATATTTTCATAAGAAATTAGAGAAGACGCATAAGAGTTTGACTCAGAGATGACGGAGTTTGACTTAGAGAAGACTCCTGGCTTCATAATCTTTGGCCCCCAAATTTTCTTTTACAAAAGACGTTTAATGCAATGTTATCTACTTATACATACCTACAGTATTAATATTTAAATCTTCCTAAAAATATCATGCCTCTCAGGTATACCTTCACATTACTATTTGTATATAATATACTAAAAGGCGTACACCAAATCCCCCAAAGTAGGTGCATTAAATGCCATTTTTGTCAAAATGGCAAGAATAGTCCCTGAGGTTTAAGTGGCATTGCAAGCTAAGTCCTTTGTAAGTTTGGCAAACTGGCAAAAATAGTCCCTGAGGTTTAAGTATGGCAACAATAGTCCCTGAGGTTTAAGTGTCGTTTAAAGTTAAGTCCTTTGTAAGTTTGGCAAAATGGCAAAAATTGTCCTTGAGGTTTAAGTGTCGTCGCAAGCTAAGTCCTTTGTACGTTTCACAACACTTCCGCCGCAACGCGCGGGATCACCCGCTCGTATATACTAAATGTGGGGGAAGAAAACAGTAACAAGCAAAGGCATTCAATGCAAACTTTCCCAACTTGACAAAAATAGTCTCTAATGTTTAAGTGCCGTTGCAAAATTAGTCCTGCGTCATTAATTGCTATCTATAGCAATCTGGCAAAAATAGTCCTTAAGGTTTAAGCGGCGTTGCAAGGTAAGTCCAAACATTAATTGCAACTTTCCCAAGTTGCGAAATAGTCCCTCGATGTTTAAGCGCAAGTAAAATAAGTCCTACAGCATTAATTGCTATCTATACCAATCTGGCAAAAATAGTCCCTAAGGTTTAAGCGACGTTGCAAAGTAAGTCCTGTAGAATTAATTGCTAACTATAGCAACTTGGCAAAATTAGTCCCTAAGGTTTAAGTGTCGCTACAAAGTATGTCCTTTGAAGTCAATCCCGCTGCATCGCGCGGGTTCCCACACTCGTTTAAGCTAAACTTCATCATTTTGCTCAACTAAACAGTTTGATTTTTCTGTTTACTAGACATGAATATATTTTAAATTCTTTACATGTTAAAGACATCAAACCTCCTTTGGCTTCTTTTTTTTTTTTTTTTTTTTTTTTTGAATAGCAAAGTATATTCAATTAAGTTATAGCAAGATTCTAGAAAGCATGATACAAGTACAAAATTAACAGGTTAGGGGATTAATCCTCCAATCTAACCAACTACGTTTACAGTTTTTGCTCCTATTAGAAACCCAATAGAAAGAAAGTACAACAATTTCATCACATAGAATTTCAACTTTTGAGTCCAAATTCTGGAAGCATTTCCTGTTTCTGGTTTTCCAAATCGTCCATAGAGCGGTTTGAAACTTTGAATGACCACATCAAGTTGAATTGATTTGGTTTTAAGAAGAGAAGTAGAATCCGCCCACTGTATGATCGATTTAATGTTGGTGTTTGGGATGTCCTTTGGCTATTGAATGTATATAGTACATAACAAGATAAGTAGTTCCCATTTTGGAGTAAGATAAGAGTTCTAAATTCTAATTCCACTACAAGAAAAAACACCTATAGTGACGAAATATTAATGACGACCTTTATTTTCGTGACTAAAAAACCATATAGTGACGAGAAAAAAATTCGTCACTTCATTTTGGTCACAAGGAAAAATAAACTTTTAGGTGGTCATTAAGTGACTACTAAACTTGTGTTTTAAGCATTTTGTGGTTTGTGTTAGTCACGAAATTTAGTGACGCTTATATTTTTCGTCTCTATTATAACTGTTAGTGACGAGATTTGTTCATCACAAAGATTATACAAGTTTAATGACCTAAACTATTCGTCACTCACTTGAATAAATACATGATTCTTATTTGTTATGTGATAGCTAAGAAGAGTCTGTGGACTTAAATTGACAAGATACCAAAGTTTATAAAAACTACCACACTGCACAAGTTACTATCATTTTTTTTCTTCATATCTTCTTCTCTCCAATTTACACAAAAACACATAGTGAAAATGGACCCTAAAAATCATCGTTCTCCACAGTTTCACACACTGAAAACACACACTAGCACGATTCCGCCATGGCTAACATCTTCCGAATCAACTTTTGACTATTTTGCCCTGATATTTCGGAGGTTATTTCTAATCCCTAATTATTACGCGTTAATTTTATTTAATTTCGAAGATATTATATCACTTGTCTGAAATTTATATTCGTTGAATAATTCGTTCGTGTTTGCGTTTAATTTACTTGTTTGATTGTTGATTTGATTATGTATTTGAGTCAATGAACTTCAGGTTTAGTTGATTTGATTGCCTATTTGATTTTGACCTAATATCGAAAAGGTTATTTGATTGCTTGTTTGAATTTAGAAAGTTTAGGTTTAGCGGATTAGTTACGTTTAGTGGTACCGGATATTGGATATTAAAACATTGCATACCAAGTGTTTGAGAAAATGTCTAGTAACACTGACAACACTTTACTACTTTGTTTAATGACCGAGCTCAGATGAACGGAAAATATTGTGAAAAAACGAGGGTCAAGTATCTATAGTTTCTAGTTTTTTGTTATTTACTTTTTTGATACTCGAATTATGGCAAAAAAAATGTTTGCTTACTTGCTGTCTGCTACCAGACAAGATGCAGAAAGTTTAACCGAAAAGCTTGGACAAGTGGGTTGGTTTAAAGAAGACGCCGCCCTAATCGAAGCCGGCTGAAATTGACCGCATCGTTGTTCGTTTCGGTAGACGTAATTAGTACATGAAGAAGAAGATGGTTCAGAAATTTTTAAATAGAAATAACTCTATTTCGGCTAACCTAGTCTTTTGTGTGATGTAGCCTTTGTGAATGAAAAAGCAATCAGGCCTCATGGGGACTTAGTAGAAGGTTGTCCCATTCCCTTTTCTGCACAAGACATTTATACAATGATCTTTTTGTCGGAGATCCAACAGAGGTAACTAATAACAACTTATATGATTAGTATTTAGTAATATTTGTTACCTAAAACTTGATGACTGTACCAATGTATTTTCTGCTTTAACAGCTTCTGAAATGCAACCCACATAGCAATAAGTGAGATTTTTGTGTGCAGTACTTGAATTCATATAATCATTTGTATAACTAGCACAATCCTTATCTAAAAAAACTAGTGCAATAACACAAAGGGTTAATTGCATCAATGCGTAAACCAACTTTGATTAAATAAATTCTACTTTAGGTAACCAACTTCTTCGCCAAAAAACCATATTACTATCTTCGTTCTGAGTTCAAATGTTTCAGTTTTGTAAATAGTTTGTCTCGGTTACTGGTCAATAAGAGGACGTGTCGATAACTTGATCATGTTGTCTCTTTCTGATGTAACGTCTAGAAACGGGTCAACTTAGAAGATCATCATTACGCTAGCAGAAGTTTTTGAAGTATTTTTTTTGTCACTTCCTGTTATATAGGATGTTTTTGCACTTAATCCTAGCCACCGGTTTACTTCATAAACTATAGCTAAGTAAAAATACCTAGTAGATTGATGAGCAATTTTTTGAGCAGTTATGGAACATTGTATCTAGTAGAGAAAAACATAAAATGACCTTGGAGAGGGTATTGCTTATGATACTTTGGTGGGTGCATCATCACTGATTGTTGCGTTAGCCCACTATGGTTAACATATGCTTGCCAAAATTGAACTTCAACCTTCATTATGTTTCTGTATTGAGATTATAAAGCTTAATGATATTTATATAATCCATATTGTAATTAACATGAAGCATCTGGTTAGGGGCAAATATTCATCTGTTGAGTGGATCACGAGATGATTATGGATTAAGTGAGCATGTTGTTAAAGCTAAATACTATTATGGGTATTTGAATAAAGAGTTTCTGCATTTCTCTTACTGTTTTAGATATACGTTTAATACTCGGAAATGATAGTCGAACTGAAAATCTCAAATGATTGGAATCTGCAGCATATATAATCACTTCAAGAGCTCATTAGAACAGTTAATTCGGAAGAGGTAAAATTCGGAAGAGGTGGAAAACCTTACTTGTAGGCACTCAATCTTACCCTTTTGACCCAAATTGCCCCGCTTATAAGTAAATGGGTCAAATTTTCACTTCCATAATACAAGTTACTTTGGAAATTTCGACCCCTTTGCTCATGAATGGGTTGATTTGGGTTGTGCTAGCTGAACAAGTTACTTGGCCAAAAAGGAAGTTGGTCAAACGAGCTGAAAGTAGCTCAAAGTGTCTATTAATGCTTACAACCTTCTAAAAATGTAGATTGTTATTGTAATCATACTTTCTTTAGGGTAACGTATATAACGTGTTGCTTGTATCTTAGAAAATGGACAAAAGAGTGTTTGCTCTGTGATTTCGATACCGATTTAACTTTTCACAGGATGGTTACACGGATCTACGGTGATGGCTAAACCAAACTTACAACTACCCCCATTGTGGCCTCATATGATACATTTGGTGCAGCTCCGATTGTTTACCCATCTTACCCTTTCAGTTACTTCCTAAATGATGGACTTATACAGAATTTGTCTTTCTTTCTCTCTTATAGGCATTATCAGTTGGAGGTGATAGCAATTGCAGTGGTGTTGTGGCACTTCTTGAAAAGTGGATGTCAAGATTTGGTGGGACCCAACATATTATGGCAGGACATCAAATGTAAGCCTCTCTGCCTCATTCATATTTTCTTGAACAACCGAGAATAAAAATTTAACAAAAATTAGTCCTTGATACCTTCACAGGAAGAATATCGAGATCCCAATTCTACATTCAAGTGCGAGAGTTGCAACCCGTCTTAACTACTTATGTCCTCAGTTCTTCCCAGCTCCTGGTTTTTGGTCTCTTCATAAACAGAACGGTTCGACCATACCCTTCACAAATGAGGTATTGTCTTATGACATTATAGAAGCAAGGGTTTATTTTTGCATAAAATACAAACTTACGTATTAATTTATCCTGGTTTAGTCGTCATTACTTCTTTTTTTGGAAAGCGTCGTTGTTCTTTTTTCTGCTCAGAAGTAATAAAAATATGCTTTTGTGTCTCATTTGGGTCATTTGTAGTCCATTTTTTTGGCATTTTTACGTATAACATTTTACAGTAGTATTCTACATGCAAAAATCCAAAAAACAATTAGTTGTTATCGGAACATATTTACTTATAAGCTTATTTATTATGACTGCAGGATACCGATTCAAAGCTTTGCGAGACTATTTCTGGTGAAAATCTCCTCAAGGTGCTGATATAGTAAATTACATAATTTTATTTTTTGTTTTGCAACAACTGATCCTTCTCTTAAACGATATATTTATGGAAATTTGTTGAAACAGTTTCATCTACGTCCTCATGCACAACTTGGACTAGACAGATCTGGTATTCCGACTAAAGCGGGCCCTGTTCAAATCATGCACAACTTGGAAATTTGATGAGCCTGAAGATTATGGCGATTATGTTGACGCATGAGATGATGTGTAATTGAAGCATAGATGGAAGATATATAATACTAAGTATATTTGGAAGATAGGATGTATTGATTCTCTTACAGGAACAATTAGTGCCAACAAGATACTCTTTTCTTTTCTTTTGTACTTTTATTGTTGGAAACAAATGGGATAATTGGTTGAAACAATTGTGATGTTTTCGCTCTAAGTATGGATATATTATTTGCTTAGTATTGAGTATCGATTAAACAAATGTTTCGCATTTCCTCTTTGGTTGGTATGATGTAATTATTGACTAATAGGATGTAGCCTTTTAAAGGTGATGGAAACAATAGTTAGAGACGAGGTATTTCGTCACTATTGAACGTTAAGGTTCTGTTTGGTTCAACCAAAAATGACGCCTTTCTTTCGTCACTAATTGCATCAAATAGTGACGACTTTAGCCACTTCAGTGACGAAAATTAAGTGACGAAATGTGTTGTCACACACCCATAAGTGACGACTTTAGCTTGTCACTAAATTTAGTGTCAAATTCAAGTTTCGTCACTATTAACTTAGTGACGGAGCTATAGTGACGACAAGTGACGACCTTGATTTTCGTGACTAAACCGGTTTAGTGACGACTTTTCCACCTTTAGTGATGATTTTCCTGTCGTCACTATAGCCCTTTTTTCTTGTAGTGTTCATTAGCATGGGGCGGGAGAACATCTAAAACATGTCTTGAAATCCTTTATCAATGTAAAAATATAAATATCAGATTGTTTTCGTAGATATATTTAGCATATACTTTGGTTTAGACTTGAGTCCACAAGAATTAAATACTAGTAGAACTGGAGTCATGAATCGCACAATGTTATTGTCACTCAGCCCTTGTTGACTGCCGTGTTTTGCACGTAAACTTATTTAAAGTTATGAATTTCAAACGAAGTCATGATCAGGAATTTAACAGTAAACTTGGAATCATGAATTGTTCAAAGTCTTTCAAGAGCCTGTGGCCACATACAGAACAACTTGTTTGGGTCATAAACTCATAATAACATGTCATTGTCAGTTATTTACTGCAATGTTAAGCACGTAAACTTTCTTATCAATAGCCAAACTTTTGGTTGAATAACAGTTGGTCATTTACTATTTGAACTTGGTTACATAATACTCTTCATAAAGAGGAGAGTTATTTTACATACCAAATTTTTCTCACATACTAAGGGACTCATCTTCACCATCCATCTAAAAAGAAAATTAATACGAGTAGATGAGATTTAAAAGCATTTTATTATTTCACCCATTTTTTATAATTTAAATATCTCTTAAACCGTTTATCAGTAAGCGAAAATATTTACGTCGCGGCGGCATTTAATTATCTTTCTATAGTCGGGCACTTTGATATACTTTCGGAAAAAGAAAAAAAAATCATTTTTTTCACGTTTTTTCGTTTTTTTTTCGTTTATTTCACGTTACTGAAATTTGCATGAAAAAAATCATATATGATAAAACACTAAATTGAATATCACATGTGATATTAGTGTTAAATCATATATGATATGTAATATCACATGTGATATCATATGTGATTTTACACTAATATCACATATGATATTACATATCATATATGATTTTACACTAATATCAAATTAATGTTATATCATATATGATTTTTCAATGCAAATTTCGAAGAACGTAAAAAGCGAAAAAACTTAAAAAAAACGTTAAAAATACGAAAATTTTTTTTTTGTCGAAAGTATATCAAAGTGCCTATCTATAGAAAGATAATTAAATGCTCGTCGCAATGATATTTTTTTTTCCGCTTAACGATTAACGGTTTAAAAGTTATTAATATTTGAAAAAAAAAATGATGAAAGTTGGTTTTTATTTTGTTGGGATTAATCTCATCCATTAGATCAAATAAAAATGGATGGTGTAGATTGATCCCTTGGTATGTAAATAATCTTTTGTCCTCAAATGATCTTATATCCTTCATAAATTACATATAACTTAAACTGAAGACCTATATGAAACTTTAGGATGATAAAACAATGGATATACTCTATTATATATATATTAAAACTTCTATAAATTAATAACCTAGATAAAATTAATAATTTGTCTAGTCCTAACTTATGACCAATACAAATTTGGACCCCAATTGATAAAATAATAAAATAATAATTTTTTTTAAACCCCAATTTAGATATATTCAACGAAACTATAAATTAATAATTATTAAAAATTTCATATATATATGAAAGGTCATATGTAATTGAAACTTGTACAAATATCGTTAATTTAATTAAGGCCGCGTAAATGGAACATGTCCCAACGAAACTAACATTTTACTTATTCAAAACCAATAAACTTGGCAAATTCAATTAATTTGTGAATGTGAATTCATAAAATGTTAATTGGATTTTTTTTTTTTTTTAATTTATATTTCATCTCAAACAAGTATACATTGTAAACAGTATATTCGGCTTGAAAATTTAAAGTTCATAGGTAAAAAAAAACTCTTTAAATTAATAAATTATTAATTTAAATTAATAAATTATTAATTTAAATTAATAAATTATTAATTTATCGATATAATAATATCTCGCTAAATTAATAAAATATTTCGGTCCCAACACTATTAATTTATAAAGGTTTTACTGTATGAATGAAAAGATTGAAAGACAACGATTAAAAGAGTATACATCCATCAATCTACGAACAGACCCGCACTTGACTCTTGTTGTCGATATTGCTCACATAATTTATTTCTTGTGTTGAAGTATATAAACAACCACCATTGCCATCCAACTCTATGGGACCACCTTTGATTACAAACATGAAGAAAACTACAATTTGTGCATGAACAATAGATGTGACAATTTGTGTCAAAAATCATAAAAATGAGCTAATTTAGGCAAATTTTTAAAAAAATTTAGGCACATTTAGCCCATATTTTTTTTCTTTGAAATGCGCATATATTGTCAATTTAAAAGTTAAATGGGCACAAACGGGCACATATTTTTTATCAATGGGAGAACAGTACAATTATTTTTAAGGAAAAACTTATAGATATAATATATTTATTTATTTAAATATAAATGAGGTTTTACGTTTAAGGAATTTATTTCGTCATTTTAGGTCTTTTTTTCTAGAGCGATTCATATAACATGCGCCCGTTTGGCCTGTGCTCGTTTAGTCCGTGCCTGTTTAGCCTGTAGCCCGTATCTGTTCGGCCCGTCCGTTTTGCCACCTCTACTGAATACTACTGAGTGCGCCTTGCTATTCCTCGAACTGAAAATAAAAATCATTGTGAGATGATTTCAATGGATACCCGAAAGAAATCCCAATTCAAGTGCATCAACATCCAGATCCTAGTTTATTTAAAAGATATATATATGGAGGTGTATGCATAGCTGTCAAGATCGCGAGTTTACACGTAAGATCGTACGATCTTACGTGCCCACCAGTCAAAATCGTGTAGGATCGTGGTAGGATCGCATCTGAGGTAGGATCGTAAGTAAGATCGTAGGATCGCATGTAGGATCGTAAGATCGACGCGATCCGAAGTTTACTTTCTTTTTTTTTTTTTTTTTTATAATCTTTTAAGTCCATCTCACTTGCTTAGGCAAAAAAAAATACATGTGTTTTACTAATGTCTAATAAGTAAACCATTATTGTCTCATTTTCTAAATAGATTATAGTTTATACATAGTTTTTTACTTTTCTAAATAGATTATAGTCTAAAAGTGTTCAATAGTTTAATTTATTTACTTCACTGTGATTAAACTAATCAAATGGTATGTTTCGAAATTCCACTTATGAAACGTTTGTTTTCTTGAAATCATGTAGATGGCTAGTATGTTTTGAGAAATTTAGGACTTATGTTATGTAATATTATTCCACTAAAGCGTTAATGTAACGATGGAAACTTTACTTTTTTGTGTTTTACTATTACTTTGGTGTTTGAAATTTGAACTTTGTCATTTTCAAGAGGATATTATATAAATTTACCTTTGATGTTGAGTATAAATGTAAAACAGTCTGACTTGGATATCATTTGTTTACAAAATATGACTAATTGGTAGGATCGTAGGATCGCGATCCGATCCTACGATCTCGATCTTGCAAAGACAAAAACGATCCTGCGCGGGATCGCGATCTTGACAGCCTTGGGTGTATGAGCAAAAACAAGGGAGGATAAACTATTTGCAACTTGGAGTGTATGGAGAAACAAAATAATATGATATGGGGTGGTCTAATGCCACACCCCATAATATGCTAACTTTGCACCCGATAGGGTATTTTTGTAACTTTTTTTTTTTTTTTTAGAGTATATTTTTATGTAGGTTTTTTTATATGTGTGTATATTTATTTGTGTAAAATATATTTATGTAGTTTTTTACGTTATGTTTTTTTATAAGTAAATTACCTAAATAAGCCATTTCAATACCTATTTTACAAATCCAAACCTTTTTTCAACATTTTACAAAAATGAACAAAAAAATGTCCCTATCATGCATAATGGACCAATTTTTTCTTTTCATGTATAGGGGACCATTATTCACAACCATACAAAATATCCCTATTCACTCGAACTCCTGAATGTATTAAAAGAATTCCATAAACTCATCTTTCACCTCATACAAAATATACCCTAAAATAGTACAGTAGATCAAATTCATATGGATTAAACCTCCAGAAATTTTAGATCATATCGTATCAATGATGAACTAGCAGATGATGCATCCTCATGTAACGCCTAGGCCTTCCTTCCTCGCCCAAGCACCCCATCTTCCTCGCCCAACGCCCAGCTCCACCCTGCCACGCCCAAGCTCCACCCTGCCAAGCCCAGCTCCACGCCCAGCCCAAGCTCCACACCCTGCCACGCCCAGCTCCACGCCCTGGCCACGCCCAGGCCAACCTCTCGCCCAGGGCACGCCCGGAACACGCCCTCACTTCTTACTGGTTTGTATCACGCCCAAACTCACCGGAAATTGGTTATATACGTGTACGATTTAAAACATATTTCGGTAGAAATCTAACGTATAACATTCAAAAGTTCATTTTCGAAAAATATATAGGCGAGGTTCATTTTCGAAATCTAACGCAGAAAGTATTCGTTTAAGAAATTTTCTCTTTTTTTTATTGTGTATTTGTTATATTTTTGTGTTATTTTTTATTCGTCTAATTTGTTTCCATTTAATTAAACATCAACAAAAAACACGTTAAACATTAAAACATTAAACAAGTACAACAACAAATGCTACTACTACAATGAAATCTACTCCACATGAAGATTATTAATGTCATCTATAAGGTCATAGAGTATTCCACTTGACTGACATGCGTGATCAACGTAATTTCTTGCCAATTCCAGTGATGCCTCCAGCGTCTTTATTTTTGCCTTCAACATATTGTTTTGAGACAATAACATCTTGTTTCTTGTTTCAAGCATGTTGATCGTGTTATCTTTAGTTTCGCAGTTTGAGCACTGTGTTGAAGAAGAGCCTTGACTAAAGTACTTTTGTTGAAATACATCCTTCCACATAAAGTATCGACACCCATAATCTTATGTTCCTGGCTGTTACATGGTGAAACAATTATAAGAAATGTATTCTTAACAAATAAATTATTGATATATTTACGTAAATAAACAAACGTATAATTATTTACCTTTGATAAAGGACATGCATAATACTTCTGACCATAACTTTTGGGCTTTTGGGATGTTCTTTCAACTATAAGTCCTCGTTCACAACGACACAAGAAAAGATTTTTTTGTTCCATCTGGCCAAAGAATATGTATAATAGTTTACAACATGGTTATTTACAATATAGAATAATAGTTGATACATGGTTATTTACAATATAAATCAGTAACTCGGTGTCAGAATACAAATACTTACTTACAACATATGTCTATACATGTTTTATCGTTTACAATATAAATCAGTAATCGTTTACTATAAATCAGTAATCGTTTACAACATATGTCTATACTACGTATATCTATACATGTTTTGTCGTTCAGCATATATAGTTGCCCATCCCAAGGCCACGTCATGTCTGTACGCCCTCCATTGTGGGTGAGTAGGCTGAAGTGGTGAGTTTTCATCTAGAATCGCATGAACGTAGTGAGCAGTCTGGGCTTCCCCCACACGAAGAATCACAACGGGGGACAATACTTGTGCTGTATCTGGACCGGACCTAAGCGGAAGACACGTAACACATGTTGAATAGGATATACATACAACTGGCCGGTTAAGCATTGTAGCAATAGCCGCTCCCGTGTCTGGCATAACCATCCAGTATTCTTGGGTTGCAAATCCATCACCAAACCAACCCAGCGAGTGCGAAATCTGTTCAAACCAAGTCCCCCACATTTCCCTGTAAAGTTCTAGGTTATGGTTTACCTCTTCCACGACAAGAGCTTGAAGGTTGCGCCATATATCTTCGGAATAACCAAGACCTACGCCAATGGCCCGATAGCCACAATTTCCATCACCTTCCACGTTAAGAATCCTTATGATGTACGGTCGGAAAAGCTCTGGAATTCGAGCCATAAAATATTCACTATCGTTATCTGAAATGTACAACTCGTGTCTTAAATCGCTCTCGTTAGCAGGCTCTCTTACGTATGAACTATGTCTCGTAGGTTCTTCGTTCAAGTCTGGGACCTTTTTAGGTTTTGAATAACTTCTGCGGTGATCTGTGGTTGGTTCTTTGTTCAAATCTGGGATTTTTGTAGCCTTGTACTTTTTGTCTTTGCGCTCGGATGTCCACGAGTACTTGAGTGAATAGCAGGTTCCCGGGTTGATACAGATTCGGGAGCGTATATACCTCTCATCATGTTTAACATATTTTTCTTGACAAACGACGAAGCTTTGTCAAAAATATTTTGGAATTTTTCTACGTCGGGTGGACAAAAAATATCTCCTCAAGCTCATTAGTGCGGTCAGTTACCCTGTTATAATATGTATAACCTTGACACCTCAAATGTGCTAATAGGACTTGCATTGGAGTTCTATCACCACAAATGGCCCCGCGTATCTTATTTTGTGTATTATATATAGTTTTAATGCTAGATACGTTATCCGGATCGTTCTCCTTTTGTGACGAAAGTATAATGCGTGGTGCTACTTTATGCTTTGTCAATTGCTCCACCAAACGAACTCATGATCTTTTAATCGCATTGCTTGTGGAAAACCATGGAACGAATCTACAAAATCATGATTATGCCTCTCACAATTCACCCTCAAGATCCAACCATAGTTTTAAAAAGCGCGCCTTGAGGCGCGCCTAGGCGCGCCTCGCTCAAGGCTCAAGCTCTAGGGATTTTTTCAGATCGAGGCTCACGACATGCATGAATCCCATAAAAAGCGCAGCGCCTTGGGGCTTTTTGCGCCTTTGCGCCTTGGGGCTTTTTGCGCCTCAGAGATGTAACATGTTTTGGGGCTGTTTTCTAAATATTAAGATAAGATACATGGGCCTTATAAGTTATATCTAATAACCCTAATTTGGAAAAGAACTAAAACACACAATCAAGTGGGTAACTAGAGATTCTGTTCATTTTACAAATATGTAATCTCTCTCACGTCATAAGTTTATATCTTGAACTGATTTTTATTGATTGTTTATTTTATTGATTTGTAAATAACGTCATAAGTTTATTTTATCTTCAAGCATCACATAATAGGGTGAGTATTTGTATGATTTGCATTATGCCTTGAATATTAATATGTTGCATGCTTGATATTTGGGTTAAATTGTGAACTTTGTTAGATGTAAGTCTGCAAGTGTAGGACACAAGCATATTTAGTCTGATATGGATTTTAATCTATATGTAGTTCATCGAGCCAAAGAGTTGTTCCATTTGAGAAGTGACAACTGATCCATTTTAATCTATATAATGGCTATACGTGTCATGTATTAAGTATTTAATGTTATTTTGTGTTATTTAAGCTACATAAATGGTCACATATATTATAAAAAAAAACTTAATGTATTTAGTGCGCCTCGTATTCATGAATCCCGCGCCTTGGTATGCGCCTCGCCTCGAGGCTCTTTGGTCCCCTTCGCGCCTTAGTGCGCCTTGAGCCTTTTAAAACATTGGATCCAACCATTGTCACCTTTTATATATTTCGCCAGTAATTTGAATGGACAATTGGTTTTAGCGGTACTAGTCTGCCGTTGGGTTCATCTTCTGAACCTTCACGTGCAGACGTCCCATGTTTTGAACACTTATATTCGATTGAGTACTTATACCCTCTATCTGTTTTGGTTCATGCTTTAACAATAATAAAACCAATCGATTGAGCAATAGTTTGCACCCAATTAGTTAGAACATCGTCATCAGGGAACACCTAAAAAAAATACAACTTCTATAATTTTCATTTGTAACAGATAATTTATAACTTTTATATTTTTTTTACAACTTTTTTTATTTTTACAACTTATATATTTTTATTACAACTTTTTTACATTTTTTTACAACTTTTATACATTTTTTACACTTTTTTACATTTTTTTATTTTTACAACTTATATATTTTTATTACAACTTTTTTACAACTTATACATTATTTTTACAGCTTATACATTTTTTTATTTTTACAACTTATACATTATTTTTACAACTTATATACTTAAAAAAAAAAAAAAAAAAAAAAAAAAAAACTTTGTATCAAAACTGTGTGCTGCCCGCTGTTTTACCCACCTCACCCCACCCCTTTTGTCTCACTCATATCTGTCTCACTCTCTCACTCTCTCTCTCACACACACACTCAAAATTCTCTCTCTCTCTCAAAACAGATCTCTCTCTCTTTAGATCTTGAAAAGTGATGGTTGGTTTTTTTTACCAACTGTTTCTGTGGTGATACTTTTTAGATCTTGAAAAAAATTTAGATCTTAAAAAATGTTTAGATCTTGAAAAATTTTTAGATCTTGAAAAAAGACTTGTTTGGTGGTTTCTGTGGTGAAAAAAAGACTTGTTTGGTGGTTTCGTTGGTTATTTTTTTAGATCTAAAAAATCTTTGATGGTTGGTTTTGATCTGTGATGATTTCTTTGTGAATATTTGATGGTTGGTTGGTTTCTGTAGTGATACTTTTTAGATTTTGAAAAATTTTTAGATCTTGAAAAATGTTTAGATCTTGAAAAAAATTTAGATATTGAAAAAAGACTTGTTTAGTGGTTTCTGTGGTGAAAAAAGACTTGTTTGATGGTTTCGTTGGTTATTTTTTTTAGATCTAAAAAATCTTTGATGGTTGGTTTTTATCTGTAATGATTTCTTTGTGAATCTTTGATGGTTGGTTGGTTTCTGTGGTGATACTTTTTAGATCTTGGTTGGTTGGTTTGTACTTGTTGGTGGTCTGAGCTAGCTGGTGGTCTGTGATGTCTGTGAGAGTTGCTTTCGTGTGATGGTTCTTGTTTGGTGTGATGCTTAAGCAGTTTTGAAACCACTTGATGGCTCTTGTTTGGTTTCTTGAATGGATGGTAAAGTGAGTGTTTATCTCACTTTGCAACCTTCAATGAAAAACTAATCCCACACCCCATCAAAACATATATGTGATGTTTACTTTGTGAAATAAGTTGATGGTTAACTGCTTTTTGTAAAATAAGTTGATGATTAACTGCTTTTTTGAGAATCTTTTGTGAAATAAGCAGTTTGTTAAAAGATACGGCGATGATGATTTTTATATTAAAAAAAAGCTTGGAGTTTTGGCGTGGCATAACCGAATGGACGGTAAAGTGAGTTTCTTTCTCACTTTGTAACATTCGAATTTGCAGCCAACATGATAAAAAGCTAATAATCTGAGCCTATTAATATCTCGATACGTTTTTTACGTCTTGTGTGTAAAATGGTGAACTAGACATGCTGGTGTTGTTGCTTGTTGGTGGTCTGTGAGACTTGCTGGTGTTGTTGCTTGTTGGTGGTCTGTGAGACTTGCTGGTTATGTTGTTTCTTGTTGGTGGTCTGTGAGACTTGCTTTCTTATAATGTGGTTTTGTTGCTTGTTGGTGGTCTGTGATACTTGCTTTCTTGTTGCTTGTTGCTTGTTGGTGGTCTGTGAGACTTGCTTTCTTATAAAGTGGTGTTGTTGCTTGTTGGTGGTCTGTGATACTTGCTTTCTTGTGAACTGCTGCACTTTGAGACTTGCTTTCTTGTGAACTTCTGCAGTTTCAGAATCTTTTATGCACAATCAAAACGTTTACAACATTTTCACAATGAAAACGTTTAAAATTTTGAGTTGATGTTGTTTCAGAATATTTTTGTTGTGCTTGTGAACTGCTGCAGTTTGAGAATCTTTCCTAACTTTTGAGACGAGGCGATGATGATAACCGAAACCGAATGGACGGTAAAGTGAGATAAAATCTCACTTTGCAACCTTCAAATCTGAGCCTCAAAATTTTCTGAGGCGATGATGATAACCGAAACCGAATGGACGGTAAAGTGAGATAAAATCTCACTTTGCAACCTTCAAATCTGAGCCTCAAAATTTTCCGACTACGTTTTTTTTTAAAGTTATAAAAGAAAAACTTTAAAAAGAAAATAATTTATAAAAGTTATAAAAAAAGTTAAAAAAGTTATAAAAACTTTAAAAAGAAAAAGGAAAAAAAAGTTAAAAAAAAACTTTGTATAAATTATTTTACAAATAAAACTTTGTATAAAAAAGTTATAAAAACTTTAAAAAGAAAAATGGATATAAAAGTTTTACAAATATGTGAAAGTGTAGCAAAATAAGTGAAATAAAAAACATATACATAGTTTGATAGCACGGAAATTGAAAAAAAACACAAAGTACACAGACCACCAGCTAGCTCAGACCACCAACAGATCACCAGCTAGCTCAGACCACCAACAAGTACAAACACCCCCTTAGGGGGTGTTTTGATAGCACAATTATAGGTCGTCTCGTTATTTGGTGATTTACACCCATCTGACAGAACTACTTGGTCAAAATTTGTAGCAAAACACAAAAGTTTTAATATGCTTTAAGGATACAACTAGTTTTAATAATATGACAAAGCAGCAGCAGTAAATGCTTGCTGGTCACCAAACACAAAAGTTTCAATGTGCTTCAAGACCAATACTTTTCAAACTACCTGCTGCCAAACTCCCTACCAGTTCAAATTCTTTCACTCTGCAGAAGAACAAACAACAACTAAAAAAAATATTCTTGTCTGCAGAAACAAGTACATTCTTGGTATCCATACTGTTTAAGGATACAATACAACTGGTTTTAGAACAAATTTACCAAGATCAACTGACCCGACCCATTCTGAATTAGCCCATCAGTCAAATTTACCAATTTGTATCAATATAACATAACTCATCTGGACCCGTTTTTCAAAGTTTCACAATACCAAACAAAACCAAGAAAGTAAATTACAAAACCGAACCATTTACACACTCTTTTTACGAGAATGAACTTTTTTTTATTATTTTATGAAACTGACATGCTGGAGTTTTGGGTTGAGTATTTTTTACTTGGGTTTTTCTAACTTGTGCCCTAGGGGCACAAGTTAAGCACATCATAAGTACAACGGGGCCCACGAAAAGGTACACAAAAATTCACATAAAAGTACAGACAAATGTACTTTTATATGGGTCCCGGTGTACTTTTTGTGTACTTTTATTGTGCTTAACTTGTGCCCCTAGGGCACAAGTTAGAAAAACCCTACTTACTTTATGTATATAGTAATGATTCCATGTCTTTTGAAATCTTTTTGACTTAACTTCTTTCTAGATAGCTGCTCATAGGACCAAATAATACCTCTACACATATAACAACACAAGCAAACAACCATATCCATAACCTCTTCATCTTTGTTGGTTATCCTCAAAGACACCATAAATTTCTTATGTATTGATTCTTTAAGAACAACTTTCAAACCTAAGCTACAATTACTAACTACAAACGCAAACACATTATCATCAAACACTTTATATCTTAACTCCTTCACTTTGATAAGATTCGCTCAGACCTCGCCTATGATTCGCCCAGACCTCGCCCAAATGTTGTATACAACCATTGACGCCCAAATGTCGCCTACGATTTCGTACAGAAGAATTCGCTCAGGTATCGCCTACGATTTCGCCCAGAAGAATTAAGACACGTGTACGTTTGAAAATTTATCTTGAAATGAATCTAACGGATGATATTTAAAAGTTCATTTTCGTAAATAAGACGGGCGAAGTTTAGTTTCGTAAAATGGTAATAGAAATGGTTCTTTTAAGAAATTTTCTCAACCCAAAACCTATATAAATTTAACCAAACATACCCAATTTTAGTTATTCGGGTTGGGATTGCCAGCTCTAATACTATGCCTTAAAATATGTTCAGACTTGAGTCCACAAGACTTCAAAGCTCTAATACTATGCCTTATTTATATTTAACCAAATGAACAAATAAACAAAAAGTTACTATTTGTTTATTTTTGACATATGACGGTTATTAAAATCTTAAACTCATGTCATTTATTTTAATTTGATTATTTCCAAATAAACATCATAAATAACCTAAACCAAAAATCAGCATTACATAATGTAAGCTGTAAGCTGTAAACTGTAAACTGTAAGTTGTTAGTTGTAAACTGCAAAACTGTTAACATGAGCTACAAGTTGTATTTTTTTCAATAAAAGTGTTTGGTAAATTAGCTATTAAATATAATTATAAGATGTAAAGTGACATAAAATGATAAATCTATAATTGTAAATAAATGTTTGGAGCGTATATCAGTAATTTAAAGTTTTAACAGCTCCAAGACATTTAAAAAGCTTCATTAATCAGCTTTTCATTTTGGAGCTATTTGTTTGAAATAAAAGCTTGTAGTTAATGCATCCAAACGAAGCTACTTGGTTTATATGAGATTATGAGTTGAGATCAATATAGATCTCATATTTGCCATAGATCCAATAAATCAATCTTAGCAATTCATTTTTTTTATCAAAATTAGTAAAAGACCATTTTCACCCTTTTTAAAAAAATAACATATTTTGCAAATGGTAAATCTTCAAACTACAAAAAATACACCATCGCAACGAGAATTGAATTATCTTTCTATAGATATGCACTTTTATATATTTTCGACAAACTTTTTTTTTCAAAAATTTCGTCTAGAAAAATCATATATGATTTGTAATATCATATATGATTTGTAAAAATTGAATCACATATGATTTTCACAAATCATATATGATTCTTACAAATCACATATAATTTTCAAAAATCATATATGATTTGTAAAAATCGAATCATATATGATTTTCACAAATCATATATGATTTTTCTGGGCCGAAATTTTGGAAAAAAAAAATCGTTAAAAATATATAGAAGTGCATATCTATAGAAAGATAATTTAATTCTCGTCGCGATAGTATGATTTTTTTCGCTTAACGATTAACGGTTTGCGAGATATTTAATTTTTTTTTTTAAATGTGAAAGTTTATTTTATTAGAAAAATGAATGGCTATGATTGGTTTATTGAATCTATAGTAAATTTGAGATAACTTTTGTCATGAGATTATTTTGTAAAAAAAAGCTAACAGCTCCTGCAAAAAGTCCATGCCAAACGGGCCTCTCGTAGTATTCAGCGTATATCATTAATGATCACTTAACTTCAATTTGAAGAGTATTGATATGCAATTTAGTGACAATCTGTTCATTCATCACTGAAAAATAATTCAAGAAAAACATAGGTAACGACATTAATTTTCCGTCATTATTAATGACAGAATTTTAGGTTGTCACTATTTTTTCGTCACTGTAGCTGTTTTAGGTTGAATTTATTCGCTCTCTTGTCAATTTATTTGTTGTGAACCGGCGGCGTGTAATATTGTATTGGAATTAAGAAAATAAAAAGGGTGACGGAATTTATGATTCAAGTTATTATATTATATAATTTATATGCAAAGAATTTTTTTGAAATTACTATATGTTATTTGGTCTTCTACGTTGATGGTCTTTAACTCTATTTGGGCGTGTTAATGTTTTTTAAAGGTGGTTTAAATATGATATAATCAACGAAATACCTACCGATGATGTTACTATAATGACCAATTAATAATCAGAAGTTTTATTATTCAAACATTGAAGTGTATTCTAGTCTAGCACATGAATAATTATAATTTTCTGTAATAAAAAAGGGGAAAGATGAAAATTGTAATAGCATAATATTCTAGTTATTTTTGAAAATACAAGGATCATGTAATTATGTTGCAAAATTGTAATGGTTAGAAACAAAACTCCATCGTCAACCAGTCAGCTTCCATGGTGAAACCCAATAAGAGAGATGTAAGCGACAATCAAATTAGTGTCATTTACACCAAATCCAAAGTAAAATGACTACGATTAACGTTGATTTAGTTTTGAATATATATAATCATTGTTTAGTGAAGAATAATAATATCAAAAAATCTTAAGGATTTTTAGATATGAACTTCTGGAAGTTATGCAATAATTAGACTAATATTAATTGTACAACTTATACTAAACAAAATCATGCGTTGAAAGTTGAAACACCCACTTGAACCCAACGTTGGAAACGACCACCCTTTGATCACGACAGTATTGAAATGCTCTGCTTACACACCCCACCATAGTCCTCATTTTCTTGATAAAAAATGGATGATATTACTGATTGATTATAATCACATGTGATTGGAAAATCTTAAAAAATCACATGCCATACATGAAATTTCACTTATTTTAGTTAAATATAAATTAAATTGTAGCATCACATGAGATATAAGTGGTTTTTAGTTTTTTAGTAGTTTCAAATAATACGACACCATTAAGTGGCACTGAAGTCTCAAAAGAGACCCGGTTTCGAGCCTCCATGGGTAAACACGTACCTAGGGATGTTCAGGAAATGGTCAAGTGAAATGAATGTCGGTTAGGCCGTCTGCATTATATCCAAATGCTCAAGTATATCAATTTTTCGCTAAAAGTTTATGGATTACTTGGGGCATCTACAATGGTAAACCTCTTAAAAGGATTAAAAATGTGACATGTCATGCCAAATCATCAATTTATAAATCCATTTAAGTTATAAACCTATTCTCATTTCTCACTCTCAAGGAACCACAAGAAAGCTTTGTAAATGAAATGATATTAATTAACATTAATGAGCTTTATGAAGAAATTGATGTTACGAAGTTTTTGAAAAGGTTCATGATCTTAGACCTTTTAATGTCACGTAAGCATAAAATACATATCTCACTATGGCTAATAAAAATATAGACCTCTTCAAACAATTGGAGATGCTCTTAGCTCGGTACCCAGAAAACTTTATCAGTCATAATATAATAACACTTTGCTTGCCTTGTTATAGCAGCTTTGATTGTAGTATTTGTAAGGATCAAATCAGGCTGATATTTGGTCCACATGATTCCTTTTGCTCATTCACTAATCACTATCCGTTAAAAGATTTTCGTTCATTTATCTTTTTATATAAACATGAAGTTCCTAAGACCATTGCATTCCTTGAATATCTTCTTACTGTCCATATTATTTTGTCACGAATGAGAGTTTTGTTCGGATGAAATATATGTGACGAAGAATACAAACAACACACTAAACCGTCTTGGTTGAACACAACGATTACCGATAACATAATAGTTAATGTTAGCTAGCTGTTTCATTCTTTATTTACTGATAAAAACAAGACATTTGTTTTGTTTTCATCAAATTCTATGTGTACATATGTCTTTTATGGCCTTCTGCTAAGATTAGTTACACGAATAATTCAATCTCTGCACCTCTGCCTTTGTCTGATAGAGGTGATTCCATGGCTAAGGGTGGTTCGAGTTTTCACATTTCAGCGGCGCCTGTGACTGTTTTTGCTCATTTGTTAGTGATATCGATAGCAGTCCTTACCCTGGTTTGGCTTATAAAGTTTCGTGGAGTCTTTACTTTCAAATCTCATTTTAATAAAGCCAAGATTTTTAATGTAACTTATTTTCTTAATCACTTGCAGTTTCCTTTAGTTGGTTAATCATGTGATTATAACTTCATTACCGCCGTAACCCTTGTATCACTAGCGATCTTATCATTAAATAATCACCTACGACGTAACCTTGTGCATGGGTTACGGCCGTAGAACGCTCGTAGTAAAAATCACCAGTTCTACGCCGTACCCACATAGATGAGTTTTGGTGTAACCTTCTTAACCTCTAAAATACGGCTAAGTCATTGGATATCTACGGTGTAACCAAGTCGATGGAGTTACACCGTAACCTTGTGAAACGTTGACTTAGGTCTTCAAGTGATAATCTATGTTACGACGTAGATTCTAACATGCCTCTACGTCGTAACTCTCCTCTAGTTAGCAAACTCTTGTATAACTTCGTTAGTTTTCCTTCCAAATCCGCGTTTCTTTTTTCTGATGCTCATTTATACCCTGAAATGAATATAATAAGAAATAAGAGTATATATCCATGTAAATTTATACAATTAGTGAGCATTTTAGGGGGAAATGGACATTAAAATATCAGGACTATTTAATGTTATCAAATATCCCCCCACTTGAACTCTACTTGCCCTCAAGTAGACCTTATTAGAATCATTTTTAGAAATATATCTCCCGAGTTAGCTTGGAAGATATGAGTTTAAAAACTTCCTATGCTAGAATCATCAAAGCCGAACACCTTACGAAATGGGGAACAAAACACTCATTCTCTCTCTAATCTAAGTGTTCAATTTCGGAGTGATCACTCATACGCACAGTCATAGCATGCATTCTATCACAGGCTTGGCGATTACACAAAACTCCACCACTAGAGCTAAGGTCAAGACAATCATTAAAGGCAATATTGGGTGAACATATAATAAAGGCTAGGGTTATATTGTCATCACTAACGTGCTACGACGAAGGCGACAAAACCATTGATACATGACCAACTACATGGTCAAGACATCAATGATTGCTCACTCCCTCACCTAAGCTCGAAGCATGAGCAAGAGTAGGATAAGACATGGGATGCACATTTAAAGGTGTAAAAATAAAATAGACAAACAAATAGTCTTAGCCTATAACCAAGTTGTAGCCGCCCACTATCCATCCAAAATCCAAGCTTCAAAATGCAGAAACTAGATCATCATGTAACAAGTTAGTGTGCCATGAGTAGATGTCGTATAAGGAAATGCACACTAACTTGATTTTCAAAATGCTAGTTGGCGTAATTACGTCACCAACTCGTACAGTCAAATGGATGTGAACGAGGTAATTTCCCCGTTGCTAGCCAATAAGCTCCATCATGATTACTACGGATTAGTGCTTATAATGTTTACACTAACCCTTTTTACATCAACGATAAATAAATACCAAAAAAATAAATAAACCAAGCCCCCCACTTGAGATGAATCATATATGAGGAATATGGGGGGTCTTCAATGATCTTCAAAAATGTGTCTTCAATGTAAGCGTGATTCCCGAATCTCTTAACCTCGACTTTAAACTTAGGAAAACGGCAACTTTCCAATCATAAAACTAAGACTACACGGTAGGCTAAGACGATTAGGTGCAAAGGAAACAATTTATAATTGGGTTAAGAAACGAAAGATTGGCTCGGAAGGGTGTATCTATGAGTATCTTGCACTAAAGGTGAGTAAAACAAAAGGGTTTATCACGGGAGGTCGAAAAGTCGAGGTGACTAATCGATAAAGGGTTTATCACGGGAGGTCGAAAAGTCGAGGTGACTAATCGGTAAACACAAACATCATAACACATATGGGAAACGTTCTGGTGTAAATCCTAAAATATTGCCTTCTCGAACTATTTATCCCAAATGCACCAAGAAAACTTAATGCACTCCTCGTCTATGGTCACAAAATGATGCAAAGGCCAAGTTTTAAATTTTACAATACTACCGGCACACTCAATATTTGGTGAATTTATGTAATATGAAAAAGCGGATAGGCTAAACCTTACCAATGGAATCAAGGGTTTTTGTGTGCTTGGCTAAGAACTACTCTAGTTAGGTTAAGAAAAACATGTAAAAATTAAAAAAATGGCATAATTATTCAAAATAAACTAGAAAAACAAGGGAAAATAAAGTTCAATATATAAATCTACTCCCGTTCCCCCACTTAAATTGTACAATGTCCCTATTATACACAAAAATTGAAATTAAAGAGAGAAAAGTAGAATTGGAACGAGAACTTCTTTGAAATTTGCTCCAAAATAGTAGAAGGATCACGTGAAAAGATGTGCCTTGACTTCACCTCCATGAGCAAACTTTAAATCCCTGAAATCATAACACTACCCAAAAGCATAATTCTAAAAACATAAAATGAAAACAAAAAATAAAAACCTAACTCACTTTTGTAGGAATCACGGTTGCATTTAGCATATGCAATAAGCCTTTTAAACCACTCAGTGTCCCAAGTGGACGAGTGAAGTCTCATGAGGGTTTACATGGAACACACCCACAAAGTTCATTTAGCTACTATTACAAAGTTATGAAATGCAAGTTATATTAAATAATATGTTTTTGCTATAGGGGGATTTCTATGGCGCATACTCAATACTTGAGTTACGTAGTAAGAGAGTTGACATGATATAAATACAGATGCATGGGGATGGTTACGGCGTAACCACGTGGATAGGGTTACGCCGTAGAAACAAAATGTGGTCAATTTTCAGGAGTGTGCAACTCCATTGCTAGTTCCGAGCCATCCTACACCCTCCAATACCTGCAAAAAGTAATAACAAACATACCAAACCAGAGAATACTAAGGAACGAAGAAAAATGGAAAAGACGGATTGTCTCCCGATAAGCACTTTTCTTTATTTACGAGTCTTTAAGTTAGACTCAAAGCTATGTTCAAAACTGTTTATTAGTCGTCTCGTGGAAGCTAACATGTCCACGCTCTATCCAGTCAATAACCTTTTCGTCCCTTTTATATTCTTCTCCAAGTTCTAGGCATCCCTAGTAAAACTCTTTGATCTCTTGATAGGGGTATTTGTTACCATTTACTACATCTTCTTGACTAATTTCTAAAAGTGGCTGAGCCATGCTCAATTTTTTCTTCATCCGGTGTTTGAATTTAGCCACTGTTCTTGGCATTCTGAAAACGGTTTTGTCATTTCCACTCCTTAGCTAGACTAAACCCTCGATAGCATTTTCCTCCATCCCAGATATTGTCTTAAAAGGGTTTCCTAAAATGACACCCGGTAAGTCATTCTCCACAAACTCACTTACGTCATCAAATATCATAAAGTCCACTAGAAATGTGTAGATTCCAAGAAACATGTGAACATTGCTAGCAATTCCAAGGAAGTTATTTCTCTTATATTCCAACTCATTTTTCATAACTCCATTATAGAATTCCTTAGACATAATATTAACTAGGGAATTTGTGTCAACAAAAGCATGAAAGTCCACGAACCCGATTTTACAAGTTAGCTGTAAATTGTAAGGGTTGCGATGGTGAATACTCGTGCTTACCTCAAATAATCGAGGTTGAGCTGGTTGTATCATCCCGTTCCCATTATTCTCTTTCCAGAGAACCATATCCATATAATTCAGTTCTATACTTAAATCGTCTGAACCAATTCCCATTTCTTCCTCATTATCTTGGAAATCCACAAAGGCGTCAAAGTATTCTCCTAATGAGAGATTATTAAGCTAAAACAAATCTCTTGGATCTTCATTTACATTATCATTCAAGAGCAGGTCTTCTGAATCTTTTCCAAAATCATCAAGCTCCTCTACCTGGTTAACCATACAAACATTCCCATTTTGGGGGATGGATACAATACCGTTAGCTTTAAAATTAATTTCATCCCTTCTTACCTCTAAGGTCATTATTTTGCCATAAACATCTACTTTAGAGTGGGTTGTAGTAAGCATTATTCTTCCCAGTATAATCAGGATTTTCTCATCTTCAATGAGTTCTAAAATAACAAAATCAACTGGGAAAACGAACCTATCAATTTTAATCAAAACATTTTCCACGATTCTTTTAGAGGATTGCATGGATTTGTCATCCATTTCTATCTCCATTTTGATAGGTTTCAAGCTCCCAACTCCTAATCGCTTAAACATAGAATAGGGCATAATGCTAATGCTAGCCCATAAATCTACTAGTGCATTACTAATTTGAAGGTTGCCAATTAAACAGGGAAGGTTAAAACTCTCTGGATCTTTTTCCTTGTGAGGAATTTTGTTACGTAATACGGCTGAGCACCTGCCATTGAGCCTTACTGGCGCCACTTCTTCCAAGCTACCCTTCTTGTTAATGAGTTCCTGCAAGCATTGAATATTGTTAGATTTATTCTTGATAGTGTCAACTAAGGGCAGATTAACTGTTAGGGATCCCAAACTTTCTAGCATAAATTGTTCTTTCTCTACCCTCCATTTGAACTTTTTACAAAAGGTCGTTGGTTCTCTTGATTCCTTATTAGTTTACACCAATTTCGTTTCACCAACTTCGATTTCTCCTTTATCTCTAAACACTTTTTAATTGCTTCGGTGCATTGCTCCACTTTCATTTCTAGATTTTTAATCCTTATATTGTGAGCCTTGAGAGTTGAATTAGTGCTTTCTAAAAAATTCTTCAACATCTCTTTCTCCTTTGCTTGTCTTTCAATTGATTCCTCTACGTATCTATAGACTAACTCTTCTAAGATTTGTCTTTCTTTTACACCACTCATACTCTTCACCTATCCTGACATATTCACATTTCGGGGGTGTTATTTCTTCCTCGAAATTGTCTTTTCGAATTATCGTAAGGATTTTCTAGGAAAGATTTGGAGCTCCGAGTCATGTATCCTGACATATTCACAAAATTAATTAAAAAGAAAATAAAACTAAAAATTTAAAAGACTTAAAATCAAAAATCCTAAATAGCTCCCCAGCAGCAGCGCCAAAAACTTGATGCTATTTTTCTAGATCACGTTTTATTATTTATAATTCTCGCTTACCTATGATCTACGTGAGTACGAACGGGCAGTGTACCCGGTCGTGAGTAGTCTAGAATTTTGGTAAAACCAAGATCGTCCCAAGAGCTATGTGTGCGAATTCTAACTAGCTTAAGTATTCTGTTGTCACTTAAAAAGGGTTTATGATTTTGAATTGTATTAAACTAATAAAAATAATGCGAAACAAAATATGAAACAATCAGTGGGAGAGAGATGTGCTAGCCTAGTTACTAATATTATTATGCCATAATTCAATTATCCTAAAAGTGCCTTCTAACGCTTTATGTGGGGGTAAATGCCACTAGACTCCTATGGTCAATTCGTCTAGCCTATAATCTTAGTCTCCGACCACAGCAATTCGTCGGTAATATACTCTCAGTCATTAAGTACCTGATACGCGTATAACGCGCGTTCGGGGTCAAAGGAACTTCCTTTTCGTCGAGCAAGTTTTGCAACACCCTAGGCAGTGAACCTAATCGTTGTAGTGTAGTATTAGGGTAAGCCTCGGAAATTGATATCGTTCTCTAGGGGAATAGGAATGCTAGTGAGAAATTACTACGCTAAGGTTGGGGTTGAGGAAGATTATTTTTTTTTATCTTTTTTATGTTTTTTTAGAAAATGGAAAGGTACGAATCTCGGGGTATTGGATTTGGGGGGGGGGGTGGTATTTCTACCGATTACTCTACTTATCTAATTATCTAATTATCTAAACTAAGGTGAGTGTAGTCTATGTCTATTGTTGTGTGCTCTTATGATGATTAAAAATGTGTTTACTTAGATGCTATTACTCCCTAGTTATCTCTTATTGATGGTTGAATTGTCACGTCCTTATTCTTAACGCGTTGTGTCTTCTAGGGTCGTAGGGTATGCGTTTTTCCCTAACTTTTTGAGACTACCTTAAGGTTATTGCCTACGAAATCTCTAGGATTCATAAACTAACTCTAAGGTTATCTTTAGATGTTTAGACTACAATAACTCTAGGTGATTATAAACTAATGTTCGCAAAGATTACTCAAGCATTGAAAACACAACGAATGACCTATCGCAATACTAGGTCAATCACAATTAAGATAAGAGACAACCAATCAATATTCAATACCTAGGTTTCATAGATCTAAGCAAACACACAAGTAAATTAGCCGGACATGGAAAACATGCAAGCATACACATAAACAATTGAAGACATAATTGAATTAATGAAGTAAATCACTTATCTTGTTGTAAAATAGGGTATGGAATCCTAAGATACTACCCAAGACAGCCTATGTTCGGTTTAGGTTTTTACTCCCTAAAACTACCTCTCTAAAATACTGAAAATTCGAATTCTATATATAGAGTTACAATATGTGACGGCGTCACTCTTTAATTGTGACGCCGTCGAGTCGCCGCCATTAGGTTTTCGTCTTGGCCACGTCAACTCTGTGACGGCGTCACCTTATGATTGTGACGCCGTCGGCTTCAACCTCTGACGCCGTTGGGATCCAAATCTAGGCCGTCTGAGTTGTGACGCCCTACTCTTTTAAACCTGATGCCGTCACTTGTAAAATAGCAATTTGCTCTCTGAGTCGTCTCAAGGTGTGTCGCGACAGCGTCGCTATTAAGCTGTGATGCCGTCCCCTTCAGTTCCAACAGCTTGAGTGTCTCGATTCTTGACTTTGGCCATTTTCTTCGTATATTCGCGCCTTTTCTTCCGAATAAGTGTCATTCCAGCAATTTGCCTTCAAGAGACCTAAAAAGTGAAAAGGAACGAAATTAAGTAGTAACGGATAAAAAAGTGATCAATTAAGGGCTTAAATGACCCCTCAAAAGTGTACCTTTTAAATCCTTATCAGTACCAGCTACCTTCTAGACCTATTCTTAGAGCATTAAGCACTAAACCCGGCTTGGTCCACTCAAGGTTCCCGCATTTCTTAAGTATCGCCACTAGATAGGTGATCCTATGGTCAATTCACATACAAGGGAATGGTAGTTGTAGACTCATAGTTGTCAGGATCCCGATCCTGATCTTAGGATCTTACGATTTTACGATACTGCAAAGCAAAAACGATCCGGATCCTACATAGGATCTTTGCAAGCTTAAGATCTTATAGGATCCCGATTTTGACCATACGATCTTACGATCTAATCCGATCCGATCTTACTTTTCTCGGATTACAAACTAAAAACCTACAAATTTGTGGGTTGTTTGTTTGTAGAATTCAAAAAACAACATGTTAATCTTTTTAAACATTTTATAATCATAATTTAGGACAACATTTATATGAAAGATTCAGAGTATTTTGTGGTTATAATGTATTAGAATTTGTAAATTTGTATAAAATTACATAAACTATTAAGAAATAACATTAGAGTAGGATCTTAAGATCCCGATCCGATCTTACGATCACGATCTTGCAAAGACGAAAACGATCCTGGGTAGGATCCCGATCTTGACAACCTTAGTTGTAACAATTCGCATTTTCAGGATTCCTATCCATTCTCAAATTTTTACTATTCATCTCGAGAAATTACTATTCACTTTCACTATTCATCCCGTAAAAAATTTATTTCACATTCTCGAAAGATAAATTATTTTAGTAATATCCTGAGAGTTTGACAATCGTTAGATCATTTTCGCAAAATTTATTAAGAAAACATCGTTTTAAAGTTTCGTTTTGGTCGGAACACCATTTAAACATCCCGCGCATAACGAAAACCAACTCTGACAATTTTTATCACATCAGGTTAATTTTTAGATCACTCATAATCAATTAGATAAATTTTTAAGATTTAATTTTAAAATGTTATCAAATAAACCCTGAGCTGTACGAGACTAAACTTACATTTTAAACAAATCTACTTAGACCCCGACTTAACCATTCCTGCACTGTGTTTTCTAAGATATTTAGACACTTTTACATTTTTTGTAAAAGTCAAATATATTTCCCTCCTCCGTTGACCATAAAGAAATTAACCTTGTACGTTCTCTAGTTTTGCTTAAATCGCGTAACTTTTAGACTTCACGTATAATTATTAAGTTATCCCACGTATGACGAAAACCACATTTTGACATCTCATGTCACTTTTAGACTAATTTTAGTCTACTCTAAATAAATTCACGGTCATTTCCCTGAAATCTCGTTCTTTTATGATAAATTGCGAATTACGCGTTTTTGACCCGTGTTTCCAGCTTTAAGCAGCGTTTTTGCACCCAATGAGACTTATCACACATTTTATATTTTTAGATGGAGTATAATGATGAGTTTCATCATTTCTGCAAGTTTCGTATTTTTACGATACCCGGTTTTACGTTTTATGGCTTAACAACTTACGGTTGGCATTTAAGGGAACCAAATCTTGCTCTAAACTCAAGGTAAGACCAAGACTTATCATCTAAGCCACCTATGCATGTTATGGCCGACTTAAGAGGGGGGGGAGTCATCATCTTGGTGGCTTAATCATATCCATGGTTCATTTAGATCATTACATGTGTCCTAACTTAACCATGGTTAATATTTAACCCAATATATGGTTAACCAAACTTACCCTCCTATAAATAGCAAGTGAAATACATCCTAAGCACCCTCAAACACTGAATTGGGTCGTTCATATCGTCAAACCATCATATCTTCCATAATTTGATCTTTAAACTCCAAGTTTATGCAAAGAAGTTTCAAGTAGTAAGTTACTACAACAAATCTCTAGCAAGTTTAAGTGATCTTCTTGAGGTTAAATCCACTCAAGTCACTTACTACTTCATCACCAACTCTTCAAGATTGCAAGGGTGCCAAGGTGTGGAAAGCTAGCTCAATCCGAAGTCTTAAGTGATCAATCAAAGTCCTATCCTTATTAAGTTACTCCTTTCTTAATTGAAAGCCAAAAGTTGTAAGCAACTAATCACCACCATCATCTCATCTTTATTATTCATAATCTTAACAATTTCATGCTATATATATAGTCACTATGTTGATTCATGATGTACATATACTCAATCACATGTTTTAATCTACATATTGTCGTAAAAGTAACAAACTAGTAAACTAGTCATATTCTATACGTTTGAAACCATTAAAACTAGTACATATGGAATTTCTAACTTACATAATATGGTAGACAAGATAAAAAGGTAAACATAGCAACTTGAATCACCCGAAACGGACAAACGAGTTAAAAGTTATAGTCAAAAGAAGTTAGCAAAACCAAAACGCCGAAACTGCCAAATTGAATCTGTTAAGGGTCTGTCCGTGTTAAAAATGGTACTTCTGTTCCGAATCATCAAAAAGTTAAAACGTGAAAGTTGTCCGGAACGATGTTTTCCTTCAATATTAATGAAGCTCGGACCTTGAAAACGCTTAAATAGGCCATATTCTTTCAAAAACTGAAACTGCCCTATATGTAGTTTCACTACTATACTTTTGTCACAACTAAAAGCAAAACCAAGTTATTTTCATAGCTAGTTACATATTAACTTAACAAAACTTCATTTAATATTTAAAATAGTGTTTTCACAAGTAATGGAAAAATGACCATTTTACCGTTTTCTGACAATTTTTACCAAAACTTCATTCTTGAACATGTTAATAAGTTGTAGTCACTAGTAAACAACGAGAACCTGTAAAAACTAGATATTTACTAAAAACAGGATAAACTTTATGATATAACAATCTTCACTCAAAACATATGTTGTATCTACTAAGTGCTACAAAACTAGAGAGCTTCATGTGAGGGGTTTCATTTGAGTAAAACGTATCGACGAGTTGCTGGATTTACGATTTAAAGTGTCCTAGCTCCTCGAACGTTTACTACATGACCTCTGAATTGTGATGGCTTGAACGGTAGTACGATATTTATAAACTAAACTCGTTTTTACAACTATACCATTTCTATAAAACGACATACACAAAAAATCATGTACTACATCATGATCAACATAGAGACGTATATAGGCTTGTTATTTCTTTCGCATCATTATTTCAAACCTAAGTCGCAACATCCTATTCTAGGTTGCTTGTAGAAGTTCTCACGGCATATCCATCATTCTCATTATACATTTGATATTATTTACTCTGAGGTGAGTTCATAGTTCCACTTTCTATTACTTAATTGTTTTACAAACCCTTGGGGGAAATACATGCTTTATTTTAAACCGAAAACATTACTTTCAAACTGTATACTTATCTGATTATTTTACTTGCACTAAGTTACTGCATTTGCCAAACTTAAGTACCTAATCATGAATCATTAATCACGAGTCAAGTGAGCGCAAATATTGTGGATAGATCTATTGGGATTGACGAATCCCGTTTATGTTGACCGGGTAGGCAAACAAACGCACTATATTTGAGTAACATTGGTAAAAACGGCAATTTTACCTGATAGGGCACACACCGACATTTTCTCCAATTAATTTTGGAACACGTTAACGCCTTGATTGCATGATGATTAGTCTAATAATAACTGTTTTGGTTTTCAAACCATTGGTGTGAATTTATAACTCACACTACAAACATAATGTGTTCAACCATCAAACAAACTCTATGAATTTCACTCAAGCTTTGTGTTGACAGTTTTAAGCATGTATTTCAGGTCCATAATGTCGGAAGCTGGCACGGAAGAGCAAGGACTAGATCAAGAAGGCTATAAATATTTTATCATTCACAAAACATCAAAAACTTTATATTGATGTATTTTGTAAACAATGGAACCAACTCGGACCTCATTTTTATAAACTCTGATATTTATATAAATCGAATGATAAATCTTTTAAAACGACTCCATTAGAGTTCGTTTTCTATTGTTATGACTGTTGTGCCATGAAGTAACACCCAGTTTGAATTCCGCTGCGTATCATGAAATTGGGGGTGTTACAGATTGGTATCAGAGCCAGGTTTATAGAGAAACGGGTCTAATTGAGACTTAAACTATAACTACTTTTACAAACAAAAACATTTTCTAGCCTTCCGTTCTCCGTGCCTTCCATCCTCCAGACGATTATGTGACTTTTAGGAATTTTAAGCTATAAAAACATACTAGTATATTGATATATACACTTGACATAATTTCAATCATAAACAAAGTACTCAACATATCTGCGTATGCCTATTCTAAGGCATTACGGCACAATCATATTTTCCCAATCTCCCAATCATGCATCTACTCATGCATTTTAGGATTACGAAACTTCCTCCAAGACATTGTAACAAATTACAATGGTCTTTCCTACTTCCCAGACATTGTGAGATACAATGGTCTCATTCATTTTTTAAGACACTGTTAGATACAGTGGTCTCTATTACACTCTCAGACACTGTAAATCCTACAGTGGTCTCTATTACATTCTCAGACACTGTAAATCCTACAGTGGTCTAAATTACATCCCTACACACTGTAAATGAAGCAATTAACTCATTTATTCCTTAGACATTGTGAGTTACACAATGATCTCTCCATCATTTCTCAAGACATTGTGGGTTACACAATGGTCTCTCCATCATTTATCAAGACATTGTGAGTTACACAATGGTCTGTCCATCTTTTCTCAAGACATTGTGAGTTACACAATGATCTCTCCATCATTTCTCAAGACATTGTGAGTTACACAATGGTCTCTTCATCATTTCTCAAGACATTGTGAGTTACACAATGATCTCTCTATCATTTCTCAAGACATTGTGGGTTACACAATGACCTCTCCATCTTTTCTCAAGACATTGTGAGTTACACAACGGTTTAATTTACTTCACAGACATTGTAAGTTATACAAAGTCTTTAAAAATTATCTTATAAACATTATATGATATTGTTTTACATGAAACCCGTCACAATCTATCGATTTTCCTAATGGAGATACAAGAAATGGGATTTCTAAAAGATAAACTGACTCATCATCTACAAAAGCTGAAGTTCAGCAACTTTCTCTACATTCATCAAAATTCTCTCTTGAAACCTTCATTGTTAAATGTCCGTGATGCTAGCCAAGTATGGACTATTTTAGAATTACTTAAGATTTCCTTTCCACACGTATCTACCCATACTATCTTCTATGCAATGGAATGTGAAAACATAGGTTACAAGTCTTTTTATGGCCAGGACTTGCAACTGAATGGTTTGATATCGCCTTTGCTTAGTGGACAATTTCTCAAAAGCTATGGACATATCACGAGTATACCTAATTTAGGTATTTGAAAAATTTATCGAACCTCGGCTAAATATAGTCAAGTCACCTATATTTAACCTATGGATAGTGGAACATAGTCTGACTAACTATGTTCGACTTAAATTTTTCAAACACTGAGAATAGTTATACAAGTGTTATATTCAAGTTAATTTCCTATTTAAACTCGATAAATCACCAGAATTCATTAAAAAGATCTAAAGACACGATAGTGTCTCACCACTCAGCAAAATCTTAACATCTTATATATACTACCTAATTTCATTCTTGAAAGTTTTCATTTATGAAATAATCCTAACTACTATCTTGGGATAGTCATCAAATCTTCTCGTCAATTCTTAGAAGTACTAGCCTGATTAGGTTTCAAGGATATCATTCCGCCATATTCCTTTAAAATTCACTTTTAATTTTAAAGCAAACTTGACATATCTACCTGAGTATAATGGTAAGCGTATGCTACACTCTTCTAATCGTCAACATATCACATCATTATCTGAACCCCATTGAAATTTAGTATGTAAAATTTCACAATACCACGTTTCTTTCAAACACTAGTAGACATAAATAGTATACGATATAGCCTTCATCCCGAAACCACCTAAGACATGATCAACTTTGGAAATGGTTTGGATAACCACTTGCCACTATCAAGACTTTCCTACAACGACAATTTTCACATTATTATAAACCATTTCACATCAACAATATCTTACACCTTTGATTAACAACAGTTACCCTAACAACAACAAAACTATTCCATTTTGAGGCACTATATAGACGAAAGTGTTAGTTAACCATTTGCTGGACTAAGGTGTTCAGAGATCACCCATGAAACAACTAAGGAAACCATACAAATACAAATTAGGCTCCATGCTGCACACTATCACCAAAAACTCCATGTTAGAAATTAAGGTTTTATTGATAGCCTCGATACAATAAGATATGATTCGTTTTGAGAATCGGGAAAAGCCAAACTTTAGGTATATTGGACTCTATAAGATTTTAACAAAACCCTTTAGATTATCAACTTAAGCCACATGGTACATAATACATTCTATGACCAGAAACTTGAGAACGCAAAGATTAGAATTCGGCGCATACACCCACATGTCCCTAGACACTTCAACATCGGATAACACACATTGAATTCCGGGACGGAATTCCCATTAAGGTGGTGAGACTGTAACAATTCGCATTTTCAGGATTCTATCCATTCTCAAAATTTTACTATTCATCTCGAGAAATTACTATTCACTTTCACTATTCATCCCGTAAAAATTTTATTTCACATTCTCGAAAGATAAATTATTTTAGTAATATCCTGAGAGTTTGATAATCGTTAGATCATTTTCGTAAAATTTATTAAGAAAACATCGTTTTAAAGTTTCGTTTTGGTCGGAACACCATTTAAACATCCCGCGCATAACGAAAACCAACTCTGATAATTTTCCTCACATCAGATTAATTTTTAGATCACTCATAATCAATTAGAGAAATTTTTAAGATTTCATTTCAAAATGTTACCAAATAAACCCTGAGCCGTACGAGACTAAACTTACATTTTAAACAAATCTACTTCGACCCAGACTTAACCATTCCTGCACTATATATATATATATATATATATATATATATATATATATATATATATATATATATATATATATACTAGTTGTCAAATCCCGCCCGATGGGCTGGCAAGTTTTATAATTTTACTCTATTAAGATTGGGATATGTTGTGTTTAATAAACTGTGTATAATATGAAAATCAAAAAATTAATTAAAAGCAAGTCAATTATAAACATACCAAATTATTTATTGAATGCATTAACAACGAAAAGAAATAAATGGTTATCGAATATGAGAGAAAAAATAAAAGTTTCAGAGTGGTATGCAAAAATAAAGTATCAAAACAAAGCCCGTCCGATGGATGCGCAAGCCTTATAAATATCATTAAAAAACTTTACTTAACGAAAATGAGCTATTGGTATAACTGAATGAGTCTTTCCATGTTGTGCATATCCAGATATCTGAATGAGAACCATTTCTCCTGGTACTTGTTATGTATGTGTTAATACAAATAAGCCGTAAAAACGTTTATTTATATTTTACGATCGTCTAATGTTTTGTCGATAACAAACGTAAAATCATTTTAACGAAACAAATAAAATACGTAAATGGTTTGAAATAATAGTTTCTAACACACTTAAGTTCTCACATAAAACACTAAAACAAATATAAGTGATTTTATGATTTAGTATTACATATGTACAACAACTAGTGTTTACATATTTGGGTAAAAAATACACATAACTAGTATGTAGTATATTGGGTAATATAAATTAGTAGAAACTTAAGTATCATAACCCATTGACCAAATACATTGAATGTAGTTGGGTACAACCCAAAGTCCATGACCCATATCCATGGAGCTTGACCCATAACTCATTGCATGAAATCATGCTTATATCATATATGGATAATATCCATAACCCATGGTATTGACCCATACCTATTTGAATAGGTGCATTGCACTCATAAGATACATTGTATCTAGTAAAAGACCCATGGATCAACCCATAACCCATGACCCATAACCAAAATACCCATGGGCAAAGAGGAGCGTCCCACGGATCACTAGCTTTATGCTAGACAGATCCCTTGTGGGAGGGATCCAGGGAACAGTAGGCATTTTCTCTCTATAAACAGTGAGCCATTTCTTCATTGTTCTTAACCCCTTTCTCACATACTTTCTCCCTGAGTTAAAAACTCTCTAACCCAAGATCCAAGTGATCTATGTTTGTAGTTTTGTTTTGTGTGATTCTCTAGGTTTCTCTTAAAGGCGAGATCACCACCTTTGAAGTCAAGCAAGCTCAAGTCCATGAGTTGCCATGCTTCCTCATCATCAAGACTACTGAAGTCCTCTTGTTGATGATTCTTTTCTTTCTTCTAAGAAGTGTAGTGCTGAAGACATTAGTGAAAGATGTCTCAAGTGTCAAGATGAAGACATTAGTGAAAGGTGTCGATCGTTCGTATTGTATGCATTAGTGAAGGGTGCCTAGAAGTCAAGTCACAAGACATTAGTGGAGGGTGTCTTGAAGATCTAGTTAAAGGCATTAGTGAAAGGTGCCTTAGATGTACATTCGATATGGTGTGTTTCGATGTACAAGATAGATTAGTATTGCATCCAAGGATATTGATATCCTTGATGATGTTGTAATAAGGAGTTGGTCTCCTTTGGGATTAGTCGTTGGTGTAGTGTTGGGTAGTATTTCCTCTTTTGTAATGGAACTCGGTACTTAGCCTAGTACCAGATAAAGGTAGGCGACGTTGTGGTAGGTGTGGTTCACCTTGGTGTGAAAGAACCCGGTGGTTAGCCTAGTACCGGAAAAAGAGTAGGCAACGTTGTGAAGGTTTCTCCACCATAAGGAGTTAGTGTTGTGTAGTGATTACGAACTCTCGAGTAGGTGACTCGGGGAGTGGAGTAGGGCAAGGAAGGTGTCCTTGTAGCCGAACCACTATAAATACTCGCGTTGTGGTTTTGTGCTTCTTACTCTTATCTTTTCATTACATACTTCTATATGATTGTTTATCAACATCCAACACACATCCAAATAGATTGACATAAGTCAATCTAAATAATTAAAAGAAAGTTTTAATTGGCAAAACTATTCAACCCCCCCTTCTAGTTTTCCACAGTATGTATCCTTTTGTTCTTATGGTTCAAGCTTTACTGTGATGTCTCTACTTTGTGCATTCAAACACATTTGTTATTACGGAGTAATAAATTAGAAAAAGAAAAAAAGTAATTATAGGTCACCCCGTCCATTTTTAATGCCATTTATCCGTATTAACCCATTAACTTACCCACCCTACACACCCATTTTCCAAAATCTTGAAAAAAGTAAGTTAACAAAAACAAAAAAGATATAAACATACTAAATTATATATAGAATGGATTAAGAACGAAATAAAATATACGTTTATCGAATATGAGAGAAAATATAATGCTTGACAACCTTCGTGTTTACAAACTTATTTACATGAATGTTGCATTTGCTAAATCATAGAAGAGCTAAGATGATTGACACCTTCATTCCAGAATCTTGACAGCCGGCACATTTCATTGAAGCGACTGACTTTGACCATTGCTGCAACATTTATAACTTTAGTTAGATAACATAATAGATATATTATTAGTAGCATCAAAGTGAAAAAAAAATTTAACGGCTACTACTTTAATAATGTGGAAGCTACAATTTCAAATCCAGTAAACCCCAATGATAAGCAATTTTCCAGTCTCAAATAGTACCTAATAATGTGGAAGCTACAATTTCAATTCCAATAAGCCCCGATGATGAGCAATTTTCCAATCTTAAATAGTACCTAATCTAATAATGAGTGGTTTTTTATATGCAATCCGAAAAAGAACCTAATCTAATAATAAGTAGTTGTTGCGTTAATGTTTAGATGCCTTTGAGTCAACCAAGCCCATTCTCCTTGAATTTTACAAAAACAAACACGTAAATTAGTGACTGCTACCTGTTATACTTTAATTATTTTATTATGGGTCAAAATGGGGTTTATTGACCCGCAAAACTTTTTTTTAATTGTTAAAAGTATTTATACATAATGGACGCAGGTAAATAAGATTAATATGATCTATAACATAGATGTTATTTTATACAAAATAGGTACCACAGTCAAAGCGAGAGATTACCACGCTGTCAGGTAGACCGTCACAAACATTATTGTTAAGCAAATTTGTATAGCCATTTACCTCGATCAAATGGGTGCGTATGCTTGGCAAAGGCAGGCAAGCCAACTGATGCGTTGCTACCTGGTACATCAACACGTAAACAGTTAACAAAACAACAGCCTGGGAATATGAAAAATGATCGATGATTTAGCATTAAGTAGTTACAAAAGTAATGCACATACAAAGGAACCGCATTAAAAAAGTATGCACATATAATAGGCACAACAACCAAACTAAAAGCAAACATGATTACATGATCTAACATCAGCATGTCTCCATAAGTTGATAATGCAGGCCAACCAACCATCCTCAGCTGATGTGTAATTTGGTCACAACCCTTTTTAGTGTCCATAAGTATTACCATCCATGATATCATCCAACAGCTTCACCAATCTGAATAATAGGAGCAATAATTAGTCAAGAGTATATGTTAAGTGAGCATGCTTATGGCATTGCTCGTGGTTGTTTTTTAATCAGTTACGTTGATTCTGTCTTTTTCACTTTTTCTAATCACACATTAGAGATCGAGTCTTTAGTGGAGGGCTCATAAGATAATGATTATGATCCAAACTATTCATAAGAAAATGCATGTATCTAAAGTTCCACGGTTAGAAGACCTCTAATTAGTTAAATAGGCTGTTTGATGATACTGTCCACTATCTAGGTATGTTCCTCTCTGAGCTGCAAGTTTTTGGATAAATAACGCTTTCCGCTCTACAAATGTAACTGAAATAATTAGAGATAGAAACATATCTTTAAACATTCAACATTTGAATAATGTGGCATGGTCCGTTCTCTAAAGTGGGCTGGATTTATGGAGTAGTAGTGAAAACAAAAAAAATATACATATCAACCCAAAATCTTAATTGGCATGTACAAACCTCAAGCCTTAAAAGTTCTCTTTCCAATGCAGTTTGAAGTTTCTCGGTTTCCTAAAAATAAGTATCGCAAATTTGCATAAATATAATACCAAATTTACCAAACATCATGGCACTTTAAAAACAAAAAAGAGCCAAAGCTGAGTAAAATATCTATTTCTTGTAAAATTACTAAAGGACTTTCATTTTCTTTTCTTGGTACTGTCTTGGTGAGTTTTATCGTTAGAGGAGGTGTTTTAGGTGCTATATATTTAGGCTTGGTTTTTTTTTGTATGGATTTCCTTATTTCTGTTGTATTTTCTAGAATAAGAGGGCTTGCTAAAGATGATGAATCAGATGCCACAGTACAGTGCTTGAAGAAACACCATTAACTTAGCTGGAAGAAGTTGAAGGTTGGTCAAATGCAAACTATTGAATAACCATAAAGTATTAGACGCGCAAAGTAACCGTCAAACTAACAGATTTGGGTTCTTTATTTAGTTTAACTAAACACTATACATGCGTACCATGGAAACAAAATGGGCAGTACAATATTGTGTTCTACTGTTTAAAGGTGTAATAATGAGAACCCTAAAACTGATATTTATTTGATAAAATTACGCAAAAGGACATATTTGAGACAAAAGTTAATTCTCTTGTATATAGAGACTGAGTCCCTCTAGAAGCTTCTTTCTCAGCCTGCTCATGAGTCAGCTAATCACAGATTTGCAGCTTCATACAATGATTCATCAAACAAACGATCACCAACATTATGAAGGTTAGCTACGTTTGGCATGAGAATGAACTTCTCAATCTCGCTTAGATTGTCAATCTTTGCATACACATAAACGAGCTCAGTTTCCACTTTAGGTTCTTTGGTCTTCTGCCTAACCATCAACAAATACTTAACCAAATCATGATAATATTATCCTCAGCAACACGAATAACATCCAAGAAATGAGTAGCATCTTCAGCATGCATGAATGACTCTATTGCATCCCTCACTAATCCATCCCTAAGTTGAGTTCGCCACCTGGCTCCATACAGTATTTTCCTCAACATGGTATGTGAACTCCACAGCCCGTGGAATACTTTGGATATTATCCAACCATACATTGACTGCTTGAACATGTAAGTTAAATTTCATAAATATAGCAAATGCTTCTTCATACAATTGTGCTTCTACTGTAACCACTCCAACAGCAGGAACGTCAAAATTATCTAATCTGTTAATGTAATCCATAATTTTGGATGGATAAGCCTTAATGGCTGTCAATATAAGCAGGTTTTGCAGATTAAAGTTACCGCAAAAAGCAGATTTTTGAAGAACAATCTTTTTTAGAAGCTCGATTAGTTCATGGGGAAGATCAGCAGTCATAAAAGCTTTAACAGTACCAGAAACCTGTTCAGGACTTTTGCTACCAGGTAAAGAAGTTGAGACAACTTGATCAATGAGTTGTCTTCTGTATTTATTCTCGGGGTTAAGAACCTTCTCCCAGAGATCACCATCCATTCTCTCAACAACATATCTAGATAAAACTTAAATATTAGTAAAAAATATATAACAACATTACTTATTAATTTGTATATGCAGCCATGAGCTTACTTGGCTTGCAACTTAAAGAGAGAATTCTTGCTTGTTACATTGATAAGTTCTTCATCGCATTGCCCTTTAGTGTATGCAAAAACTACAAGTGTGGGATCACGGTTCTCGCAGTATTCCCAACAACACGTAGATCGTAATATGGATTAGTTTTGAGGCAGTGTTGGGGACTTTTATTGTTGTCTATAATAATTTTTCCAAAAGCGTTGTGCACATGGACAACCGAGCTCCCTTCACTCACAAGATGCTCTAAAAACTGAGTAAGCAACCAAAGTCGGTTCCTGATAGAAATAAGCAAAAGCTAAATAGAATGAAAATATAATATTAAAAGAATTAAGCAAAGTAATAAACAAACCTCTTTTCACACTCTTCCACAAGAGGCTCAATGGTAAGCAAAGAATGGGCAGATATAATCAATCCTTTAACGAAGTCCTATGGGCACTCATAATCTAGAAGTTGTCCAACAACTAAAGGTGCATTCCTTGGATTGACCTATACATATGCAAAATAAGGACAAAAAAAATGACGTTCAACTTTGAAAAATAAAATTTTAGCAGAGTGAAGAACTTCACTGAGTTTCAGTATGTTTGAAGATGCAAAAAAGACACTTCTAACAGTAAAAATCAAATTGACCAACATCTTGGATTAGAAAATTATTTACCCGGTCTCTTTCTTAAGATTAAGATGTTATGATCAAGAGTCACACATAATGTAACAATTCAATAAGTTCTCAAGCTAAAGCTAGAAGTCAAAGTAAGACAGTAGAGGTGCATGTAACTTGTCGGCTTGACTTTGACTATCAACAACATGATACACCCAACTATCAACAACAAAGACAATACCTCATATGGCCAGCCATCAACAACAAAGACATATAATGAGCAACGATCCACTATGGAAAAAGCATGTGCTTCCTGGATGTTCAGTCCTATTTCAGCCAGCAAGGCTGTCAACTGAAAATTTAGAGCATGTTAGTATTTGTGACCTACCAAAAGCTACAGAAAACGAACTTTATAAAGATGTACATCATTCCATACTGACATTTATTTCTCATTCACTGACGTCTGGCTCATGTTTTATGAAATGGTAAACTCTAATATGAAAAACTATACTAATATTCATATGTGACATATAGGAATACAATATCCCATCTTGAATAGATATCAAAATGAGCAAGAAAATGTAATGCAAAAGAGCAGCTTCACAGGAAGTGCACACCAAACTGTAAGAACCCATTATTGGAGAATTGCATGAAAAAATTGCAAAATTTTGTCCATGCGAAAACTCCCAATGGGGATGAACCTACTATTAAGACTTGAGAGAGAATATAAGCAAGTGACTTAGAAGCTTTGGTTTTTATTGGTTGGATCCTACTGAATTAGTTATGTAGATAGATGAAAAATGAACCGTCTGTAGTGGTATTTTACTTGGGGTTGGTTCTCTGAACGTTTCTAGAAAAATTAGAGGATATGGTTTTTGTACGGTTTTTAACAGAATGTAATCATACGATGTAAGTAACTCTAGAACCCAAGCAACTGATGCTTTCATCTGGGTAGTTTGGCATGTGATGATATTATGTTTATTTTTTAATAAATGATGACACATGCTGATTGCTTTCAGTAGGGTACTTTGACATGTGATGGTTTTATGCTATGTGTTTTAATGATATATGATATAATGCTTGATAGTTTACAACTGTATATTATGACATGTGATTCTTGTTAACGATCTATTATATATGTTATAGCACAAATGTATATTCTTATGTTTGAGAGATTTAGTATACCTCAACCAGCGTGAGCCTGTTTTCCCTGACCAGGACGACTGTGCTGCGTTCCTTTAGTGTTTATAGTGCTAGGATGGATATTGTATGATTTTTATGAGTGTATAATAAACATAGCCTGATAGCGAAATTATGTGACAACTAATTAGGTGAAATACCTCGCGACCTCATCTGGAACGCTTGTTAATTGTAAACGAATCACCAAAACTTGTTCCTATTTTTTGGGCTATACAAAAGAAAAGGTATTACATGAGTGCGTTAATCTGAGATAGGTTGTAAATGGATTAACACTTAAAAAGAAACAAAAGTTCCTCAAACTTAAAACATAACCATGTAACAACAACTAAATATTTACGACATAACCATTTAACATCAAATAGATATACGTAACGTTTGACTGTAGCTAAGGAGCGATATGCCATTCAGTTATAGGAATGCCTGCAATAAGAACAGCATCTTAGGGCCTTATTTATCACTTATATAAAAAAGGTTAATAGAAGTTCTCCACTTATCAATCTTTTTTATAATTCCATCATCAATCAGTTTCTGAAAGGACAGTATGGAAGCCAATGTGGTAAAAAGATGCCCTTCTAATTTCCATATTTCTCGCAACCCATACGGGCCACCCCATGAATATTTCAGCTATAACACAGGTGACCTTATTGTTATCTACTTTTTTATCCTCTATATAAGTTCTTCAAGCTTGCCGGAAATGGTTTGCATTATTGACAAGGTCAAGTTACACATGTCACTCCTGTCCTACCATGGTTCTAACCCATCAGGGATCGACACCATCTGCATTGGATCTCCAAAACCATCTTTCTCTAACCAGTTTCTAGTCACAAGCTTGTGATTGACTTCTGTGTTTATAAAGGTAACTCTTACTCCTTGCTCAACTAAACATTGAGCAAACTCCATTGTAGGAATTACATGGCCTTGTGCAGGATATGGTATTATTAGAACACGAGGTATTATTACTCCTTGCTTGATTAATAAACGTTGAGCAAGCTCCATTGTAGGAATCTACTTCAAGCTGAATTAGGGCCACACAGCCGTCAACCTTGTTGGAAGTGCTTTCTAGATCCAATCTTACATGGCATTGTGCAGGATATGGTATTATTAGAACATGAGGTATTGCCATAATTTCGAGAAAATAAAAAGTTTTGTTGTGAGCTGCTAAAAATTGTTGGTGCCAATTTAAAAGAAGTTTAAATAAAGGGATGAAGCCACTACTTGATGTAATTAGTTCTTGCTTCATGGAGGTCACGTCCAACATAACAATCCACCATGCTTCAATACACCTTAAAATAATTTCACAACAGCCGAGTGTGGAGACAAAAATGGGAATGTAGCGATCAATGTAGGCTGTAAAGATCCAACCATAACAGCATGTACTCCACCTAAACAAAATAGATGTAATAAGAGCTTCAAATGTTATTTTATAAATTATTATATCTTGGCCATTTGACTGATCCCACGAAAGTGTAGATGTAATGTTGAAAAGTTACCCATGCTTAGACTATAAATTCCCATTTTCCCGTAACCTATAGGTAGCTTCTCGGTACAATGTCTCTTAGAGGATGATCCTTCAATGTTATTTTCAAATTCATTTTTGCCTTTAGTAATGGTCGTCGATTGCTGAATAATCAGTGATGCAAGAGATGATACTTGATCACATACGAAGTCTAAAGGAGCACCACTATTTGTATGAACAACGATCCTGAGCACAATCCACATCGTTGGCAAAATCAAGCACCTTTATCCAACCAGATGATTTTGATGGTACCTGATAACTAAAGTAACCAGAAAACCAATCCCATGTTAAGGTGTTTGTCGCTGGGTTTTTAACATACAAATCACCCAAAAAAACTAAATATCAAGTTAAACCTTCTGAAAAAATGATGCACATACTATACACTGATGTCGACTTGTTTTAGCGGTTTTGATGAATCCGCCGCGTGTTTTGGGTGTTTTGGATGAATTAGTCTGTGTGGATCAGTAACAACCTAATCAAAAAAGACTCAAAACAATTTTTATATAAGAAAATGTGTAGGTTGTTGTTGTTACCTTGTTAAAAACATCTTGGATTAATAGATCTCTGCAATTTGAATAAATAAAGGAGTAACAAAGTTAGAGATTATAAAAATCATAAATCAAAATCAATAAAAGCATTTGTAACTAATTTATAATTCATCATGGCGCATGAGATAACCTTACCTTGGCATTGACGTATGTTTTGCGTGTGTGCATGTGATTGTGTAGATTAGTTTTTTGCTGCCTGCAATTGAAAAGTGTGGAATACGAATACTATTAGGGTTAATGAATAAAATGTGGGATGTATAATATATCATTGAGGTATTAGTATAAGATATAGATTTTGTTTTGGGTTTTTTTTATCACAATGTATGGAATGGCTCCATTGGTCAACACATTTGCTTAAAAAGTGAAAGACTTAGGTTCGATCCTCACTATCCTCATTTTTTAAATTATTTAATCTGAATTTTAATATCAGGAGAATAAATCCGAATTTAAATGATGACATATGATGACATGGCTTAAACATAAACAAATTAAGATGACATGGCATAAAAATAATTACATGGCAATGACATGGACTTTTTTTAAATAATTCACGTGTCAATCCTCCTATTATATATAGATAAAAGATCATTTAGGGACAAAACTTTATCTACATACCAAGGGACCAATCCCCACCTTTCATTCATTTTGATCTAATGGCTAAGATTAAATCTGATTTTTATACTGCAGGGGTATTTTAGTCAATATAAAAAGAATTTTTTATCTTTCTTTCAGTTAAAAGCTATTTACTTTTCACACACACAAAGTGTGTGTCTCTCTCTGTTCTCTCGTTTTTTTCATCTTCTTCATCGGTTAATCCTAATTCGTTCGTTATTAATTAAACGATTCTTTCATGGATTCTATTCCAAATTCTTCAGTTTCTTCTGATCCTTCTTCTTCTATAACTGAATCTGATCGTTCCTCTTCTGATCCTTCTTCTTCTATAACTGAAAGCGTCGTTGTTTCAGAACGAATCTGCATCTGAAGATATTGTTGTTAGTGATGATGTTTCTGCTAAGTATACGGAGGAGATTGTAGCTTATGAACACGGTGATGAATCCGCAGCTATTAAGAGTAAGACGCGTTTAATTTTTGTTTTTCATTGTGTTTTTTCTGTTTGAATAACGTTTTAATCGTGAATAAGCTATTTAGTTAGGTTAATATTGAATTAAGCAGTTTTAATCTAGTTTTAGATTGAATTAAGCAGTGTTAAGTTAGTTTCAAGCTGTGAATAAGCTATTATTTAGCTTTAGATTGATCTAAACTGTTAGTTTAGTGTTACGTGTAGGAGATGGATAAGGTGTTAATCATTTTAATGCTGTGAATAAGCGATTAGTTTTGTTTTAGATTCAAATTAAGTTGTTAATTAGTTTTTCATGAATTAAGTATATTAAGCTTTGAATAAGCTATTAGTTTATGCTTTGATTGAATTAAGTAGTTTAAGCTTTTTGAATAAGCTATTAGTTATGTTTTGATAAGCACTTTTTATTTTGCATCACATTTGATATCATATGTGATATCACATATGATATATCACATGTGATATCACATATGATATATCACATGTGATATCACATATGATATATCACATGTGATATCACATTTGATATCACATATGATATTACATGTGATATATTTCTGTTACATACAGCACATGTGTTATATCATATGTGATCATAAGAAGTTGTTTTTGTTTATTTCATTTTTACTTGATCGATGTTTTTATTTTATACTTTTTTGTTTTTCAGAATGAATGCTTTGAAAACTCCTGAATCATTTTCTACTCACTCTAATTTTGATACTCCCGGTGGAACGGTTTATTATATTCCTAAAGTTCCTGTCGATGTTTTACTAGCTAAGGGCAATGTTTTTAATTCAGTTGATGAGTGCATTAGTGCGTATATGAAATATGCTTCAAAAGCAGGGTTTGTGGTTAGGAAATCATGTCAGAAAAGGTTGAGGAGCGGTATTGTTAAGCAAAAGTATCTAGTGTGTAATAGGGAAGGCTGTCCTAAGGGAATTCATGTCGACACACTAGATTTAGAGAATAGTGACAAGCAGAAGAGAAGTTCGAACCTGCATATCACAAGTTGCAAAGCACGTGTTATGTTTGAGTTGATTCCTGGTTCTACAAAGTATAAGTTGACTGTTTTTGATAGTATACATAACCATGAGCTTGAACGTAAAGAATATAAGCATTTGTCAAAGACCGAAAGACAGTTAACATATCTGAGCAGCTTGTTTATTGTTAAAGCTGCGAGCGTGAATATAGGTGCAACGAGAGCTCATCACTTGTTGACTGGTTTGAAGGGATCGTATTTGCTTGTTCATGGTACAACTACAACCGTTGACTTTAAGAACTTCTTTAGGAGTGTGAATTGTTATATAGGCGATAGTGATGCTCAGATGCTTATAGCTAAGATGGAAAATAGACAGAAGCATGTTCCAGATTTTTCGTTTGATTACTTGGTTGAGAATGCTGAGCTTTCGCAATTTTCTGGGTGATGAAGTTTCCAAGTACAATTACAAAGAGTTTTGTGACGTTGTCTCTTTTGATGCTACGTACAGGACAAATAAGTAAGTGTTTGAGTGATATATATCATATTTTATTTTATTACTTTGTATTTTGTCTTCGTATTTGTTCTTTTTTTTTTTTTTTTTTTAACTATTTTTGTTTTTGTTTTTCAGGTACAAAATGATGTTTGTTCCTTTTACAGCAATTGATAATCATAGGAAGTGTGTTACGGTTGCTGCAGGCTTGCTGAAGAATGAGACTGCAAACTCTTATATTTGGTTGCTCAAAGCATTTATAAAAGCTTTTGGTAAAGCTCCTAGTATCGTTGTCACTGATCAGGACGGGGCTATGAGAAAGGCGAATGAACAAGAATTTGCTTTGGATCGAAACACGATTGTGTATGTGGCATATTACACAAAAGCTTCCTGGAAAGGTATGTTGTGTGCTTTCTTGTATTTTCTTTTGTTATATCATATGTGATACTTTATGTGCTTTCTTGTATTTTATTTTGCTTTCTTTGTAGTTCCTAATGATTTATCATATGTGATATTTCATACTTTTTTCATTTTGGTAAATCATTTGTTAAATCATATGTGATATTTGTTTGCAGATATGCTCAAAGATTTATGATCACACAGACTTTAAAAGGAAATTCAATCAAATTGTGTGGAATATGTATATTGGTCCTGATGAGTTTGAGTATCAATGGGGGAAGCTATTAGATGAGTTTAATTTGCATAATCATAAGTGGTTAACAAAGATGTTTCGCATACGCTCTTGTTGGATTCCTGCTTTTTTTGTGGACTCTCCTTTGTGTGGTTTGATGAGGACAACTTCTAGGTCTGAGAGTGAGAATTCTTTTTTCTCTCATTTTACTAATTTTGGTTCGACTCTCATGAATTTTATGAATTGTTTTGAGACGGCAATGGAAAAACAGAGGCATATACAAGAGAGGTTAGATCATAAGTCGATTGATTCTGTTCCTACACTTAGAACCTATCTTAAGATTGAACGTCATGCGTCAAATGTTTATACTCGTCCCCTTTTCGAATTGGTTCAAGCTGAAATATTTGCTGGGACATGGTTTTGCCAAATAGATACCAAAAGTTTGTTTGAAGGATCTGAGGTGTCTGTTATTAAAGAGAAAAAGTTTGTTGATGAAGTAATGGAGAAGAAGAAAGCTAAGAAAAAAGAGAAATTTAAGAAAAAAGGTGATGATACTGATAAAAATGAAGAAGAAGAGGAGCCGATCAACTTGTTTCACAGAGAAGATGGACTGTATAAGGTTTGTTAGTTTGTTAACCAATTTTTTTTTATATTAAAGCTTTTTTTATTGTTATTTTTTATTCTTTTATAATTTTGATATATCATATGTGATATATCATATGTGATATATCATATGATATATCATATGTGATATATCATATGATATATCATATGTGATATATCATATATGATATGTCAAATGATGTATCGCATATGATCTATCATATATGATATTTGACTATATATTGTTTTTTTTTTTTGGATGGAGGTTTTGCGAAAAATAGAAGATGGATCAGTTGTTTGTTCCTGTCAGCTTTTTGTTAGAGTTGGAATATTGTGTAGACACATTTTTTGTGTCTTTAAGAATGCAAATGTTGAAATGATTCCAAATCAATACATCTTGAGGCGTTGGACAAAGAACTTGATACCTGCTGGTTTGAGGAACAAAAGGAACATGTACGGTGAGAAGAATGAGATTGTTGAGAATTATGCAAACGAGGCTACTTCTATTGTTGATCACTGTGTGCATATGTTGAGTAAAGATGAGACAAGGTTAGCTGCTTTTATTGAGAAGTTGAAGTTGCTAAAGTTAGATGTTGAAGCTGATTGCCCAAATCCTCCATCAAAGGACAAGCTTGATAATCTTGAAGAGCTTGTCGGAGTGCCAAAGCCTCCTGTAGTTGATGTTAAGAATCCGTCAGTAAGCCCAAAGGACGTGAAAAGTCGCAGTATAAAAGGTGGAAAAGAGCAAGCTATTGATGAGAGTTCAGTTAATAGGAATGCATGTTCAGTATGTGGAGCTAAAGATGGCCACAACAAAAGGACCTGTCCAAATAAGTATAGAGTACAAGATGATTTGGTTCAATCTGAAGCTACATGATAAATCTTTTTACTGTTTTTGTCCAAATAAGAATTTTGTGATTGAAGTACTTTGAATCTTCTTTGATTGTTTACATATTTTGTTTTATGAAATGGATTTTTGATTTTTTTTTGATTTTTTTTGGTGTTAAGTGATTTATCTTCTCTTTGTGTTAAGTGAATTATCATATTTGATTTATCTAGTTTGTTTTTCCTGTTATATATCATGTTTGATATACATACAAAATCACATTTGATTTTTTATTGTTATATATCATATTTGATATACATACAAAATCATATGTGATACCACCAATAGCACATTTGTTGATCAGATCTCATATCATATGTTTTCAAATTGTGTTATAAAACGCAGAGTTGGTTAGCAACACCTTTTCATCGAATATATCAGTTTTGTGTAGCAAAACTTGTACAACAACACATATAATCCAAAATCACATCCGCAGATGTGCCGCCAAATTCATTAGATAACCATTTCAGATCTGATCACTATTCGTCAACATTGTGACATTGTACCATAAGACATAACATATTGTAGCATACGAGATAAGATTGTGACATTTTACCATAAGACATAACATATTGTTCTAACCATTCTAAATGGCATAAGCTATCCCAAATTTAACTAATCAGAAGTAAGTTTGTAAGTGCATCACCATTGTCACTCCACCTTTACCCAAAAACGAGTGACTTCCCATCTGTTCGTCAGCTCCTATCATCTATCAACTGTCTCCTATCATCTATCAAGTTTTGCCTTCAAATCGCACTTGCAACATGGGTTGCCTCCTGTTCCTTCTTCTTCTTGTCTATCTGCTCCTTTATGTAGGTTTGTTTCAATGCTTTGTCAGTATTCTTCCTTGCAAACGCATGTGCTTCCTCGCTGATTTCTTCTCTCTTACTGTTAATTTCATGCGTTAACATTTTTGTTGCATACTTTACTCTCAGCTTTATTATTGCCATTGTTTGGCCTTCTTCTTCAGTTGGGAATTTCAGCTCCCAGTTCTTTCTTTGCTTCACCATTGTACAACTCCATGTGCATCATTACAAAAACCCCACAATCAATCACATTTTGTTTTGTTGCCCATTTGACTTTTATGATTGCTGTCTTGTTTTTCTTTATGTGCTTCGATTTTGGGTGATTGAATGACTCCAAATACTGTGAAAATACTTTTTCTGCACAAACAAAAGATTCAGTTTACTTACTAGTGGTTTATCATATTTGATATTTCAAACAAAGACTCAATTAACTTGCTAGTGTTTTATCATATATGATATTTAACTACCATATTTTAGTTTGTAATATTTAAAGACAATTATATCATATATGATATTTTACTGTCATATTATAGTTTCTAATGTTAGATGCAATTTATGTTCTTTCCATGGCTAGTTTGAGTGACTTACCAAAACATCGCATTCTTTCTTGTATTTGGTGTCATATGTCTGTCCAGAGTTGGAGTTGTCAATGATTGCTGAAGTTCCTTTTGCTAGATTGAATACAACCAGATAGAAGTGTTCATGAGCAATCACTGGGAAGAAGGCCTGTAGAAATTGAAAGAAAATTATATTCATTTTAGCTCAAATAAAAGTCGAATCTCTTTCTTCATAATAAGTAAAGTAAGTTGTTACCATTTCTACATGTTGCAATGACATGTCATTTGGGTTTTGTTCAAACTCGCTTGTCATGCAATCAAAGAAAGCTTTATATTGCTTTGCTTCATGTTTCTTCGGGAACTCTACCATTTGGCTTGTCTGTTGTCGAAAATCAACAATATCATATAACTGTTAACAAACAGATTAGTAATTAGTTTCTAAATGTTTATCTACTTACCAACATTCCAGTGTGGAAGTAATGCTTCATCTTGTTTCCACCATTGGTCACCATTTCTTCATAGTTTAAAAGTGAAGCAAAGCTGTCAATGACACTAGCTTCTACCTTCAAGTTAGGTGCCAGTGTTTGCATGCTTTCTCTTATTGTAGGGGCTCCCTTGATGCTTGGTTCGAACACAAAGTCACTACACAAAATTTAAATTATATACATATTATTTTCACAACATTTATTATTTTTGTGTGATTTTTAATAAAAAAATAGCAGACTTACACTGGATTTCCTTCCATTGAAAATAACGCATCCGTTATCATCACTTCATCTGGTTGTGCTGGAGTGTGGATTACAGCTTTTGTTCATGTATGGTGATACCGAAAACGTGACGGTTTTTGACTCTCTTTGCTAGATGTTGTTCTCCTTGTTTTGTTTCTGTTTCAGTCTCAGCCTCCATGTCTCTCACCCTTTTTTCTTTCTTTTCTTCCCGTTTTGATGCTGTTTCAGTCTCAACAACAGCTTCTGTTACCATTGGGCTTATACCAAGACTGAAAGTTGGTGGCGTGAATGATTTTCTGATCTTTCCTCTTGTCATTTTCTCAGATTGTGGCGACATTGACTTTCTTACTATTCCTCTGGTCTTTTTTTCTTTTGACCCTTGAATTTCTTTTGGACTACTCATCTCCGTTGTCCCAGCAATCTCTTTTGGGTCAGTTATCATTTCTGTTGTCCCAGCAATCTCTTTTTGATCACTCTTATCTGTTTTCCCATGAAGCTTTTCATATTGTTTATCTGCATATTGTTTTTCTGCTTGAGTCAAGAGATTATCAATGTTTTCTTCATTCCAAAAATCATCTGGTGTTGCTACTCTCACCTTATAACCCGGCGCTACCTCCACAGTTGGTGTTCCTACTTCCTTTGTAACTTCAATCTGGTTTTCCTCCGCTACTTGAACTACAGTTTGTTTATCCTTCTCACTCTCACTCACCTTCATTACTTGAACTTCAGTTTGCTTTTCCATCACACTCACCTTCACTACTGGTCTTTCTGTTTCTTTCTCAGGTTCTTTTTGTGTTTCATTTGGAGTTGTTTCTTTGTTTGCAACTTTGTGTTCCTTCTGTACTGGTATTATTTTCGGTATTTTTGGTAGTTCTGGTATTTCATCTTTGCTCTTAACCTCCTTTTCACCTAAATTCTCGCTTTCATCCTCCTGTTCACTTTCGCTCTCACTTCCAAATATATTATATTCTTCTTCTTCCTCATCCTCACCTTCACTCTCACTTTCATTCTCCTTTTCATTCTCCTTTTCATTTTTGCTCTCACCCTCCTTTTCATTCTCCTTTTCAACTATTAATTTTCCTTCATTTGTTTTTTCTTGATTCTCCTTTTCATTCTCCTTTTCATTTTTGCTCTCACCCTCATTTTCATTCTCCTTTTCAAGTATTAATTTTCCTTCATTTGTTTTTTCTTGATTCTCAGGCTCACTTCGTTCATTGTTCTCACTATCACTATCACTATCACTATCACTATCCTCAACCTCACTTTCTAAATCAAAATCAATCTTGTTGAACATTCTCTTGTACTTCTTGCACAAGGTCAACATCACCTTGTCCCCCTTGAATTTCTTTAATCCCTCTCTCATTGTTTCAACCAACTCTATTTTTTCTTTTGAGATTATGTCAAATTTCTCGTCAATTTTTTCATAAAACTCCTGTAAAGTAAGTATTTCAGTTTAGTTTTTTATTGTATATGCAAAATCATATATGATTTTTTAAAATATCATATATGATATGTAATATCACATGTGATATTAGTGTAATATCACATATGATATTACATATCATATATGATTGAACACTAATATCAAATGTGATATTCATCTTATTGTTTTATCATATATGATATTGTTGCAAGCACACGGTGAATGTTAGCTGCTGAAGGCTTAGTCGCTGGCATAGCCTTCGGCTAAAGCCGAAGGCTGTGCCTGAAGGCTTAGGCGCAGGCATAGCCTTCGGCTTTAGCCGAAAGCTATGCTTGCGCCTAAGTTTAAGGTTTTGTTTTCTGTTAACTCTTTTAAACATGCTTTTTTAATAATAAGTAAAATATATCATAACATACTTTTTTATAACAACATTTTTATAAATGAATTCAATAATATTACCTCTCTTTCCACTGGCTTTCTGGGAGGCAACGGTTCATAGTATATGTCTTCTCCCTTGTACAAATTCAGTCCGGTTTGCTCCTCATCAGGATCATACTCTCCGTGATGCTCTAACGTCCCCAAGCAACCGTCTCTCATTTCCATGTTTATTCTTTTCCTCATTGTTGGAGTGTTCCAACTTCTGATGGCTGGGCGGTGACGCATAACTTGGAACCTCGGGTAGTTTGTTGAGTCCAAGTATAGCAGCTTTTTATACACAAAAATACAATTAAAATTTTGTTAGATAATTTTTTATATGAGTGAATCATAGTTGATAAGTTTAATGGAAAGTAACTTACACATAAGAATGTTATAGGACCATAATAGAAGTTGGTACCCGACTTGACTTGCGTCCAGTTTAGCTTACTGACTTCCAAGCATTCCATTATGTAGCTGCACCAATCGATATCAGAGATATCATCATCTTCTTTAACGTGCCTGAGGATTTTTTTTGGGCACTCTTCCCTGCACTCTCCAAAGTGCCCATGGTGCTTGCAAACAAAGTTAAGAAATTCATCTTGAACATGAAATTTGCTTCAGTTGTGCTTGATATCTCGAAGGCTACAACAGGTGGTGTAATTCGTCCAATATGAGCGTACTGCTCTTCCCATTCTCTAATGAAATCGTCATCATCAAATCTTTCCTCCAGATCTTCCAGCTTTCTTGTCCCCATCGGCACACCTAGCATATCATGAATTTTTGCCTTGTTACCTTTATTGAACCTTTTTGTAATCTCAATTCCATGCTAGGTGGATGGAACTTATCAATTACATGGTACACCAATGCAGTTGGAAGTTCAATAATAGGGAAGTTTATGAACCTCTCAAATCCCATCTCTTTCAAGCATTTCTTTCTGTCATTTGATAAACCGATCATTGCTTCATAGAGAGGTTTTGGTGATGAACTTGTTGTACATGTTGGGTAATTTTTGTTTTTGCTTTGTCCTTTTTCACCTTAAGCTTCTTTTTATCTTCCTTATCTTCAACCTCCTTCTGAACAACTATTTCCTTCTTTCTCTTTTTTGTTTCTTTTACAACCAATTGTCGATCATTCTCTTCTTCTATTTCCTCTTCAGTCTCTTCCACTTCCTCTTCAGGCTCTTCCACTTCAGTCTCTTCTACTGTCTCAGTATCCTCATCATCACTTTTATCAGCATTTTTTTCCTCTTCAATTCTTCTAGCATCACCTCTAGTAAATCTTTTCCGAGTACTTTGCTTTTCTGATGCTTTTCTTTTCTGTGCACGTTTCTTTTCTGAAGTGTCTTTTTCTTTTTGATTTTTAGTTATTTTCTTATCAGCTTCATTCTTCTTTTTCTTTTCTAGCTCTGCTCTTTTCTTCTTAGCATTTCTCTGGATTTCATTTAATCTTTGAGCTACTGTTTTTGTTTTATCTGCAAAACAAATTTATTAGTGTGTTTGTTTTTAGTAAATTATGCAAGGAAAATTACTAAATCCTACTTGTGATCACAGAAAATACAAGTTGCTATGAAACTGACTTAGTAAGGCTATGAAGATTTAAGCTAAAAGCTAATTAAGTGAACCAAAAGCTACCAGGAACATATAACAAACTAAAACTAACCCATTATCAACTAATTAAAACCACATAAACACCAGCTTCAAGTGAATAAGCTCAAATCAGATTCCTAAATAGCTAAACAAAAAAAGCCTGAACTACTACCAAACAGGCCTAATCTACTCAATTGCAGCTTAAAAATAAGCTACAAGATAAGCCTGGAACTTAAACCCAGATGTCACAACCTCAAAGACACCTGGCAAGGAACTTGAAAACCAAATTTGGACCGTAGATAAGCAATGATGAACTTATTATAGACTCTGCAAGAAGCTGTTACACACTCAGTTAAAGCTGAGTGTGTGAACAGGGCAGATTTGACCAAATTGAAGCACTGGTTAGGTGGCTTTACAAAATTCACAAAATTATTTAAAAATACCCTTGATAAACTCCACCAACAGTAGTTTTAGAATCCAAAATTTCAACCAATTTGACTTAGTAATGAATGAATTAAAATTCCAGAAACACACGCAGTTTGAGCTTAAAATGGTGTTTTTGACTTTTTGGACAGAATTGAGATTTGACTTTATTTGACAACCTGAACGAAACACTACTTAATTTGACTTTTGTGCAAATCTCCACCATTGAACACATGATATGTACCTTTATCAGGGCTTTTCTCTTCTCCAGTTGTTTTTAGTAGTGGCAATTTAGAGATTAGATGCCCAACATCATCTTCTCCGTCATCGTTTTCTTTATCTCCTACATCATCAACAATGAACAATTAATTAATATCCTGACAGTTTTACTCAAAGGATTAGGTGCAGGCATATCTATTTTTGCAAATTTAGAGGCTACGCCTGTATATTACCAAAATTCTTTATAATATCATATATGATATTCAACATAAATTTTTTTTAGCTACTTAATAATTGTTCATTTTTGTCAAATTCTTAGCCACAGGCATAGCCTTGGGCAAAGCCGAAGGCTATGCCTGTGGCTAAGCCTTTGCTTATCTGCACCCTAGTCAATTCACAAAGTTGAATACATCTTTTATTATATCATATGTGATATTTAACATAAAATTTTTGGTAGACACAAAATATGTTACAAACATGTATTTGTGTTCAGAAATGTTGAATGCTATGCTTGTGGCTAAGCAAATGTTAATGATTTGAAGTTTTTTCCAAAGGCTATGCCTGTATCTAAGCCAAATCATTTGTTTCAAAGGAAATTTTTAAGTTATCACATATTTAAAAGGCTATTTTAAAAGAAAATGTTTGTTATATCATATCTGATATAGAATAAAAAAAACATATTTAAAAGCTTATTTTAAGTTATCTTATATCCCCACAAAGCATTTTGTGCATTTTGTGCTAAAACATCTTATGCAGCTAAAGCAAAAGGCTTAGCGACATAAGATGCCTTTGGCGAAGCCAAAGGCATGTTCTGTAGCTAAGCCTTAGGTTTAGCCTCATAAGATGCTTTAGCATTTTGACAAAGGCACCTTCCGCGGCTGAGCCAAAGGATTAGCTGCATAAGATGCCTTTGGCGAAGCCAAAGGCACCTTCCTCAGCTTAGCCAAAGGATCTTATGCGGCTAATCCTTTTACTTAGTTGCAGCATATGCTTTGTTGAAGCCTTTTCCATTCGTCAAAGCTTCCACAGCTGAGCCAAAGGTTTAGCCGCATAAGATGCCTTTGGCGATGCCAAAGGCATCTTCTGCGGCTAAACCTTTGGCTCAGCTGCAGCGAATGCTTTTGTTGAATCCTTTTGCATTCATCAAAGCTTCCACAGCTCAGCCAAAGGATTAGCCGCATAAGATGCCTTTGGCTTCGCCAAAGGCATCTTCTGCGGCTAATCCTTTTTCTTAGCTGCATCGAATGCTTTGTTGAATTCTTTTACTTAGCCAAAGTCGAAGGCGTCTTATGCGGCTAAGCCTTCGCTTAGCCGCATAAGACGCCTTCGATAAACACTTCTAATCTCGCAAACCTAGCTTCTAAACTATTAAAACCTAACTCCTAATCATAACAAAAAATCTATAAACAGTTCTAATCTTGCAAACCTAGCTTCTAAACTGTTAAAACCTAACTTCTATTTGCACATTTATTCATCATAATCGCTATAAACAGTTGAAAACATCATATAATCATAAATAACAGTTGTAGATATTGAAATAGATGTTTTACAGTGTAAGATTATACCTGAAGCCGGATTTTTGGCCGGTTTTTTGACCGGTTTTTTGGCTTGTTGTTTGCTGGTAGTTCCTTTTTTCCTCAGTTCCTTTAGCGTGATAGTTTCAGCGTCGGTATCATCCATCTTCTCCGGTGATTTTGAAAGTTTTTGATGATTTTTGCGTTTTTGATCGGTGTAAATGTGTGAGTAGTGTGTGTTTTTAGTGTGTGTTTAGTTAGGTGCAGTGAATGTGGTAAATGAAGAGTTAGGCGCGTTTTAATATTTGGTGTGATTTGACGATTATACCCCTCCGCTTTTATTTTAGTGAAGAGTGTGTTTTAATCTCAGCCATTGATTAAATTTGAATCAATGGTTGGGATGTGTCCCTTGGTATGTAAGGATTATTTGGTATGCAAAATAACCTCACTCTTATATATATATATATATATATATATATATATATATATATATATATATATATATATATATATATATATATATATATATATAGAGAGAGAGAGAGAGAGAGTTTGGATCAAATGAAAAGTGTGTTATGATAAAAAGGATAAAAAGGGTTAAAAGTGTAACTTATTTTATTTTATTAATAGGGGTACATTAGACATATAGCCACTTCTCTTTTAAATGCTTAGTTAAGCATCTTTAACCTACCATTTTACGTTTTAATATGTCTGATTGCTAATGTACGTCGCTTTTCCTTTCAAACAACAAAACATATAACCACTTCTTGGTTATTTTAGTTCGCATAATAACAAATACTGAGGGGACCATGGTTGTATGTTTAAAAACAATTGCTTCAGTTATCTCTTGGAAGATAAAGTTATGCGGCTGATTTAAAAGTTGATCACAAAACTATGACACTAATGATTGGCTTGAATCAGTGTTATGCTAGATATAAGATCGTCCTCGTGACATGCTAAGACAATTAGTTTGTGTGTCAAAAGACAAAGTGTGTCACATAAAATGTGTCAAAAAACTTAATGTGTAACAACTTAGATTGTCAATAAAAATGTGTTAAGAAATTAGTGTGTCATTACAAATTTATCAAAAAACTAAGTGTGTCACACAAATGTATCAAAAAACTTAGTGTGTCACTAGAAATATATTATGAAACTAAGTGTGTCAGAAGACATAGTTTCTCATTAAAAAATGTGTTATAAAAATAAGTGTGTCACAACTCACAACAAATGCATTAAAATTTTAGTTTGCACTACATATGTATCTAAAAATTAGTGAAATAAACATGGTGTGTCACTAGAAATATATTATGAAACTAAGTGTGTCAGAAGACATAGTTTCTCATTAAAAAATGTGTTATAAAAATAAGTGTGTCACAACTCACAACAAATGCATTAAAATTTTAGTTTGCACTACATATGTATCTAAAAATTAGTGAAATAAACATGGTGTGTCATTACAAATGAACAAAATTTTGTAGTGTGTCACTACAAATGTACTAAATTTTTTGTGTGTCACTATATATGTAATAAGACCTTAGTGCGACACTAGTGCCTACAAATGTGTCAAAAATTTTAGTGTGTTACTATATACATAAATTAAGAAACTTAGTGTGTCATACACAAGTATACATAAGTTAGTGTGTCAATTAGAAGAAAAAAAAAAGTTTTGAGGGAAGGAGTAAAAACAAACGTTTGATTTAAGTAAAACAAAAGGTTCAAAATTTTGAATAACATGTGTCATGGCATATTGGCATTAACTCTCGACGTTAGTAAAATAAATGTGTGATGACAAATACTAAATGACCATAACATTCTTTTCAGTTTTATAATGATACATAATGACCCATGAATATTAATAAGTTGTCATCAATAACCCATTTAATCTCATCCATTAATTTATTTTGCATTGATACATCTAAAGGCTAGAAACACTTCTTATCCTTTTTACCACTAATGACTTTTTATAATAACCACACTCTAACATAATAACCCTTTTATATCATTTCAATATAACTTCATATAAAATGAGATTAACTAAAAAGTTATCAAACAAAATTTTATAACATTAATCAAGTTTACAATTATTCTGTATATTCTTTACGGGGTATTTTTGAGTTAAAAATTTTCTTTGGGTGGTTTAAGATGGATCAAACAGCGGTCTAACAACAAAATACACAAAAAAAAGATCGCAACTTCAAAAAATTTAACTGCAAACAAAATTTGTTAACATTAAATAAGCTCTCACTTTATTCAAATAAAAACTTAAGATGAATAAAATAAGTAAATAAGCATGTTTGCAGTAGAGAATTTCATCACAATGCAGATACGCATTTAGATATAAACAAAACAAGCAGCTAATAATACCAACAAGGTGACCAAAAATTCAAGTCATTCTAACATCCGGCGATCCATAAAGATCCTTAATGATATTAATGTCGACAAAAACATAATAATAACCTCTAAAAGTTGCCAAAACATAAAACAACCGAAAATGCAAACATGATGCAAATTTGCATAACAGTAGACCAACTGCTTACAACCTCCTTCCTCTCCTACCACCCTTGCGACGAGTCCTGTCAGTTGGAATTAGAGTCACGTCCTCTACAAACAAGAAAAAAACACATAAGTGTTTGTTTGTCAGAAACCAACAAATCATTATCGTACCAACACATAAGATCATATATACAGTAAATTGTTAGCCTGTATTATGTAACGGGTTTTATTATCTTACATGGTATCGATCGTAAAAAACAAACCACCATAACATAATTGAAACCGCCACCAATTCCACCAACACTTGAACGTTACAGCCTAAAACTCATAACACAACCTTACCATATCTCGAAAGATCTACACAACCGAATATATCACAACTGACAACATTGACACGGTAATAGTTTCACTGCCAAATATAAAAACCAAACAAAACTTTTAGACTGTAATATGTAACGGGCCCAAGACCGAGTCTAGAATATTCCGTCTTGTGCTATTTATAGAGACGATGTAATGGTAATTGTAATCAATCAATAAAAATCATTCAATCATATTATCTTACATGGTATCAGGCCATTAAGATCCACAAAACCTAAACTCTTCTGCCGCCGCCTCCGGCTACACGCCGGAGGTTCGGAGGGTTCCCTTTAAAGTTATTTTCACAAAACAAAGCACAACTTCTTCTGGATCTGTGATTCTTTAACAATTGTTTCTCCTTGGTAAATCTCTCGTCCGCATACCCATCTCCGCAACCGTTTTTTCCCGGGTCACCACAAGACTTTCGATTGCCTGATTCACCAAAAACTCCCCAATCGCATACAATCAAATCCTTACTGTTATTTTTGTCGATCGTTGGTAGATGTTGATTACCAGTCGACACGCTATTTATTTTTTTCTTTCTTTTCTTTGTTAAAGTCGATCGTTGGTTTTTTGTTTGATAACCAGTCGACCTTGTGTGGTCCTTGCTTTGGTTTTATTGTTTTGTTTCTATGGTTGTTAATGGTGTATGGCAACGAAATCAAGGAGCTTTTTAATATACGACGATGATGAAGGAGGAGATTGGAAAGATGAAAAAAAAAAGGAAAAGATATTATGGACTTTTTTTTTATTACTATTACATAGTATATGTGTAAGAGCATAAAGACAAGGGAGATGTTTGCTGAGAATCACTCATAATTTTAAGTTTTTCGTGTGTTCACATAAAAAAAATTGGATCTTTATGTTTTTCTATGGAAAAACACGCCCCATTTGTTAGGAAGGTTCTTTGGGGGTTGAAGTTTTAGAACCAACTTTCGCTTTCTCATCTTTCTGTTTTGTTTTAAAAAAAATATGTTTGTTTGTTTGTTAGTCGATTGTTCGTACGGCTTTGTTACCAGTCTACTAAAGTTAACCGTTGGTACCAGTCCCTAATGTTGACCGTTGGTACGGTTTTGTTACCAGTCGACTTAGCCGATCGTTGGTACAAGTCGATTAAACTCGACCGTTGGTACGGTTTTGTTACGAGTCGACTAAAGTTATGCTTTTATTATGTTAATGTTTTGTTTTTCTTTTCTAGTTTTACTACTCCAGTCCGAGCTTTCGCGATTTTGCCGCTCGGACTGCGGGGGAGTGTTAGCCTGTATTATGTAACGGGCCCAAGCCCGAGTCTAGAATATTCCATCTTGTGCTATTTATAGAGACGATGTAATTGTAATCAATCAATAAAAATCATTCAATCATATTATCTTACATAAATATCATACCAATGCGACCAATCTTCATGCCAGAACGAGCAAGAGCTCTGAGTGCTAACTGGGCACCAGGACCAGGTGTCTTAGTTTTGTTTCCTCTAGTTGCCCTCAACTTGATGTGAAGAGCATTGACACCGAGCTCCTATCATCACAACAAAAAAAACATATTAAAAAACAAACCCGTAAATAAATTAACTATAGTTATTGCAAACTAAAACACAGAAAAAAAGTATCAAAACAAACCTTGCATCGGGTTGAAACATCTTGGGCAGCAAGCATAGCAGCATAGGGAGATGACTCGTCCCTATCAGCCTTCACTTTCATCCCACCTGGTAATACAAGAACACGCAACAGTTAATAACAAACAAACTTGTGAAACTAAATATCAACTTTTTTTAATACACTGAGTACTGAGTATAGATTATACCAGTAATCCGAACCATGGTTTCACGTCCAGAGATATCAGTCAAGTGCTGCAATAATTATAATATGTAAGTAACCACATGGTGTAAACTGTAAAGTATAATGCTTTAAAATTCATAGAATAAAAGTAATTTTTTAACTTACAATGAAGGTATCATTGAAAGACTCAAAGAAGCAAAGATGTGAGCAACACCAAATACAAGCTCTCCTTCACGGGTTGATGGTCCAGGAGTGACATTGTCTTCCTTTGGCTCTTTAACCTTTCGCTTCGACTATACATGTTTAACAATTCACAATGCTAATTAGAAAACAGTACAACATCAAGTATAAACAGCAATAATGCAAATAAAGGTTTAATATTACTTACGACTGTTCTCTTTCTAACAAAACCAATTCAATTCTGTATTAAGCTACCAATCAAATTTCAGTAAAGCATACAAGATCTACAAATCATGATAGCTAAATATACATCAGCAAGGATATAATATGCCTTATAAGGGTCAAGCTTGACGGTTTGGGTACCTCATACACACCACACACAACAACATAAATCAAACATACAGACCATCACCTGGGTTTTAAAACAACAATTATGTTGCAAAACAGATCTAAAAAACAAACCACCATAACATAATTGAAACCGCCACCAATTCCACCAACACTTGAACGTTACAACCTAAAACTCATAACACAACCTGTTAGGAATTAGAAATTCCCGGTATTAAAGAGTCGGTCACCTCAAGTATATGTAATCGTTAGAATGCTCGTAGTCATAGTTATATTTAGTTAAGTAGTATTTTGTTTTGTAACACCGTGGAGGACGGACGGGTCTTTACCCACTGTATGCCTGATCCACAGCCCGTTGGGTGGCGATTTATGTAAGACTATAAATACTCTCTACCTCCCTAGGTAGAGAGTTGGAGCTCATAATAATATCTTTCACTTTCTCTCACTAAGTTCCCTAAACCTCTAACTTTCTCTCTCTAGAATTCCACTTATACGCCCACTTGTGTTAATGGTTTGATGTGTTTGTGAAATCCAATATCCAACAATTGGTATCAAGAGCCATGGTTAGATCATATCTTGCACATCTTTGGATTTCTAGTGGTTTTTAGGTGGTTTTTGAGTTTGAAAAAGTTTAGTGGTTTGTGCATCATTTGGTTGATTTCTTGTGTTAAAGTTTGGATTTTGTTAGTACTTTTATGTTTAGAATCATCACAAGTGTATAGGTTTTCATTTGGTAAGCTTGAATCATCTTGGTTGGGTTGTTTTGGATTGAAAAGTGATGTTTATGTGGTTTTTCTTGCTAGCGACTTAACACACGGAATACTTTCTTCGTAGCGACTTGCTTTACAAATTTGTAGCGAGTTACAGCTTTAGACCTAGCGACTTAGATCTAGCGAGTTACAAGTACAAGTAGTGGACTCTCCACTACGGGTAGCGACTTGGTGGTAGCGAGTTGCTCTTTAGCGACTTGTATCTTTAGCGACTTGAGTAGCGAATTGCTGCCAAAATTTTGCTAGCGACTTGAGTCTTAGCGAGTTACTACTTAGCGACTTGCATATGTCTGGCGACTTGGGACTCTAGCGACTTAGTGGTGTAGCGAATTAAGTGTTAGCGACTTGGTGCATTATCTTCTAGCGACTTGGGTGATTGCTTACGGTTTTCTCTTGATTTAGTAAAATTCCGTGAAAGAATCTATTTCTCGGTTTAATCATAGAGTTATAAAATCCCGTATTATCTGTTAACATGTCTACCAACGTTCCTACTATCATCTCCACTTTGCAGAGGATGTTCAAGCAGCTGGGTCCGATACTCGTCCACCCATGCTTGACAGAACTGACTACGATTCTTGGGCTCAACGAATCAGATTGTACTGCCTTGGAAAGGAAAATGGTGTCAACATTCTTAAATCCATTGATGAAGGACCATATCGAGTTGAGACGACTAGAGACATACTTGATACTAATGAAGATGGTACTCCTGTTTACGGAATGGACAGACCTAAAATGTATGATGAGCTTGATGATAAGGAGAAAAAGAGATTCGATGCAGATATCAGGGCTTCAAACATTGTTCTTCAAGGTCTTCCTAAAGACATCTACAAGCTGATCAATCACAACACCGATGCAAAGGCAGTTTGGGATAATGTTAAGATGCTTCTCTCTGGTTCAGAATTAACTATGGAAGACAGAGAATCCCAACTCTATGACGAATTTGAACACTTCAAGATGAAACCAGATGAGAATGTCTATGAGTATTATGTGAGATTTCATAAGTTAGTGAATGACATGAGGAACATCAGAATGACTATGCCTAACATTCAGATGAACTCAAAATTTGTGAACAACATGAATCCCGAATGGCACAAGTTTGTCACCGCTGTGAAGCTCACTAAAGGATTGAAGAATACAAACTATGAGCAACTCTATGCCTTCCTCCTTCAGAATGAGAGACATGCTATGTTTGAAAAATTGATTCTCAATCAGTTCAAAACCAACCAGGGAGAGACAAGCTCGCCTAATGACTCAACTGCCTTCTACTCAAACATCGGAATCACAACCAAAGCTTCACAAGTCATACCCTTGGGTAATGGTAATCACAAACTCATTCCTGATCCTATGTTCAAACAAGCTGATGCTGATACACAGGTGGGTAACTTCATTAATCAACTAGCTCTTCCGATTAGTCAAAACATGAATTCTCTCCCACAAACCAACAACAACCTCAGAACAACATCTAACCCACACAATCAAGCCACTGTTAAAGATGGAAGGATCGTGGTGCAACCAGTTCAGGAAAGACAGTATGATCATGGAAGAGGTGGAGCTGGTAGAGGTTATGTTGGCAATCAGACTCGAGGAAGGAATGGTAACCAAGGTCAAGCTAAGCCGATCAAATGCTATAACTGTGGTGGTGAGGGACACATTGCAAGAAACTGCACATCTCCAAAGCGTCCACAGAATGCTGATTACTTCAGAGATAAGATGCTGCTGGTACAAGCTCAGGACAATGGTGCTGCTTTGGATGAAGAGGAATTGATGTTTCTAGCTGAGGGCAATGCCAAGACCTATGATGCAGATGTGGATGAGCACCTATTCGGAGATAGGTCACAATCATCAGAATGCCTTTCAAGTCGCTGATTGTGATGCATACGACTCTGATGTGGATGATGGACCTACGGCACACACAATTTTTATGGCTAGCATTTCTCCAATGGTTTCTCCCAAGGTCTCTTCTTCACCACTAGCTGGCCCATCCCAAGACAAACTCATCTCAGAGGTATTAAAACTATACGATAATGCTGATGTGCAACAGATGCATGACAAAGTACAATCAACTGAAACTATTGAATCAAATGTTGAAAATATGGGTAATATCGATATTATCCCATATGATCAATACGTGAAACAAAGTGAAAGTGAAGGTGTACCAAGTGATGCATCTTCTGCAGTCAACAATGACTATGTTTTTGATGAATACACTGCATGTGCCCCTGATGATTCTATAACTTCTGAACTAAATGCCTATAAAGAACGTGTTGCTATTTATGAACAACGTGCTAAATTTGAGTTGACCACTCGTGAGCAGGAAATGGATGACCAAGTGCGTACAGTCATTAGAAAAAGTAATTTTAGAGAAGAAGTATTGAAACAAGAATTAAATTCCTTGCAAGAAAAACTTTCTAAAACAGCTAAGCAAAAACAAGAACTTCAAGAAAATGTGAAAATGCTTAAGCAAGAATTTAATGCAAAGGAATCAAAACTCTTGAGAGACTTTTCTAATCTGAAAACTTTGAAAAACAAACTTGAAAACAAGTTGTACATACAAGGAAACACCATTCAGACTGCTCACATGGTCACTAAACATAGAGTTCTAAGCGATAAGCATAGTGTTCCCATTGTTGATAAACCCAACCCTGAGTATGGAAAGATAGCTAAAGCAGCTCAAAGTGTGATCTATGATGGCAATGAGATTCTTAAACCTAGACAGAAACCTAGTTGCGTTGAGTGCACTGAGGAAGATAAGAAGTCAGATGAAGTCACTAGGGAAAGGATGAATAAAAAATTAGATAATCCTAAATGCAAAAAGAAAAAAATAATTATCACTCCCCATGACTACAAGAAGGAAAACTGGATTTCCTTGAACATGTTTAAGCCTCAGACATTGTTGACTCCCGAACAAGTTTTCTGGAAAAAGGATTTAGATAAGCAGAAAGTCTGAAAATATTGTTGAAACAAACCCTCCCTATGGAAAATGCCTAGAGCGACTGTGTATCCTCCTAATACACCAATGCATCTTGTTCCTAGAACAATTGCCACTAAAAGCAAGACCTTAATTAGCCAATATGTTATATTTCAACTATTTGTTGATTTTGAGAAAACTTACAAGAAAAGGATCACACCCACTGGTATAACGGAAGGAGAAAGGGGTTTTGAGCAAATGAAAGAATGTTATTTAACTGAGGTCATGCCTTTCTTTAAACTTCTGAAAGATCACTTTGAGAGTCTTAAAAAGGGGATAGAAAATGATATCAAGGGAATGGAAAAGGAATTTGATGCAATGGTAGTTGAAGTTAGTGATTATGAGCGTGCACTAAAATATAATGAGATTGAGAGGAAGAACTTGCATACCTTAAATGAGACTCTTATTACTGAATGTGTTGCTCAAGATATCTTTTTCACTGCTTCAAATTGCTCTATTAATGCTTCCAAATTTCATGAACTATCTGTGGCCCTGAAAGTCTCCCATGATCGTGTCATTGAGCTTGAAAAACTAATTCTAAACTAAACGAGAAAATTGAACTGGATGATCACGACAATTTGGTTAAACATTTTTCTAAACTAGAAGTTGAGCATTTTAATTTACAACTCAAATATCAACATCTCAAAGAAAATGTCAAAACTTCAAATATCAAGACATCTTCAGATGCTCCAGAGTTTGATGCAGTTTTCAAATTAACAAACGTGATGAACAGATTCAAGCTCAGTGCAACACGATCAGAAAGTTGAAAGCCCAAATCTCTCAATTAAAGGGTCAAACGAACAATATGACAGGCTCCCAAATGCCTTCTCCTTTAGATTCTTCGAATTCTCAAACGTTTCATCTTCAAAACCTAGTAAATGCTTTACAAAAGGAAAACGAAAGTTTTCTAGAAGAAAATGAAAAGGTTAAACGACATTTTAAAGAGTTATATGATTCAATAAACGTCACCCGTGACCAAAACAACGAAAAAATAACGTCTTTACAAAAGGAAATTGAGAATCTGAGAAGTCAGGGAAATGGGAAACTGCCACTTGTTTTCAATAAGAATGTTGTCTCAAAATCACCCGTAGACTGCAAATACACTGTGACAGTTAAATATATTCCTCCTCATCTCAGGAATAATGAACATGCTTTTCATGAATACTGTGCTCACCTTAAGGATAGTCTAGAATGTCTCCGTGAGATTGTCGAAGAGGATTTCATTAACAAACCTCTTGATAGTGAAATTAGGATTGCTTGCCTCCAGGCCAAACGATCTCAAGAGTTGCTAGAATGTGTAATTGCAACATGTCCCAAATCCTTAACCTTAGGTGCAAAAGGCAAAGCTGTGATGCCTTGTTCTATGCCTAGTTCTAAGCAGGAAATCCGTTCTATGCCTAAAGCCAAGCATGTGACCCTTGATATGCCTTGTTCCATATCTAAATTCAAGCAAGCAACCCGTGATGTGCCTCCTAGAATTTCAGATCCCAAAGACTTCTAGACCGGAATGCAGAAAGTAGTGAAGCCATGTAATGTTCCCATCGTTACTTCTACCGATGTTAAGATTGACACTAAAGTTAGCGGGTCAAAACCTAGAAGCTATGCAAAGAAGGATAGGATTACGCAAACTAAAAGTGATCATGATAAGGAAGTGAAAGAACACCATAGGGACAAGAAGTTTGATTTGAACAAAAGAATCGTGTTAGTTCTAGTATTAGCTCTAAGCTTACTAAAATTAATTCGAGGCCTTATGCTATCTGCAAAACATGTAAAAAAATGTTTAATTTCGTAATCATGATAAATGTGATGTGTTATTTCTGAGGTCTAAGATTCATAACCCAGTTAAGAAAGTTTGGAGAGCGAAAGAGATTAAGCAATCCTAGAAACCTACAGGGAATGTGTTTACAAATGTAGGATTTCAGTGGAAGCCCACAGGTCGAATATTAACGCATGGCAAACCTTACTCCTTAGCTAGATCCACTATGCCTAGAATAGTGCCTGTTCAGGTTTGGAAGCCAACCGTAGAATAATCCCATTAAGCACAAAATGTCATTTGACTAAGTCCGATGCTTCTACTAGTTCAGCTCCTAGGGATAATGCCATTGCATCTAGGGTTTCTGCTGATTCAAAGATTTCTTGTGCTAACCAAAAGGAACCCATCAGTACGTGGGGATCCAATGTTTCCAATTCTCTATCTTCGTCTGTTGTCCAAAGCAGTCGTACAAATCGTCCCTTGGTTTTGGATTCGGGCGGCTCTAAACATATAACCGGCTCTTAACAATGACGTCTGTTCACATCGATTCAGGCCTCGACTTCATCATTATGGTGTCTGCAGATAACACTTCAGGCCCCGTTCTTCAAAGAAAAGAAAAGTGTACGATCTTCTGTGCGCTTTATCTTCAGCTAATGAGAAATTCTCTCATGAATGGCCATACTCATCTACATTCTTCATCAACAAGCTTCATGTTTTTCCACGCTCATTCAGTCATCAAGTGGATCTGCGTTCATTGGTGTATACTCTTATTCATTTGGGCTATTTGAGTTCTTCTCACAAGATTTCAAGTTTATGGATATATTATGTTTTGCTGATTCTGAGGTATCAAAACCATTTGGGGGAAGGATATATTATTCCAACTATTTGGGGGAAGTGGTCTCTGGAGACCTTTGGTTTATGTTACTTCAGTGTTCAGTTGGAAGAAATGTGAGAAGAATATTTGGAACGTGAGATGATACTGCCTATCGACATCTTATATACGGTTTATGATAAAGTGCTTCCGGTTATATGCACAACATGTTCACTTGATCGAGCTAATTCAGTTATTTCAGAGTTGACATCCACAGAGATGATTAGTAACTCAACATGTTACATGGATGTCATCGTCTCTACTCTTGTTGGGTACATGTGTACATTATGTACCGATTGGTTATATGTTATATAACTGGAATGCACTTGGTAAAATGAAGATGTTGATATATTGTTCCCCTAAATAGACAACTGGTCAATCTTGAAGAGTAAGGTGTACATCGGGATGCACACAAGTTCATGTGATCGGTCGTAATCGTTAATCCGATTTGATAACCACTGAGACGATCAATGTTTCAACTTGTTACTTTGGTGTTCTCGTGTTCTTCGTGGTGATGAGCTTCAATCAATGAGACCGCTTTGTATTCAACTCTACTTCTTAGGGAAATGGTCTTTATTCAATGTTTTTCGATTTGGGGGGAAGCTACCAAAGATTCAAATTGAGAAGGCTCATGTCCAGACGATTTTCTTAGAAGCCTCTAATGCTTTGGTGGCGAAAGTTTAAGAGATGTTGATTCCTTTCTTCTACAACGTCTTTGAACGATATCTTTATCTCGGTACTCATTTCATCATTCTCTTAAACTAATTTATCTCTTGTAAATATTTATTCGAAAAACAAAATACAAAATTATAAAACCTTCAAAAATCAAATAGAAAAATATTAAACTTTCAAAATCCATAAAAATTTGAAAAATTAGAAAAATCTTCAAAAAATATTGTCTTTTTGTCATGTTTCTCTTGATTCGATAATATCTACGGTCTTGATGTTGCCATTCAAAGAATGACACGGGACTTTAGATGTTGTTCGAATTTTTTATTAAAAAAAAAAATCAAAAATTATTTTTGGGAGAAAGAGAAACAATGGTTTATTGTCATTTCAGCAAGAACCCGCTTTTCAAAGAAAGAACAGAGCCATACTTTATCATGTTTTCAAAATTCCATGCTCCGATTCTTTAATCATTTATCTGCTGAAAACTAACTGCTTTGAAAAATAACTCAGTCTCTATTTTTGATAATCATCTGGACTTAGTTGTCAAAATATCAATCTCTCAATCAACAACCTATGTCATTGATTGAGGGAGAGAATGATTTCAATTAAATTAAAAAGTTTTCAATTAAATTAAAAAGTTATTTGGCATTAAATTGTTTTCAAAAGATATTCAAGCATGTTTTATCAATGGAGTCTAAACTCTTAAAATCCGATCATTATCACTTAAAACGCTTTCATAATCAAGTCACAATTCTCCTTAAAAGCTTTCAAAATCAATTTAAATCTATAAGAGATCACAAATCTCAAATGATTTGATAATTGTGATCGGGGAGAATGTGTGATTTAAATTGGATTTAAACTGATAATTCGGTAAATGGTTTTATAAGGATGTACAAGCTCCCCTTCCCACATATGACAAACGATTTCAAATTTTCCATGCACATGTTGAGGGGAGCATCTATCTTAAACCTATGATTTGAAACGTGATAACTTATCTCAAGGTGCAGGTTCCTCCAAGTATGTGCAAAACTCTTTTCAAATCTCGAGGCACATATTGAGGGGAGCAAAATCATGAAAACCTCATCCTTCCCCAAAATGCTTTATCTACTTGATTCGATTACTGAAGTGATGTTGATATTTTTTTAAATGGTAAACAAAGAAGTTAATTCTTTCTCTTGCCTCCGTGTGGAAAACTATTTCAAATACTTGATTCACATGTTGAGGGGGAGTTCTTCTTCTAAAATATCAAAAACAATTCAGGTACAAAATGCTTTGATAAAATATCATAAGTATCTGAATTGATTTTCAAATGGTTTTCAATTGGTTCCTATGGCAGATGAACAATACCAAAAAGACCGACCAACTTTACATTATGTATGGTGATATAAGGACGATAAGGTTAGGTATGTGTTCCCATGATCCGCCAGAACCGGAGGGATCTACCCAGGGACTATCCACTAGTTAGTGTAGAGTTCTTAGGTATGATGATAAAAGGAGAAAAATGAGATATGGGAAGAGTGCGGACTAAGACTGAGCTAGTAATGGAATAAACCCAACAAGGTTCTTGCTATGAAGTCTCGGTAAGCACTGAAGGGGTTGAAGAATTAAAAGAATTGAATGAGAAAAGGGTGAAAACAAATAGCCCTCCATTTATTCAACCTTAGGGCATAAACCGGGTTCAATTCATATGCTACTGATGGTAACATCGGTATTAAAGACAAGACGTCATGGACCCAAAGGACGAACTGCACTTCAACTTTCCAAACCACTCAAGTTCCTCTTAAAAGGACTTGTTTCATTCTCACGGGGAACCGACATTATCTATCGACTTTCTCTTAGAGATTGTTGATATTGAAGGAGGAGACCCTCTCCCTAGTCTCCGATATAGGATCCAAATATGCACAAATTGAGTCTAGAGCCACGAGATCATCAATAAATCTCATTAGGACACTTTCAATGAAGACTCTCTGTTTCACACAATGTGGAAAGAGAGATCATATCTTGAGTCCTACGCATTATCCTTGTGGTATTGCCAGAACATCTGAGTGATGTGTTTACATATTCACTGTGAAGATGGAAAGCCTTCTGGAGCCAACATCTAACAAGCTCCTGGTAGGTGGCATGTGAGATCTATTATACATATCAACCATGTGACAACTGAACAGAAACAATGGGGCGATTCAATCTTTTGAATCAATCCTGGTTCAGGTTATGGATTGACGGATACCTTTGAAAAACCGGTCTTTGTGCTTTAAAACTCTTTTCATTAGCATGTCGACCGTGTACTAATTTTTCAAATCAAAAGGTGTTTTATGATTGATAATTGATTTTCATTAAAACCTTCGTTATATTGCAAAAACAATTTCTATTGAGCAATACACGATTGTTTTTCAAATCTCTTTTCATCAATAAGTGGACGTAAATTCGCCTGGTTCACTCACTCCGTGTTGTCTTCTTTGAGACGTTCCGGTTTGAGAACAGCTAGAGCAGCTGCGAAACCCTGTCAAGGAAATTCTTCGAATTATACCTGATCACAGGCAGTACTTGTACTGATCAACGGGGAACCGTGGGGCGTGTACCTCAATTCATCGAAAGTGATCAAAGACACTTTCGTGCGCTTTATTGCTAACTGTCTTATCCAGGTACACCCGACGCTTGCTGATCAGAATGAAGCGGTCAATCCATAACCGCATGCTCACACAACACATTCATATCAAAAGATATCATGATTGGTGCATCAATGACTTGATATTCTAACTCCATGCTTCGCTACGCTGCGCCAATATCATGAATCAACGAATGCTTCCGCTACTCGATAAGAAGATATCATGATCCAGAATGTGAGCATGTCGGTCCGAAAGTCACATCATCACATATTATCAACACCACTATGGATGTATTCGAGATTTTCTATTAGCTGATGATCTCAAAAGCTGGCTCAACATTATTATCACGTGGATCAGGAAAAGACCTCCACTTGGATTAACCAAACATGCAATGAGTGGAATCAATGACTACGAGTTTCGGAGCAATGTACTACATCAAGAATGCAAGATCAATTGTTAATGTAATATCTGATTGTATTCAATGTCATTTTAGTATATGGTTGAGGTGACCTCCCTTAGGGGGAGATTGTTAGGAATTAGAAATTCCCGGTATTAAAGAGTCGGTCACCTCAAGTATATGTAATCGTTAGAATGCTCGTAGTCATAGTTATATTTAGTTAAGTAGTATTTTGTTTTGTAACACCGTGGAGGACGGACGGGTCTTTACCCACTGTATGCCTGATCCACAGCCCGTTGGGTGGCGATTTATGTAAGACTATAAATACTCTCTACCTCCCTAGGTAGAGAGTTGGAGCTCATAATAATATCTTTCACTTTCTCTCACTAAGTTCCCTAAACCTCTAACTTTCTCTCTCTAGAATTCCACTTATACGCCCACTTGTGTTAATGGTTTGATGTGTTTGTGAAATCCAATATCCAACACAACCTTACCGGATCTCGAAAGATCTACACAACCGAATATATCACAACTGACAACACTGACACGGTAATAGTTTCACTGCCAAATATAAAAACCAAACAAAACCACCAAAAATGTCTAAAACTCCACATATCCGGGTAGAACAAAGCAGAAAGTCAGCGAACCAACAACAAAACCACCAACCAAAAAAACATCACCAAAACCGAATAAGACCACCGAGACCGCTAAAACATCAACGAAACCACTCAAACTCAGACGCCACCGTATTTTGCAAGAACTCCTGGTATTGGTGGCGAAATCTGATGATGCTGATGGTGGTGTTGTAATAGTAGTGGCGGTATCAGGTGATGGTTAAGGGAAAGAAAGCTGAAGAAAAATAAAACCAGGTTGTGTTTTGTTTTGTTTGGTGTGTGGAGGAGGGGGATTTATATCTCTTGGGTTAGTGACGTTAAAAGTTAATGGGCTGTTACAAATTCATTAATGGGCTGTTACAAGTTATTAATTTTCAAGAAGGCAATACTTTTTATCCCGAATGATCTTTAACATATCCAAAGGGATTCTTTATCATTCATCATTTTGGTCATCACGTAGGATACCATCATTAACTTGGTAATCTCTAAAGATACCACCATTAACTTGGTCATCCTGAAGGATACCATCATTAACATCATTAGCTATCATTAACTCATTGGTTAAATTATAGTCACTTTTAACCTTTCACATTTAACATTAGATCCAAGTCATTATCAATTTTAACACACATACACTTTTCCCTTCTTTTTATTAGTTTAAGTAAGCATCGTTAGGAAATGACAGTTGCTTATTATATTTACACATTTTATGTGTTTACACATCTTACTTTCTTATATACTTGTTAACTCTTTTTGACCATTTACATCATCTTCATTCTTCACCTTGTTAGTCCAGGTGCTTTTTTTTTTTTTTGAGCTCATTAGCTATTCCATTTTCATCTAATCATTACTCGTTATTGTTTATAGTCTCATTCGATACTTCTTGTAATAATAGACACTCAATAATTAGTGAGTAAATTCTCATTTTACTTTCACGCGCTATACCTTAGCTCATTTATCATTTCTAAGCTCTATAGTTAAGCTTCAATTACCTTATTTCACTATTAGCCCGTCTCTAATATGAGTTGCCATTCTAATCTCATTCCATTACCAGTACTCTTTAAAACACGTTCTTATAATCACAAGGCAATTACCGGCACTAAATAAGGTGCACGTCGATTCAAATCACTTAAACATTTCAAGTCCTCCATGGACTTATATCACATACACATTAACATTATAAAACACATTCGTTATTCTCTACTTAGATTCATATATCCCATCTCATAATTCGCTTAAAAACTTAATCGTTCACATTCCCGAATTAATACTCCTACATTCAATACATTCTAATAGTGGTTTAAGTCTAGGCAACCCTAAATGGAAACATAATTCACTTAAACCGAAGCTCTGATACCAAGTTGTAACACCCTGTGAACGACACGACTAAAAACGTGAAATTTCTTTCGTAAAAAGTACACCCGAAAACTGACCCACTGTCACTCTTTTACATTCTGACAAAAATATAAAAACATTTGGACCTTGAGACTATTTTTAAATGAAACTAGACTCAATTACCTTCGAAATGACGGGTGGCACGACCCGTGACGCCTTACGGTTAAAAAAATATGATTTTTCGAAAAGTGACAAAATCTGTTGGTACCAAATTTCGGTTCCAGATTCCACTTTCAAACCGAAATTTGGAGTTTTGGTTCCAAATTTCAGTTCCAAACCGAAATTTGGTTCCAAATTACACTTCCAAACCGAAATTTGGAGTTTTGGTTCCTAATTTCAGTTCCAAACCGAAATTTCATTTTGCACACCAAACACCCATTTTCAGCATACCTCTTTTGTACACTTTTGACCCATTTTTCGGAAAACGACTTCTATAACACGAAATAGCACCAAAACTTCCAGAAATCAGTAGAACATTATAAACATCAAATATGTGTATAAACATGGTCATAATGACCCGCGAAAACGTGCTTTACAAAGTAACGGGTGTTATGCCAAACATCCGTGTTGACCCGTTTGCATACACCACTTAAACATAACTCTTTAACATGCTTTAAGACCTGTAAAATGACGCTTAAACCATTCCAAAGACTTGACATTACAAACATTTAACCCATTTAAAAATCTCGGGGAACAACTTTGACAACGAGCTCGGTACATCAACCTAGCTCCTAACTTTCTTACTACCTTCCCATTCTTCATAACTAATCCATGGTTTAGCCATGCTCCAAAGAACAAACCTTAGCATCTTCAATACAAGAGAACCTACAAAATATAGTCAACTATAACGTAAGCCAAAATGCTTAGTAAGTAATTAGACTAAAACATGTTAATGCTTCTATCATCATATAATTTCAGAAAAGCATAACTAGCACACAAACTATAACACATTTGGCACATAAGGCATATAACACATACCTTAATCTTCCATAAGGAAACTAATTCTATAACTATCATCAATTCCAATCTTGATCCAATAATTCCTTTACTTAACTATAACCAAAACTTAACCACAACATGAATACCACATCATATGATAATTTTCACATTAAGCAAGTAGTAGTCAAATTACTTACCTTAATTCCAAGATAGTGATATCAGTTATAATCATTAATCATCAATACCATCATTAGTCTCTTCTTCACATCCTAGGTCAATTATCATAACACTTAATAATCATAATTAAATAATTATGACAATGGTTTATATAACCATATCTCATTTCTTACACACCTCTAATCATCATATAATCATATCTAGATTATATGATGATCAATCCATAAATTACTAACTTAATAAAACTTTACCCATAATCATCATAACATATTTAATTAGCTTAAAAACATCATTTACCCAATTTCCCTAAATTAGGTATATGAACCCTAATTTATTATTCATCAATTAGCTTAGGGTAAAGGATTACTCACTTGTTAGGATGATTAGCATTAACTTATTTCTTGGTTTGGAGCATTAATCCTTCATCAATTTGACCATTGGAGAATCTTGTTCTTCCCTCATTTTCTCTCTAAGCAGTACCACACACACACCCACAATATTATAGAATTTGTAGAATGCAGTAATAGATAACTATTAGTAGTATAGTTTGCCTAATTGGCACACTAGGTCCCTTAAGTTCCTTTACTTCCATTTTGGCCACGAACACTTAGTAACACATTTACAGCTTAACAACTTTAGTCCCTTAAGTCTATTTTCCTTATAAATGTGACACGTCATATTTGCTATAACCATTTACATAACATTAATACCTTTAGTTTGACTTTTGGTTTGACTAACCAATCCCCGTAAGTCCTTAAAACTTATAAAAGTCATAGTCAACTATTCAAATGACACTTAATAAAATACTTAGGCCTGGTTTCAGTCCTAGATGTTAAGTTTATACATGTTACTAAATTATAAATCGTAAAAATATAAATATGTCAAAATGTAATTAAGTTTTTGAATAAACCTTTAAGTTATACAAAAATTACACTTTTAACCCCAAAGTTACATAGTTCACATATTTAGTCGAAAATAAATATGTATTTACATTTTTGGTCTAAAACTCTTCAAATATTACATGTTTATACTCCAGAATTCCAAATATTCTGTTTTTACCCACAAATTACTGAAATGACAGTTTGTACCCCAACTTTCAGAAAAGTTACATTTTTAACCCCAGTTGCGTAAAATTTGCATAATTAGTCCAAAAATTACGATTTTCAAATTTTAACATTTCCGTTTATTAAATAAGTTTCCAACAGCTTAAACAAGCTTATTGGACCGCTTAAACAGCTTAAAAGAGCTTATTTTGGCTTATTGGGCCTTAAGGCCCAATTAGTGAATTTTAATGTTATGAAAATCTGCGCTAACAGCCCCTAGCTTTTAAGTTTAAAAAGAGATCACGAGAGCTTATTTGAGCAGCTTATTGGTGCAGCTTATTAGATTAGCCTATGGAGAAATGGACTGGGCCTTTAGCCGGTAGTGTTACATGTCCAAAACAGTTTATATAGGCTCGGTTCTAATTGGTTTTAGTCCATGATAGACTTGCGTTGGAACTAAGTAAAATGGTACGGGGTCAAGACAACTTAGAAATGTGTTATAAAAATTGTTCAAACTTGATATACGTTACTACTGATTATATAACTCTAAGCATAGCCACGAAATGATTTGGGATGCCACAATATATAGAAAAATAAATAACGAGAGTGTGGAATAAATAACCGAAAGCTTGGCTACGTAGTATGTTATATAAAGAAATTCAAATATGAGAAATGGACAAGTGTGCACGAGAGTGACTTACTTCACCTAAATGGTGGGGAGATCACGATAGGAATTGGTATCGAGTTGTTGTAATCTGTTACACGACCCAACAAGGAAAGGAGACCAAGGCTTCTCGACTTGGAAACATTTATGGAACCTCGTAAATCTGGTGGGTTTCTCTCGTACGTAACCCAAACTGAGATGAAAGACTTTGAAATACTTTGAAGTGTGAAGAGTGTGTACGTATGCACGAAATGGAAAAAGGGAGATTTATAAATACAAGTTGAGTCTCAAGTTGGAGTATTATTGGATGGAATGTGTCAGTAATGAGTAAGAATAAGATTCCAAGTGTGTCAAGTGGGATTTGCATAAATCGATTATATTAACACAAATAAACCGTAAAAACGTTTGTTTTAGCGATCTCGTTATGTTTTGTTGATAAAAAATATAAAGTTATCGTAAGTAAAATTATAAGAATATATGTTGTTTTGCAAAGTATATACATTTGGTCATTTACATAAAACGTTGTAATAAATAAATTGTTGTAATATAATATGTAATAAGATGAGTAATATCCAAGACCCATGACCCATACCAATGGAGCTAAACTACAACCCATGATCCATTGCATGACATCATGCATGAAATCATTTTGGGTATTATCCATGACCCATGACCCAATGTCCACGACCCATGACCCAAAATCCATGACCCATTGTCTAGATACATTGTATCTTGTTGGGTACCCATGACCCAAAGTCCATGACCCATGACTCATGACTCATAACCCATAACCCATAACCCGGTTTGCAACCCAAAATCCGGACTGTTCTGACCCAGACTGCTGGATCCTAGGAATTGCATTGGTCGGATCCCTTGGGTAAGGGATCCGCCAGAACCGTGGGACAGAAGGCTTTTGTGCTTATAAATAGTGAGCCATTTCTTCATTGTTTCTCACCCTTCTTCTTACAAACTCTCTCATATATTATCTCACTCTTCTAACCTTTGATCATTTGATCATTCTAGTATTTCTTCTATCTTTTGTTGTGATTCTCATATAGGTCCTTCACAAAGGTGAGATCACGTTATTCTACAAGTCATCCAAGCAAAGGGTCCTTGATTGATTTGTCCATCCACAAGATTTCTGTAGCATATCTTGTAATTCATATTTCACATTGTTGTTGTGTAATACTTGTGTAAAGGTTTAGTTCTACCTCGTGGAAGAACTCGGCATTTAGCTTTGTACCGGAAAAAGTGCAAGCGACGTTGTGAGGCTTCTCCGCCAAGTTGAAGGAGCTTGTTGACATAGTGCTTGAACTCTCGAGTGGGGTACTAGGGGAGTGAAGTAGGGCAAGGAAGGTGTTCTTGTAGCCGAAACACTATAAATCACTTGTGTCGCTACTTTCTATCCTTTTACTTTACTGGCTTTCTTTACTTACTTTACTTATTGCATCATACTATGTATCCATCCATACGAATTCACATAAGATCAAATCTAAATCTTTGAAACTTAAATTAAAAATCGGTAAAACTATTTAACCCCCCCCCCCCTTTAGTTTCCACAATTGGCATCAAGAGCAAGGTTTCCAAAAGTTTTAAAGTAAATTGTATTTTAAAAACTTTTCGATCAAAATGACTTTTGAAAACTATAGAGAAGGGCAATATGTGCAACGACCTCCACTACTTGAAACTAATAGTTTTATTTATTGGAAAAATAGATTTGAAACTTATATGAAATCTAAAGATGTTAATCTTTGGTATATTATTGTTGAAGGTAATTTTCAAGCAACTGTAAAAGATGATAAAACTGGCAATGAAGAAAACATTTCCCATGATCGTCTCACCGACGACCAAATGAAAAAGCTTTTCAAAAATCGTGATGCAAAAATGGTTTTATATAATGTCTTACCCAAAAAGGAATTTGAAAGAATATCTATGCATAAAACTGGTAAAGAAATTTGGAACTCTTTGGTTATAACACACCAAGAAAATCAACAAGTTAAAAGCAATAAAAATGATTTATTTGTTCAACAATATGAACAATTTTTAATATTGGATGAGGATAGTATTGATAATTTTTTTGCTAGCTTTAATACTATTATTACTTCATTACAAGCACTTGATGAGTCTTTTTCTAGTCGTAATCATGTCAGGAGATTTCTAAGGGCGCTTCCATCAAAGTGGAGACCGAAGGTAACGACCATTGAAGAATCCAAAGACTTGTCGATCGTCACTCTCGATGAACTCATAGGCAACCTAAAAGTCTATGAGCTCGTACTCGCCAAAGACTCCGAGGTCTCGAAGGAAAAGAAAGAGAAACATAAATCTCTCGCTTTAAAGGCCAAGAAAGTCTCAAGTGATGAAGAAACCTCATCTTCGAAAAGTGAAGACGAAGAGTATGTAATGGCGGTACGAGACTTCAAGAAGTTCTTCCAGAGAAAAGGAAGATATGTCAAGAAACCTTATGACGACAAGAAGGGGTTGCGAAAAACAAAGACGACAAGAAAGTGAAGGACGAACGCAAATGTTTCAAATGCGGGGATCCAAATCACTTCATTAGTGCGTGTCCCAAACGCAACGAACAAAAGGCTTTCGTGAGCGATTCATGGGGAATGAGTGAGGAAGAAAAGGAAGAAATTTGTCTCATGGCAAAAGACTCCAACGAGGTATGTTCCGACTCTCTATATTATAGTAGTTAATCGTTAGATGATGAATCCTTACATCTTGAATATGACAAGCTTTGCAAAATTAGTCTCAAGGTAATTAACAAAAACAAGAATTTGAAAAATAAAAATGAACTTTTAGAAAAGGAAGTTCTTGAACTAAAAGATAAATTAAAGAGACTAGAAAAGGGAAAAGAAGTAAGTAGTGAATGCAAGCTTTGTGTAGAACTTCAAACTCTAGCTGATCACCTTGATTCTAAAATTGCTAGACTAAGTACTAATTACCTTGATAAAATACTTGATAGTGTCAAAACGGGTAATAATCAAAAGGGTCTAGGTATTCAGGAACATATTGCGTCAACTAGCTATATTAAGGAAATACAATTAGTTAAAGCAATTGAAAAACCATCCACTGTTGTCCCGGATTCGACGGATCCCTTAAAAAAGGATCTGGCTAGTGTAAATTTAAGGATCCGGGCATCTGCAGTAGTAAACAGTAAAAATAACGCAACCACTTCTTCTAGAACCGAATTTGTTATTGTTAACAAAAAGAAACCAACCCATGTTACTGTTAGAAATGTCAAACAACCACCTTCCCTAAAACAAGGTCAAAGTTTTCTAAACCAAACACAACTATAAGAAGGCCAAACAATGTCTATCCTAGAAGTAACCACCATCAAATAGGATGGAATCCTAACACACAAAATGGTTTTCCATTTCAAAACTATACACCTTGTACTGCTTTCTCACCATTTTTGTGTATGCCTCATATGAATGAAATGTATAACACCAATGGACCCATGAACAAATAGGGAGCAAACTTTTGAGTTAATTGTTTTCTTAGGTGTGCCGCTTTGTTCCCAAGTTTTTGAAATGAAAGAAAAGAAGAGAAGAGTCAAAAATCAGCATAAAAGAATAGGAGATGAATAAAATTAAATTTTTTTATATCATGTTCCCGAGTTAGAAGAGAAAAGAAGAGATAACATATAATTTTACAATTATACCCTTGGTTATATATAAAAGTTATGTTTTATACTAGGTTATTAAAGTAATTTTATTTATTTAAAGCTTCCTAATATAACTTCTCTCAAAATCATCCCACTTTTGGGAAGAAAGTTTTGGAGAGAAGTTTAGCCAAAATTACTCTCCTCTTCTATTCTCTTCTCTCATAAAAAAAAACTCAGGAACACGAATTTAATTTGTTTTCTTCCCACTTCTTTTCTCTTCTTTCAAAAATAAAACTCAGGAACGCAGCGTAAAGGTTTACTTAGATCCGGACGAATGAAACAAGGATAGCGGGTGCACAAGGCATATGACCGGTAATAAAGCATTGTACAACAAAATGAAGCTATTGCAGCATTTTGGAAGCAACATTTTTGGAAATTGTCGCCTTTTAGACTTCGATAAAAATAAAGCAACATTTTACTATATAAGTGTTGCATTTAAGGATCTAATGCAACATTTTTTATGAGTGTTGCATCCATTAGGAAAAAAATACAACACTTCATAAAAGTTTTGCACTTGTTAGAGGAAAATTACAACACTTTGATCCAAAATGCTACAAATCTTATTTAATCACGCAACATTTTAAAAATTGTTGCATAACATTTTGAAAAGTGTTGCATAACATTTTGCATAACGTTTTAGATCAGGGCACTTAGATGATAACATTAAAGAGATTCTAATGATTTTTGAGAACCTCCCCCATGTAGGCTAACACAGTCGTATTTTGGGAAACTATGTCTATTGGTCATTGTAATTGTCATTTAGTAACGCACGCTTTTTTAAGTGCATACAATTTATATATAAAATAAAAGAAGTTGTAATTTTTATCTCACATTTTAAGGTTAGTGCTAAGATTACAAATATCTATGAAAAAATGAAACTTTCACCTACAACAAACATGGATTTATAGGACGCCAGTAATCTTCATGCACCATCAATTGTATTAGGTGTAACATACATGTCATTTCCATAACAAAATTTGATTTATAAACATCATTTAAAAAACTCTTTTAAATTTTGTTACATGAAATAAAGTAGAAGCAAACTGTCTCAAGACATAATGCATCATCATCACGCTCCATCAATTGCATTTGCAGTTTCGACATTTTTTGCAATCATGTGTATTTTGAGAAGCAAGCACGAAACAACTCCTTTCTAGTTAGCACAATCCTTGTTAAAGATTTCTGTTTGAACAAAATATATATCTCAATACATATGCATATTTTACATCAAGAGCTACACAATAAGATATGTAATAACCTTTAGTTCTTCACGCATCGCGGCATAACGGTTTTTACCAGTAACTTGCACCATCTTCATTTTTGCGCGATTGGCCTTAGTTTTTTCATCGCTACTCTCTAAAGAATGAAATGGAAGGTCAAATATAGAATGAATAGAAACAGTGGTAAGTCATATGATCGCGGTTTGGTAAACTAATATTGGTAAATTTGAATGATTTCAGTTTAGTAAAGTTGGATGAAGCATGTTGATGCTTACATATTTAGCAAGATATTATGGACCAAAATATATAAGCATTTATATGCATAGTGGTAAGACTTTTTAGGCTTATCTTTTGAATGTTTTGAATATTCTTTATAGATGATATGGCTTCAAATGAGCCTATTAGAAATTCGATTGTTTCTCAAACTTATTAACGCGCTTAAGTTGCCACCAACTGTAAGTCATTTGGAGATGAGGATGCGTCTAAAGCCAATTTTGTATTTCTTTATTAAATGCTTCCAGCAAAAAAGTTATTCAGGAACTACATACCGGTTGTTGCATCATTGGAACGGGCTGCTGATTTTGTTGCACAAGACCAGTTCCATGCCTTCCACCGAGTCGCTGTCCCTGCTGTCCTTGTTGGAAAATTGGTACAAAGAAGTTCGGTATAGGACCGCCACCTGGTCTCATTCCAGGTACCAACTGCTGCTGGTAACCAAATCCACCAAAAAAAAGAAAAAACATTTGGCAAAGACACAAAAAGTGCAGATAGTGCACAAATAGTTTAGCAAGGAGTACCTGTGGAGGAATCATAACAGGGGGAGCTTGGCTATAGAATAGATGCTGGCCCATACCTGGAGCACGAGGAGGGTACATAGGAATACGAGAAGCAATCATCGAAGGTGCCATTGCAATTGGCCTCATTTGTTGAAATTGAGCCTGAGGGAGATAAAAGTTGACAACTTTAGAGGATGACTAGTTTTATTATAAAAAATATGATAGGTGATATGACTTTTTTTTGTTAATATTGATTTAAGAGACATTGACCAATCATCTTACCTGCAACCTTGGCCTTCTCTCTTCTTTACGATGTGCAAGTGCAACATATCACCTAGCCATTTTTGCAAGTAATAAAACCCTGTTAACTGCAGTGAAAAACTAAGAACATCTGCTATGACTAAACAAAAGATAGTTCAATAAATTCCACTAGAATACCAACTCCCTGTTTTTGTTTGGTTCTCAAGTATCTAAAGCTTATGAAGTCTCGTTTTTGCAATTGACCAATCTGTTAACATAATCACCTAGCCATTTTTTATTAACATAGAGACAAAGAGCCTTATTGGATACTCTGTATTTAACATGGCATGTCCGTTAAGTAGCTTTCAATTATATCCTATGGGGGAAGAAGAAAAATAATTTAGTTCAACTGCCTAAGCCCTATGAAAATTCAAAGATCCTGCAAATTATGATTATAATTATCTTAATTCGAATTACTTCTTAAGCATCTCGGAAAAATTTCTATACATTAATGGTTTCGGATTTGACTCGATTTTGACAGTAACATCCTATGAAAATGTTTAAGTTACAGAAACTGTTTCTGGGACAAGCAAAGTGAAGACTGTCGTAACCACCTAATAGTGAAGTTTGTATAGTAGTCAAGTACCATATGGAAAATATATAACAAGGAATGAACAGTAAAGAATCTTCATTAAAAATAATCATCATCATCATCTAAAAGTCATTACTGAAACTACAAACATACATCTAAAAACATGTTAATGGGAATTATTCTCGTGTAATCGGCATAAAGATCCGACATGGAGAAACTTTGAAATTAGCAGCTGCTGCTAGAACTCCAAACTAGTATTCGAACACTACGTTAATATTCCTAATTTACAAATGCATCATTTAGGTATGCTTCCAAATTTCCTATTCTCTATTTCCAGTAGCTAAGAATTTCTTGCCAGTCTGCAACTTTAATTTCACCGCACGTCGTTTTTCAACAGAAATCTCAACATCATTGCTTTTTAACCCCTGAATTACCACAGCTATCTACCTAGTGGAGAAACATCTTTCGCCCATAAGCTAAGGCTTTGCACCACATCTTCTTCCACCACAAGTCTCTCGGGAACAAAAACCAATGAAACCACTTTCTCCCCGTATTCTAATGGAGATACAAGAAACGGATTACTCACTGCTCCTTCCACCATTAACTCCCAGCTCAGAAACGTGTACATGAAATTCGGATTTCAACAATGACGTTTCTGAAAGGTTTTATGGATATTTAAATATTAGTATGTCCGGATTCTAACTCGAGACTTCGGGATTGCACACATTACGTATGAGAGTTGATGTTAATAATTAATATATAAATGTTATTATTAATTATTAGTCACGAAATAAAACATAACGATAGTTAAATATTTAACGAGGTTTGGCTAACGGTCGTTAAATGTAAACTAAAGGGAATAGAATTGAAATTAGAAGTCGGGAAGGATCTAGAATCCCTTTGGGATACTAGGCCGATCGGTTTGGGGTTTACAAACCCAATCCCACTCAAACTTGGTCATCAAGTTAAGTTACCTATAAATACAAATCAATGTATTCATTCACAACTTAATCTTGGATCACCAATAACCTAATTTCTCTTCTCCTCTCCTCTCTCTTTTGCTTGGCCGATCGGTACAACCCCCCTCCTCAAGGGATCGATTTTTCCAAGCTCAAGAAACAAGTGTTTGGTTTTATTTGTGATTCAAGAACCTAGCTTTTCACATCAAATCGCTATTAGTACGTGTGTACAAGAACGAAGAACAAACGCATTTGTGTTTGTGTATTACCTGGTGGTCGATCTTGTGTGGGTCGAATTTATTGAAACCTTAAGTTAGGGTTTTGGGTTTTGGTTCTTGTTCAAACATCGTTTGGTTTACTTGAATTGCTAAAAGGTACGCACTTTCTTGTTCGGTTAATTACTTACATGTATTATTCCTATTTACTTCCGCTGCATGCTTTGATGATGTTTACTTGCTTTTATCATTTGTTATGATTAGTATATTCCTATAGTTTCAACAACCTTCTTATCTTGGTCAACCTGCATTATTTCAGTTTCTTCTATACTAACTGAACCCGAGCTTGTATATGTCTTAGCATCAGGAAAACAAGGTGTTCAAGACGGAATACGATCCACCATAGGCATCACCCCAGTGCCCCACTACTCAAAAAACTCGCTCTCAACTCCCTTTCCTTAAAAAACAGAAACTCAGGAACCAAATACGCAAACCCAACTTCTTTCGTAACACCAACATGCTTTATAACCTCCTTAATAGTCCCATACTCCAACACACAACAATCCAAATCCAATTTACCCAAAAAAAGAATCCAAATTCAAATCACTCGCAAACCTTAAGAACTAGTTTTTACTCATTATTTGGCCCACCGAATTTTAACCAGTTACCGGAGCAACCAATAGCATAGTACAGTATGAATCTTACAGCTCGTGAAGCCTCTTCAGAATATGAAAAAGCAACAAATGCAGAACCTCTACTGATTCCACTTGGATCATATATGCAAAGTAAATCCAAACAGTTTACTACTTTCATCTCGTGAAACTTGCTCAATATATGTATAAAAACGCAGACATAAATGTAAACACATAATATAATTTATTGCTAAAATTCCATTTAGACATTTCAACAAACACTTGGCATTCACAATTTGCCAATGTGTAACAATTATAAGTAACAAACAAAGACAACCAATAATTGAAATTTACTATGCAATGAACAGTGAATGGAGAGATATATACCCTGTTTTGTTCGTAGGTGACTTCCTTGTTATCGGTTTGTCCACTCAAAATTTGACCACATGTATATTGAGAAGAAGTCTACTACACCACCCAAAATCATCAAATCGTAAGTGATGGTAGTGGTGATGCAGTCAGAAGGGTGGTGGTGGGTTATCATAGTTTGGACGCTTGAAAGTGGCTGAGAATGGAGATGAAGAAACGTGGTGTCTAACTGTCAATTGTGAGTGGATAATTTGGCGGGGAAAATATTTGGCGGGAAAATTAGCGGGGGACCCAATTAATTAGCGGGCTATTTAAACATGAACTCTTAAAGTTCTACCACCAATTAAGAGAAGTTAAATTTTAGTCGAATTTTAAATATATTTGAAAATTTGTGATGATAATTTAATGACACTACTATTTCGTTTAGTTTACAACATTAAAAAATAATTAAAAAAAAAATCTAGACGTACACCCGTCCCAAACAACCATGTATAGCGACAAATAAATATACTTGTGAAATCGTGATTCTGATTCGAACTTTGATGCAAAGAATATGTTTTTCGAAATACAAAGTGTGTGTTTTTTAAAAGTTGGCAAGTTTATAATTAATCAAGGTGAATTAATGGATACTTAAGGGTAATTTAGGGAAACCACATTAGTTTAAGTTTTCAATTTTTCAAAAATACACATTTACTCTTTATAAGTAGTATGGATATAGATTAGATCATTGAACAATGGGAATAATCATGCTAAGGTCTATGATTCGATGATTTGTTATTATCAGTACAATACGTTAAATAGCATGTAAGAGATAAGTCTAGAAGCGGGCCTAGGCCCGATGACAAATGGGTCGACTAACACTCCCCCGTAGTTGGAGTGGGAGGACACCGAACGCTCAAACTGGTACGAAATTCTTCAAACAAAGCAGAAGGAAGTCCATTGGTGAAGATGTCAGCATACTGATAACGAGACGGAACATGAAGAACACGAACTTGACCAACATCAACCAAATTACGAACAAAATGAACATCTATCTCGATGTGCTTCGTACGTTGATGCTGAACAGGATTAGATGACAAATAAACTGCACTGACATTATCACAGTAAACAAGTGTTGCAGAGGCAAAAGGGGCATGCAACTCACGTAATAAACTCCACAACCAACAAGACTCAGCCACAACATTGGCAACACCGCGATAATTTTTCTTGACACTAGACTAAGAGAGTGTATGTTGACACTTTGAAGATCAAGATAGTAAGTTGTTGCCCGAAACACACAAATAGGCTGAAGTCGATCGTCGAGTAGTAAGGCAACCAGCCCGATCTGCATCCGAGTAATCAACCAAAGATGTAGTAGAAGATGAGTATAATTGTAACCCATGATCAAGAGTACCAAGAACATATCTCAAAATCCACTTAAGAGCCGAAAAATGATGCTCCCGAGGATCATGCATATAAAGGCAAATCTGATGCACTGCATAGGAAATATTCGGGCAAGTAAAGGTAAGATACTGAAGAGCTCCTGCAAAACTACGATAAAGCGTCAGATCAGAGACCAGATCACCATCAGCTCCCATTTTAGACTCAGAATCAACAGGGGTCCAACAAAGATTACAATTAGTCATATGAGCCCTCTCAAAAATCTTAGTATCATACTTATGTTGAGATAAGAACATCCCTGATGAATCAAACACAACTGAAATACCCATAAAATAATTAAGCCATCCAAGATCCGTCATAGAAAACTCCTGATGTAATGAGGCAATAAGCTGCTGCAACAATGCCTCAAATGAGGCAGTCAGAACAATATCATCAACATATAAAAGTAAGTAAGCAATGTCAGTCCCCTATCTGTAAATAAATAAGGATGAGTCACAACGACTATGAGAAACACCAATATGGGTAATATAGGCAGCAAATCTCTGAAACCAAGCCCGAGGGGCCAACTTAAGACCATAAAGTGGCCGATACAATAAACAAACATAGTCAGGATGAGTAGAATCCCGAAATCCTGGAGACTGATGCATATAAATTGTCTCAGAGAAATCACCATGCAAGAAAGCATTCTTTACATCAAGATGATGAACATGCCAATGTCAAGAAGTAGCTAAGCTAAGTACAATCTGAATGGTAGTCGGTTTAACAACCGGACTAAAGGTCTCATTAACATCAATGCCATATAACTGTGTGCTGTCATTCGCTACACTATGAGCCTTGTAGCGACTAAGAGTGTCATCTGTTAAGTACTTGTGCCAAAACAACCACATAAAACGAACAATGTTCGCATCCGTAGGTCGAGGCACAAGAGTCCAAGTTTTATTATTAATAAATGCATTATATTCATCATACATAGCATTTTGTCAGTTTAGATCATTAAACACATCATTATATGATTATAATAAAGGTGAAACGGTGGACACATGAAGATTTAGACGATCAGGAGGTCAATTGGGCCCGAAACGAAAGCGTGTGACCATGGGATGAACAGAAACCGGGTTTGAGTTATCAAGGAGACATGTATATCACAAGATTAAAGAAAATGCCCCGACATGTATGAATAATATCTGACCAAGTGGGGTGGTGTCACTACGAATAGTTAGTACGACAAAAATTGAAAAAAAATACCCTAACATGTATGAACACCACCGTGAAAACCCCTAATAAAATGCATCGACACTTTCTTCGATGTCTTGCTTCGCTGACCCTTGATCATATGATTTTTAAGATTTACAAAATCATAAAATGTTTTAGCCGAAGTCCGTCAATATTTTCTTGTTAGTCATTAATTTTGATATTTTTTAATCTACTAGAAACGAAGTTTCCCCCTTACATGCATCGTAAAATGTATTATAATTATTGAATGACATTTTTTTGAGTGCTTATGTAAACGGGTAATTAAATGGACTAGACATAAGGAATGCTAACCACTGATGACTCAGTGGCAAGTCGCATGGCCTCGTCACAAAGAGATATTAGGTACAATCATCATAAGGTCAAATTTTATGGTTGGCTCGTGAAGGGTAAAAAACGATCGCGGGATATAAAGGTTAAGCCGCATACATATGATTATGAAACTCGCCCTACCTAGGTAAGGTGAACAAGATAACCTCGTCTGTTTGCCCGTTTGCATAAACAATGTTGTAGAAAAAAATGTTACAATATTTAATAACTATACTACATCTATACTACTTATAATGGAGGAATGAATCTCTCTCCTCATGGTCTTAAAATTAAGACTTACAAAATATAAAGCTTATTATACAATACATAATGCACTATTAATGATCTTTCTCATCAATATTAATTTTAAGACTTACAAGTCTTAAAGCTTAATATACAAACTACAAAGCACTATTAATGTGGTCAAGATATTTAATGTAGTTAATTAATTAACTGGTCAATAAATACAATTACATGAGTTATTAAAACACCCCTTACACATACAAATTATCAACTTATTGTACAACCAACTTAAACATAATTCTTGCATTAAAATGTCACTAATACAAATAATAAAGAACATTATACAAATATTCAAGCCCACATGGGCAACGGTCCAAATGGGCCCGAGCCCGAACGGGTACGATCCAAACAGGCTCGAGCCTGAACGGGCACGAGCTAAACGAAATTCTTGAAATCCGTAAATTTATTATCAAAAAGAACATAATAAACTAAAATACATGATTCACCAAAAAAATTTATTTTATGGTATCCGCCGTCGTAACACGCGAGAACCCTGCATTAAATGTCACTAATACAAATAATAAAGCACATTATACAGATATTCAAGCCCGAACGGTCAACGGGCAAAATGGGCTTAAGCCCGAACTGGTGCGGGCCAAACGGGCTCGAGCCCAAATGGGCATGGGCCAAATAGGCACGGGCCAACGGGCTCGAGCCCGAACGGGTACGGGCTAAATGAAATTCTTGATATCCGTAAATTTATTGTCAAAAAGAACATAACAAACTAAAATGCATGATTCGGAAAATTTTATTTCAGGGTAGCCGCCGCCGCAACGCGCAGATACCCTGCTAGCTTTTATGACAAGTGGAGACACTTATCATCCGGTACGTGTCGTAATATGCTATTGCTCTATTTTTCTATTAAAATAAAAAACATCTTCGCCCATCATCTTTTATATACCAAATAAAAATCGTGATTTTTAAACATAAGAAAAAACAAAAAGTGATTCTTCTTCTACATCTATTACTGTATCTTATAACATAGAAAGATATAAACACTCATTCTTATAACCGTAACAAGCTGCTTCGACCTAGTCCCCAAATCCCCTTTTATCGATAATCCGTACCACCTCACTCATTGAATAGCGAACAAATACCAATTGAACGTATACCCTATCTGTTTCTGAACTTAGCAACTCTCCTTGTGGAGCCTTATTTGTCGCAATTAAAGGTAAACTATTGTGATGTCTATTATATGTGTTCTTACTTCTTATGTTCTGTATAATGTTCGATTTGGGTATCTGGGAATTCAGTTTGCTTATGAATATTTTCATACAAATTGGGTGAAATTTTGATTTGTTTGGTGTTTTAGTTGAAGCGGACTCTGCCAATTCAATAGGGTTTTGACTATTAGTTGATAGCCTATATTCAGTTTTCATTCCTAATTTGAACTCAGCAATGTGTTTTTTGTGTTTTCTGAGATACTATCATAACTTGGGATACTACATGTGTTCTTATGTTTTCTGAGAGACTGAGATACTGTCATAACTTCGAATTAATAGAAATGTTACAAGATTATGCATGTTAGTTAACTTTTCTATAGGCATAATTTGTACTAACCATCTTGGTAGACCATACACACCTGAAGACTGAAGTAGCGTGTAGAGAACCATGAACAGTGATTCAGACTCTAGTAGTCAATCATATAGGCAATTTGTGGTGCAAAAAAACATATGTTTTGTTCAGGACATGAGGAACGATAGAGACTCACTGGATGTATTTACCTAGAAGGTTGCCTGAGTTTGAAGCTGGAGTTAATGAATTCCTTGATGCTTCCTTTGCTAAATCGGCAATTGGAGGTGAAATTTAACTGTCCATGCAAACAGTGTAGAAACCGTTTCTGGTGTAGTAGCAGAAAAGAAGTAAAAGACCACCTAATAGGACAAGGATTTGTAAGAAACTACTATGTGTGGCATTTGCATGGAGAGGTGCCCCAAAAAATAGGAGCTAATACTATTAGACTGTTACTCTACAAGACGCTTCATGGGCTTAGTAATGTGGCATTTGATGATCTCCGGAAACTCCTAAAGGAGACAATTCCAGAAGTAAAAATTCCTGCTAAATTTACTCAAGCAAAATGTATTGTAAGAGATTTGGGGCTTGATTATGAGAAGATACCAGCGTGTCTAAATGATTGTATGTTATACTGGGATAATTAGTTAATTACAAAGATGCTGATATACGTGCCACATGTGTCACACTTTCAAATGGAAAGAAACTAAAGATAATCAAGGAAACACACACAATGAACCTTCCGAAAAAAGTTCAAAGGTTCCAGCTAAGGTGGTGTGGCACTTTCTTTTAAGGCCTAGGCTACAAAGACTTAATATGTGTTTAGAAACAGCTAAATACATGACCTAGCATGAAGAAGAACGCCCCACAATTGGAAATTTAAGACATCCTGCAGATGGGCAAAGTTGGAAGGAATTTGATATAAAGTATCCTGGTTTTGCCAAAGAAGCTAGGAATGTGAGGTTGGGGTTGTCTAGTGAATCCATTTAGAACAATGAGCATTTCTCATAGCACCTGGCCTGTTCTGTTAGTTAATTACAATTTGCCTCCGTGGATGTCAATGAAACCATAATACTTTATGTTGTCCTTGTTAATACCCGGTCCCGAATCTCCAGGTAATAACATTGATGTTTACTTACAACCTTTGATTAAGGAGCTAAGGGAATTGTGGGTTAATGGGCTGGAGACATATGATAAGTCTAGAGACGAGACCTTTAAAATGTATGCGGCCTTAACATGGGCTACAGGTTATTCAATGTTATTAGGGTGAAAAACAAAAGGAAAAAATTGCATGTCCATGTTGTAATTACGAAACCAGTTCATTATACTTGAAACCTAGCAAGAAGACATGCTATATGGATCACCACAGATTTTTAGATGCACAACACCCATGGCGACGAAACAAAAGGGCTCTTAATGGTCTTAGCCTTTATAAAAGGGGTTGTTTGTACAACTTTCAAATATAAAGTTTCATACATCAATTATTGAGTCCTTTATAAACTTCATTTCATATTTATTCTTTCATGATTAAAGATGTAAATGATGCTGATAGAGAAAATTATGGAGTTGAAGATGAGAATGAGAATACAAAGCATTTGTTTGATAATAGTGATAATGAGATAGAAGATGATGGCAGTGAGGAGGATTTTGAAAATGATGATGTTGAACTCGAACTACTTCAAGTTCCCCTATCACAATAGCGAACAGGTAAATTCCAATACCATGGGTTTTTTGTTTTTTTCCTTTTTTATTTATTTGTTTATTTATTTTTCGTTTGAATTAGTATGATTTATATTAACTATTTATGTGTATTTTAGCTATCTCTGCCACTAAGAAAAGAGGACCAAGAATGATGCATAACATACACACGCGAAACTTACTTGAGGTCATCATATGCAACAAATTGGACAACCTATCGGACCTGTAATTGAGGAAAAAGACGTAGTAGGAAAATTCTCTCGATTTTGGGTACAATAGCTCGTACTTATAGTTATGCTCCATTGATTTATAATTCATGGCACAAAGTTGACTTTTCCTCTTTTATGTATACAATACTACTCTTCGGTGTAGGAAAAATACATTGTACCAGGAGATGCTAAACCTTGGGTGCTAAAGACATTGTGGAGCGTGTTGGAGGGGACACAAGTCACTGCTCAAGAACAAGCACTTTTATGACCTGAAGGATAACAACACCAGATTGAAGAACCGTCCAAAATGTATCCCGAAAAAGGATTTTTTACAGTTGCTACGCTTATGGAATAATAAAGAAGATCAGGTAATTTGGTAGTAAATTATTTACTATTAATTCTATATCCATTAATGTACGTACAGCGGCATTGTTTAATTGCAAAGGCGCAGCGAACGTTTAAAAAAAACATGCATACAGTTGGTCCAAAAAGTTTTGCAAGAATTTGTGAGGATATGGTTACCAATCATTGTTTTGTTCATGATATTTGCTTTTAAAGGCATAAAACTAATGACAGTCTTGTCGGTGTTTTTATTTGCTATATACAGAAAAATGAAGATCCAAACAAGGAGCCACCTAGCTTAACTAAATTGTTTGAGCGCACGCGTGAAAGGAAAGAAGGACATGTATATGCTGATACATATGATAAAACAGAAAGATTGATTGTAAGATAAGATATACAGTTTATATATTATATACAATTAGTTAGATGTGAATTGGGTAATCAGTTTTCTTGCCTATAATGAAGGAACAAATGAAGAACCATGAGGCTCCGGAAGAAGATGGAAGTGGTCCCGTAGATCCTTTTCTCGTTGTGATAAACAAAGAGTACAATGGACACCGTAGAATTTTGATAAGGGTGTTACTAATAAGCTAATAAAGAAGGTGAATGGGGGCGAGACATCATACATATGGTTCCAACGGAGCTTATGGAATCTGTGAAAACTGCTATAGATGCTGAAATGAAATGGTTGATCGAAATGCGAAAGCAGATTGAAGACGATCATGAACAGAAGAGGCTTGAGCTGGCAGAGGAACATAAAAAATATGGCTGAAATAGAAGAAATGCATAAGGAAATTGATGACCAGCGTGACAAATTAGTTGAAGATGCAGTCCAAATGCTTACAGAAAAGTTACCTCCTGGAGTTGTTAAAAAGTTTTTAGCATGAGTTAGCATCTATGTTTGGTTGAAGGTACATTTTCATCCTTCTTATTCTAGTTTGATACTAAACATGCTCCAAACAAACTACATGACTAAACAAAACCTTACACGACAAACCGGCCCATTTGTCCCATTTTGACCAAAACCCGCTCCAATTTATATAAATGACCAAATAGTACTTTCTTATTGTCAACCTCTAAATTTTAAGAACAAAAAAGGAACCAGATATGATATTAACAAAGTATCATGTATATACATCTTGATTTTAATATAAATTCGCTTTATGCCGCTGCTTTTGGAAATTTCAATAATATAGAATCAAAATTTTCTAATCTATACTCTTCTTGATATTATTGTTGATTAAGTTTTCACTTAAAGTGTTGCTATGCGGTCTAATTATTTTTTTATTAATTTTTAAATCTCTATCTCTAGTTTTCTTAAGGTTTGTTTGTATGTTATTGTAGAGTTTTAGTTGTCTTTCTATCTGAATATATATAACGCGTGTAACCTAACCGTATTCTCTTTCATTTTCATTTGTACCAGGCAACATTGTTTTGTAGTACTTCGAGCTGCAAGTGGAGATTTGCAAAGATGAAAATCAATATTTCTAGGATAGCTGTTTAATAACTTTTTCTTTTGTCATCCAGAATTTTTATGTTGGTAATCTTACATTGGGCCAGATTTGTCAAGGCAGAATACGATGTAATCTATGTTGAACATAAAATATTAATGCATTTGATTTCTTTTTTTAAAATGTGTATGATACAATTATCGAATTTATAGCATTGCTTTGCATAAATAAAAAATTAAAAATCACTAAATAAGTGGTGCGTTATATGATGAAAAACAACTAGAAGTGTTGTAGTTCACATGATAAAGTGTTGCATACATCATTTTAGTAAACGAGAAAATGTTGCACTTGAATATAAAAGTGTTGTGGTTGTGTGAAAAAATGTTGTATTTGATTTTGAAAAGTGTTGCATTTAAGTTTAGAAAGTGTCGCATTTTATGTTAAAAATGTTGCATTTGGATAAAAAAAAAAAAAAAAAAAAAAAGTGTTGCAATTTAATGCAATAAGTGTTGCACTTGATTGTATAAGTGTTGCAATAAATAATTGAAAGTGTTGTATTTGTGGGTAAACAATGTGCACTCTAAAGTATCACATTTGCTAAACATAGGCAACACACTTAAAAAATGTTGCATATTCAAATTAAAAGTGTCACTTATACCTAAGGCAACGTTACATAACGTAGCACTTGGTAAAGTGTCACATTAAGCATAATGCAACATTTTAAACACATAATACAACACTTTAACGATGTTGTTTTAGCTTCATTTTGTAGTAGTCTCCACATACGAATCCTTCAATGGAGGAAATGTGGTGTTCAGAAATAGCAAGAACAAAATCATCGGAAAAGGTACAATCTCTCACAAATCCTTGACCATTAACGACGTATGTCACGTAGAAAACCTAAACTTTAATCTACTAAGCATTGGTCAAATATGTGATAAAAAGTGCAACGTACTCTTTAGCGAAACTGGTAGTAAAATCTTGAAAAATGGTATTACTATAGAAAGAGGTATTACGAGTAGAAAACATGGAGTCTACGTTGTTAAAATTGGAAATGAACCAAAAGACAAACTTTGTCTTACCCCTACGGATGATACTTCGACCTTATGGCATCGAAGATTGGGTCACGCCAATATGCGACTTCTTCAATCGCTATCATCCAAAGAACTTGTAAAAAAAACCTACCTAAACTAAAATACTAACATCATTTTTGTGATGCTTGTAACATCGGAAAACAAGTCCATGCTAGTTATAAAGCTAAAAATATGGTTTCTATAACTAAGTGTCTATAATTACAACATATTGATTTATTTGGTTCATCCGCTATCCAAAGTTACGGAGGCAACTTCTATACCTTGGTTATAGTGGATGATTACTCTAGGTACACATGGACTAAATTTTTAAAGATTAAAACTGAAACATTTGATTACTTTGAAATCTTAAGTAAGGAAATCCAAAGGCAACTAGGAAGTCCTATTGTGTCAATTCGAACGGATCATGGTCGGAAATTTGATAATGAAGTGCAATTCGGAGCTTTTTGTGATGCTAATGGTATTACCCACAATTTCTCGGCTCCTCGCACTCCACAATAAAATGGGGTAGTTGAAAGGAAAAATAGAACCCTATAAGAAATGAGTAGCACCATGATTAATGAGCAATCTATTCCTCAAAATTTTTGGTGCAATGTCGTTGACACATCAACCTATATACTAAATCGAGTCTTGATTAGAAAGTTCTTAGGAAAAACTCCATAAGAGTTGTTACAAGGCAAAAAGCATTCGTTAGAACACTTTCGAGTCTTTGGTGGCAAATGTTTTATACTTAACAATAAAGACTATTTAACTAAATTCGATCCAAAATCAACCGAATGTATCTTCTTAGGATATTCTCCTAATAGTAAAGCGTACGTAATACTAAATAAAGAAACCGTAAAAGTTGAAGAATCTTTAAATGTCAAATTTGACGTGTGTCCACCTAAAAAGTACCTTACCTCTTGTCGATGACGAGTTAATCGAAAGTGAAGTCTTAGAAATTAAAGAAAATATAAACAAGGAAGATGAACCATTAAACAATGAAATCATCAATGTTAAAGAGTGTAAAGATCATCCCGTAGAAAAGGTTATAGGAAAATTAAATGAAAGAACTCTAAGGTCTCAAGTCCAAAACCAAAGTAGTTTATTTTGTTTCGTATCAACTATAGAACCTAAAAACACTCAAGAAGCCATAAAAGATGAAAGTTGGGTTATGGTTATGCAAGAGGAATTAATTCAATTTGTTTCTAACAATGTTTGGACACTTGTCCCTCCACCTAAAAACCAAACCATAATCGGAACAAAATGGGTGTATAAAAACAAGTTAGATGCAAACGATATCATGTCTAGAAATAAAGCTATACTTGTTGCTCAAGGATATAACCAACAAGAAGGCATAGACTTTGATGATAATTATGCTCCCGTAGCTAGATTAGAGTCTATAAGAATCCTTCTTGCTTATGATTGTGCTCATGATCTTAAGCTTTTTCAAATGGATGTTAAAAGTGCTTTTCTAAATGGTTTTATGAATGAAGAAGTTTATGTATCTCAACCTCTAGGCTTTGTCAATTTCGAAAAACCTAATCATGTGTACAAACTAAAGAAAGCTCTCTATGGTCTTAAACAAGCCCCAAAATCTTGGTATGATAGACTTAAAGCGTTTTTAATAAAAAACAACTATACCATAGGGTTAGTTGACAATACACTTTTTACAAAGAAAAAGGAGTCACAAATAATTATTGTTCAAATATACGTGGACAATATTATATTCGGATCAACTTGTCAAGACATGTGTAATGATTTCTCAAGAATCATGCATGATGAGTTTGAAATGAGTATGATGGGAGAATTAAGTTTCTTTCTTGGTCTACAAATCAAACAACTAGAAGATGGTATCTTCTTTAATCAATCCAAATACATAAAAGAAATGTTAAAGAAATTAGGATTAGAAGAGTCAAAACCAATAAGAACACCAATGTCCTCCGATACCAAACTCACCAAAGATGAAGACGGTGAATCCATTGATAACACCAAATACCATGGCATGATTGGTAATCTTCTCTACCTTACAGCTAGTAGGCCGGATATCATGTTTAGTGTATGTCTTTGTGCTAGGTTTCAAGAAGACCCTAAAACTTTACATCTAGAAACCGTCAAAAGAATATTTAGATATATTAAGGGTACAACTCAATTGGGATTATGGTATCCTAAGGGGACGGGGGTAGAAACTATTGTATTTGCAGATTCTGACCATGCAGGTGATAATGTTGACCGAAAAAGTATAAGCGGTGTTTGCACTTTCATGGGGTGTTTTTTAACATCATGGTTCTAAAAGAAGCAAACAGTATTAGCCATCTAAACAACCAAAGCCGAATATGTCTTCGCCGGCAAAGCATGCCAACAAGCACTATTGTTGAAACAAGCGTTAGTTTACTATGACATCCATCTTAGTGACATTGCCATTCTATGCGACAACAAAGGTTCTATAGATATTAGCAAAAATCCGGTGTTGCATTCTCGTACCAAACACATAGAGACCCGTCATCACTTCTTAAGAGACAATGTTCAAAAAGGGAACATTTCGATTGAGAAAGTGTCATCCGAAGACAACATAGCCGACGTCCACACCAAACCGTTGAAGCGGGAGCAATTCAACTTGCTTCGTCTAGGTCTTGGTCTTATGGAACAATCTTCTTGAAATACTTTCTCTCTACAAGGTACGTAAACTTTTGCCTTACCTCCTCTTCTGAGTCTAGGATCTCTATTTCACACAACTCACTAATAATATGGGGATTTATTTTTAAAACTAAAGATACTTTCTATATAAGAAACTCTTCGAAATATTTTCTAAAAGGTATTTCTCCCCGTATCATTTTCTTTTAAATCATTCTCACGTCTAGGACAAACATTTTTTTTACTCATCGTTAATACAAAGTAAAAACCTTTTTCGTTGCATCTCGTATGTCTTTTGAATGCTAAATGGAATGCATAACTAATATGTGTTTCCGGTACATTCAATCAAGCAAAAATGAATTAAGGAGTCTTCGTGTTATCTCAATATATATATATATATATATATATATATATATATATATATATATATATATATATACACGTACTTTTTCACTTCTATGTTAATTTTTTCTTCTTTAAAGAGTTGAGATAACCGCAACTCCATATGGTTTCCATGTAGGCAAACACTAGGCACTATTGTTTTCAAAAACAATATTTTTCTGCTTCCTGAGAACACTAGTTCCACGGATCCCAGCATTTACGCTGGACGGATCCCTGAAGGATCGGATCCGTGGGAACCGTGTGATAGTAGCCATTTTTATCACATCTTTTTCTTATTTTGGCTTGACATTTTCAAATTTACAACATTTTATCTTTACGACTAATACATGTGTTCCTTAATGCTTGTGCTCTCTTGATCACTTGCTTTAAATTCATATCTAATCATTAGATTATAGTTCACATTTTGGTTTTAGCATTCATTGCAATACATTATTTGTTCTATAAATAAGGTTCTAAAATGCTTGCATATCTATCATTTTCAACCTCACAAAAAACCATCATCATGTCTCCCAAAAGATCCTCAAACAATGATGAACTATCTAGTGAAAACAACCCTTTTCAAGAAATCCGAAACTTTATCCTACCACCTTACGTAATACCATCACCACCCAAAAATAGGAAAATCGCACGGATTAGTATCCGGCCTTGTTGCTTAGCTAAAATCTTGTCAAATAGCCCATCTCCAACTACTCATTCTCCACCAAATGACTACAATGTAGCACTTCCATCATCTCCTAAAAACTCACCACCACATTCACCAACCGAGTCTCAACTTGACACTCAAATCACTCTAGTGGAACTCCTTAAGACTCCGAAAACCATTCCACTACCCTTTTCTAGTCCACCACCCGCTCCATCCCAACCATCAAAATCTACCCAACTAGCCTCAAACATAGATCCAAAAGAGCTAGTCTTTTTAACACCTCCAACATCTCCAAATACCTTCTTTAAAGAGCTTAAAAACTTACCACATCTACCACCCATCACCTTACAAGAACATCTAGGTTCTTACCACCTATCACCAACATCATGGACTTTGATCCATACTTACCAACATTTCCACCACTTAATCCACACTCCAAAAATCAAACTTACCCAGAGACCATCCACCCACACCACCCTTACTATCTCTTTTGCGAACATTGCCAATCAACTAGGGATCTCGCAATGGAAATAAGGGATGAAATACGGTTCATTCTCAACCATATCCTTGATCGCATCAACATTATCACTCACCAAAACTTCCATCATTAGACCCTATGCAAGCATGGAAGGAATGATAATAACATTTTCTCTATTTTTTTTGGGTCTTTCTAAAAAACAAACCCTTGTTCTTAGTTTTACATTTTGTATGTGGCATATATATCACTATATTTTGATATTTTATTACAAGGCTTTGTTTACGTACCTTGGCTCTCTATCTTGTTTCTCGTCTTAGACAAGATTATATTAGATGTTATCACTAACATTTTTTTGTAGGTGTTATCTTTTCTCACTTGACGCCCTATTCTAGGGGGAGCTACCGTCAAGGGGAGTTAGTGCTTTTTGGATCATTTTTTTTCCACCATTTATTTTTTATTCAACTCACTTTTTGTTTCGACAAAAAAGGGGAGAAGAGAGTAAAACTCACATACACTTTCAAAACGTACATCTAATCTTAAGTTTTACTCACTATAACTTTATGCTTTGTCATCAACAAAAAGGGGGAGATTGTTAATACAAATAGACCGTAAAAATGTTTGTTTATATTTAGCGATCTTGTTATGTTTTGTTGATAACAAATATAAAGTTATCATAAGTAAAATTATAAGAATACATGTTGTTTTGCAAAGTATATACATTTGGTCATTTACATAAAATGTTGTAATAAATAAATTGTTGTAATATAATATGTAATAGGATGGGTAATATCCAAGACCCATGACCCATGCCCATGGAGCTAATCCATAACCCATGACCTATTGAATGACATCATGCATGAAATCATTTTGGGTATTATCCATGACCCATGACCCAATGTCCATGACCTATGACCTAAGACCCATGACCCATTCTCTAGATACATTGTATCTTGTTGGGTACCCATGACCCAAAGTCCGTGACCCATGACTCATAACCCATAACGCATAACCCGGTTTGCAACCCAAAATTTGGACTGTTCTGACCCAGACTACCGGATCCCAAGAATTGCACTTGCCGGATCCCTTAGGTGAGGGATCCGCCAGAACCGTGGGACAGAAGGCTTTTGTGCATATAAATAGTGAGCCATTTCTTCATTGTTTCTCACCATTCTTCTTACAAACTCTCTCATATATTATCTCACTCTTCTAACCTTTGATCATTTGATCATTCTAGTAGTTCTTCTATCTTTTGTTGTGATACTCATATAGGTCCTTCACAAAGGAGAGATCACGTTATTCTACAAGTCATCCAAGCAAAGGGTCCTTGATTGATTTGTCCATCCACAAGATTTCTGTAGCATATCTTGTAATCCATATTACACATAGTTGTTGTGTAATAGTTGTGTAAAGGTTTAGTTATACCTCGTGGAAGAACTCGGTATTTATCTTTGTACCGGAAAAAGTGTAAGCGACGTTGTGAGTCTTTTCCGACAAGTTGAAGGAGCTTGTTGACATAGTTCATGAACTCTCGAGTGGAGAACTCGGGGAGTGGAGTAGAGCAAGGAAGGTGTCCTTGTATTCGAACCACTATAAATCACTTGTGTCGCTACTTTCTATCCTTTTACTTTACTTGCTTTCGTTACTGACTTTACTTATTGCATCATACTATTTATCCATTCATACGAATTCACATAAGATCAAATCTAAATCTTTGAAACCTAAATTAAAAATCCGTACAACTATTCAACCCCCCTTTTAGTTTTCCACATATTATATTTTCTAAGCTAAAAGGGTCGAATGGTTTTTGTGTACACTAGAGTTCCACACGACTTGTTCAACGTGACCAAATATATGTGGAGAACGTGTTTGAAATGTTTGCAACCCTCGGAACCTCATACGATGCGAATTGGATCACTTAAACACGTTTTGGAATATTTGTTAACACATTATGGATGTTATTCAAAATGATTGAACACGCTAAGCTTTGGCGTTCATTTTGCCATTAAACGATCAAAATGGATAAATGTTTTAATCATTCATGATTCTTAGAAGTGAGCTTTATCAATCCATATGCACGAGGTACGCTTTTAAGAAGTAAAACATATTGAAAATGAGGCCAAGCTAAGGTAGTTTGAATCGGTTGAAATTTATTTAAACTTGTTATTGGGCTTGAGTTGTTATTGGGCTTGAGTTGTTATTGGGCTTGGTTTAGTTTTTAGGCCCAATTATTTTAAATTTAAGGCCCTATTTGGTTTTAATGTGTTATATAGGCCCATTAAAGTGAAATAAAGGTCTGTTAACGTATAAGGAAATTTTACGGGATGTTACAGTTTCTACTGTTGCTCGTTAATTATTCCTACTGCTAAGACATCCAAGTTAGCACTGCTAGTGGCCGTTTATACTGCTAGATGGTGTTTAAAGCTGCTGATTGATTACTATATGTTGATGGGCTGATGTGAATGTGTGTATTTGGATTCAAGTATTACTTGTAGGAGTTGAAGATTAAAACGAATGCACTGATTGTGAAATCTGGTTTTAATATGAAGTTTGATGCTTTTATACACATTAATACTACTGCTACACGTTCTTAATGGAATTAATACTGCTAGCCTTATGGTTAATACTGTTTGTTGAAACTTGGTACAGCTAAAAGGAGTTTCAACTGCTAGACTTGTTCGATAAAAGAAGTTTGTATTGCTAGCTTTTACAGATATCGAACAGATTGGTTATTTGTACTGCTAGTATTATCTGATATTAGACAGTACATGTTTTTGGGTTCTCGGTTGGATAAAAATACACACAGAAGATTGGTAAGGTATTTATCAAGTTAAAGGGAAGATTCATGCTCTCTAGATGGTTTCTATTCCTTAATCAAAGAACTATTCTTCATTGTTACTACTGCTTGGTCACAAATACTATTGTATTCATTTTTAGTAGGATATTTGGTGCTCGTTCATGGATGGTACTAAAAGGAGTTTGTTTCTATGGTGGTTAGTTATTCAAAAAGTTCTTATGGTTACTTCAAATGGTTAACACTTGGATTTCAGGGGAAGCATATTATAGGGTGTTTAATCATTTACATGCACCATTTGAGGAGAAGGTTTTTACTACTGCTAGTCGTTATTTCTACTGCTGGTTTAATTTTTTATTGTCTTGAATTCATTTATAGTAAGCTTTTTGGTGTTCTTCATGGAGGGTAATTCCATACTTTGGAAGGCTGGATTGGAAGTGTGATATTGGTTAGTGGTTTTCAAAATCAAAGTTGCATCTACTTAGCTTCTCCTAGTGGATAATGACAAAAAGAGGAATAAGAAGTACATATAAGTTTTGCAACTTGAAGATCCTTAGTGGTACAACATGTTATTTAAGTTCACACGAGTTGAGCTTAAGGGGAATATTGTTTCATTCATGGAAGATCCAGAAGAATGTTTTGTAATTATCAACTAGGGGAAGATTGTTGGGATTTATATTGAGTTGATAAATACAAAACAATTAATGAAGAATGAAGCAAAGACGAAACTACAAGGACTTAAATGATAATGAATAATGTTAGGAGTTTTTGTAAACCCTAGATGTCTCTATTATATAAAGAGATACAAGGTCTAGGTTTTTTGTGTGTCAAGATGTAAACACCAAAAAAGTGTGTGTGTGTGTGTGTGTGTCCTAGGCGTGTGTTGTCTAAGAAACGCCTAGAGTTAGTGTTTGTTCTGCCTCAAGGATCGTTTGATCCTTGTTATTGTTGAGTAACCGTTCTACACTTGATCAAGTAGAATTGGGGCTGTTAGTTGTGTTTGCATTGTGTATGAAAGAGGATGACGAAGAAACCTTGTTACAACAACATTCATGTTTTGTTTAATTCCGCTGCATATATTGTTATCATTGTTATTGTTATCCCTAGATGAGATCTAACAAATCTCGGGCTATAAACGATTCCATCAAGGAGTAAAAGAGTTTGTGAATGTCTAAACATTAAGTGCACAAACTTGTCAACCTTTTATTCCACCTTATGATCCTATTTATACACAAGTATTTGGAAAACCGTTATAATGAAGAAAAAGATGACATCTGCTAGTTTAGACAAAATACCTGCGTATTTTCTCTCTATTACAATATACTACTTTGAATATGGGACAACTTAGCTTTCTGAATAGCAGCAATGACACTGCTTTGAACTTTAGCCATTTAGGGTAAGTTTGACCTTTGTTTGATAAGGACTCCCCTTATTCATTTCAAACTTATCCCGCCTTTACTTCAGTCTTCAGTCTCTAAGTCTTCAGTCTTCATAGTTGTTGAGGACACAGGTTCAGTGAGTTATTTTCATCACTCCCTGAATCAATCACCTTCTTCTTTGGCTCAATTTTCATTCACTGAGTCCCGCCTCACTGAATGAAAAGTCTTTCTCTTTAGGCTTCTCCTGAGCTTTCTGAAGGTAACTCACTGAGTAACTGTTCACCCAATGACTTAGTAGATGTTCATGGTTATTAAACACTTAGGTTATTTTATATTCAAATTCTAGTTTAAGGATACTTGGGGTACTGAATGGACCCAACACTTTCTATTTCACCAGAAGCTTTATATTTATTTTTGAAAATCCATTTACACCCTATGGATCTTCTTGCAGATGGAAGATCAGTTTTAGTCCAGATGTTATTTTTATTTAAAGCTTCAATTTCAACATTTATAGCATCAACCCAGTTCCTATCTTTTAAAGCTTCAAAATAAGAACTAGGTTCAACAAATTTATTCAAAGATCTAGAGAAGCAATAATTTCCAGTACTTAACCGAACTTTTTCAAGATCATATTTCAGATTGCTATTAACTACATAATCATTAAACTTACCAGACATCTTAGTTGATCTACCAGATTTTATAGTAGGAACAAGCTGCACATTCTTATTGTTCTCAGTAGGAAATCAAACATTTTGAACATTATTCCCAACATCATTATTATTACCAGCAGAACTCAAAACACTAGGAGTGTTTTGATTATTGCCCTCATTGACTATATGGAACTACCTTAATCATTGGTTGTAGCTCTCTCTTCATCATTGGGTCTTTTAGGAATTTAGTCATCAAAACATCAAAAAACATTTTAAGTGGTTTAACTGAGACTCTTTGTTTAGAATAAAAGTGGTTTCATTTAAAAGTTTGAATATTCATTTTTTAAGGAAAGACATTTTTATAAAAGTTAACATCTCTGGAATAGAAAACAAATTTATCATCAAGACTATAGAGTTTACAAGCTTTTTTAACTGTTGAAAAACCAATTAAAACACACTTAATAGACCTTTTAGAAAACTTATCAGAATTGTTTAAAACAATAGAATAACACAGACAACCAAAATTCCTAATACGAAAAAGCTTGGGTTTAGTCCCATAAATCATTTCAAAGGGACATTTTCCATTGAGAACAGATGAGGGTAGCTTGTTAATAAGATAAACAACAGTTAAAATACACTCAGACCACATATTCATCGAAATTCCTTCCTGAAACATAAGACTCCTAGCTACATTTAAAAGGTGTATATGTTTCCTCTCAACAATCCCATTAGACTGAGGAGTATAAGCACAAGTAGTTTGATGAATTATTCCAGATTGATAAAAAAAACTGATACATATGATTATTAACGAATTCACTTCCATTATCAAATCTAACCATTTTAATTTAACTGATAAACTGAGTTATCATCATATTATAAAAAGATGTAAACATGTTAAACACTTCATCTTTTGTTTTGATATAAGATAAACCCAAACACCTCTGGAATAATTATCAACAATAGTTAAGAAATATTTATAACCATATCTGGTAATAACCTTGTAAGGGCCCCAAAGATCAAGGTGAATAAGATCACCAATAACAGATGACTTATGGTCACTAAAAGGGAAAGGTTCCTTTGATTGTTTAGCTTTGTGACAGATGTCACAAGGAGAAACATGTGAACCGGTGGTTATTTGTAATTCATTAAGCAGAACATCATTAACCTAGTCAGCAAGATGACCAAGCCTGATGTGCCACAAATTTTTAGAAACATATGCAGTAATACCAACATTATTACCTAAAGTCTGACAAATAGGATTTTCAAACAAGTATAGGCCACCAGTCTCACTACCAGTCTCCTTTATTACTCCCTTCGCCCCATATTAACTGTCCACTTTGATTTTTCAAAGTCTTTCATTTTCAACTTTGACCTTAAATATTTTTAATTGTATTATATAATACTTGATGTAAAATATATGAATAGATTGAGTTTTAAATGTATTTTTCATTGGTATAATTTTTATTAAATATTATATAACACAAACAAAAGTATTTAAAGTTAAAGTTGAGAAAAAAAGACTTAAGAAGTCAAAACATGACAATTAATATGGGACGGAGGTAGTATGTTTTAGTTAAATCCTGAATATAGCATTTATTCTCATCAAAACCAATAAACATTCCACTATCTCTTATCAATTTATGCACAGATAATAGACTAACACAAAGAACCAAGACATCATACAACACAACATTATCAGACAATTGCAAGTTTCCAACATACTTAATTTTAGCCAAAGTACCATTAGGATGCATAATAGTTAAGTCTAAATCAGATATGTCAATAACGCCAAACATATTTTTAGTTGTAACAATCATGTGTTGGTTAGCCCTTGAGTTAATAATACAACCCATACTAATATTACAAACGACAGTATTGTTGTTAAAAAATTTGTGAAAGTTGATATTGAAAAAGACATTACAGTTTAGAAAACTTGGCATACCTGCCATGTTAGCTTGAATGTTACCAGATGGCATATCATTAATGAGAGTCATTAACTTCATCATTTGATCATTTGTGAGAGAGACAGCGAAGAGGATTGAGAAGATTTGGAAGAACTATTTTTAGAAATATCAACATTAACATTATCATTAAAACCAGATTTAGCAACAGGTTTTGAAGAAGGTTTAATGTAATCTGGTGGATATCCAATGGTATCAAAACACCTCTCAATAGTGTGTCCAACAATACCACAGTTTTTGCAGGTTAAATTCAAGTTTGGACCTCTATTATTCCCACTGGTATTACCATTATTATTGTACCTTTTGTTATCAAACCTTTTGAAACAATTGGTATTACCATTGGAACTGGAAACCTGAGATTTTGAAACTGAATCAGTTGAAAATGAAGGAATCCCTCTATGAGACTCCTGCCTGGAGACAATAATAAAAGCATCTTTACAGTTGGTAAAGTTTCTCTAGACAACAAACTACTCCTGATAGGTTGATAAACTTCATTAAGACCCATATAATCTAGCAACACAAATACACTTAGGCAATTTGGTGAAAATGTCAAATTTTCTTCATAAATAATTAAAGCTTATGATAATATTCAGAAATAGAAAGATCTAGTTTGAAAATATGTTTTTTTCTGCATTAAATTGAACATAACAGATCCATCTAGTTTATCATAAGTTTCTTTTAATTCAGCCCAAACATCAGCAGCATTATCAGAAAAGATTTAACCCAAATACAAATCTGTGGAAAACTAGAAGGGGGGGGGGGTTGAATAGTTTACCTATGAAAAACTTTATTTTTGAAACTTATTGAAAGATCAATTGATATTGATCTTAGATATGTTAGTGAATAATAATCAACAATATATAAAGAGTAGATAAGGAAAGAAACAATCAAACCAAAACAAGTTGTTTATAGTGGTTCGGTCTACAAGGACTCTTTTTCCTTGCCCTACTCCACTCCCTGAGTCTCACACTCGAGAGTTTAACTTTACTAGTCAACAAGCTCCTTTCACCGGCGGAGAAACCTTTACACTTCGCTTACACACTATTTCCAACATAAGGCTAGATGTCGAGTTCTTTTCAAGGGTACAACCACTCCCACACACAATTTATTTTAAGGACTAAAATACTAACCACTCACACTCACAAGATTATGATGGTTTGGTAAAACAATGATGTATGAATCAACACAAGATTATACAACATCAAACAAACAAGACTTCCAACTTCTTGTTGAAGCTTGAATGTGCCTTGATCTTCTTTGCTACAAAAGAGATCACTAATATGATATGAAATTGAGTTAGAAATGTTAGAGAGAAGGAATGTATGAGAATATGATGGAAAGAGATGAAAAACAACTTGGTTTGGCTTTGCTATTTATAGCCAAAATGTTCAGCAAGCACCACGGACCACGGAACCCTCAAAAGGGTTCCGCCTGTGTTAATTTTTGGTGCCGCCGAGGTCTAACACTAAGATTACAAAATCTTACCAAAGTTAACCATATCAATCCAAGATTGGGTAAGATATGTAGAGTCTAAATCTACACAAAGTATCTAGTGAAATCTTATAAGGATTTCAATGATGCACCACATGATGTCATGTGTTTGTTTTTCTATTTTTAGAAATATGTTAAAATGTAAATACATATGTAATGTTTTGTTTTAAGAAACCAAAACATTATTGAACTAAAAACTATTATCATAAATTATGGTTTAGAGTCATATCAAGGTATGATTAATCACAATGTAAATGCTTGAGTGATGAAGATATTATTTGAAAAAGCTTGTTTTAATATCTATTAAACTTGACAAGCTTTAAGCTTTATAAAGATTAAATTTACTTTTGTCGTTAACAAAACTTAGGTAAAGATCAAAAATATAAATAACGTTTAATGAAGATATTTGTATTAACAATCTCCTCCTTTTTGTTGAGGACAAAACATAAATTTTATTTTTTTATAAAAGATGTAAATATTGTACAAGATTTATAAAAATATTAGTTTTTAGAACTTGAAAGATAAAGATGATAATGCAAGTATGTCCAATTTAGACATGATGTTGACTTTTTCAGAAAGTCAAGGTATGCAGTTGACTTTTTAGAAAGTCAAGGTCTTCAATAGTTGAAGTATGATGTTTGACTTTTCAGAAAGTCAAAGTATGCAGTTGACGTTTTCAGAAAGTCAAATATAACCAAGTTCTATATATTTCTCCCCCTTTTTGTCTCAACAAAAAGAAGATGCGAGGCGGAATGTGTAATGAGCTCGAGCCATTATCTCCCCCTTAACCAATGCTCTCCCTAAATTAGGTGCCAAGAGAAAGATACACGGATTGTGAAAAAGCTACAAAAAAATTTGTTAATAATAAGCACCATCACAAGCATTTCCAAACACCATGTAACAATTCACATCCATATAAGAAACACCATTCATTTGTTAAAAATTTTCATGATTTAAGAATCATGAAAAGGGAACACAATGAAGTGTTAGTACCAGAATAAAATCCTAAAAAAATTATCCTAGAAATTGAAAAAAAATACAAGAAAAATCCTAGAAAAATAAAAATGCTTAAAGAAAATAAGCTAAGACCCTCCTATTGAGGTGGTGGATGAGCAAGAGCATTGATGCACTCTAGGATGTGATTGAGGATGAACCTCATTTCCTCTTGAAGCTCATGGACCATCACCCTGGTCCTTTCGGTTATTTGGGCGGTACGCTCACAATTGGAGCAACCATGTCTAGGGGGATAGTATGGTTCATGGTTTTGTGGTGGTGGAATGGTGGAGGTGTTGGTGTTGGTGTTTGGAGTGGTGATTATGGAGGCTAGCAAAACACTTTGCATTTGCATAGCATCACTAAGATGAGAATCTACCATATTTGAAAACTGGTAGAGATGGTGGAGTTCGGCTTGAATCTCTTCTTTGGTGGGGTGATCTTCCCACATGGATTCCTCAATGTCCTCTATATGAGGGGACATTGATGTAGGAAGTGGTTGATCCCCATACAAAGGACCATGGATTTCCTTGTGGATGGGATAGAAAAGAAGAGGTCTTGGCCCTAACGGGGCGTTTGGGTCAAAAGATGGTCGTGGAGACTCATGAGCTATACGCTCAATTGTACCAAAAGATGGTAGTGGTGGTGGATGATTGGGCCTAGGAGGAAAGTCCTTCAAGTCTTCCAAAAATGGATTTGGAGATGTAGGTGGTGTAGAAAATAACTCTAGTGGGATGAGTGTTGGATATTTTGGAGGTGATGGTGATTTTGATGTTTGGATAGGAGCCGGTGGTGGTGAGTTAGGAGTCTTTGTTGGTGGTGGAGTAGTGATAGTGATAGGTGATTGTGGAGGGTGTATAGGAGTAGCCAAAGTGAGAGTGGTCTCATCTCTTATGGGTGATCAGAAATGGAGAAGACTCGGATGAAGAGCTTATGTTGACAAAGCAACAAGGTCTTACGCTCATTCTAGCAGTTCTTTTGCAAGGCTTGGTTGATGGTGAAGATTTAGTCATTTTGACTTAAACTTTTGCTAGTAGATGATGAGAAATGAGAAGATGTGAAGATGATCATGGTAAAAGCTCTTAATTTATAGGAATGGAAAATTATGGAGAAATGTGTTTGATTTAATGTTAAACCATAGAAGAGATGAGGTTTCTAATGATTTTGAAGTGGGTTTAATGCTAGTCATATCACCCAAGTCAATCCATACAAGAAGGATGGAGTGAAGAGACAAAGATTTGCAATAAATGTGTTCTAATGATTATGAGATCCTAATAATCAGATTACCCACGGATTGCAAGGAACCAAATTTTTGGTTCCTTCCTTTATGCAAAAGGGCTCCTTGGGTGGATTTTTGAATTTTTTGAATTTTTTGAATTTTGGTGGGAAATGGATATCCTATGTGCCTAAGTGTGTTTATACTAGTTCTAATATGGGTAAGAACTAGTTAAGATTAACCTAGAAGCAATGTATGGTAATTTGTAATGTCGAAATAAGCGAAATTCAGAAAATTACCTGTAGGATCCACGGCACCAAAAAATTACACAGGCGGAACCAAAAAAATGGTGCCGCCTGGTCCGCCTGTACAGGTACGGCGGTACCAAAATGCTCAACAAACGGTACCAAATTTTTGGTGCTGTCTGATCCGTGAACACCAGAAATCAACACATAACAGTTTTTTAGGTGTCGTGAACTTTTCTGAAACCTGAATTTTTTTTCTAAACAAGTGACATTAATCATTTCTAGTTAGGAAAAGTAAATAACACATATACAAACATAGTGGAGCATAGAATTTGACCAAGGGCTAACGATTATAACATTAAGGTAAAAATGGGTAAAATTTGATAACACACTTGTGCTATCCCCCTGCATGAAATGGTTAGCATAAAACATTGTCTTAAGTTATATTATCATCCTACAAATTAAAAACAACCAAATTGTATCGTACATCAAAGTTATTTTCTTGTTCCAAACACTCCTTTAAATGAACCTCACTTATCCAACTTCTTGTAAATCTTGTTCATCATCCTACAAAGGCACTTGAACATCCCCTTGGTTTGCTTGAACTCCGCCGATTCATTCTCAATCTCGGGGAGAGATGCATAATACTCATGAGGTGGAAGGCGAGAATTTGGAAGACCGTCCTCGGAGCTATTTGATGATGATGATGATGGAGTTGGAGGTTTTGCTCTTTTGCCTTTAGTCTTAGCTACTCGCTCGTCACTCAAGGGCACAAAGATGTGAGGGATGAGCTCATAGTCAAGCTTCAACCCTTTTGGGTTTGGTGGAATGGGTGCAAAGGCTCTATAGAGACGGGTGAGAAGCATCCCGTAAGGAAGAGCGACCGATCCTTGAGTTGGAATGTCAATCATTCTCCTAGCAATGTAGTAGGATAAATTGAATGGTTGACGGGTGGACAAGTTGTAGAGCATGTGACAAAGGCAAGCATTGATATGGTCCCTATTTCCTATGGTGCTAATGACGTTGGCTCTAAGTAGTTCCTCCCACTTCTTAAATTCGGGCTTAAGTTCATTGAGCTCCATTCCATATGGATCTCGGTTCACCTCCTTTCCCTTTCGTGTGACACGGGTTGGAGCGGCCCTTGCATTAAAAAGGTGCTCACGGATGAAATCCTTATCCGCTAAAGGAGTTTGGTAGGGAAGAGAGCGGTTATTGATTGCATCAAGGATAGTGAGTGACCACTTATCCGAGTAGACACATGTCCCTCGGTTGGGAATTCCTAGCACTTGATCAAATTGGGTTAAGGAGATGGTGTAGTCGTTTTGATTGATCCTAAACCTAAGGCTAAATTCATCATCCTCATCAATGAAACCAGTGACACTAGCATAGAACTCTAACACAAACCTAGGACAAACGGGTTCATTGATGTCAAGGAGACAATCGAAGTGAATGGCGACTAGTTCTTGACGGAGATTGGTTCCGTCGACAAAGAAGGAGTGAATGGTTCTACCCTCATGGAAGTACCTTTGTTCTAGACTCTTAAATATTTCGACTTGTTCTTTGAAGAGGCCTTTGGTTTTGTGATGTTTGGGAATGTAGTTAAGAGTATCCTTGTGATCATAGAATCTTGCGGCTACCATGGTCATTCCTATGAGCAAGAATTTACATGTTAAAGATGAGAACAAACTTAGCGTTTTGGTTCTAGTGTGTGCCTATATGAAAACGATTTGGAGTTGCGGTTATCTCGACTCATTTTATGCATAAAATGGTTTTTAGTGGAGGTGTTTGGCAAAAGGCATGAGATAACCCAAACGCTCCTAATTCAATGTGGCTTCATTTGAATATACCCGGAAATACATATTAGTTATGTATTACCTTTAGTATTCAAGAGCATGCAAGTGATGAAAATTTTACGTTTCTATTTGTATTAACAATGAAAAATTGTTTTCCTACAAGTGAGAAGCTTTTCAAAAAATTTGACATGGGGTGTTTGGTTATTTGAATAAAACCTTATAGTCATTATCTTTTGATTAGTGGGAAACATGATTTGTTTATGCAATGTGACAATGTAGTACCTAATTTCAATTACTAGTTATGCAATTTGCCAATTGAATTCACGTTTTATACAAGAATATACATAATCCCCATGTAATGATTTTGTGCACAAATTAGAATCCTAGACTCAGAATTAAGAGATGAAATGTAGTTAGGATACTTACAATGATGTTATCTTCAGTGATTAGTGGGTGAGAAAATGTCAACAATGAGTTAGGTCTAATGTTTACACATTTTGGTAAAGTAGGTTGTGAGGAAGAAGATGTTTTGTAGGTAGCATTTTTGCTACTGTTGTCACCACGGACCAGACGACACCAAAAAAATGGTTCCGCCTTTGTTGTCGTTTGGTGTTGTGGGAACAGTAGCAGTTTTAAACAAATTTGTTTTGTTTTGTTCTAAGGTATAGACTATGTTTTACCTACATGTTTGGTTCCATTAACCCCAAACCAAGTCTAAGAAGATTAAATGGTTCTCGTTTGAGAGGATTGGTTAGAATGTCGGCAATGTTATCTTCGGAGGATACTTTCTCAATTGAGATTTTTCCTTTTTGAACATTGTCGCGAAGAAAGTGATGACGGATTTCAATATGCTTCGTACGAGCATGTTGGACGGGATTTTTGCTGAGATCAATAGCTCCTTTGTTGTCGCAAAATATAACGATATCGTTGAGATGAATTATGTAATCCACGAGAGCTTGCTTCATCCAAAGAGCTTGTTGACATGCTTTTCCGGATGAGACGTATTCGGCTTCAGTAGTTGAGATAGCTAAAGCCGTTTGCTTCTTTGCAAACCATGAGGTGAGACAATGTCCAACAAAAGTGCAAATACCACTTGTACTCTTTCTATCGACATAGTCACTGGCATGGTCCGAGTGGGCATACACTATAGTTTCTACACCCGTTCCTTTGGGATACCATAATCCTAAACATGTCGTTCTCTTAACGTATCTAAATATCCTTTTTAAGGCTTCTAAGTGTGATACCTTGGGATTTTATTGAAAGCAAGCACATAGACAAACACTAAACATAATGTCGGGTCTACTAGCCGTGAGATAGAGTAGGCTACCAATCATTCCTCTATATTTAGTGTTATCTACCGATTCACCTTCCTCATCCTTGGTGAGTTTAGTGTCCGAAGACATGGGTGTCTTAGTTGGTTTTGAATCTTCAAGACCAAATTTCTTAAAAATATCTTTTATATATTTAGATTAGTTAAAGAATATGCAATCTTCTAGTTGTTTAATTTGAATTCCTAGAAAGAAGTTTAATTCACCCATCATACTCATGTCAAACTCATCGTGCATGATTTTAGAGAAATCATCACATAGTTCTTGACAAGTTGATCCGAATATGATGTCATCAACGTATATTTGAACAATGATAATATGTGATTCCTTTTTCTTGGTAAAAAGAGTATTATCTACTAATCCCATGGTGTATTTGTTTTCAACAAGAAAAGTCTTAAGTCTATCGTACCAAGCTTTTGGTGCTTGCTTAAGACCGTATAATGCTTTCTTGAGTTTGAAGACATGATGTGGTTTCTCAAAGTCGGTAAAATCGGGAGGTTGAGCAACATATACTTCTTCGTTAATAAACCCATTAAGAAACGCACTCTTAACATCCATTTGAAATAATTTAAAGTCATAAGCACATGCATATGCAAGTAAGATTCTAATAGACTCAAGCCTAGCTACCGGTGCATAAGTTTCATCATAATCAATCCCCTCTTGTTGATTATAACCTTGTGCGACAAGCCTAACTTTGTTTCTAGACACAACACCATTTTCATCCATTTTATTTTGAAAAACCCATTTCGTTCCAATTATAGTTTGATCTTTAGGTCTTGGAACTAACTTCCAAACATCATTTCTAATGAATTGGTTAAGCTCTTCTTGCATAGCAATTACCCTAGATTCATCTTTTATTGCTTCATTTATGTTTTTCGGTTCAACGGTAAATACGAAACAAAAATGATTACTTTGATTTTGCGCTTGTGATCTTAAGGTTCTTTGATTAAGTTGTCCTATGACCTTTTCTAAAGGATGACTTTTGGATTCTTTGATGTTTATAATTTCATTATTTAATGGTTCATCTTCCTTGTCATTTTCAATTATTTCTTGACTTTCTACAAGTTGACTTTCAACTAAGTCATCATCTACCAAAGGTGATGTCTTAGAGGGAGGTGGACTTTCGTCGAATGTTATGTTCAACGATTCCTCGACTCTCATTGTTTCTTTGTTTAAGACAATGTAAGCTTTACTAGTTTGTGAATAACCAAGAAATACACCTTCATAAAACTTTGGGTCAAACTTGGTGAGATAATCTTTAGTATTAAGAATGAAACATTTACATCCAAATACTCTAAAATATCCTAAAGTTGGCTTTTTACCTTTATATAGCTCATATGGTGTTTTGTTTAAGAAATGACGTATTAAGACTCTATTTAAAATTTGAGGAATGTTTTGTTCATTAAGCATTGTTCTACTCATTTCTTGAATGGTTCTATTTTTATGTTCTACAACTCCATTTGATTGAGGTGTTCGAGGAGCCGAGAAGTTGTGTGTTATACCATTTGTATCACAAAAGTTTCCAAATTGTATTTCATTGTCAAATTCACGACCATGATCCGTTCGGATCGACACAATGTTAACACCTAGTTGATTTTGAATTTTCTTGCTAAGAATTTCAAATTTATCAAAAGCTTCATTTTTGGTTTTAAAAAACAACGTCCAAGTAAACCTTGAATAATCATCTACTATGACCAAAGTGTATAAGTTGCCTCCATAGCTTCTTATAGCGGATGGACCAAACAAGTCCATATGCAAAATTTCTATACACTTAGATGTGGACACCATGTTTTTAGCCTTATGACTACTATGGGTTTGTTTACCAATTTTGCAAGCATCGCAAAAGTGTTGGTCATATTTAAGTTTTGGTAAATTTCTAACTAGCTCTTTTAAAGATAGATTTTGTATAAGTCGCATATTAGCGTGACCTAAGCGTCTATGCCAAAGAGTTGAGCTATCATCTAAAGTTGTTAGACAAAGTTTGTCATTAGATGTTTTATCAATTTTCATGACGTATATATTATTTTTCCTAACTCCTTTAGCTATGGTGATACCATCTTTTAGTATTTTACTACCATTTTCTTCAAATATTACTTTATACTTTTTATCACATAATTGGCTAATACTAAGTAGATTAAATCCTAACCTATCGATATGAGCAACATTTTCAATAGTTAGAGAGTTATGAGCGATCGTACCTTTGCCAATGATTTTGCTTTTGAGATTGCTACCAAAAGTGACATTACCTCCGTCATACTCTTGGTATGTTGAGAAGAGGCTTTTGTTGCCCGTCATGTGTCGTGGGCATCCACTATCTTTTATCCATTCATCAGGTTCCAATCCAACTTTCAAGCATACCTAAGACACAAATAACTCAACCGTTTGGTCCCCAATATCTCATGGGTCCGTTTGGGTTAAACATACCATTTACTTGATTCATGTATGGAAATGATGGGTAAGAGTTCCATGGCATGTAATCTGGAGTTTGATATGGTCTAGGGAAGTTTTGATTCCAACCGTTATGTTGATTGTTGGGTTGTATGTTGTGGTTGCTTTTAGGAAAGGGGCGTTTGGAAAAGGTGTTTTATGTTGTTGTTGTTGAGTAGTTTTAGATCTACATTCATTTCTAGCAAGTCCTACTCCTGATGTAACAACAGGTTTTAGTTTAATACTATCATTGGTTTTCTTTGTTACTTTGACAAAGTCACTACGGTCCGTCTCATAAACATTATGTCCTGCTGCAGTCCCCGCGGCACCATTTTTTACAACGGACGGATCCCTGTTTTTGGGTCCGTCTGGTCCGTGCTGTACTGCAGCAGATTTGACAGCTTGTTTGTCTTTTTTGGCCGTTTTGGTTTGACTCTTTGGAATTAACACCTCATTAAATCCCAGTCCATTCATGTTTCCTGGTGTTTTTTGAATTCTAACTATTTCATCGACACAAGCAATGTTTTTGTTAAACCTTTTAAACTTAGAATTATGTTCGATTAGAACATCTTGTGTGAGCTTTAGTTTTTCTATTTCAAGATTAAGCTCTTGACATGATTTGCAATCATCGTCATTTGCTTTTCCCTTTTCTAATTGTTTTGCCTTTTCTTTTAACTCATAGACTTCATTTTCTAAAAATTCCTTTTTAGTCTTTAAAAATTTATTTTTAGTTATGATTTTTAGACTAAGCTCACACAATTGATTATATTGTTTTTACAAAGTGGCATCATCAATAGAGGAATAAGATGAGTCAGAATGTACCTCGTTTGATTCATGTGCCATTAGAGCGATCTCATCCTTGCTCGACTCTTCATCATCCTCACTATCACTCCAAGCACCACTTACAAAAGCTAGTTGAGTTTTGCTTTTAGGTGGCTTGGGAAAATCTCCTATTAGATGATTTGCATCACCGCATCTAAAACACTTTCTTTCACCTTTACCCTTTTTGTCATCCCGATCTTTTCGAATGGCTTCTTTTCTTCTCGAGGTTGTCTTACAAACTTTCCTCTTCTTCTAAAGAACTTTTTGAAATCTCTAACGGCCATGGCATACTCCTCATCTTCACTACCGGAGCAAGATTCGTCATCATCACTTGAATCCGTTCTTGCTTTTAGAGCAACGGATTTGATTTTCTTTCTTTTTCCTTTGATGATTTCCGAATCTTTCTCCATCACCATTTCGTGTACTTTGAGGTTTCCGATTAGCTCGTCTAGTGTCACTTTTGAGAGATCTTTTGATTCCTTAATAGCCGTCACTTTAGCTCTCCACTTCGGATGGAGTGCTCTAAGAAATTTCCTAACAAAGTTCTTACTACGAAAAGATTCATCAAGTGTTTAAGTGATGTAATAATAGTATTAAAGCGAGCAAAGCCACAGTCAATGGTTTCATCTTCAGGGATAACAAATTGTTCATATTGTTGAACAAGAAGATCAATTTTGTTATCCTTGACTTGTGAATTTCCTTGATGTGTAATAATCAAAGATTCCCAAATGTCTTTAGCGGTTTCACACATAAAAATTCTTTCATATTCTTTTCTAGGAAAAGCATTATAAAGCATCATTTTAGCTTCATTGTTTTTAGCTATTGATTTCTTTTGATCATCAACAGAAATATGTTTTGTTGTAGAACTAAAATCCCATTTAACAATAACAAACCAAAGATCTATATCTTTTGATTTTACATATGTTTCAAAACGGTTTTTCCAATAGATAAATCCATTGGTTTCAAAGAGTGGTGGTCTTTGCATAGATTGCCCTTCTTTAAACTTTTCAGAATCCATGGATCGTTTCAAGTTTATAAAATACAATATATTTTAGAAATTCTTGAGCAACGAGGCTCTGGTACCAATTGTGGAAAACTAGAAAGGGGGTTGAATAGTTTACCGATTAAAAACTTTGTTTTGAAACTTATTGAAAGATCAATTGATATTGATCTTAGATATGTTAGTGAATAATAATCAACAATATATAAAGAGTAGATAAGGAAAGAAACAATCAAACCACAACAAGTTATTTATAGTGGTTCGGTCTACAAGGACTCTTTTTCCTTGCCCTACTCCACTCCCCGAGGCTCACACTCGAGAGTTTAACATCACTAGTTAACAAGCACTTTTCACCGGCGGAGAAACCTTTACACTTCGCTTACACACTATTTCCGACACTAAGCTAGATGTCGAGTTCTTTTCAAGGCTACAACCACTCCCACACACAATGTATTTTAAGGACTAAAATACTAATCACTCACACTCACAAGATTATGATGGTTTGATACAACAATGATGTATGAATCAACACAAGATCATACAACAACAAACAAACAAGACTTCCAACTTCTTGTTGAAGCTTGAATGTACCTTGATCTTCTTTGCTACAAAATAGATCATTAATATGATATGAAACTAAGTTAGAAATGTTAGAGAGAAGGAATGTATGAGAATATGATGGAAAGGAATGAAAAACAACTTGGTTTGGTTTTGCTATTTATGGCCAAAATGTTCAGCAAGCACCACGGACCACAGAACCCTCAAAATGGTTCCGCCCTTGTTAATTTTTAGTGCCGCCGAGGTCTGACAACAAGATTACAAAATCTTACCAAAGTCAACCATATCTATCCAAGATTGTGTAAGATATGTATAGTCTAAATCTACACAAAGTATCTAGTGAAATCTTCTAAGAATTTCAATGATGCACCACATGATGTCATGTGTTTGTTTTTCTATTTTTAGAAATATGTTAAAATGTAAATACATATGTAATGTTTTGTTTAAAGAAACCAAAACATTCTTGAACTAAAAACTACTATCATACATTATGGTTTAGAGTCATATCAAGATATGATTAATCACAATGTAAATGCTTGAGTGATGAAGATATTATTTGAAAAAGCTTGTTTTAATATCTATTAAACTTGACAAGCTTTAAGCTTTATAAAAATTAAATTTACTTTTGTCGTTAACAAAATTTAGGTAAAGATCAAAAATATAAATAACGTTTAATGACGATATTTGTATTAACAAAATCCTCATAAACAGAGTTTAAAAGCAAAGACAACACAATTGCATTGCTCCTTTCCCACTGATTTAACAAAGGCACACTAGACTCATAAGCATCCTTTTTACAAGTTCCATCAATAAATCCCGCTTTATTTCTAGTGTGAATAGCCAATTTCATAGAAGTAGCCCAAACTCTGTAATTTTCAGTTCAAGTTAATTTCACATAAACAATACTACAAGTACCGAAATCGTTAATTGAAATGCAAAGGGTTACCCACATCTAGACTGCTAATCAAGATCTCATTGCTAGAACCACTACCACCAGTCATGATAACAAATAAAGTAAAGAATACTGAACAAATAAGAAATCAACAGAAAAACAGATAATCAAATACCCTGCACACCTTCAGTCACAATTAACCACCAATAATCACAAACCAACAACTTCTAAGATTGCCCAAAGACCTAACCTCTAGCAATCTAGACATAACAATAACTATAAAATAATAGAAAGTAAAGAACCACACACACCTAAGAGTAACAAATGTCTAGCTGTGTGAACTGAGTGTGGCCACAACAGGTATCCTTGCCACTCTTATGGTCGTAGGTCAAGATGTTAACCACACTGTTTGCACCCACATAACTAAAACACAATTATCTTGAGAGAGAGAGAGAGAGAGAGAGAGAGAGAGAGTAACCTTACAGTGCTTTAAAAAAGAAAACAACGAAAGAACAAATCACAATACTTTTAATTTACTTAGTTAAGAGATATTGTGATAGAGACAGGTCCCAACTAACCAGAATAACCACTAGAACAACGAATCCCCAATACTTAAAAATTAGGGTTTCAAGATCCAAAAATCACTAGATCAGCTAATAAACCATCGTAGAACCAATAATATCAACTAAGATCCACATAAAACACCAAATCTAATCTCCAATAACTAGATCAGACTAATAATAACCCGAACAGACCAAGATCCAACAAGAATATATTGAAACAATAAAAGTAAATACCGATTTAATGAAAACCCCCAATTTTATAACGAAACACTAAATATTTATGAAACCCTAAAAAATTAATTAACCACCCAAAACAACTGTGATCTCGAATACCATGTACAAATTGTAATACACATATCAATGAACCCAACCAGCTTCCTCTTGGTTATTACTTAGAAACGTTTATTACAATGAAACTAAAGATAGAATCACAAACCGTGGTCTATCAAACTAAATCAAATGATTACAACTTAGAAGATAAAAACAACTAAACTATAAGGATCACAACACAGTGATCAACCAAACGATTACAAGAGAAAGAAACAAAACGTTTATCTTTCAGATTTGATCGAGGGTGTGTAAACTTGAAAGAGATTGTGTGTGAATTAAGAGATGAAAAATTGAGAGATAATCCGGATCTCTGAGCTTATATACTCCAACTTCTAGGGTTTGCAAAACAGTCCTCTGCTAATTGCATTTAGGTCTTTAGAATCTGGACAATTAGACATGCACAATACAAAACAAACAAACACGCCCCTCTAATAGAAAAACATTTAAATATAAGAATGCATTGTCCAGGTTTAGTCTCTGAACCTTTGAAATAAAGTTTGGTATCTCAATATCATTCCCACGTGAATCATAATAGAACAAGTTTACTCTCTATGTAAATCTAATTGATAACATCGTACTTTTTTTCCGCGTTATATGTGATTTAGAAAGTTAAATTTGTGTTGCACCATTTCAAAGTTTATAACCCGCCACTGCTCGGAAAATATAGACAGTTTTTACTTTTTAACTCTATCGACGTAACAAGCTGACAGGTGTGGCACATCTGATTAAAAGTCCTAGAGCCGCCACTCTTTATCTATCGTATTCCTTTGATTGGAAAAGTTAAAATATAGTTGACTCGATTTAATGTCTAGAATCACAAACGAAAAATCAATGATGGCGGCCTTACCTACTTTCCACTAGGATGAGATGCGAAGAGATGTTTTGGGGTCATGTTGACTCCTTATTAGCATAGAAAAAACGACTTTTTAAATACTCGTGGAATTTTTTTTGGAGTATATCTTTTGCAATTTGTTTTCATCTAACTACTACGGTGAACTATTTATATTAGTCAATGAAAAGAAAACTAAATAAATAAATGAATAATGACATATTTGAAAATATCATAACTATAAAGTTTATAATTCGTGGAAATTTTCATTCAACCATGTGATTTTTGTAAATTTACAATCTATTTTATTAATCAATCTGTCATGCATGTTGTTGGTAGAACTAGGCAATTGTCAATATGCTTCTGTCACTGTGTTAGACTAATACTCCGTACATGTAGTACTAATCAAACACAACTTTCATAACATCATAAGCGTATCTTGATAGCATGTTCAATAGTTTTCTGACCGAGTCTTATATGAAGCAACAATATGAATGAAACGAAATTGATAATCAAATCTTATTATATAATCTCGTATACAAAATCACAGCTTTAACAAATGAAAAACAAAACAAAATTTTAAAAGAATACACATAATCACGTAATCAGTAATGGAGAACATAGAGATTAAACTCGACAACAGCATCGCCATTTTGCATGTTAAAAGTGTGAGTTCTAGCTTCAGCGTAACCACGAGCAAATCGAAATAGCCCACTTCCTCCAACGATCGGCAACTCTCTCACAGTCGACATTACTGCATTTCGGCCCAAAATACTCAAAGAGCTGCCATTATATTTCCCTTCAACAAACACATAGTTCATAGCCATCAACAAGCCCATTCCGTTAATGCTAGCAGAAGTATATATCCCTTGTGCTCTACCAACGAGCTTGGAAGTTCGTTCTGGGCCCATTGTCAATGGATTATCAATCATAGTGATGTCACCAAAACCAGTCGCTGCAGTGCGGTTGGTTCTCGTGGCTTCAACGATCCTAATAGCAGTGGCGTTAGGGCCAGCAACTATGTCATGGAAATAGATGCGAAAATGACTTAGTTTTTCTTTTCTTAGTCCTAAAGAGCGTTGCGACAACCTTCTTCCAAATTCTTGGGATTCGACACTAGCGAGAAATGATACAAGAAGAACACTCAATATAACAATAGCGGTTCTCGACATAGCCATTTTGTGTATTAAGATACAATGGAAGATATGTGAAAGAATGAGACGAGTTGATGATATATGCATGGTGAGGCACTTGTTTATATAGAGTGTCAAAAGGCAAAAGTTTCTAGATGGATATGTTTTTGGGTCCAAAATCAACGTTGGGTAATATTGTACAGTATTCAAATGTTTCCGCGTTTAAGGGCCGAGTCCTTTTTTTTTTAATTTAATTAGCTTAGTAGACTTAAGAAGTTATTGCTATTACAATAATGGTAAAGTTAGTATACCTGAAATTTAAATATGTAAAACTGATCCCTTTCGGTTTAATCAGTTACAAGCATGCAATAAGTGGTGTCAACTTATCTATGTGATTTACCTGCGGTAACCCATTGGTCCTGGTAAAACCTACTCTTGTCACGTTGTTTGTCTAACCTCGGGTTCTTACTCCTCGAGTCCAAAGGTCGACCACACACAATCCAACTTTTTATCCCATCTCATGTGTACTGACTATAGTGATACGGACCACCTACATAGCTAAAGATCTACACTATGATGATCTATACAATAAACATTAAATGCTAAACAAGTAAACGAGTATACTATTTAAACGGTAAACACATAAATTGTCTAAAACAATGCATCAAATCTGAAATAAACTAAATAACATAATCAAAGTAGTCATAACATGGCTAACACCCAAGGGTGTTAGCCCGTAATGTAGGTAGCAAATACAAAAGATGTTACGAACGATTCACAAATGAAATATGTAATGTAATTGATAGGTTCAGTGAATACACAAACCCCTTAATTCTAGGATTTGAATAGAAAATACCCTAAGTGTTTATAACCTTAAACACTAACAAGTCACTGAGCGCATATCCACTCAGTGAGTCATCTTCAGGATACTCAGTGCGAGACGAAGAAGATAAGTCTCTCCACTCAGTGAGGCGGAACTCAAGGGGTGAAGACTGAGTCAAGAACAAATAGTGCGTGGATTCATTGAGTGATGACAATAACTCACTGAATCCCAAAACTCCTCACCAACTATTACTACTGAAGACAAGACTGAAGGCTAAGAAGACTGAAGAATGGGCGGGACAAGGAGGGATAAGTTTGAACAGATAAGACGAAGTCCTTATTAACCCAAAATCAAACTTTCTTAGAAATGCTAACAACCAGGATCAGTGTCATCACTGATATGAAGAAAGCATCCTTGTATCTTACGCAATATAGCCTTTGTAAAAAGAGACAAAATACATCAGTATTTTGCCTTCTCAGAACCATGTTAGTTTGTCCTCTAGGACAGAGTCAAAAATCATACTTGTATAAATAGCCATAAGGTAGGAGTGAAATATTAAGCTTGTGCATTAATTGTGAAAAATGCATACAAGCATCTTTCACTCCTCCAAATACGACTATTTCCCTGAGATAGCTCAGTGGTACCTGAATAGTTGTGCTTAGACTTAGCCTAAGCTTCATGAGGAGTCACACCCATACTTGTCATTTCAATCCCAAGTGCTGTTCCGCAAGCACTTGGGTAATGTATTCTTTTTTATTCGTTTTAATAAAGAATATAAACGTTAGAAAAACCCTTTGTGTTTTATCTTGTTAAAACTGAATTTTAAACTGCTTTATTTTAGTCATGATTCATAATTAGTATTATTTACTAATTTAGCTATTTGTGAAACGGGAACAACAAGTGGTATCAGAGCCAGGTTGATTTATAAAACCCTTTTAAGCCACTCAAAAACATTTTTAAAATCAGGATCCTAACATAGATGAAAGTGAAGTTCCCCAACTTGTCGATAAAAAGGGTAGAGTCTATGTTGTTATTGCCCCTCGACTTGAAGTTGGTAAATTTAACAAGTGGAAGAAGCGAATTCTTTGCTACTTGACTGAGATGGAACCTTATTACATCAAGTGTATTAATGAAGGTCCATTTGTCCCAAAGAGTGCTGAAGGTTTACCTAAACCAGAAGCTCAGTGGACCCAAGATGAAAGGAGGATGGTCAACCAGGACCAAAGACTCAAAAGCATCATCATATCTTGTCTTCCTGATGATGTATTGGAGCCTGTCATTAGCTGTAGTACAACCAAACAAACCTGGAATGACCTGGTCCACAACTATGAAGGTCCCTCAGATACCAAGGATAACAGGATCATGGACCTGAAACTTGAGTACAATACTTTCAGAGCCAAGGACTCAGAAACCCTCTCTCAAACTTACACATGTTATAAAACTTTGTTAAATGAATTGTCAAATGATGGTGTCAAGTTGTCCAAACATGAAATCAATGTTGGTTTTGTTAACAGTCTCCCTAAGAAGTGGTTGAAAAAATATCAGGAAGTCAAAAAGTCCCTGACAACCACTTCAACACCCATTTCTACTGATTTTTATTCAAACAGTGTGGTTCAGGATTTTCAGGAAAGTTCTGATGATGAGGCTGATGAGAGAACAAGCGAGGAGTACCTGAATGACATAAACATTGAGTTTCAGGAAAGGGCACTCCTTGCAAACTCTAAAAGGTTTATCAGAAGGAACAAAAGTTTTTCTAATGCTAAACCTAATGAAGACACTGAGTGTTTTAAGTGTCACAAAAAGGGTCATTTTGCTAAAGACTGTTTCTCAAAAACTATTTCTAAACCCTCTTACAAACCCTCAGGGTTAAATCAGTCCTTAGGTTTTAGCAAATTTCAACCAAAGCTATTTCAGTCTCATCATAATTTTCAAAACAAGTCTGACCAAAACAAAGTTGTTGATTTTGAAGCTAAGTATAGGAAAGCCAAGGCTAAGCTAGCTATTATTGAGGCCACTCCCTCAGAAACAACACAAAATGTTAAATTTGTGCAGGGTAAAAACAAGGGCCTGGTAGATGAAGTCTTTGACTGGGATGAAGAGCCAGTCTCCTCAGATGATGAAATGGTCCAAGTCAGAGCACTGATGGCTCTCTCAGAAGAGGACAAGCTAGCTGTTGGAAAGAATCATGCTAGGAATGATGAAGGGTTAACATCACTATGAGGAAGGTAAACATCTTACTTTCAATGGATGATGATTCTGATTGGCAGTCTTTCATTAATTATATTAATGTTGACCTTAAGTTCATAGAAGAGCAACGATTAAATCTGTTTTCCAAATACAACAAGTTAAGTTTTGAATTAAATAAGTGTAGGGATGAATTGCTTATTTTAAAACAAACTAAACTTGAGGCTGTTACACAACAAATTTAAAACTCTGGATTAGTAAAACGAAATCAAGCTCTTCAGGAAGAACTTAAAAAGGAAAAACAAATCATTGAAAGTTGGACCACTAAGAACCCTACAGTTTATGACACTGTTCAAGCCCCCAGTAGGAAAAAAAGAATACTAGGTGAGGATCAACTCACTGATACTTTCAATGAAGATCAAACTCCCAAACCTTTTGTGTCCGCTGGTCTACTCTCTAAAAAGGAGTTGTTGCCAAAATCCAGTGATTGGTTGAAAGGGTAAACCCTGAAAGTAAGCTTCCAAACTTCGATTCTGGAAGGATACTTGAGCCTGAAAGTTAGGCTCTCAAGAGCATGCTTGGACTCCCTGATGTACCCAGTTGTACTGAACACATCACTGAGTCTGAAGCTTAATCACAAGCACCGGTTCCACCTCTGAAATCTCTTCATGGAGCTGCACCTAGCTCTGAGCTTACTCCTTTACCATTGAACCCTCACTCTCCTAAAGAAAGGTCAAGCCTTGGTAGAACAATATTGAAAAGACCAGTAAAACCAACCCAAGAAGATTCAGTTCCTACTGAAGAAGACCAAATCAAGCAGTTAACTGAACTTGTGAGGAAGTTGAGTGAAAAGATGAACTCTACTGAGAAGGTTCCCGATTCAAAAATAAATGAACCAAATTCAATCTCAAGTTCCTCCAAGTTTAAAAGAAAATCTAAGCCTAAAAAGAAGTGTGATATGTGCCATTATACAAGCCATACCATTGATAATTTCTACAAAATCCTTTTTTGCATGATTTGTAAAAAGGAATACCACAGAACTTCTGATCACTCACAGTATGTAAAGTCACTTAATGAAGCAAGTTATACCAACCTTGGTCAACAGTATGCTTCATTATCCAAGCTGGCTCAAAGGCCTAAAGGTAAACCTTTTCCTCCTTGTCCACATTGTGGCTTTAATGATCATCATCCTGATGATTGTCTCATGAACTCCTGCTGTGAAATATGTGGAAATCCAGCACATGAGACATCTCAGCATGATAGGGTCATACAAGCAAGGAGAAGTTCAAAACAACCCCGCATCACTGAGTCCTCCTCAGTAAGCAAGTGCATAACCTGTGGTAGCACAGTTCACTCAACCACTGACCATGAGTCCATTTCAAAGTTTAAGCAGTCCATCAGACCCAAGCCCACTAGTAAGTGGGTTATCAAGAGAAACTAACTCAGTTTACTATTTGTGCAGAGACATGCCAGGGAGCCTATTTGGCATCTAGATAGTGGATGTTCAAGGAGCATGACTGATGTAAAGGAATATCTGCACAAATATGTAAAGGAACCAGGACCCAAAGTATTGTTTGGTGATAACTCATGATGTCCCACTGAAGGTAATGGTTCAAGAACTGTAATGGTATAATGTTCTCTATAATAGCATATGTAAATGGTCTGAAGTACAATCTCATCAGTGTCAGTCAGTTGTGTGACGCAAAATACATAGTGCAGTTCAATGATAAACAAGGTACTATTTTCAATGCCAACAAAGAAGTTGTTCTTATAGCTCCTTGGAGAGATGATGTATATGTACTTGACATGTCAACTCTCTCTCAGAATGGAACTTGTCTCTTTGCCAAAGCCACTGAAACTGTCAACAGGCTGTGACACAAGAGACTCTCTCACTTGAATTTCAAGAGTATCAACAACTTGGCAAAACAAAACAAGGTCCTTGGTTTACCATCACTGTATTTGCAAAAGATAAACCATGCTCAGCCTGTGAAAAAGGCAAACATCATAGAGCATCATTTAAAACCAAAAAAAAAAAAACTTTTCCATCAAAAGTTTCCTTCACCTCCTGCATATGGATCTTTTTGGACCTGTAAGTCCAAGATCAATCCAAAGATGAGAAGTATACCCATTGTCATTGTTGATGAATTCTCAAGATACACTTGGGTATACTTTCTTTCCAAAAAGAGTTAGGCAACTGAAACAATAATGTCATTCATCAGGAAGATTGAAAACCAAAATGACATTACAGTTAAACAAATCAGAACTGATAATGGTAATGAGTTCAAAAATCAGGAGCTTGAGAGTTTCTGTGATGAATAAGGAATTTCCCAAAATTTCTCATCTCCTTACACCCCTGAACAAAATAGGGTAGCTGAAAGGAAAAACAGAACTCTCATTGAGGCTGCTAGAACCATGATAAATGGCTCAGCACTCTCAAAGCACTTCTGGATTGAAGCTGTTAAAACAGCCTGTTATACCCAAAACAAATCAATCATTGTCAAAAGACACAACAAAACCCCGCATGAGATCTTCAAAGGAAGACTTCCTGATATCAACTACTTTCATGTGTTTAGGTGTCCTGTGTTCATTCACAATCACAAGGATCACTTAGGCAAATTTGATGCAAAAGCTGATGATGGATACTTCTTAGGTTACTCACTGATGTCTAAAGCTTTTAGGGTGTTCAACACAAGAAGACAACAAGTTGAGGAAACTTTCCATGTCACCTTTGATGAGAGCATTGAAAGCATCAAGTTCTCTAACACCTCAGTGGAGGAAATAGGAATAGATGACTCATCTAGATACCCTCTTGATGATTTCTATGAAAACAATTCCTCATATCAAGTAGATGTTGACATCTCATACTACATCTTGCCTCACAACCTCCCTCAACCAACCATCAGTGAATTCATTGATAATCCAACAATCCCTATTGGGATAGGTCATACTGAACCAAATGTCCAGGAACCTGAAATTCATGAATCTCAGCCTGAACAACAAACTACCTCATCAAATAATCTTAATGTTTCTGTTGCACCAGCCCCATAACCCATTCCTGAGTTCCCAATGACCTCATCAAGCTCAGATCCTAGACTACAAAGTAAGTATACAAGATCTCAAGACATTGAGCTTGTGAACATCATTGGGGAACCCACTGAAGGCATGCTCACAAGGAGCATGGCTGCTAAATTATCAGCTGCTTCAGCCAATGAATGTCTGTATGCAGACTTTCTCTCATAAATAGAACCCAAAAGTGTCACTGAGGCTCTGAAACAAACTAGATGGGTTCAGGCTATGCAAGAAGAACTTCAACAGTTTGACAAAAACAAAGTTATGACTCTGATTAAATGCCCTCAGGATGTCATTGTCATAGGAATGAAATGGGTTTTCACAAACAAAACTGATGAAAACGGCACTGTCATTAAAAACAAAGCTAGACTTGTAGCCAAAGGTTACAGTCAACAAGAAGGCATTGACTATAATGAGACATTTGCTCCTGTTGCTAGAATGGAAGCCATCAGGATCTTCCTTGCTTATGCAACTTACATGAACTTCAAAGTTTACCAAATGGATGTCAAAAGTGCCTTCCTGAATGGTAAACTCAAGGAAGATGTCCCAGGATTTGAGAGTAGTGAATACCCTGACTATGTCTGCAAGCTTGACAAAGCCCTATATGGACTGAAACAAGCTCCCAGAGCATGGTATGAAATTCTCTCAGCCTTTCTGATCCAAAACAAGTTTGTCAGAGGAAAGATAGACAATACCCTGTTTATCTATAGGACAAAAAAAGATGTGATACTAGTCCAAGTATATGTTGATGATATCATCTTTGGCTTAACAAATTACACTCTTTGCAAACAGTTTGCAAAACTGATGACAAAGAAATTTGAAATGAGCATGATGGGTGAACTCACATACTTCCTTGGACTACAAATCAGGTAAACTGATAAAGGAATCACCATCAGTCAAGAGAAATACACCAGAAATCTCTTGAAGAAATATGAAATCTCTGATTGTGCCTCATTGAAGACTTCAATGGTCCCTCCAAATAACCTTGGACCAGATCTCACTGGCAAATCAATCAATCAAACTCACTGCAGAGGAATTGTAGGATCACTGATGTATCTTACTGCTTCCAGACCAGACATACAATTCTCAGTGTTTCTGATTGCAAGATATCAGTCCAATCCTAAGGAATCCCATCTCACTGCAGCCAAAAGAATCCTCGGATACCTGAAGGGTACCCTAAGTCTTGGACTTTACTATCCTAAATGTTCAGGGTTTGACCTCAAAGGTTATTCTGACTCTGACTATGTTGGTTGCAACATGGATAAGAAAAGTACTTCAGGATCATGTCAATTCCATGGAGGAAAGCTTGTCTGTTGGAGTACTAAAAAGCAACAATCAGTGGCTATGTCTCCAGCTGAAGCTGAATATGTGGCAGTTGCAGGAAGTTTTGCCAATGTGCAATGGATGAAAAGTCAACTCAGTAACTATGAAATCCATTACAAGATGGTACTCATCTTCTGTGATAACACCAGTGCTATTGCTATCTCCAACAACCCTGTCCTTCACCAAAGAACCAAACACATTGATACCATATATCATTTTATCAGGGAACACATCATGAAAGGAGACATAGAACTCCATTTCATCGCTACTGAATATCAGCTAGCTGATATCTTCACCAAACCTTTGGATGAACCTACCTTCAGGAGACTGAAAGCTGAATTGGGAATGCTTTATATCGAAAGTCAGCAACCTGATAACCAAACCTAATCTTAGCAGTTCTCTCTGAAAAGGTCCCTGGTCCCTGAATAAAACCCCGAATAACACATCTTCTCACTGAATGAGTAAGACTCATTCAGGGTCCCTGACAATGGATAAAGAGCAATGAATGAGTAACTAAATGCTCTATGTACTTCAGTTACTTAATATCCTGGGTTGGTAAATAAACCAATTAACATAGGAATATATGTCTCCCCTTCTGTCATCCATGTCATGGGTCCTTATCAACCTTACCTCATCCCACTTGGTATTTAATGCCTTATCTCACAACAAATATCCCTAGGATATTTCAACTCTGCAAATGCACTTTTACTGTGCACTGCAACTGTTCCCTTGAAAAACGGGAGAAAACTGCTGGTAATGGAGTGGCTGCATTAAATGAGGTAAATAAAATGTTTTAAAATTGACTTTACAAATCCTCACATATGCAAAAATTACCCTCTCACCACTCTATAAATACCCTTCTCAGAAACATAAAAACACACACATAAATTGTTTTCTACAATCAAACTATGTCAAAACACTTTCAAAATCAAGAAACAATTGCGTGTTCTTTGTTTTAAAACCAGTTTAAGCAAAAAAATTTCATCTTTGCAAACAAAATTCCAAGTTTTTCTTCACAAACTTTCAAAAAGGAATTACTTTCTTTGATTGTTCTTGTGAAAATAAAAAAAACCCTAAAATCTTTTTCTGAATATCAAATGGCAAGAACTCAAAGTATTCAGTTTGCACCACATTGGGTAGGAGGTCTTGAAAGTGTTTAATTCAAAACAAACAACGTTATAGGCAATTTCGAATACCCAAATGATGTCCCAACCTATAAGGGAATCATGAAATTTTTGCTAAACTACCCACTGAAAAAGGCATTTACTAATTCACCCTCTATTTTGTACCACAACTTCCTCAGGGAGTTTTGGGCAACTGATGTGGCCTATGACCCGACACCCGCCACTGATGAGAACGAACCAAGACCCCTCAGGGAGTTTCTCATCAGATTTTCTATTGTAAATGGGGAAGAAGTAGTCACGTTGGACTATAAAACTTTTTGCTCTTCAACATGGCTTGATTATAATCAGGGAAACTATGTTACTCACCCTGACCCAGCCATTGTTAAGGCTGAGTTAGGCAAAATTGCTTTAGACCCCAAGTTTTTGGACAAAATGTCACACCCCCAAATTACCTGTTTTGCAGCGGAATGGAATTCTTGGGGGTTGACTGTCATAGCATCACAATCACATTTATATTGAACGACCTAAAGTGTCGTTTGAAAAGAACATCATTTGATATATTAAAAACATTCAGAGTTTACAAAGATATGTCCCAAATGAAAAGCAACATGTGCGGAAATAAGTTTGTTACAATCCAAACGATGTTTTAAAGTTCATAAAACCCAAGTGAGACGCGTCGTCACCGCTACTCTATGATATGTCCACATGCATGCCATGAAGTGAATGCCTTAGTTACCTGAAAATACATTGCTAAAAGTGTCAACACAAAGGTTGAGTGAGTTCATAGAGTTCATGTAAAACGTTTTATACGACTACCACAAGTATAGGCCATGTATGACAAAATGTCACATAAAAATGTTACAATTGCTATAAGCACATGACAATCGAAGCTAGACCGATCATGATGTTCGCCCAACAGAGTGTTTTGCCAAACAACTCAAATAATGATATTAAATGAAATGCATCCGTTTGACCAGTTGGAATCCACCAACCCGGATGGAGGAGTCACCCTCGATAGATCTATCCACTCACCCTCGCTTACCCAAGTAATTAACGGTTCATGATTTCTGATATGGGGACATTCAATTGGCAATGAAGTAACTTAAGCAATGTAATGAATTTGATATACTTGGTATCGTAATAAAAATGATGTGCAATGTATTCTCCCCCGTAGGTTTGAAATAAGTATAAACTTGAATAAATCGGGGCTATGAAAACTCACCTTAGAATGTAGTGACATAAGTAATGCAACATTGTTAAGAAGTATAGCAGAACAGTATAAAGAAGTATCGCGCAATGATACGGAGTCGGCGTAACCTAATGAATATAAACTCGTCTCAAAATATGATACGCGAATAGTAATTGATGCGTATAAGTTTCAAAAGGTAATACGTTTTAGTTTTCGTGGAAGTTTCGTATCAATGTTTTTAAAATGTTTAGTTTCATCATTCGTGTGGTGGTATGAAATTATAGACTCGAAGTACAACTCATGGCAAAGCATAATATATATATCTCATATATATTATGAAATAAAAGAATAGACAAGATGTCTCAAGAAAACGAGTCACAAAAGTACCGACTAGTAAATTCTAGGCGAGAAGATAACGATAAGAAAATATGTCAAGAAAGTAAGTCAATTGGGCTTTAGCCCGATAATAATCCAATGGGCAATCGCCCGATATCTTAAGTCCGTCACGAGTCTAATAATCCAATATGTCCAAAATATGTTCGATTGTCCAATTAGTATCAACTCGATATATGTCAAATATTTATAGTCCGATATGGTTTATAGTTCATTAATAATCCGTAAATTAGTCCAATATAATCCAACAGTCCAAATGCCTAAATCACTTAATAATCTAATAAGTAGTCTAATAATCCCAAGTCAAATATCAATAACCTTTGTATTAAGTTCGTTAAGTCTAGAATATCATATCTAATGTAAGTCTTATGTATCCAATATATATATATATTCTAACGTCTAATAAATATATAGGATCCCAATATTTGTCCAAGTTCCGTCCGATAATAAGATCCGTCAGGTATATTTATTGTCCAATGTCAAGTCCCAAAGTAAGCCAAATAAGTTTGTCCAATAGATCTAAGCCATAATCCGTTGTATTTGTCCGTTAATATAATTAGTTCAATAATAATTATAAGTTTGGCCCAATAAGTGTTATATAAACCGACTCATTAGTGAAACAAATTAGGCGCAGCCCCTGTACATCTCACATACACACCCTTAGTTTTACAGTTTACAAACTGAAAATAAGTACCCTTGGTGGTTTCACTTTATACCGAAAACACCAATACCCAAAATAAGCTAAATGAGCTTATAAAATAAGCAACATAGAAAATGAACAAAATAAGTGAGCCAAACACCCCCTTCATTTTCAGTTTGCAGCTGAGACAAAAAACAAACACCCCTTGGGTGACTGTGAACGAGACCAGATGCCAAAACCAGTAAGTCATAAACATAACTAAACTCAAATAAACAAGGCCAAATGAGTTAATAGCTTAATAAATTACCCGAGACACAAACAAGCAAAACGCACTCTAGTTGAGCTGGTGTGGGTCAAAGACTAAACCAAACGCAGACCTGTTTGGGACTGCACTACAGGTTGAAATAAACAAAGCCAAACACAGCCAAGTGTGGCTGTGAACTACCCAAACCAAACATGACCTCTGTGTGGGTTCCTTTCTCGACTAGACCAAAACAACAACAAGAAGAAACACCCCTTGGGTGTGGCTGCAACAGCAGGTAATTAGCAAAATCAAGCGCACCCTAGCAGGTTTACTTGCAATCCAAGAACCAGATAAATAAAACCAAATGTACCCTTTTCGGGTTTATGGCTGTACCGAGCCGAAACACAAACCAGACGCACCCCTGTGTGGCTGCTATTACACGTAAACAAACACCCTCTTAGGTTGATATTGAACCGAGAGCAACAACCACCCCTGGTGGTGTCGTTGCTGTGAGCCGAATGCCAAACCAAGCACACCCTTAGCGGGCTATCTTGGTGGATTGGAGCTCAAGCCACACGCACCCTCTTGGGTTACTGTGGTAGGTCTCAAACAAACAAACCATCGCACCCTTTGGTGCTATTTTTAGTCGAGGTCAATCCAAGCCACAACCAATTAAACTTGAAGTCTCAATTAAGTTTGGATATACTTAACAAACAAGTCAGTAGCTTATTAAATAAGCAAAAAAAAAAGAAAAAAAGAAAAGGAAATAAGATGAATTCCCAACACCCCCTTCGAGGGTCTCCAATCAGACCTAAGACCACACAATAATTGACCCGATCTAAACGTGGGTTTACCCACTGCCCCGAGACCGCAAGCAAAACAACCCCTTGGGTTGTTTGTATACCGAGACTCAAACAAGGTTAAATACCTGACCCATGAACAATCTGATCAAACAAACACCTCTTTTAAAATCCGTTTACCACACGAAAGAAAAATATTCAAATTTTGTTTTTAAAGTAAGTTTCATTCCACGAAAAACTAGAAATTGTTTTAATCAATCGATTTGTATTTGATTGAAATAAACAAAAGATGTTTTGTTTCGGCATACCACAAAGATGAGCAACATATGGAGATGAATATGGTGGTGTGGAGTGGCTGTGGTGAACTCGAACCAAACAAGACCCTTTTATTTCCATCTAAACCCGAAGCAGAAAACGTACCCCTTGTCTTTCTTTTGGCCTTGAACGGCGGGCAGCGGTGGGAGACAAGGTGGTGGTGATGATCGGTTGTGCTTGAGAGAGGAGGGAGATGGATATCTCCTCTCTTTTTTTTTGAGAGAGAGAGATAATGATAAGATAGATATAGTCTATCTATTTAAAGTGAGAAGAAAAGAAAGAAAACAAAGGCCGTTGGTGTTTTATTAGTATATTGTGTACCCCGTGTCCCGTTGAGCTAAAATGTAAAAGCGATATCTCGGATTGGTAATTGCAAGAAATATTTTCCCGTAAGTGTTATTATAAAAATAGTATGTAAGCAATATTATTGATTCCGAAAAATAGTTATCGGGATTAAATCATAACTAACACGGTGTCAGTTACGCGATATATGTAGCTTCTTACGTTTGACGAGATAACTTTTCATTGAATAAACAAGAGTGAATGGAACATCCAGTAAGTATTAATTTTGAAGTAAAGTGAATTATTTAACTTAGAAACTTATAGATTAACTACCGGTTACAGCATTGTCTTTTACGTTATGATGAAAGTCAAATAGTCAACAGTCAAAAGGTAAGATAGTCATTTTATCTTATGAAAATTTATGTCACATTAGTTAGTTATTGTGATCGGGTAAACTGATAACGTTTAATGTTAATTTAATAGTCGTAGAAGTACGGGTGGTTATATAATTATTGTATCGAAATTACGTAAACCATCGTAAATATATATTTATAACAATATATATACAAAATAAATTCAAAACGTCGGATAAACTAATAATATAATTTTTATAGTATTAAATGAGTATAAAAATATATCAATATAATTGTTGGAAGTGTAGGATCAATTATTCAAAATAAATGATCGTGCGATAGCGTTTATTTAATAAATAAATACGCGTTAATGAAATATGCAAACCGATGCATAAACTAATATGAAAATGATGTTACTGATGATATGTAGACTAACTCTAGTCTATATGAAATGTTCTCAATGATGTTTCATGAATACGCAGCTTAACCGTCAAGGTTACGCGTATTTGATACTCGTAAACCTAGTTTACGAAAAATGATGAATAGTGAATCATGAATAGTGATTTTTCTCCGGGAATGAATAGTAAAGTTGAGAAATGACCTGAATTTACGAGTTGTCACATTCGCCCACCCAAAAAGGAATTCAGTCCCTGAATTCAGTCAATGTTGGGTTCTACGGTGTTATCGGTGAAAAGGTGAGGATATTTGAGTCGACGGTCTTCCCGTGTTTTTCTGGATCGTACCACACCTTTCCAAGGCAGGACTTTCAACATAACTCTATTGCCAACTTGAAATTCTAATGGTTTGTGACTTATGGAACACATTTCCAATATTTTGCGTCGTATATCGACGTAGCTTATCTAGCTATTTGTTGTTACTTGTAACTGATTCTTGATCTCAGAGGATTACTTTGTTGTTTCATGAATGAGTTATGGACTAGTGAGTTGGACTTTCCTGATTTTGACCGGTGAATAAGTGATTAACACTTCAACCATAGAGTGCCTCAATTGGTGTAGTCAATATGTTCATGTAATAAATATTTTTGTAAAGCAACTTGTTCGATGAAGAATGATTTGCCTACTCATTTCTAGAAAATCACACATGCCTTGAGTATATCTTCTAATGTTTGAATTGTTCTCTCGCTCTGACCATTGAGCTGAGGATAATAGGCGGTACTCGTGTCCTAGTAGGTTCCATGGAAATCTTGAAATGATTGTCAAAATTGTCAGAAGTCTAAGGTGAATCGGCTACCTTATATTAGGTATAATTGAAATTTATACCACGTGTCTCGTGCCAAATTTTAAAATGTCAAGTCTGTCGAAAAGGGCATTATTGAAAAGAATAGATTATGGGTAACAATTGTGATTCCTCACGTTTCTAGTTCTAGCGAATATCATGACTTGAGTCTTCCTTGCCTAAGGTGCTTAGTCTCCATTACTACAATGTTTATTGTTTGATGGTGTCTCTCCAAATTTCTCTTATCGAAATATTTTCACGCTATATGTTGTCAAGTCACAAAACCTTAAATATTTAAGTGATGTGGTGTGGTGGTTGATTTTCAAGATTTGTTCCGATATTGAGTGCTTCTAAAATAGTTCATCACTAAGATTGTTATCATGCTAGCAAAAACATAGATATCAGCTCATACTATGTCGAAAAATATTTGTTCTGATTTCACTTGTAGATGGAGAGTCATTAATTGTCCGATATGTTCAGACCTGTTGCATCTCTTAATATGGAAGTGAGGTTATGTGGAATTTCTAGAGAACACAATGTCTTAGAGAAAGTTTACATTGATAACCTTAATTTAACTCAATTTTCCTTTATGGGAAACTCATTGTAGGGAAGTTCACATATTGTTGAGGCCATGTTTAATAAAATGTTCTGCAGTCTTGGTTAGAAGACTTGGTTTATCTCTATAGTGTTACTTAGTGGGTATTCGCTCTGTACTAAATCTTGTAACTCGATTTAGCGGGTACCATTGAAATGATAGAATTTGGCTTCTAATCCAAAGATAGTGGTTCGGATTGTCTCGTGATGTCTTAAGCTTTATGTTGAGTTTTGAATCATCTTACTACATACCTCTAGTCCTTGTTGGTAGTTCTGAAATCCCTTCATTGTTTTCTTGTATCGATGAATCCTCCTCATAGATGGTATGGAAAGTCTTTCCTAAAAAGGTCACTGGTAAATTTTCAACTTATCGGTTGAGTGAGTGATGAATGGCGTAGGTATCTATAGAGTGTTAACAAAATAGATGTTTATGAACAATTTATTTAATTACAAAGCTTTGCTTTTGAATGAAGATTGTTTTAAGAGATTTGAAATGATGCTTGTTACTTTCATGACATAATTCTTCCTGAATTATACATAGGTGATCAGGCTATGTATAATCGAGGACAAATGATGTGATGCTTGGTTTTGTTGAAATGGCATCATGTTTCCCCGAAGTTTTAGATGGTATTCAACGTTTTGTTTTGTAAAATAATGGCTCAAACAATTTTTCAGAGTAACATGAAAATCGTTTCGCATGATGATATTAAATAGTTGATAGAATGACTGAAAATCAATTTATAGGATGGTAACAAAACAACTTGTTTTAAAATTAAGTGAAACCATTTTCCTAAGATGGTAGTAAAATAGCTTGGAATAAAAAAATATGTGAAATAATTTCGTGTAGTAGTAGCAAAATAACTTGGAATAAGATTTGTTGAATGGTTTGTAGGATATATGGGAGAACCTCATAGAGTGGTAATAGTCTCCTAATTGGTCAAGAATAAAGTTGGCCTAACCCCTAGTAAGATAGTGATGTATCATCGCGAAATGATTGAAAATTGGGCAATTGGAATAAGGAATGAAATAAACAAAGGTTGTGATTATCGTGGAGATAATAAATGATAAAGATTACATTAGTTAGAAAGGTACTTATTATCTGTTCCTGTCGGTGGTCTAATCATGTCTCAAGTGTAGGAGCAGTAGGCTGTCTAGCAACAACAGCTTTGAAACTCTCACAGTCCTCAAATCTATAAGATAGTGTAGTTTTCGTAGTCTTAGTGGTAGATGGTAGTGGTGTGTCAAATTATGCACGCTTCCCAAGCGGCAAATCAAATGTATGACTAATAGGTCCACTAGGACTAAGCTTTTAAGTTCTACCAAATGGTATAATCTGTCCCTGACAGAATGTTAAAAACTGTCCTGATCCTACGGTGAATCAATAGTGATCGTGATGGTGTAGGTGCAACTTTGCCCTCCTCAAAGGGTTCAGTCTCCACATCTAATGTTATCGGTGTTGAGTCAACTGATGTAAAAATTGTGATAAGGAATGACAAAGCATTCTCCACGTTGGAGTCTGATGTGAGTATGATGGGATGGGTGTCTGAAGACATCAATGTGACAATCGATTTGAAATGAAAATAAATAACTCGAATAATGTGCGTATGAAACCGCATGTATAGTGACTATGCACTTATGATGAAATGATGAGATGCTATGATGATGTAGTTATAGTCTAGGGTCAATGATGCAACCTAGTTCTCTATAACCAAGCTCGATGCCAATCATCACACCCCAAATTACCGCTTTTGCAAATGCGTATGGAATGCCTGGGGGTTGACTGTCATAGCATCACAATCACAGTTATATTGAACGACCTAAAGTGTCGTTTGAAAAGAACATCGTTTGATATATTAAAAAGATTCAGAGTTTACAAAAATAGGTCCCAAATGAAAAGCAACATGTGCGGAAATAAGTTTGTTACAATCCAAACGATGTTTTAAAGTTCATAAAACCCAACTGAGACGCGTCGTCACCGCGACTCTATGATATGTCCACATGCATGCCATGAAGTGAATGCCTTAGTTACCTGAAAATATATTGCTAAAAGTGTCAACACAAAGGTTGAGCGAGTTTATAGAGTTCATGTAAAACGTTTTATACGACTACCACAAGTATAGGCCATGTATGACAAAAATGTCACATAAAATGTTACAATTGCTATAAGCACATGACACTCGGCTAGATCGATCATGATGTTCGCCCCAACAGAGTGTTTTGCCAAACAAATCAAATAATGATATTAAATGAAATGCATCCGTTTGACCAGTTGGAATCCACCAACCTGGATGGAGGAGTCACCCTCGATAGATCTATCCACTCACCCTCGCTACCCAAGAATTAACGGTTCATGATTTACGATATGGGACATTCAATTGGAAATGAAGTAACTTAAGAAATGTAATGAATTTGATATACTTGGTATCGTAATAAAAATGATGTGCAATGTATTCTCCCCCGTAGGTTTGAAATAAGTATAAACTTGAATAAATCGGGGCTATGAAAACTCACCTTAGAATGTAGTGACATAAGTAATGCAACATTGTCAAGAAGTATAGCGTAACAGATAAAGAAGTATCGCCAATGATACGAGTCGGTAACCTAATGAATATAAACTCGTCTCAAAATATAATACGCGAATAGTAATTGATGCGTATAAGTTTCAAAAGGTAATACGTTTTAGTTTTCGTGGAAGTTTCGTATCAATGTTTGTAAAATGTTTAGTTTCATCATTCGTGTGGTGGTATGAAATCATAGACTCGAAGTACAACTCATGGCAAAGCATAATATATATATCTCATATATATTATGAAATAAAAGAATAGACAAGATGTCTCAAGAAAACGAGTCACAAAAGTACTGACTAGTGAATTCTAGGCGAGAAGATAACGATAAGAAAATATGTCAAGAAAGTAAGTCAATTGGGCTTTAGCCCGATAATAGTCCAATGGGCAATCGCCCGATATCTTAAGTCCGTTCGATTGTCCAATTAGTATCAACTCGATATATGTCAAATATTTATAGTCCGATATGGTTTATAGTTCATTAATAATCCGTAAATTAGTCCAATATAATCCAACAGTCCAAATGCCTAAATCACTTAATAATCTAATAAATAGTCTAATAATCCCAAGTCAAATATCAATAACCTTTGTATTAAGTTCGTTAAGTCTAGAATATCATATCTAATGTAAGTCTTATTTATCCATATATATATATATATATATATATATATATATATATATATATATATATATATATATATATATATATATATATATATATATATATATATATATATATATATATATATATATATATATTCTAACGTCTAATAAATATATAGGATCCCAATATTTGTCCAAGTTCCGTCCGATAATAAGATCCGCCGTATATTTATTGTCCAATGTCAAGTCCCAAAGTAAGCCAAATAAGTTTGTCCAATAGATATAAGTCATAATCCGTTGTATTTGTCCGTTAATATAATTAGTCCAATAATAATTATAAGTTTGGCCCAATAAGTGTTATATAAACCGACTCATTAGTGAAACAAATTAGCAATCCCACATCTCACATACACATCCTCGCATACAGCTTTACAAACTAAATAGTACCCTTGGTGGTTTCACTTTATACCGAAAACACCAATACCCAAAATAAGCTAAATGAGCTTATAAAATAAGCAACATAGAAAATGAACAAAATAAGTGAGCCAAACACCCCTTCATTTTCATTTGTACCGAGACAAAACAAACACCTTGGGTGATGTGAACGAGACCGATGCCAAAACCAAGAAGTCATAAACATAACTAAACTCAAATAAACAAGGCCAAATGAGTTAATAGCTTAATAAATAACCCGAGACACAAACAAGCTAAACGCACTCTAGTTGAGCTGGTGTGGGTCAAAGACTAAACCAAACGCAGACTGTTTGGGACGCACTATAGTTGAAATAAACAAAGCCAAACACGCCAAGTGTGTCGTGGAACTACCCAAACCAAACATGACCTCTGTGTGGGTTCCTTTCTCGACTAGACCAAAACAACAACAAGAAGAAACACCCTTGGGTGTGGCCGCAGCAGCAGTAATAAGCAAACTCAAGCGACCCTAGCGTGTTTACTTGCAATCCAAGAACCGATAAACAAAACCAAATGTACCCTTGTCCGGTTGATGGTCGTATCGAGCCGAGACACAAACCAGACGCACCCCTCGTGTGGCTCGCTATTACACGTAAACAAACACCCTCTTAGGTTGATATTGAACCGAGAGCAACAACCACCCCTGGTGGTGTCGTTGTTGTGAGCCGAATGCCAAACCAAGCACACCCTTAGCGGGCTATCTTGGTGGATTGGAGCTCAAGCCACACGCACCCTCTTGGGTTACTGTGGTAGGTCTCAAACAAACAAACCATCGCACCCTTTGGTGCTATTTTTAGTCGAGGTCAATCCAAGCCACAACCAATTAAACTTGAAGTCTCAATTAAGTTTGGATATACTTAACAAACAAGTCAGTAGCTTATTAAATAAGCAAAAAAAAAGAAAAAAAGAAAAGGAAATAAGATGAATTCCCAACACCCCCTTCGAGGGTCTCCAATCAGACCTAAGACCACACAATAATTGACCCGATCTAAACGTGGGTTTACCCACTGCCCCGAGACCGCAAGCAAAACAACCCCTTGGGTTGTTTGTATACCGAGACTCAAACAAGGTTAAATACCTGACCCATGAACAATCTGATCAAACAAACACCTCTTTTAAAATCCGTTTACCACACGAAAGAAAAAGATTCAAATTTTGTTTTTAAAGTAAGTTTCATTCCACGAAAAACTAGAAATTGTTTTAATCAATCGATTTGTATTTGATTGAAATAAACAAAAGATGTTTTGTTTCGGCATACCACAAAGATGAGCAACATATGGAGATGAAGATGGTGGTGTGGAGTGGCTGTGGTGAACTCGAACCAAACAAGACCCTTTTATTTCCATCTAAACCGGCAAGAAAACGCACCCCTTGTCTTTCTTTGGCCTTGAACGGCGGCACGGCGGGGAGACAAGGTGGTGGTGATGATCGGTTGTGCTTGAGAGAGGAGGGAGATGGATATCTCCTCTCTTTTTTTTTGAGAGAGAGAGATAATGATAAGATAGATATAGTCTATCTATTTAAAGTGAGAAGAAAAGCAAGAAAACAAAGGCCGTTGGTGTTTTATTAGTATATTGTGTACCCCGTGTCTCGTTGAGCTAAAATGTAAAAGCGATATCTCGGATTGGTAATTGCAAGAAATATTTTCCCGTAAGTGTTATTATAAAAATAGTATGTAAGCAATATTATTGATTCCGAAAAATAGTTATCGGGATTAAATCATAACTAACACGGTGTCAGTTACGCGATATATGTAGCTTCTTACGTTTGACAAGATAACTTTTCATTGAATAAACAAGAGTGAATGGAACATCCAGTAAGTGTTAATTTTGAAGTAAAGTGAATTATTTAACTTAGAAACTTATAGATTAACTACCGGTTACAGCATTGTCTTTTACGTTATGATGAAAGTCAAATAGTCAACAGTCAAAAGGTAAGATAGTCATTTTATCTTATGAAAATTTATGTCACATTAGTTAGTTATTGTGATCGTAAACGATAACGTTTAATGTTAATTTAATAGTCGTAGAAGTACGGGTGGTTATATAATTATTGTATCGAAATTACGTAAACCATCGTAAATATATATATATAACAATATATATACAAAATAAATTCAAAACATCGGATAAACTAATAATATAATTTTTATAGTCTTAAATGAGTATAAAAATATATCAATATAATTGTTGGAAGTGTAGGATCAATTATTCAAAATAAATGATCGTGCGATAGCGTTTATTTAATAAATAAATACGCGTTAATGAAATATGCAAACCGATGCATAAACTGATATGAAAATGATGTTACTGATGATATGTAGACTAACTCTAGTCTATATGAAATGTTCTCAATGATGTTTCATGAATACGCAACTTAACCCTCAAGGTTACGCGTATTTGATACTCGTAAACCTAGTTTACGAAAAATGATGAATAGTGAATCATGAATAGTGATTTTTCTCTGGGAATGAGTAGTAAAGTTGAGAAATGACCTGAAATTACGAGTTGTCACACAAAACCCCTGTCACTAAGAATTCTTTTCCCGTGGCTTGGAAGATCCTGTTCACCCTTGTTATTCAGGTTCTCGTTAGGAACCACTCATCCATTGAACAGATCAATTCTATTCAGTTGATGATGGCCTATTGCCTAATGACAGGGACAAATATCGACATAGGAGAGATCATTTACAGTAATCTCGTAACCAAGCTACAGAGCAAAACTATGGTGAAATATGTTTCATACCCTAGGTTTGTCTCTTTTGCTTTACAAGAGTTACTAGGTTGTAATTATACTCTGGATTTTCAACATGGCGCTTTACTTGCCACCCTGAGTCCATCAAACTTTCAAAAGAACCCATCCTTAGTCACTGAAATAGAATTGACGGCCCATATGGTTGTTGTAAACAACCAGAGGGACTCAGTTTCTCCAAACCCTACTCCTAAAAAGAGAAAGGGAAGTCTCAGACTCGGACTAAGACTAAACCCAAGTCTCAGGGCCCTGAGGCTTCTGGAACACAGCCAAAGAGGCACAAAAAGCCCTAGACTGATAAGCCACCCAAGAGAGACCAAGCAACATCCACCCCGGTGACAACGAAAGACACTGATACATCAAAATCAGTGCTCTTGGTCCTAACTACTACTCCCCAAGATCCAGAGGGAAACATACAACCTACTGGCAGAGGAGCGCCTTCCACTCAGCCTGATGAGGACATTCGCCAATCACAACTTTTGTCCGAGGGCACAACCATTGATCCCAAAGACTCAGAGGGAAACAAACAACCCACTGATAGGGATCTCACGACCACACTCCCTAAGGATAGTACTGGGAATCTCCCACCAGTGCTTGAAGGGGCGCAGAGGGACAAAGACTCAGAGGGAAAGAAACCCCCCGCTGATATGGAACTAATCATCAATCCTGACTCCAGCGAAGGCACTGGGAAACACCCATTAGTGTCTAAGGGGTCCTTGGGGGTCAAAGACTCAAGGGGACAAAAACCACCCGCTGATATGGAACCCATAACCCCTCCTGTTCTTCTTAGTGTTGCTGATGTTCATGACATACTGATGTCTGATGAAGAAGTTAATGATGACAGTGAGGAGGAAGTATTTGCTGCAGGTGAAGAAATGGACGTTGATGTTCAACTACTTGAACAAGAACATCAACCTGATCCAAAAGAGCCTGAAGAGTCACCCTTTTAGCCTGAAGATGACTTATCTAACTCTTCAGGCTCTTCAAAGATCTTCCTGCCTTGAGGAATTGAAGAAATATGATAATTTCCTTCCCCTCACTGAAAGACAACTGGTGATGTGGCTAAGGAGAGCTACTCAGAAGCTGTATTCTGGTATTAATGATAGTCTATGGGATCAGCGTGTTGAAGCTGCTACAAGTTACGCTGATCTCAAAGCTGAAGTGGTTTATAATTTTGACGATAATGATGAACACAGGTAACTCATTTATCAACATCTTGACAAGCTGGATGACCATCTGAAGAAATTTCTCAAAACCTTTCAGGATGCTCACACCAAGCTTGATGAAATCAAGGAATCAGTCAAGGAAGACCCTGCACTACACTCTAAAGTGCTTGAGGTTACGAAAACTTATATGAAGAACTCTTCCAGCCTCAGTGAACTGATCACTATGCTCAATAATTCCAATGTTCAAGGCCTTACCTTTTTAGTTCAGGCTATTCAGTCCACTCTGAGCTCTTTGGATACACAGGTTACTGATCTGGCTAAATTATCATCTTCTATGGCCTGGAATCTCGGGCCTAGAATGACTGCGCTGGAACTCTCTCAGACCACTCTTGGGGAGAAAGTCACCAGCCTTCAACAAGACATATCAAAAATCAAGTCCATGGTTTCTGAGATTTATCAGGCTTTTAAGGGTCAAACAGCTGCCTCAGCACCTCCATCAACTCCTGCTATCACTGAAGCTCCAGCAACAGTTGAGGGGGAGAGATCAACTACAGAGACTCATTCTCACGCTGAGAGGGAGCCAACTCAAGCAAAGGCCTATCTCCCAAATTCCACCAACAACATCAGTAACAACAACAACAACAACACCAGTAGTAACAACAATAACACCAGTGGTAACAACAACAACAACAACAACACCAGTCACAACTACTACATCATCTTATTAGTCCTTCCCCACGACAAGGGCAAGAGCATCATGATTACACCAGAGCCTGTCAAGATTCATTTTGTAATTGGCAACAAAAAGTACATGCTCAGTCCAGAACAGTTATGCCTATCTTGAGAAGGAAGACAGACTCAAAAAACAAGCTGAGGAAGAACAGAAGAGGAAAGCTGCCTTGGTAAAGGTGGTTCATGAAGAGGCTGAAAAGTTAGGGATTGATCATAAGAAGCTGGAAAAAGGAAAAGCTGGACTGAAGTTAAAAGCAGCTCAGGATGCTGAGATGGCAACTCTAAGAAAGAAAAAGGATGAAAAGAACAGAAAGGTTGCTGAGATAAGAAAAGCAAGGATTGATCACTACAATTGGACCATGTCAAGCAGGAGAGCCCCTGAGCCTATCACATATATTTACATCATCCACAAATCCAATCCAGTTGCAATGAACGTCTACAGGGGAGTGGAAAAGAGGGACTTTGAGGTTCATGATCCTTTAAAGTTCACTAACTTCGGGATCACTGAATTAGATGAACTTGGTCCCATTCTTGAGAAGAAGAAAAATATGATTGTCAAAGACTTGATGAAAGCTCTGAGCGAAAAATATGAAAGACTAAGGGATGTGCCCACTAAGCTTGGAATTCAATCTACTCTCCCTGAAGCTCAAGGCACTTAACCCCAATCATCCCAAAGAAAAATGAAAAGAGTTGAATCTGAGCCTGAAGCCAAGGTCCCTGGATTTGATTGCAATAGAGATCTACCTGAAGGGGTAAAGTTTGTAAACAACATGGTTATAGAAGAGCCTGAAAGAGGACTATTCTTCATTGATGTATATGGAAACCCGACATTCCAAAGATGGAGCGATATTGCCCAGGCTGGCAAGGCTACAATGGCAAGTTACTTGACAGTGGCTTCTCAAATCCAATCTCCTGAAAACATCAGGTTCTGCACAGACCTGAATGCAAAAATAAGAGACTATCCTAACAAAGCAACTCTTCTTTTAAAGAAGCCAAAGCTTGAAGCATTGGGTATCCATATTGTATGACATCACTATCAGTTTATCTTTTGTACTAGTTGTTAGGAACTTGTAATGTCTATTAATAAACGATGTATATTTTGTTAAAGATCAGTATTCCTTATTATGTTTACTAGTATATTTAGTGTAAGAAGAAGCCTCTTGCTCACTTACACTGATCAAAACACTTAGGCTATTTGTATATCCAAATAGGGAGAGATTGTTGGGTACAGTGAATACCCAAACCCCTTAATTCTAGGTAGAGGTGTTCACGGGGTGGTTCAGTTCGGTTATTTGAAAGATTTTCACTATCTATCGCGGAGCGGGTAATTCATTTTACTACCCAAAACCGAACCGTACTAGGCGGGTAACCGGACATGCGGTTACCAGAAATGAGCGGTTAGCCGCGGTTAAGGTCATGGTTAACCATTTTAGAATTTAATCATATGAAAAATAGCATGATCTAAACCGTAAAATGCCATGTAGTATATTAAATAACATTGATTAGATTGACGCATAAACAAAAAGTTTTTATTCAACATTTATAGATTAAAATCACATAAATCAATTTTCACACATAGATGTTTAGTAAATGTTCACATTAGGTGCAAAAACGTCGTTATACAATAAAAAATAATGCAATAATATAATCAATACTAATGCAATTATTTAATTATTAGTTGAAAACTTTCATGTATATTATATACGGTTCGGTTCAGTTAACCACGGATATCTAAAAATAAAAACCGAAACCGAACCGTGCTAAGCGGGTTTTTTCAGTTTCAGTTTTTTTCGGTTTCGGTTTATTCAGTTTCGGGTTTTTTCGGTTTCGGATTAAGCGGTTCGGCTCGGTTTGTCGGTTTCACGGGTTTTTTGAACACTCATAATTCTAGGATTTGAATAGAAAATACCCTAAGTGTTTACAACCTTAAACACTAAAAAGTCAATGAGCGCATAGCCACTCAGTGAGTCATCTTCAGGATACTCAGTGCGAGACGAAGAAGATAAGTCTCTCCACTAAGTAAGGCGGAACTCAAGGGGTGAAGACTGAGTCAAGAAGAAGATGCTGGATTCAGTGAGTGATGACAATAACTCACTAAATCCCAAAACTCCTCCCCAATTACTACTACTGAAGACAAGACTGAAGATCAAGACTGAAGGCTAAGAGGACTGAAGAATGGGCGGGACAAGGCGGGATAAGTTTGAACAGATAAGACGAAGTCCTTATCAACCCAAAGTCAAACTTTCCCTGAAATGCTAACAACCAGGATCAGTGTCATCACTGACAAGAAGAAATCATCCTTCACTCCTCCAAATACGACTATGTCCCTGAGATAGCTCAGTGGTACCTGAATAGTTATGCTTAAACTTAGCCTAAGCTTCATGAGGAGTCACACCCATACTTGTCATTTCAATCCCAAGTGTTGTTCCGCAAGCACTTGGGTAATGTATTCTTTTTTATTCGTTTTAATAAAGAATATAAACGTTGGAAAAATCCTTTGTGTTTTATCTTGTTAAAACTGAATTTTAAACTGCTTTACTTCAGTCATGATTCACAATTAGTATTATTTATTGTTTTAGCTATTTGTGAAACGGGAACAACATTAATTGACATGCAAACCGATAGAACACTCTTAGTATGGTGATATGGAACCTTCTCCTCTTAATCTACTAGCTTGGTGGACTGAATTCTTATTAGAAATTGGTTGGAACACGGCTGCGGTGATGTGAAATTGTGTTTATAATCCGTATGTTAGGTTTCTTTTTATATTGTTTAGTCCATGGCACCGATACGGCGTATCGGGTAGTGATACGGCGTATCCATGATTTCTTGAGTAGGGAACAAGAAAGATTATTCCCAACATATTTGTGTGTATCTTTAAATATGGCGTATTGTTGAAGAGTGTTACGCCGTGTTCTTCTTAATATTGCCGGCTTGAATTGGGGATAAGATCTTTAATACGGCGTATGGCCAGAGTTTCATACGCCGTATTCCTGCAATGGTTAACTTGGGCTTTAACTGTAGAGCTTCAGGTACGGCATATTGCCGGAGTTTAATACGTCGTATGTCTTCTAATTCACCAACAAACTTTCTAAAATCTTCCAGATGTTGATACTTCGTATCTGGAGAAGTGGACACATCGTATGCTCTTCACAGGTTGCATATAGATTCTTTATTTATGCTCAAAATCCATTTGTTTTCTGTGTCTTTACCGAAATTGCTCCATAAATACTGAAAATGATTAAAGTAATGAATTAAGAGAATCAATTCAGATATAAACATATAATCAATGAGTAATAATTGTGTGATAAATGAAAGGTAAATATAACATACATTTTATGTTAGGGTTTATAGACAGATAGGTAACCCAACTTTCCAACTTTATTCGCCTAAGTTACCAAACTTTCATTTTGCTCACTTAGGTTACTGAACTTTAGTTAAGCATTCAACCTCTATTTTTTCAGTGTAATCAAAGTAACCTAAATGCATTTTTTTATGTAAGCTAAGTAACCTAAATGTAGCGTTTTAGAAATTCAGTAACCTAAATGTAGCATTTTTTTAGTTAAGTAACCTGTTTGCACAAAAAAAAAGTTTGGTAACTTAGGCGAATAAAGTTGGAAAGTTGGGTAATCTATCTGTCTATAAACCCTTTATGTTACCATTCATTTCCACACTTGCAAATCACATCTTTCCAAAACATTTCTGCAATCTTTATTCCTATTAAACAATTCTTTCTTTGATCATTTCACCTGTTTAAATCTATTTCAAGGGATACAAGAACTAACCACTCTAGGTGCAAGAGAAGAACACAATAAATCGTCAAGATTCAAGTGTTGTAGCATTAGTTCATGAATTTGTAACATTTGTTACATCATTATAGTTTATCATCATACACCTTGTTCATAACCACATATCATACACCATAGTGAGTTTCGGTTAGTATTCTAGTCCTGAAAATACGAGTGTGTTCCGGTTAGTATTTTAGTCTTGAAATTACGAGTATGAAAGGATGGTTCTACCTCGACAAGGAATTGACATGTAGCTTAGTGTCGAAAAATATAGCAATCGACATTGTACGGTTTTCTCCGCCTAAAAGGAGCTTGTTAATAGTGCAATGAACTCTCAAGTTCTGTACTCGAGGAGTCGAGTAGGCCGAAGAGGATCTTCATAACCGAACCACTATAAATCCATGTGTTATGGTTTGATCTTTCCATCTCTTACTTATTGTCTTGCACTTTATTTTTTCGTATCTTACTTATTGTCTTGCATTCACGTTTATTTTTATATATACCATGATTGGTTGATTTCACACGTACTCGAATTTAAATTTATCGAAACTTAAATTTTAAACGGTAAAAACTATTTAACCCCTATTTTGTTTTTTCACAATAAGACTCCTCACCACGAGTTGTCCATAGTACACCACCAACATCACCGCGGAGTTGTTCTTCTCTTTTGTTGAAAACTTGATAGGTGCATACCATCGAGTTGTGTGAAGGGAGAAGTTATTAGTCTTTATTTTTTTTTTATGTATTTTTATTAGACTCGTGGTTTCGTTTCTTTAGCATTAAGTTAACTTATTTAGCATTCTTCTAAATAAGTTTTTTGACATGTTTTATCGAAAATCTTGCTATTTAAAATTGTATAATATGTTATAGTTTCGTTAGACCAATTGAATACGTCATTCGTATGTTTAACTAACTTAACAATACGTAATAAATGAAAAAAGTTTGTCATTTTAGCTATCATATCATTAAATAAGCATAATTTTCCAAACACTAAAGCTCTGTTCTCGAGTTTTTTTTAAGTAATGGAAAGGGAGGGGAAGGAAAATCAAAAAAGGGGCGTTCTTGAGTTTTTTTAAGATGGAAAGGTAGGGGACGGGAAGGTGGGAGGGAGGGAAGGGATGGGCTTTTGAGTGATATTTGGTTCCGTCCAATTTTGGGCGGATTGGGAAGGGAAGCGGGTTTTCAAGATTACAGGCCTTAGTTAAATTACCATATTATCCTCAATAATATATCATGCACGCTCTTTATTTTTTTAACCTAGTTCTCCCATATCACATTCTGCAGCAAACGGCTTGCAAAATCTGAAAGCATAATGTGTAAGTTGCTGTCAATTTTTTTACCTGGATCTTTATCTTGTTTACTGTTATGTATGCGAGCTTATGTATGTGATTGTTTACTTTATATTGTTTACTGTGATGATTGTTTGCTGTTAGCAATGTCTAACCTTGTCTTTATATGAAACCAGTTGTGTTGTTGTTACAATTGCTTATGAATGTGTTGTTGTTGCAATTTCTTATGAATGTGTTGTTGTCAATTTTTTTACATGCAGGCTATTTTATCAATAACTAGTATATTACATTTGAGTGCAAAAACAATACTGTAACTATTATTATATAATGAATCTGGGCAAATTTTAACCCATTTTCAGTTTGGCTAAGCTCATTGTACTTTTACCCATTTGACCCATTTTCCACATACATCTTAGTACTTGCACCGCAACTAAGGATTGGCCTTACTACATGATCTAGGCACATTATTTTCATGTATGTGCCTAAAACCAGGTTGTTGTGTGTGCCTAAAACCATAACAACAAGTTTTAAATGGGTGCCTAAGATGAATATCATATACACTACATTTTTTGAAATGGGTGCCTAAGCTGAATATCATATACACCATACAGTTTTAAATGGGTGCCTAAGCTGAAAATAATCAAATTGGTTTCTATTTCATCTCTTAAGATAAAAGCCCAGTGGTTAAGAGTTGGGATTTTTCGGTTGATGCCAAGTTCAATCTCTTTTCAAACACAGACATTAGTTTGTAAAACGCTATAGGAGATGATTTTTATGACTAGAATTACTTTATAAGTCAAGTATATAATAATATTAACAACGTATGACAAACTACGTTATGTACGTATGACAAACTATGTTATGTACTTTTAAGTAGATTTAACTTACAATCTCATAATTATAAAGATGATTTGCAATTGTTAATACCTTTGAGCCAACCTATGGTGATGGTATTGATGAGAAAAACTTGTATAAGGAGGGAAAATGCATGGTCGAATGACTTGAATATAAGGTTAAACTACAACTATTCAGTTCATTTTGCACATCATAAAATCAAATAAGAAGAAAAGAGTTGAAAGGAATTGCAGGGTGTCAAGTAATAACACTTTGCACATATTAGTCACCAAATAATACTTATCCATGTATGCATATGTTGCATTCTAAGATACTATCACTAACATATAATATGTAAAACACAAATATCAAATGTCATTATTAGAAGGAAAGGATCCTAAGGAAGTGATTATCAGTTGCAAATGGTAAAGTATAGTTAAGTGAATTTGGGTCAATGGCTCTCAGTTTTCTGGTTTCTTGCGTCAGTTCATTAGTTTAGGTGACAAGTTAGTTCCTTTGGCTTGAGAGTTGTATATCTTTATATGTTTTTTTTTGTTATCTTTTGGGCCTTTACTCCTTTAATTAGCTAGTTTATTTGAGGTGGGGTGCCATGTATTGTAACGTTTGTGTTTTTCCCCATTTGGGGTCTCGTAATATATCTTGCCTTTCTAAAAAAAATAGTTAAGTACTATTTGGTTAAAAGTGCTTAATATATCATGGTTCACTTGAAATTTGTACCATTAATATTATAGTCAACCTATTACAAGGGTATTAGATAGACTTTATACTACTCTATCGTGTACAATTTCTTTGTCAATATATAATATATTTGTTGAAATATTAGTGAATGGTATGCATGTTATTAGTATTTGTATAACAAATGATTGTAATTATTTGTCTTATAATAACTTATATAGTTCAAATAATCACAGTATAGGTTGTTCACAATAGCAACATGGATGTTGATAGCTTAATTAGCATGGCGAGAACTCAACAGTTAGCCGTAATTCATGTGGTTTGTTTAGTTGTCGCTTATCTTGCCCTTAGCCAATCTCGTAAAAGAAAACGTGTTAATTTACTTTCTCAAGAATTAAGGTTGCATAGACATGCAGTACGGGAAGAGATGTTGCAAGACCTATCAACAAATAACAACAGTCGTAAAATAATTCGTATGAGTGTGGAAGCCTTTAAATTATTGTGTGATAAGTTACAAAATGAATGTGGTCTTCGTCAAACCCAGCGTATGTCGGTTGAGGAGCAAGTTGCTAGATTTACGCATATAGTAGGGAATGATTTTAGAACCCGTTTTGTCTCTTGGTTATATCGTCGATCCATATCAGCCACTAGTAAACATTTTCATAGGGTTTTGAATGCAATAATATCTTTAGAAGAACAATATATTAAGCAACCCACTGGTGATATAGTTCAGAAAGAAATCCAAGACAAACCAAGATTTTATCCCTTTTTCAAAGATTGTGTAGGGGCTATCGATGGAACACATGTTCGCGTGAGAGTGCCTAATAGAGATGCCCCTAGATATCGTGGTCGTAAAGGATATCCAACAATCAACGTGTTGGTTGCTTGTACATTTGACTTGAAGTTCACATATGTTTTAAGTGGTTGGGAAGGCACAACATCAGACTCGAGAATAATAAAAGATGCACTAACTAGAGATGATAAGCTAATTATTCCTGACGGTAAAATCTTCAATAAAAGTCTGATATATATTAAATTTTAACGTTTAGATTCTAAAATATACTATGTTTATAGGTAAGTATTATTTGCTTGACGGTGGTCTACCCCATAAAAGTACACTCATAGCACCATACAGAGGTGTTAGATATCATCTTAAGGAGTACTCGTCTCGTGCACCTCAGAATCCAAAAGAGTTGTTTAACCTCCGACATTCATCGCTACGAAACTCTATTGAACGCGCATTTGGTGTCTTGAAAAAAAGATTTCCTATAATTAGAAGTACAACAGAACCATTTTACTCATGTGATACACAATCAAACATATTCTTGGCATGTTGTATCTTGCATAACTTTTTACTTGAGGTAGATCATGACCAAGAACTAGAAGATGAAGTGACACACGAGATGTTAGATGCATCAGAAGACGAAGATCTCCATGGTACAAGAGACGAAGATGAGAGGGGTGAACAAATAAGAAAATCCATTGCAGATGACATGTGGAGTGATTATATTTTGAATCCAAACAATGAAATTAACATGTCTATTTAGTGTTTGAATTTGTATTGTCGTTTGAAACAAAATTATCTAGACTTTTTGTTTATTTTGTTCATCAGTGTTAGTATATATTTTATCAAGACTTTTGTGTGCATGATTACTTATTTGTATTTGTAATTTTCTTACTGAATCAATTACATGTGGATGATATATTGTTTAGTTTATATATATTGATCGTTTTTAAAAGCTTGTAATAATGACTCTTTGTTTTATATACAGAAAGTAACAATGGGCAAAAGTGATGGAGCTGCCAAAAATGCTAATGATGGAGCTACCACGAAGAAGGAGGCATTACAGTGGAATAATCAGATGGATGTTGCATTCATCGAGGCTATGCTTAATGAACAAAATGCCGGGAATAGACCTAACGGGAATTTCTCGTCTCATGCATTCAATAATACAATGAAGGCGTTAAGTGATAAGTTTAATATTACTTTTGAGAAAGAAAAATTGAAAAATCGAATCAAGACTCTCAAAAAGTACTTTACCAGTTCCATGATGTTTTTAAAGGTGTTTCATTGAATGGCTATGCATGGAACCCAAGTACCAAGTTAATTGAGGCTGAAGATGAGGTGTGGGAAGCACTCAAGAAGGTATGCTCTATCTAATACATGTGAAATTATTAATTTTCTTTTTTTTTATTAATTATTTGTAATGTATAAGACAATCCTGATCTTTACGATTTGAAGAATAAACAAGTTAAATGTTATGATGAAATGTATGCTTTGTGGGCAAAAGATAGAGCTACAGGTGCTTGTGCTCTAACTGCTAAAGAGAAAAGAAAGCAACTAAACAATGACCAGCAATCAGAAACAATTGAAGAAATTGATCCCTTTTGTGAGAACAACGGGGTCACTTTAGATAATTTGAACTCTAGTGATGATGTTCATATTACATCACCAACACCACAATCACATAAGCTACCAACTAAATCAAAGAGTAAAAAAAAGAAAAGCTGATGAAGAGGATCCAATACGGAGTAAGATTGCGGACTCTCTTGCATATATAGTCCATGCTCTAGACAGGAATTCTAAGGTACTCGGTTTATTTAGAATATAGATTAGTAGTAGTATATTGTTTATATATTTTATATTGATCTTGTCGTTATCTACTTGTTATAAGGTAATTGAAAACTCTCGCCCACATGTGTTTACTGAGGTGCAAATTTACGAAGAGCTGCAGTGCCTTGGTCTTGCTCGCTAAGAAATACACCCTGCGTATATGTTTTTGCTGGAACATCCGGACAAAACACGTGGACTATTTGGTGTTCTTATGGCAGACAGATTATTTTATCTGTAAATGTTGATGGGACGAGACGACGGAATAAAGCTTGTTCGGTTGTGTTACTGGTGGATGGTGATGTTCACTTCATTTATGCTTGCTAGCTTTGAATAAGTACTTTTTGAGTTTATGTTTGCTAGCCATGACTACGTACTTTTTGAGTTTATGTTTGCTAGCCATGACTACGTACTTTTTGAGTTTATGTTCGCTAGCTTTGAATATGTACTGGTGTGAACTATTTTTTTGTTTAAGAATTGAACAATTATTGACTTTTTAAGCCCACGTTCACTCTTCAGTTTATAGTGAGAAACAAATGAAGTATAACTACTTTGCATGGATAGTTCTTAATCACGAATTATGACTTTTTTGTTTAAGAATATGTATCATACAGTTTATAACGTGCTAATTTGAATGGATACTTCTTAATCACGAATTATGACTTTTTTGCATTCGTGTATTCATTTTGATGAGAAACAAATGAAGTATAACTACTTTGCATTATTCGTGTATTCATTTTATAGTGAGCAAAAGGTTATCGGAAAGTGCAATATAAGGGCCATGTAAATAATAGTCATAGTGCAGTGACCAAAAAACTATTTTTGCTGCGTATTCTAATTGGCAGGGATTAAGTTTTGATAATAAAAATCCAACTATCTTTCTTCATATATAAATATATAAATGATGGTATATTGGTAATTTGTGTACCTTCATCTCCTTTCTTTGCTACTTTTAAAAAAACTCAAAAACACAAAAATAAATAAGCACTTTCTTCCCATCCCATCCCTTACTTTGCCCTTCCTATCTTATCCCCTTCCATTTTTTAAATTTTAGATTTAGAACAGAGCGTAAGAAAACTTAAGATAACTACATATTTGCTTATTTTCAATCAGAATCAAATTCAAACACTTTATTTAAAAGCACTTATTGTAGTCAGGATAAAAGCACTTTTTTTTTACATAAACACAAGCAAAAGAAAACAGCAATCCGAAACACCCTCTATCTAGCTTATTTGTATGATTAGAAAAAATACAGTTGACTCGGATTAATGCTTAAAATCGCAAACGAAATGTCAATGATGGCGGCCATACGTAGTTTCCACTCGGATGAGATGTGAAGAGATGTTTTGGTGGACATGTTGACTCCTTGGCTTAGAAAAAGCAGTTTTTATTGACAAAAAATATTATCCTTTGCAATTTTGTTATAATCTAAGGGTGCGTTTGTTATGTGGTTTTAGACCACCGGAATGCATTGATAGAATAAATTAATTGTTTGGTAGATGCTTTGAAATAAAGTAATAAAATCATTTTTAGAAAATTCATTCCACACAATATTGGTGACTTTTGCCGATTCCCATCTGACACATAACTGAGACACATTTCTCAGCCACACAATATCATTTTTTATTTGAATTGTTTTGTCTTTTTGTTAGAAGATTACTAAGTCAAATAACTAAATATTTTTAAATAAACATATAAATTAAATATTTAATAATTTTCTCTCTTTTACTTTTCTTTCAAACCAATTCCAAATTCAAATCGAATTCTAAACTCACTTGCAAACCAAACGGGCCTAACTACTAAGGAGACTATTTACATTAATCAATGAGGAGAAAACATTAACCTGAATAAATAAATGAATAATGACATGTTTGAAAATAACTCAAGTATAAAGTTTATAAGTTGTGAAAATTATTATTCAACCGTATTTTGTGTACAAAAAATGCTAAACATTCCTACAGAGTGTCTTACTCACAGGATCATATCAAGTGGCAGAACCGACGATTTAGATGTAGAGAGAGAATGAGTGAGAAAAAAACTATATATAAAAATATTTTTGTGTGTATAGGAGGATTTATAGGATGAAATTATAAGATGTTGTAGCAAAGCTCTTTGTATAATCAATCTGTTATGCATGCAGCATGTTGTTGTTAGAACTAGGCAATTGTCAATAGGCTTCTGTCATTGTGTTAGACTAATTCTCCGTACATGTCGTACTTGATAGCATATATGTACAATAGTTTCCAGAGTCTTATATGAAGCAACAATATGAGTGAATTGAAATTGTTAATCAAATCTTATCATATAATCTGGTATACAAAATCACAACTTTAACAAAATGAAAACAAAACAAAATTTTAAAAGAATACACACAATCACGTAATTAGTAATGGAGAACATAGAGATTAAACTCGACAACAGCATCGCCATTTTGCATGTTAAAAGTATGAGTTCTAGCTTCAGCGTAACCACGAGCAAATCGAAATAGTCCACTTCCTCCAACGATCGGCAACTCTCTCACAGTCGACATCACTGCATTTCGGCCCAAAATACTCAAAGAGCTACCATTATATTTCCCTTCAACAAACACATAGTTCATAGCCATCAACAAACCCATTCCGTTAATGCTAGCAGAAGTATAAATCCCTTGTGCTCTACCAACGAGCTTGGAAGTTCGTTCTGGGCCCATGGTCAATGGATTATCGATCATAGTGATGTCACCAAAACCAGTCGCTGCAGTGCGGTTGGTTCTCGTGGCTTCAACGATCCTAATAGCAGTGGCGTTAGGGCCAGCAACTATGTCATGGAAATAGATGCGAAAATGACTTAGTTTTTCTTTTCTTAGTCCTAAAGAGCGTTGCGACAACCTTCTTCCAAATTCTTGGGATTCGACACTAGCGAGAAATGATACAAGAAGAACACTCAATATAACAATAGCGCTTCTCGACATAGCCATTTTGTGTAATGGCGCAATGAAGATATATGTGAAAGAATGAGAAGAGTTGATGATATATGCTTGGTGAGGCACTTGTTTATATAGAGTGTCAAAAGCCAAAAGTTTCTAGATGGTCATGTTTTTGGGTCCAGAATTTGTAATTTTGTATTCAAATGTTTCCGCGTTTTAAGGGCTGAGTCCTTTTTTAATTTAATAAACTTGGTAGACTTAAGAAATTATTGCTGTTACAATGTAAAGTTAATATACCTGAGAAATTAAATTTGTAAAACTGATCCCTGTTGGCATGTTTGTTTAACTTGTTTTTACTGTGTGTTAGTCAAAATCAAAAAATAAACTGACCGGGAGATCAGGCGTATATGGTTATTTGAGCATTATACAAGTTTATTTAATATTTGGTCAAACATACGAGAAGCAAAAGGAAACTTCCTGTACCTGCGTTGTACTTTAGAAGGATTAGGTGAGTGTATGACTAATGACTTGAAGAAAATTGAAGCATTTCACACATGTGAGCATGTTATTATATTCAAATGTAATCAAGGACCGAGCCGGGAGGTCCCGTGGGTGCTCATGACACCTACGAATTATTTTGATGCAGTGTTAATTTTAGAGAAAAACGTTGATTTTTCTCAAATGTGTCATAAATGCATCTGGTCAGTCAAAAATTTGTTAATATACAATTTAATAAAAGCTCAATATGACAATTAAATTAAAGCCCAAAAAAACACCAAACTCTATTTTTTTTATCATGTTAAAGCCCAGAAAAAAAAAGGTCGACTTTTTTTTCCCTCACTTGGTAGATCACGAATATAGTCGGTTCCAATTCTCCAAAGATGAAGTCATGAAACAGGTTCAATTGATCATCTTTATTTATTTTTTGATTTTTATAAGATATAATTTTCCAAGGATTTGTAATTTTTAATTTACTTTTTTGCATTGCCTACTCATGTCAGCAATCGTTAATTCGGTATTATATTTAACGCAAGTCGCACCGTTATAATTGATATTGAATTTGATATTGAATTTCATATAAACATTTATGAATACTAGACGAGTACCCGCGCCTAGCGGCAGCGATGTCTAGTTTTCTGCAAAGTTCCGATGACTCATAAGTTTCTTTCAACAAACTGTATTTGTAGCATTAGAGAATCGTTTTTGAATAACTACAATTCGATACGTGGTTGCATAGCAGCGATAAATATATAGTTTTTAAAAATTATGTGGAGTCGATCTAAGTGTGTGAGTATATTTTCTAATAGGATTGTTTTAAGTTATTAAGATTTTTAGCAATAATAAATTCAAGCATTACAAAAGCAACGGTATTATGTAGTTGGCAATATTATATTGTAGTTTAGAGGTATAGCCAACATGTGTGACCGATTTTTCTTGTTTTGTCGATAATTTAGGCGTGATAACTATTTTTTTACATGTGTAACGTTTATCATTTGGTGTGTGGCTTTTAAAATTGTAACTTTGCAAATTGGATATCACCATATAAGATTATTTTGTACTATCAATTTGTATAGATATTTATGCATTGTTCAAAGCTATTTGTTTGAGGTACAAATAATTATCGCTAAAGATAACAATACTATTTATTTTTGTGATTTTAATAAACTTACATAACATTATTGATACACTGGACAAAGGGCTATACAATATATATTAACTTTTAAACGACGATTCATATATGCTAGTCCCTTAAATGGTGCAAGAGCAACATTTTTAAAATAACATTATACAAATGACAAATTACATGTGTCAAAGCAAAATAAACCAAAACTACAATTACTTGGTCTCTCCTTTCAAAAAATTGTCACGGGTTCCACAACTACTTCATCATTTCTCATATAATTTTGTCAAATTTGATACCCGATTTCACCCGGTGATTCAACCGGTTGAACCGTTCCGATAAAAAGCAGTCGATTTAAACCGAGTCAAACCGATAGGTTGGGTCGAAAAATGTCAAATTAAACCGGTCACCCGCCGGGTTTGAAGCGTCGGGTCAACCGGTATCGGTTTCAACAGTCAACCCGTATCGGTTTCAACGGGTCAACCCGGTATCGGTTTCAATTGGTTGTTTTTAATTTGATAGATGTGCTTTTAATTGGGTGTGTAATGTGAATAAATTATTGTACTTTTAAGTAATGGGGTGTTTTAATAAGAGTATTAATTATATTATTTATTTCTCTCTCCATTGACCATGTTTTCAACATTCAACTTTCAACATTTTTCACTTTTTCCACTTTGACCATTTTTCCATTTTATATAGTATAGATTAGACGAGTACTCGCGCTTAGCGGCGGCGATGTCTAGTTTTGTGCAAAATTCCGACGACCAATAAGTTTCTTTCAACAAATTGTATTTGTAACATTAGAGAATCATTTTCGAACAACTACAATTCTGATGCGTGGTTGCATAGCAGCATAAATATATAGTTTTTAAAAAAATTATGCGGAGTCGATCTAAGTGTGGGAGTATATTTTCTAATAAGATTGTTTTAAGTTATTAAGATTTTGAGTAATAATAGATTCAAGCATTACAAAAAGCAACGGTATTATGTAGTTGGCAATATCAGATTGTAGTTTAGAGGTATAGCCAACACGTGTGACCGATTTTTCTTGTTTTGTCGGTAATTTAGGCAGTGATAACTATTTTTTTTACATGTGTAGCGTTAATCATTTAGTGTGTGGCTCTTAAAATTATAACTTTGCAAATTTGATATCACTATAATAATATTATTTTGTACTATCAATTTGCATAGATATTTATGCATTGTTCAAAACTATTTGTTTGAGGTACAAATAATTATCGCTAAAGATAACAATAGTATTTAATTGTTGTGATTTTAATAAACTTACATAACATTATTGATATACTGGACAAATGGCTACATAGTATATATTAACTTTTAAAAGACGATCCATATATGCTAGTCCCTTAAGTGATGCAAAAGCAACATTTTTTAAAATAACATTATACAAATGACAAATTACATGTATCAAAGCAAAATAAACAAAAAACTACAATTACTTGGTCTCTTCTTTAAAAACAATTGTCACGGGTTCCACAACTACTTCATCGTTTCTCATATAATTGTCATATTTGAAACCCGATTTGACCCGGGTGGTTCAACCGGTTGAACCGTTCCGATAAAAAAACATGTCGATTTAAACCGAGTCAAACCGATAGGTTGGGTCGAAAACAGGTCAAATTAAATCGGGTAAGCCCGCCGGGTTTGAAGCGTCCCGGGTCAACCCGGTATCGGTTTCAACGGGTCATCTCTGGTTCGTTTCGGATGGCTTTAATTGGTTAGCCGAACCGGTGGTGACACCGGTTCCCAGTTGAACACGTTGGTCCGGTCTGGTCCGATTTTCAAAACTATATGTACCATCAACTTTTTACTTTGTATGAAGCTTTGCGTGTTTTATTAATATGTACAATGCGTATAATAACATTAACTTTTAATTTTAGGGTGTTTAAAAAATTACATTAATTAGTGTGTTTAATTATTTTATATTTTGTATTATGTTGTTGCTTTTTTAAATTGTACGTTATGAAAATTTTATTGTACTTTTTAGTAAGGGGTGTATTAATTGGTTGTTTTTAATTTGGTAGATATGCTTTTAATTGGTTGTATAATGTGAATAAATTATTGTATTTTTAAGTAATGAGGTGTTTAAATAAGAGTATTAATTATAATATGTATTTCTCTCTCCATTGACCATGTTTTCAACATTTTCCACTTTGACCATTTTTCCATTTTATATAGTATCTATACTAATTTATAATGCATTTAAGCCTTCTAAAATTAGAAGGCTTAAAAATTCAGACTTTTTTACTTGCTTATTATAGAAAGAGTTTTTCTAACCAAAAATTAAGATAAGGAGCTCCAATCATGAGATGACATGTGTCACTTCTTAACGAACTCCAAGCCTAACTTCTAACAAACTCCAAACCTAACTCCTAACCACTAAAAATTAAGATAAAGAGCTCCAATTATAAAATAACATGTGTCATTTCTCAACTAAAAATTCATCTTTATTTTTAAATTAAAATATCTTTTTATCTACTTATTTTTTTTATAATCTAATTTCACCATATTTTCTAAAATTTTATGCTCTTTAATTCAACATCCATTTTGATATATTTTTATGAGTTTTTAGTTTTTATATTTTTAATGGGTTTATTTTATTTTAATTCAAATTTTTACAACTTTAACCTTTATTTCATTTATTTCAATCAATATAATCTTGATTCGTCAAAATCATATACTTTTGGGGTAGTGTTTGACGCGTAAGAGATTGCGAGGGTATTTCTATATGCGGGAATAATGATGTCGCGGGGAAGCTACGGGTAACCCAAACAAACACTTACAACTAACACATATACATTCGAAGTGTTGTGAAACGAATTCACTAAACGGGTAAGCAAACACATATAACTATACTTATCGCCGCCGCTGTGCGCGGGTACCCGGCTAGTAGATAAAAAGAAACAATGACTGTTTTATTTGTGAGGCTATATATAATTACATGAATGTTTGTGATAGATTAATTCAAGTCAGAGGTCAGATTCTATATATGTATAACATGATTTTTTTTTTAAATTTTTGGTAGGCCAAAATTGAAAGTTATCTAAAAAGAAAGCTTTCATCCGATAATGATAATGATACTATCGGTAGAAAATCTACAAGAGAAAATGAAACAAATGTTACTTTAGAAAGACCTCAAACTACATCCACAACTGATATTCCTTCGGCTTTAGTACCGGTTACAATTTCTTTAGACACTCTTCCATCGGATCCCGCTGATAGATCTAGAATTTTTGATTATGATCCAAACCAAAGAGAAGAAATAAGGCGACTATATTGAGATAGAGGAGCATGTCAACCAAGTGGTCATATATTTCCATCCAGAACTATAGCGGGCAAGGTAAGACGTTTTGTTGTAACCTGGTTTAAGGAATTTCGTTGGCTAGAGTATAGTATAAAGGCGAACAAAGCATTTTGTTTGTGTTGTTACATATTTAGAGATAATGTTGAGAAGCAAGGTGGGAATGATGCATTTGTAGTTAATGGTTTTGATAGCTGGAATAAAAAGGACATATTATATCTACATGTTGGTAATGTTGATAGCTATCACAGTCGAGCACTTCAAAAATGTGAAAATCTTCTTAAACAACATCAATCCATTGCCGATGCCTTTAATAAGAAAAGTGAAATCGAGAAGACGAACTATCTAATTAGATTAAATGCTTCAATTGATTGTGTTAAATTATGTATAAAAACAGAAAATCCAATGCGTAGTCGTGATGAAAGCGTAAATTCATTAAATAGAGGGATGTTTCTTGAAGCATACCAATTTATTAGAGATCATAATGAGGAAATTCATGCAGTTACATTAGAAAATGCTCCAAAGAATTGTATTTTGACATCGCCTATGATTCAAAAAGATATAGTTGAGTGTTTTGCATAAGAAATAGTTAATTGTATTTGTTCAGAGATTGGTGATGACGTGTTTTCTTTGTTAGTTGACGAGTCTAGTGATGTGGTTAAGAAGGAACAAATGGATGTGGTTTTGAGGTATGTTGACAAATTTGGACTTTTAAAGGAGAGATTTATTGGTATTATTCATGTGGAGAATACATCTTCTTCAACTCTAAAAGCTGCCATTGATTCTTTATTTAACGATCACAAATTGAGTCTACAACAGGTAAGAGACCGAAATTAAGTGTTAAATATTTTATATTTTTAACAAGTTATTATTTGTCTTACATGTAACATGATAATTCAATCTTTGAGAAAGAAATTGTGAAAGGTGAAACTGAAACAGGGAGAGGGAAAAACCAAGAAGTTACTCTTGCACGAGCTGGAGACACAAGATGGGGTTCTCATCATAGAACCATCACTAGTTTGATAAAAATATTTTCGGAGGTTCTTATAGTGCTTCAGTATGTTGAGGAAGAATGTGATACTATCTCTAACCGTGGAACAGCTTCTGGTCTTATAAAGTATTTCAAAACACTTGATTTTGTGTTTTTATTGTACTTGTAGTTGCATATCTTAGGGCTCACTAATACATTGTCACGACATCTTCAGAAGAGCGATCAGACTATCTTAGAAGCCGTTTCATTAGTAAGAGGAACCAAAAGAGCATTGCAAGAATATAGGACAACAGGTTTTGCTTCACTTTTGAAGAATGTAACTTCGTTTTGTAATAAACATGATATTGAGATGGTGAATATGGGTGACTTTCATTCAAGAGGATGAAGGGATAGAATTACAAATCAACATCATTTCGAGGTTGATATATTCAACACTGTTATAGATATACAAATTCAAGAATTTGGAGATCGTTTTAGTGAGGGAAGCACCGATTTACTTGATTGTATGGCGGCGTTGAGTCCACATGATTCATTTTCAGAATTTAGTGTATCAAAGTTACTGAAACTTAGTGAGATGTATCTGCGTGATTTTACTTATAAGGAAAGGTTAAGCCTTCCTATGGAACTTGGAGTCTATTATCAGATTATGCGTGATGATAAAGATTTCGCTAACTTGGATAGTATTGCCAAACTTGCTGAGAAGATGGTGGATAAAAAAAAGCATACATCTCATCCTTTGGTTTATCGGTTGTTGAAGTTGACTTTAGTCTTGCCTGTTGCTACCGCTATGGTTGAAAGATGTTTTTCTAAAATGAATCTCATTAAAACTGATTTGCGTAATAGGATGGGTGATGATTATTTTAACGGCGCTTTAATTTGTGCTATAAAGAAAGAAGAACTTGTTAATGTTAAAAATGAGGGTGTACACAAGCATTTTTTCACTATGGGAGATCATATAATCACTAATTAGAAGGTAATATGTATTTATCGTTTTAATGAAATCTTTGTTTTAATTCACTTTTTAACTCTATTATATTACGGTCAATGTGCACCCGGTCATATTTATTCCTGGCTCCGTCCCTGAATGTAATCCTCCAGCCGGCTCAAATGTAATCCTCCAGCCAGCTCAAATTATAAATATATGTTATTTATGAGTATTTGAGGCTCCCGCGTTACAGCGAGTCATTTGTATACAATAGTAAGAGTAAATTACATAAATCGTCTTTATGATTAGGCCAAAATTGCACATTTCGTCCTTAACTCTCAGAAAGTGCACATATCATCTTTGTGGTTGTCCATTTTGAATTGACCCGTCGTTTGTTTGCACTGTTAACTAGAGGGTATTTTCTTATTTTCAATCCCAAACTATACAAACACTAACCCTTGTTCAATCTCACTCTCACTTCACTTCCTTTCTACTCTATACTTAAAATGTACTTTCACATGCAATCCCTTATCTTTCATTAATCCTTCTAATAGCTAGCTTAAAATCACCATGGTTTCACAAACTCATTTTTGGGATGTTCGTGGGGCACATTCAGACTTTGATCCACTACCAAGATACGGTAAGGATCTGTTGGGGTTTTAGGGTTTGTTCTTAAATTTTATAGGTTTTTTAAAAGTACGCCATGGCCGTTAAACTGGGTTATAGTGTAGCTGATTAAATCTGTTTTGATTGCTGATGGGCACCCAAATATCTTTTCCTTTGAAATCCACCATGGCGGGATGTTTACACCAACACCTGGAAGAACTTATGTTAATGGATAGGTATCATATATTGATTGGATTTATATTGACTCATTTTTTATAAATGATATTAAGGAAATGTTGTGGTTAAACTGGGTTATGGTTAAGATGATTTAATGTACTACCATTTCTTTAGACAATGAATAAGCTTATATTATGGCCTCCATCCTTTGACTGATGATGGTGATTTCTTAAAGCTATCAAAATGTGTTAAGGATAATAAGATAATTAGAGTGTACATTGAACATGGAATTACTGTAGTGGAAAGTATGTTTGCTACAGCTAAGAGGGGAGTTGAAATACAAGAACTAGATGATCAGTTAAGAAGGTCTCCTATAGATATTGATAGCAGTCCTGATGTAAATAGGAATGTAATACCTATCTGTTCTAAGAATTTGACAAAAGAGTGAGAAGAGGGAACTTCTAAGGGCAATCTTGCAAGTAATGATAAAGGTCCCTTGAATCCTAGACCAACTGTAGAATTAGAACATGAGACTGATCCCTTTGATGATCTTGATGACATACTTGGTAAGTTTGCAAACGATGGTAATAGGGTAAATGAGACAGAGTTTGGTGCTAGTTTCATAGAAGTTAGAGTTGAGAGGGAGACTGAGATAGAAGAATAGGGTGATGTAAGTGGTAGTGCAGCAGATGATTTAGAGGATTTGTAGTGCGGCATATGATTTAGGGGGAAACTGAGATAGAAGAATAAGGTGATGTAAGTGGTAGTGCGGCATATGATTTAGAGGATTTGGATTGCGATCCAAAAGATGATGAACATACAGTTGAAGATGTGCATGTAAATATCAAACATTTCAATTTGGACGTATACCTAACAGATCCTCTAGCTGTATCTGTTGAGGTGTCCGAACAACATCGAGAGGTTATTGATTATGACTCATTTGGCAGTGACTTAGATGATGGGATTGATCCTGAAAGGAGAGAACAACTTAGGAAATTAAGAAGAATAGGCAAGGAAAAAATCAGTGCTCCCTATCATTATGGCTTATACTTAGGCCAGCAATTTGGTGATAGAGAAACTGTGAAGGCAAGATTAAAAAAAATAGTTAAGTGTAGGAGAAAACTATTTATGGACAAAAAATGATGAGGAAAGGGTTAAAGTTAGATGTCAAGGAACGATACCAGTTTATGACAGATGTGTTGACAGCAGTGTTGCAAACAAGGCCTACAAGACCAATTAATCACCGCCTAGGCGCTACTGGGTCAATCTCGTCAGAAATACCCAAAAGTTGTCGTGAACAAATTTTAATCACTTACATTTGTTGTTTATATCTATTACAAGATGTTTTTCAAGGAAAGTCCTGTCGAGAATACCTAAATCTCGCCGGAAATACCCAAAACTTTGTGGAAATACCAATCCGATTAATACCGCTTAGACCAATTACAAGTTTTAGGGGGTCGACCGCCCGACTACCGATTCACGATTTTTGCAACCTTGGTTAATAGGGAGATTGTTGTGGCTAACAATGTAATTTCACAAACAAAGGTGGTCCAGTAATCAGGGAGAACAAAACAAGTTGGGGGCAGCATCTTTTGGGTAAATTAAAAACAATCCAATGCAAGGGTAAAAAGGTCATTGAACCTGAAGAAAAAAAGACAAATACCCATGTCCTTATACAATGCTTGCTATACACACTCCGGAAGGCAAATGGGAGGTTATAACATTAAATGATGAGCACCAATGTCTTCAATCTAGATCATTATAAGCATGTACATCTAGGCTTCTATCAGATCATGTTCTACAAATGCTTCCATCTAATCCTGATGTTCCTGTGAGGGCTATTGAAGATCGGTTACAGAAAAAAAATTATATTGGAATATCAAAGATGAAAGCTTTTAGGGCAAAGTCTATTGCAGAGGAAAAATTGTCATGTAGTTTCATGGATCAGTATGCCAAGCTTAGAGATTGTGCATAAGAGTTAATTAAACAAAATCCAGACACAATTGTTAGGATTGATGTCCAACATGAACCAGATCCAGAGTCTCCAACAACAACTTTTAGGAGGGTATATGTGTGCTTGGAGATCTTAAACAAGGTTTCAAAACTTGTGGCAGAAAAATATTAGGATTAGATGGATTATCCTAGTCAAATACTAACAACAGTTGGAGTTTGTGAAAATAATAGGATTTAACCAATACCATATGCTATAGTAAAGGCAGAAACTAAGGCATCTTGGTGTTGGTTTTTGAAATTACTTGGATATGATCTTGGTATAGAAAGCAATCACAATTTCACTTTCATTTTTTATAGGCAAAAGGTACACATCTTACTTTCTAATTTCTCATGTTTTTTATGTTAATGATAACATCTAATGTTTTAAGCCATTCATTCATTGTCTATATGGACTTGTACAAGCCATTGAAAAGACCTTTCCAAGTGCTAAGCATATTCTCGAAAATATAAAGTTGGTGTTTAAAGGGTGTGCATACAAACACTTGCTTTGGAAAGTTGCTACAACCAATACTATGGTTGAATTCAACAAAAGAATGGATGAAATTCATACATTTAATCATGCTTCTTTTGATTGGATGTTAAAGATCTTAATTGAACAATGGAGAAGAACACATTTTTTAGGTAATTAACTAATTTATAGTGGATCAGGGCATACTTATGATTGGTCGTATACTTATATTGTATCTTATGATATTAACAGGCAGGGCAAAATGTGATATACTCTTAAACAACATATGTGAGGTGTTCAATAGGCAGTTAATAGATGGCAGAGATCAACACATCATTACTTGTTTGGAGTATATCAGAGAGTACTTAATGAAGAAAATTGTAGTTTTTCGACAAGTGATAGCAAAAATTGTTGGACTACTAACTCTTACTGTTACATTGCTCTATGAATGTATGCAAAATGAAGCTAGTCAGTACAATATAGAGTGGAATGGAGGTTCAAAATGTCAAGTAAAAGGGCCTTGGTTGGATTAGTGTGTTGTTGACATGGAGAAAAGGGTGTGTTCTTGTAGAAAGTGGAAGCTTAGTGGAATCCCATGTAAACATGTAGTGACTGCAATATTCAACATGACTGAGAATGGTATGGCACTTTGTGTACCTGAATATTTGATTCATGCGGCTTATAAACTTGAAACATGGAGACATGTTTACCCATTCAATGTAAATATAAGTGATGGAATGGAGAAGCGGAAACATGTTATTTCTCCAACAACACTAATACCACCTCTTCACAAAAAAACAAGATGGGAGACCAAGGAAGAAGAAGAAAAGGTCATCTGATGAGATTTCAAGTCAAAGTGTATCAACAGGAAAGCTTTCAAGGAAGGTTAAGTTAGTAAGGTGTGGTTTGTGTGGAAACAAGGGTCCATAATAGGAAAGGATTGAAGGGTCAAGGTGGTCCTAGTCAACCTATAAGAAGATCAGCTACAAGAAATAGGTCAAGTGAAGTTGTTGCTGGTGCAAGTCAACAAAATGTATGAGCAAACAAGGCTAGTCAAGAAGCAAGACAAGCTACATAAGGAACAAGTCAAGCTATTCTTGGGCAAATTCAATGACCTAGGCAAGCCTTTCAAGCACCAAGATAAGCAACAAGTGTAGATCCAAGCTCAACATTTGCAGCTTCAAGTTCATCTCCAAGTGCAGCTCCACTAAGATTTTATAAGAAGACTACCAACAGACTAAGTCCATTGAAACCCCTTTAGTTCAGTTGTTATGCAGTACCTAAAACAGTACGAATTGTGTTTCCTTTCATTTATTTGGGTAGATGTACCTTAAACACTAGTAGTTTCATAACATTATTACCATGCATAATTTTGGTGATATTTTAATGTATGGTAAATATTGGTCTAGATATGTAATTTTCATGTTTCTTTGTTTGCTAAAGTTGTAACATAATCTTGATCATAGTTTTTGTCAGTTATTTTGGGTCATTTTGTAGAGTTTGACCATCAAAAGTCAATTGATGTATTTGGTCATCTTGATAGTTTAGACCATTATAAGTCAGCTAATGTATTGGTTTAGATGTATTATTTTCATGTTTGTTAAAGTTGTAACATAACCTTGATCATAGAGTTGGTCAGTTATTTTGGTCATTTTACTGAATTTGACCATCCAAAGTCAACTGATGTATTTGGTCATCTTGATAGTTGGACCATTATAAGTCAGTTGGTTTATTGGTGTAGATGTGTTATTTTCATGTTGCTTTTTTTTCTAAAGTTGAAACATAACCTTGATCATAGCTTTGGTCATGTTTTTGGTTTATTTTGTTGAGTTTGACCATCAAAAGTCAAACATTTTTATAAATTTTCATAACTTTGAACAACTAACATCAAAAAACATGCATCAATATTGTCTGTACAAAAGACCAATTTCCATTACTTATATACCAAAACCAATTGATCACTACATCATATATGATCAAATACAAATAAACAACTACATATGGGGATCAAAGACAAAGTACTTCAACATCCAAAAGACAACCAAGTATCAACAACCATCCAACTAAGATAAAAGTACAAAAAAATCAACTACATATCAAGAAAATCTTCACCCTTCTTTTTGTTTGCACAAACTCCCTGACAGATTGAGCCAACTTGTTTCTTGCCTTTAACAAACTTGGGATTATCATCACGGATCTAGCACACATTAGGGGATCGAACCAAAGAAAAACTGGCAACTTAAACCACCCTGCAACCAATTATCAAATATCAATTTATTTTAAAAAGATGTGATGGAGATTTTACTATAAACCTGTTTCTTTCCCTTAACAAACATGGGATCATTTAGTACAAAAAAGCGAACCTATGTTAAAAAAAAAAACTTAAAATTTAGGGAGAAGTGTAGAACTTACGACCGAGATTAGCGTTTGTCCATGAGGTTCAGATTGCTGACTCATTCCCACATTTGCAAAATACCAACCTGTTTTAGTTGTGGGGGTTTGTAGAAAGAAAAGGTATTTAGGGTTCTTCAATTCTTCTTGGCTTCGCACACACACAGATTTGGGATTGTGTATACGTGAATGAATTGGTGTGACATTTTTGGAGGGAAAAGGTGGGTGTGGGGTTGGGCGGGAAATGAACTAACCAAATATGGGTAGGGTGGATTGAACCGCGGTTAGTGTTTGTATAGTTTGGGATTGAAAAGACGAAAGTGCCCTCTAGTTAATTGTGCAAACAAACGCCCGTCCGGTTAAAGGACGGGTCAATGCAAAATGGACAACCACAAGGATGATATGTGCACTTCCTGAGAGTTAAGGACGAAACGTGCAATTTTGGCCTAACTATAAGGGTGATTTATGTAATTTACTCCAATAGTAATGTAGATAGCAGAAGTGAAGCTATTTTGCGTTAATTTTTGTATTTTAAATAATGTAACTCTATATGTTAATGCTGATATTTTTTTTCATAGTAAATCATGCAGGAAGACCCACTCGATCTATCAATAAGAAAAGGCCCGTACAATTTTCATGCATTTATTGTTTGAGTGAAAGTTTTGTTCGTGTGTTAATATTAACTCGAAAGCTTAATTTTGTGCCTAATTGCGGAGCCTTTGAAATTGTGTATGTAAATATATGGTAATATGAGTCTCATATTTGTTCTAAATGATTACCAAAGATGTAGTAGATGACGAAAACAACTGTAATCAAACACAAAGGTTACTACCAACGATCGACCAGAACTAGGATCGACTAATAATCAAACAAATGAGTAAAAGATACGTGAAAGGCGACTAGATTAGCCACCAACGATCGACTAGATACAGAGGGATAGAAAAACGTGGTTTTAGGGTTTTGTGGAAGGATCGGTATACAAGGTTGATACCATGTAAGTGTGTAAATGTTTCGTATCTCATTAAACAAACATAATGTACAAATATAGGGCTACAATGAATAATCCAGACCTTAAGCCCAATACATAGTATTGTATAACCGGAAGAACATAAGAGTATCCTAGTCAATTTACTTGAAAATTACTGATATTTTTCACAATTTGAAAATAGTTTAGCGTACTGACAATTAATAAAGTACATTACGCAGATAAATTCGATTTTTTTAATGTATTCTTAGCTCTCGCCATGCAACGGAAAAACTAGTTGGTGTTGATGAAAAGTTGCTTTCTTTACTTCCAAACAATGTTTCTCTATACATGTTATCGTGTAGTATGAAGATATGCTCGTATGGATTTTATATTTGAGTATGTTTAATGTATAACTGATGGTAAAAACACATTTCGATAGCATGTACACTATTTTTCGAGTCTTATCTGAAGCAACAATATCAATGATACAAAATTGATAATCAAAACTTATTATATAATCTCGTACACAAAATCATAACTTGTACAACATGTCAACATGAACACAATTTTTTTTTATACAAATACATGTAACTAGTAATGGAAAACATATAGATTGTGCTCGACAACAGCATTGCCATCAGTCATATTAAAACTATGAGTTGTAGCTTCAAGGTAACCACGAGCAAATCGAAATAGCCCACTTCCTCCAACGATCGACATCTCTCTCACATTCCATATTCCTGAATTTCGGCCCAAAATACTCAAAGAGCTACCATTATATTTACCTTCAACAAACACATAGTTCATTGCCATCAACATGGCCACTTCGTTAATGCCGGCTGAAGCATACATCCCTTGTGCTCTACCAACGAGCTTGGAAGTTTGTTCCGGGCCCATTGTCAATAGATCATCAGTCATGGTGATTGATGAGTGTCTAAATACTCATCATTTTTGTACAATATAAACTGCAAAATCATCTGAAAACACTCAGAAACACATCAAAATGATCAAAATATCACAAATCAGTGTTTTATGTGTTTTAAATGCAAAAATATCAAAATCAGATGAAAAATGTATCAAGTTTGCAAAATTAGCAGTTTTAGTCCCCCAAGTTTTAAAAGTTGTCAAATCTAGTCCCTGGAATTCAAAAATGTGGAATTTTATCATTCAAGGTCCTTAAAATATTCTAAGTTGTAAAAACAAGATCCTTGAATGATTCTTTGGTCAATTGGCAAGAAAGGTCCCTAAACTTTGGAAAAGTGCAAAATTAGTCCTTGGACCTTTTAAAATGGAATTTATGCAAAAAGGATCCTTGTTCTATCAAAGTTTGTCAAAATTGGTCCTTGTGATAAGTTTGGAATAGTGGCGTTTTCAGTCCTTGAGGTTTGGATAATTTACATGTTTGGTCCTTGTGCTTATACTAAACCAAACGGATCCTCATTTTAATATCAAACCCAATCCAAGCCCAAAACCAGCTGGCCCAATCCCTTGACCCGACCCTTTGTTATTAACTACTCGGTCAACACAAGTCAAAACCAACCCTTACTCGCGCTCAAAAACCACTACCACTGTAGACCTCCCTCTCCACCCCTGTAAACCCAAAACCAGTACTGGTTTCTCCACTTTTTCAACCCCCTCTCCATACTTTGTCCCCTCCACCTCCACTAACACCAAAAATCCTTTATTGACTGAAACCCACTCCATTTAAAGCTCAAACCTGCCTTGAAATATTTGGCGCCAAAATGACACTTGGACGGTTTTGATGAATTAGAGTGATCCAATGGCTGGAATTTGGTGGGAAGCAATCAGAGACATGTGGGGATGCTAAAAAATCTATAAAGAAGAGGAGAGATGCAATGTATCAATGTATGTAGTGTAACTTTTAATTTTCTATGTCGTTTTTAGTAAAACTTTAAATTCCAGTGTAATTTTAATGCTTTCAAGTACTGTCTAGCTATTTCAGTGTATTATTAAGCTTTTTCAATTATCAATTTCAAGGTTTAATAACATTTCAAGTTTATGCAAAATTTCAAGATTATGCAAAATCTCATGATATTTTGTATGTTGTCTTTAGTTGTTATTATGGACTAATATAAGCCACATAAGTTCCTAGATAGCTTTTCTAAGCTATTAGATACACTAAAAATCAGTTTAGAATCAAAAATAGAAAATCACCAAAAATCCAAATTAAATAGTTGAAAAATAAAAAATCATAAGAAGATGGTGTACACATTGGAGCAGGTGAATTGTGGATGGCCTTGGGTTAGAAGCTTTGTGGAAAGCTATTAGGATTGGTATTGGTCATTGGTTCTTGGTTTGCAGTTGAATACCCATTTGTAAGCTTTTTAACCATTTTGGCATTTCACTGTTGAAATTGTTCTTTAGCTCTAATTTCTGTTTCTTATTGTTTACTAGTTATAATTAAGTGTGTTTAAGCCTTTAAATCAGTCACTTGTTCTTTTTAATTTGTAGTTTACAAAAATTTAGTTTTGACAGTTAAAGTTGCATTATTATCAAGTCTTAGTTTTATGTTATTATCACTGTTGGTTCAAGCTTATTTGGTCTTAGTTAATGATTACATGATATCTGAAATCAGTTTCATGGTTATAAGTTGTGGTTTGCTTTGAAAAAGTTCTAAAACAGTAAACAAAAGGGTGTTTGTTTTAACTTGTTTATCTGTGATCAAGGGTGTTTAAGACAGTACCATTCTTTGTTCTATGTCACTTTAGTACCTATTATCTCAAACAAGTCAAGAAAACAAGTTGTCTTTTGGTTAAAAGTCAAAATCTCATTTAATTGTGTCTTGTGTGTCCACTGTGTGGATTTCATGATCCATGATCATTGTTTTGTGTTTATAAGTTGTTAATCTTGCTCAAATCAGTCTTAACATAACTTAATACAACATATTCAGTGTTTTAAATTAGCTTAAAGTTCATCTAAGTCAAACTTTTGGTTTTGAACAAAAGTCAAATTTCTCATTTGGTCGTTTTTGATTAAAACAAATATTTTCATTGTGTGTTTAATAGTGAGTTTTAGCTTAAAAGCTCTTAGAGTATTATAGTCTAGTTGGTAAAAAAAAACAAAATGATAGTTCTCTGTTTCTCAGCTTTTTAAGTGCTTATTTTACTGCTTATTGTGGATACCTAGTCTGTTAGAGTGCCCGTGCACGATTAATTGGTCCATTTTGAAAAGCTTGCATAGAGCTCTATAGTTGTCCAAATCTTGTGAACTTTGGTCCTTTGGGAAGCCAAACTGGTCATCTTGAAGTCTCAAGACTGTCTTTCATTTTAAGTTTGTTTGCTAGGGCGCAATAAGCCCTAAGTTTGTCCCATTTCATTCTTATCATAAGTGCTTATCTGCTTATTTCTACTTTAGCAATGTGCTTATCTGTGTGTTTTAGCCTCATTTGAGTAGCATTAGTCCACTTGTATCTATTTTAAGCTTCGATTCATTTGGTGACCTTGTTTGAGCTTATTTCACCAAATAAGCTCATTTAAGCCACTGTTGGGATTTTAAGCCATCAAAACAGCTTATTTGTGGTTTATAAAATTTTTGTCTTTGTTAAAGTTTCATAATATCAGTATTAAAGTATTTTTCAAAAAGAAAATCCAGAAAAAGACCAATTAAAAATCAGTGATAGTGTTTATTTAATATTTCTTAGCTTTTTGATTTTTCTTTTTAGCTTATTATTAAGCAAATTTTGTTTTTCTATTTTTCTTTGTTTTCTGTTATCATATAGTATTTTTAGAAAAAGTTTCATATTTTTCTCTATCTTTTTAGTATTTATTATAATTTTAATTAGTTAAAAATAGTAATTAATTAGTAATAAATAATTAAAAAGCATAAAAAATATCTTTTCAGTTTTAAAATTAGTTTTATCATAAATTAGATTTTTCAAAGTTAAAATTTTATTTTTCCAAGTTTATTTTATATTTTCTAGTATTTAAAGTGTATTTTAAATAGTTTTTAATTAGTAATAATTTGATAAAAAGTGTGAAAAATATATTTTTAATTTAAAATTAGTTTTATAATATTTTAGATTTTTCTGAATCATAAGTTTATTTTTCTAGCCTTATTTTGTATTTTCTTCTATTTTAGAGTATTTATTAAATAGTTAAAATAGTTTTTAATTAATAATAATTAATTAAATAGTCATAAAAATAATTTTCTTTTTCTAATAATTTTATTTTATTTTTAGGATTCCAAAAATGTCATTTTTATATTTTTAGGTCTTTTATTTCTTAGATTTCACTTTTTATTTAGCACGTATACGTAGTTTTTAAACTTACGTTTTACGTTTGTCTTATCTGATTGTTGTGCTTTCCAATTCTGTTCCCAATTCCATTCCAATCAATCAGTAGTGTAATTTCTTAATCCAAAACCTTTACTGATCACTATCCTTAGTGATCACTCTATCATCTGAGTTTGTTTTGACACACCATTGAGTCTCCGTGGGACTTAACGACCCGGGAATTCACTGTATTCTCCTGGACTTCATTGCATTTGTGTTTTAAGCGGTTTTAAGTTTCTTACGGTCGGCCATTCACAAGTGTCCGGCTTGTGTGAGGTAGCTTGACTGTTTTCAGCACAGATCAAATTTTGGCGCCGCTGCCGGGGAGGCTTTAGCGTGTGTTAAGCCTTTTTCAGACCCATTCTTGCACATATCCCACCTTTTGTAAAAAGTTTTTTGTAAAGATTATCAAAATCCAAAAAGTTCATTAACACTTTTCCTAAAGTGTTAAAAACGCCAAAAATATTTTCATTCTCTGTTTTTACATCATGTTTTTCAAAAATACCAAAAATATTCCTCTTTACCCTCTCACCCTTTTGATTCTACATTTCTTACCCTCTGTTAACATTTGATTCTTTCTATGTCTTATCCTCACCCTCTTGGTTGTCAATGGTGTGGTGGTCCTTATAATGGTGGCAATTGCCCCAGTTGTAGCATGGTGGAATCAGGAAACGGGTCTGTCTATAACCAAGATCCCTATTCCTACCATAACACATCTGATTTATTCCATCGCTACCACACCTGTGAGACTCAGCTTTTCTTGTTGTGAGTACTGTGGTGGTTCACATTCCGTTCGATTGTCAATCGGAAACACGCTTGTCTATGAGCAGGTTCCTGATAACAATTATGACTACAACACATACCACTCACATCCACATCAGTTTTACTGTTGTGAGTATTGTGGAGATCCTCACTCTAGCTCGGATTGTCAAACAAGGAATCCATTTCCTTGTAGCGATTACGGCTCTTCGTACCAAGACCAACCTCCACAATACCAAATGATTCAAGCAACTCCTCATGAAACTACGACAGACCTTCTACTGAAGACTCTGGAGTTATTAAAAGAACTTAAGGAGGAGTCGGCTATGTCCTCCCAAGATAATCCAAATGAAAAATCCATTTAAGTTTTGTTAGCCGAAGAGCGGGCTGCTAAATTAGATTCCCAGATTTCCATTGAAAACACTATTAGGGAATCAATTAGAATACAAAAAGCATTCAAATCTAGCTCTCGATTCCGTTTCATTCCTGATGATGATGATGATGATGTTACCCTTGATATTAGTGAATTATGTACAGATTCATCAAGTTCATCAGTTGAAATTCCTTCCGTGGAAAATCAGGGAGAAAAGACTATGATGGAATTACTAGCAGAAGAACAAATGGAAAGTATTAAACATATGAATGCTAGTCCTTCTAAACTCCCTCAGTCTGTTGTTACCACACCCGAAGCTCCCACTCACTCTCTGAACATGGGGGATGAGCATCTTGACACTGTTCCTGAAAATGAATCGGACGACTTCATAAAGTCTAGTGTTGAGGACCTTGTCCCAATCCCGAGAGAGTCACAGGGAATTTCTGATCATATGTGTGATTCTTCTTTCCCTCTTGAGTGTTCAAATGATCATTTTGAGACTTTCTCCGATTTTAGCGATGATTGTAAATCTTATGGAGACATCGAGTATGTTGAGGTATCACTCCCGATCGATCCTCTTCTTGAGGAGTTCACCGATGAACTCGCTCACATCAATCCACTTTCATCGGAAAGTGACGATGATCTCTTTGATTTCGAAGCCGATCTTGGAGAAACTAGAAATCTCCTATATAATGATCATCCACTCATTTCTTATCCCATTTCCGACTCTTCCATTCCTTCTCTCACTCCGGATGAGGAAGATGACAACTTTTGGAAGGAGGTCGATGATTTTCTTAGTGATGAGTCGATTCCAACAAGAATTGACAATACTTACTTTGATTCGGAGGAGACATCCTTTTCTTGAAAATCGTTGATTGAAGAATCGTCTCCAGCTCTCCCTCCCGGTAATTTTGTTACCAATCACCATAAAAGCTTCAAATTTAAGCTTAAAAATGTCAAAAATGGTGATTTGCTTCTCTCTGATGAGGAATGGACATGCATTGTGATGCACATATTTATTCCATTCTTCACTAATGGTGTGGTTGCTCTTTCCCTTTTCTCCTTCGGGAATGAAGACACTATCTTTGACCCCGGCATTTTCATTTATCATCTGTGAGCCGGGTCTGTCTCTCTATATCTCATCGGTGTGGAACTTTCGCGTGCTTCAATGTTTATCCAAACATCTTGAATGAAAGTCCGATGGAGATTGTTTCTTCCACTTTGCTTCCCCATGAACCAATGAATTCGGGGTCGAGTCAAGCTAGCGACTCGGTAACCAAAAACAATAGCACACACCATATGGGTTTTCACCCATATTTCTGTCTTCTTACCCCGTTCTACCACCTAAGTGTGGGGGTGATGCCCCACATGTTATATATACATATCTCTTTAAAAATCATCTTTCTAAATAATGGCCGTAATATTTCCCTTTTACGTTCTTTGTTTCGGCATAACCGCCGGTACTTTGAATATTGAGGGCAATATTCATTTCTAAGTGTGGGGGGGAATTCTCGCGAATTTTATCATGTATGATCTACCCAATTCCCCCGTTTTTGGCCAAAATTTTTTTTGGAGTAAGTGTTTTACACTTACTCACGTGGTTATCAGTCCGCCTTGTCTAAAAAACAAAAGGATTGGCTAATCCAGGAGCAAACGGCTCTTGGTAAAGATTTCTCAAATCCGTTTATATGGCTTGCAATTTGCCCAAAATTGTATGGTTCTCAACTCACCATATCCTAAAAAGTGAAGAGTTGGCTAGCCCGCAAGATTATGGCTTGTGGTAAAGGCAGTTGAAAAACCATAATTGGTAATCAGCTCACCAAAGATAATATTGATAATTTATCTAAGAGTTGGCTAGTCCAGAAGGGTACGGCTTCTGGTAAAGACACATCAAATCCGTTATATGGTTTATGATTTGCCAATAAATCAGATGGTTATCAGTGTACCATAGTTCTTACTTGAACTGAAACATTTGGCTACTCCAGAAGTGATGGCTTTTGGTAAAGAGTTTTTAAAATCCATTAAAAGATCTAAATCATTGCTAGGGACTAGCAATATCTTAGTGTGGGGGATTGATGAGTGTCTAAATACTTATCATTTTTGTACAATATAAACTGCAAAATCATCTGAAAACACTCAGAAACACATCAAAATGATCAAAATATCACAAATCAGTGTTTTATGTGTTTTAAATGCAAAAATATCAAAATCGGATGAAAAATGTATCAAGTTTGCAAAATTAGCAGTTTTAGTCCCCCAAGTTTTAAAAGTTGTCAAATCTAGTCCCTGGAATTCAAAAATGTGGAATTTTATCATTCAAGGTCCTTAAAATATTCTAAGTTGTAAAAACATGATCCTTGAATGATTCTTTGGTCAATTGGCAAGAAAGGTCCCTAAACTTTGGAAAAGTGCAAAATTAGTCCTTGGACCTTTTAAAATGGAATTTATGCAAAAAGGATCCTTGTTCTATCAAAGTTTGTCAAAATTGGTCCTTGTGATAAGTTTGGAATAGTGGCATTTTCAGTCCTTGAGGTTTGGATAATTTACATGTTTGGTCCTTGTTCTTATACTAAACCAAACGGATCCTCATTTTAATATCAAACCCAATCCAAGCCCAAAACCAGCTGGCCCAATCCCTTGACCCGACCCTTTGTTATTAACCACTCGGTCAACACAAGTCAAAACCAACCCTTACTCGCGCTCAAAAACCACTACCACTGTAGACCTCCCTCTCCACCCCTGTAAACCCAAAACCAGTACTGGTTTCTCCACTTTTTCAACCCCCTCTCCATACTTTGTCCCCTCCACCTCCACTAACACCAAAAATCCTTTATTGACTGAAACCCACTCCATTTAAAGCTCAAACCTGCCTTGAAATATTTGGCGCCAAAATGACACTTGGACGGTTTTGATGAATTAGAGTGATCCAATGGCTGGAATTTGATGGGAAGCAATCAGAGACATGTGGGGATGCTAAAAAATCTATAAAGAAGAGGAGAGATGCAATGTATCAATGTATGTAGTGTAACTTTTAATTTTCTATGTCGTTTTTAGTAAAACTTTAAATTCCAGTGTAATTTTAATGCTTTCAAGTACTGTCTAGCTATTTCAGTGTATTATTAAGCTTTTTCAATTATCAATTTCAAGGTTTAATAACATTTCAAGTTTATGCAAAATTTCAAGATTATGCAAAATCTCATGATATTTTGTATGTTGTCTTTAGTTGTTATTATGGACTAATATAAGCCACATAAGTTCCTAGATAGCTTTTCTAAGCTATTAGATACACTAAAAATCAGTTTAGAATCAAAAATAGAAAATCACCAAAAATCCAAATTAAATAGTTGAAAAATAAAAAATCACAAGAAGATGGTGTACACAGCTGGAGCAGGGTGAATTGTGGATGGCCTTGGGTTAGAAGCTTTGTGGAAAGCTATTAGGATTGGTATTGGTCATTGGTTCTTGGTTTGCAGTTGAATACCCATTTGTAAGCTTTTTAACCATTTTGGCATTTCACTGTTGAAATTGTTCTTTAGCTCTAATTTCTGTTTCTTATTGTTTACTAGTTATAATTAAGTGTGTTTAAGCCTTTAAATCAGCCACTTGTTCTTTTTAATTTGTAGTTTACAAAAATTTAGTTTTGACAGTTAAAGTTGCATTATTATCAAGTCTTAGTTTTATGTTATTATCACTGTTGGTTCAAGCTTATTTGGTCTTAGTTAATGATTACATGATATCTGAAATCAGTTTCATGGTTATAAGTTGTGGTTTGCTTTGAAAAAGTTCTAAAACAATAAACAAAAGGGTGTTTGTTTTAACTTGTTTATCTGTGATCAAGGGTGTTTAAGACAGTACCATTCTTTGTTCTATGTCACTTTAGTACCTATTATCTCAAACAAGTCAAGAAAACAAGTTGTCTTTTGGTTAAAAGTCAAAATCTCATTTAATTGTGTCTTGTGTGTCCACTGTGTGGATTTCATGATCCATGATCATTGTTTTGTGTTTATAAGTTGTTAATCTTGCTCAAATCAGTCTTAACATAACTTAATACAACATATTCAGTGTTTTAAATTAGCTTAAAGTTCATCTAAGTCAAACTTTTGGTTTTGAACAAAAGTCAAATTTCTCATTTGTTCGTTTTTGATTAAAACAAATATTTTCATTGTGTGTTTAATAGTGAGTTTTAGCTTAAAAGCTCTTAGAGTATTATAGTCTAGTTGGTAAACAAAAATACAAAAATGATAGTTCTCTGTTTCTCAGCTTTTTAAGTGCTTATTTTACTGCTTATTGTGGATACCTAGTCATTAGAGTGCCATGTGCACGATTAATTGGTCCATTTTGAAAAGCTTGCATAGAGCTCTATAGTTGTCCAAATCTTGTGAACTTTGGTCCTTTGGGAAGCCAAACTGGTCATCTTGAAGTCTCAAGACCTGTCTTTCATTTTTAAGTTTGTTTGCTAGCAATAAGCCCTAAGTTTGTCCCATTTCTGTTCTTATCATAAGTGCTTATCTGCTTATTTCTACTTTAGCAATGTGCTTATCTGTGTGTTTTAGCCTCATTTGAGTAGAATTAGTCCACTTGTATCTATTTTAAGCTTCTGATTCAGCTGGTGACCTTGTTTGAGCTTATTTCACCAAATAAGCTCATTTAAGCCACTGTTGGGATTTTAAGCCATCAAAACAGCTTATTTGTGGTTTATAAATTTTTTGTCTTTGTTAAAGTTTCATAATATCAGTATTAAAGTAGTTTTCAAAAAGAAAATCCAAAAAAAGACCAATTAAAAATCAGTGATAGTGTTTATTTAATATTTCTTAGCTTTTTGATTTTTCTTTTTAGCTTATTATTAAGCAAATTTTGTTTTTCTATTTTTCTTTGTTTTCTGATATCATATAGTATTTTTAGAAAAAGTTTCATATTTTTCTCTATCTTTTTAGTATTTATTATAATTTTAATTAGTTAAAAATAGTAATTAATTAGTAATAAATAATTAAAAAGCATAAAAAATATCTTTTCAGTTTTAAAATTAGTTTTATCATATTTTAGATTTTTCAAAGTTAAAATTTTATTTTTCCAAGTTTATTTTATATTTTCTAGTATTTAAAGTGTATTTTAAATAGTTTTTAATTAGTAATAATTTGATAAAAAGTGTGAAAAATATATTTTTAATTTAAAAATTAGTTTTATAATATTTTAGATTTTTCTGAATCATAAGTTTATTTTTCTAGCCTTATTTTGTATTTTCTTCTATTTTAGAGTATTTATTAAATAGTTAAAATAGTTTTTAATTAATAATAATTAATTAAATAGTCATAAAATTAATTTTCTTTTTCTAATAATTTTCTTTTATTTTTAGGATTCCAAAAATGTCATTTTTATATTTTTAGGTCTTTTATTTCTTAGATTTCACTTTTTATTTAGCACGTATACGTAGTTTTTAAACTTACGTTTTACGTTTGTCTTATCTGATTGTTGTGCTTTCCAATTCTGTTCCCAATTCCATTCCAATCAATCAGTAGTGTAATTTCTTAATCCAAAACCTTTACTGATCACTATCCTTAGTGATCACTCTATCATCTGAGTTTGTTTTGACACACCATTGAGTCTCCGTGGGACTAAACGACCCGGGAATTCATTGTATTCTCACGGACTTCATTGCATTTGTGTTTTAAGCGGTTTTAAGTTTCTTACGGTCGGCCATTCACAAGTGGCCGGCTTGTGTGTCACACCCCCAAATTACCTGTTTTGCAGCGGAATGGAATTCCTGGGGATTGACTGTCATAGCATCACAATCACAGTTATATTGAACGACCTAAAGTGTCGTTTGAAAAGAACATCGTTTGGTTTAATAAAACAATCAGAGTTTACAAAGTAGGTCCCAAATGAAAATCAACTTGTGCGGAAAAATAAGTTTGTTACAATACAAACGATGTTTTAAAGTACGTAAAACCCAAGTGAGACGCGTCGTCACCACGACTCCATGATGTGTCCAAATGCATGCCATGAAGTGAATGCCTTAGATACCCGAGATAAAACATGCTAAAAGTGTCAACACAAAGGTTGAGTGAGTTCATAGAGTTTGAGTTGAAATGTAAAGCCTTTCAAAATCGTTTATGTAGCAAAGGAATTGTAAATCCACTCGGTTCAAGTCCCCCATACAAAACTTGCAACCTGTGTGTTCACAACCTTGCCGAATATGTAGAGTTAATGTTCAAGTGCAAAATGTCAAATGAATTCACATAATAGTGCATGGCTCAATGTATCGAAATCGTTTATGCAGCAAAGGCATTGTGAATCCACTCAGTTCCAAGTTCCGCCCATACAAAACTTGCAACCTGTGTGTTCACAACCCATTGCCAAAGTGTATATAGTGTATGTTCAAATCGTTCCAAGACCGTTAGTCCATAATCGTATACCAAGTCCGTTAGATCAATATTATACCAAGTCCGTTAGACCAATGAATATACCAAGACCGTTAGACCAATGAATATACCAAGACCGTTAGACCAATGAATATACCAAGACCGTTAGACCAATGAATATACCAAGACCGTTAGACCAATGAATATATGATATAGAAATTTTAAGTATGGCAATAATGTTACTTCGTATGACTAGCATTCAGTTTAGATAAACATGTAGTTGCAAATAATCATGAATGTAATAAAAATCATTGAGCATGTATCTCCCCCAAAACAGTTATGAAAACAAGTAAAAGCAGGGGCTATGAAAACTCACTTGGACAATGATGCGATGGCAAAAGTGAGTACACCGAGATTTAGTGTGATACGCAAATCTTGACCTATGATGAATGATATGACATGTAATGAGTTGCAATGTAATGTTATGCATGCATTTCGTATGTTATTTATACCATTTGCGAGTTTTGAAAATATTACTTATCGTCGAAAAATACTCGTTTGACGTCTTGACCCTTCAAAAATGACTTTACAAGTTTTACGTCAAAATGTCATCCTACAATGGTTTTATAATGATTTATGGTGAAATTTTCACTTTTCGTCGCAAAACAATGTCGTCGGAATTTTATAAAAGTAACAAAAATGGCTTCAAAAAACTAGTCGTAAAATGGTGTACGTCGATCGTTAGAAAACGAACTCGACGGTTTTGGAAAGTATGTATCGAAACCTAAAAGTTTCAGTTCAGGAGTTTTCGTCCAAAAGGCCTCGAACATAAAGATAATAAGGGTTAAAGATGGTGGTTTTGGCTAATTGTGTGCAGAAAATTAGTTACGGCAAGTTTATGAAAAAGTACATATCTTTGTCGTTTCAAATCCGTTTTCTACGTTTTATACGTCCTTAGCTTCATATCAAAGTATACTAATATATTTTTGACAAGTCGAAATAATTTGTAAAGCTTAAGGCTCGTTTTTGACTCGAAATAAACAAAAACATGTTGCTGAAATTTTCTGAAAAATATATATTTCGTCGCCAACTTGAAAAATTCATTCCTCCTTCGTTATAACTCCGTTTTAATCCGTTCAAGCGGCCACGGATTCGTTTTAAAGTATATTTTCTAAATATCAAGGCCAAAAAGTTGTGTCTATATTCGGATTTTCCAGAAAAATAAAATAAGGACAGAACATATATATATACTTGTCGAAAATGGTTTTTATCGTACTAAACCTATTCCAAACCCTTCAAATCAACTCCAAAGCTAGTCTAATCCTACCATACACCTTCTTAGGGTGTCATGGGTTCCTAGACATCATCAAGACCAAAGTATAACAAGGGAATAATTATAGGATGACTTTGTATATATATAAACTCTAAAAATCATGTAAAAATGGTATAAATACACATGAGTCATGCATGTTTTTGCTCAAAAATGATGAGATGAGTATGAAATGAATATGTAAGATGAAAAATAAACATGAGATGCTTACAAGAATGATGTTGTGGATGAAAATGATGAAAACCTTAATTAATCTATAGGTTTTTATTTCAAAACCTTACATAGATCACTAGTAGGACTTGTAAAATTACTTGATCTTCAAAAATTTATGGTTTCTTCCTTGTTTCATCACATGGCCGGTTCTAGATGAATGAACAAAGAGAGGAAAAAGCTTTTAACACAAGATGAATTATTGTGAAGTGAATGAGTGTGTTGAAATTTAGTACATGGAGTATAGATATATATTATCACAAGACTTATTGTACCAACCCATAAATGCATTCATCCCCCCCCCTATAACCGGTTTTGGGGGGGATATTGTTCCTCAAAGATATTTTTTTTTTATATATTATGTATTTACTTGTTTGTACTTGATAAAAATGTGTAAGTAATTGTACATGTAAGAATACTTGTAAGATAAAATATACATTTGTATATTTAAGGAAATTTTAGGTGAGAGTACTTTTTAATAAATCAAGGTAGAGTATAATGATATCATAAAAATTGTAAAAATACATTCCTTGTGAAATTTGAGTGATAAAAGTAATTATCGTATAATTTTTAAGAAACACAACGTAATAATTAAACTTTAACGATTTATGTACCAATTAAATTTGAAACACTAGGAAAACTAAAAATATAGTTTTTATAAACTAAATGTAAGTTTAAAATACATCGGGATCATTTTTGAAAGTAACGGATTAAATATTTAAAATAATAACTCACGCGATAACGTTTATTTAATATAAAAATTTCGCGTTAAATGTGAAATGAAATGTCATGAATGAACTAATGAGATGCAAATGATGTCAATGGAATGTAGACTAATCTTAGTCCATATGAAATGTACGTGATGTCATGATCATGAATTCGCCGTTAAACCATAAAGGTTACGCGAATTTGAAACAAGTAAACCAAGTTTACTATAAATGTTGAAATAGTGAGGCATAAATTGTGTCGAGAAATGACTTGAAAGTACGGGTTGTCACATTAAGCCCATCCAAAAGGAATTCAGTCCCTGAATTCAATCGTTGTTAGGTCTAACGGGTTTGGGGTTTGATGAGGCAAGCCTTCCCATTCTCGAGCAAAACCCTCAAAAGACCTTTTGGTAACCGATTTTTACTTAATCCCACAACTCATCAAACAAGAACTGTCATACGATTAGGCTAAATCGGTTTAGGTAACAACTTGTTTCTAGCTCGATCTTTGCAACTCATCAAACAAGAACTGTCACGCGGATCAAACTGGAAACAAGTGGTTTGAAGAAAATCTTTTGAAAATTTGGCTCGATTACGGCATTGCTTACTCATATGAGACTACTACTCCCTTCATTGCATGATTCTTCCTGAATTAGACATAGGTGATCAGGCTATGTATAATTTAGGAGTAACTATGCAATGCTTGGACTAATCGACTCATATGATGTTTGGTGTTAAGTCAACCGGTGTAAAAATTGTGATAAGGAATAACAGGGCATCCATGTGACAATCGATGTGAAATGAAAATGAATAACTCGAAAAATGTACGTATGAACCGCATGTAAAGTGAACATGCACTTATGATGAAATGATGAGATGCTATGATAATGTAGTTATAGTCTAGGGTCAATGATGCAACCTAGTTCTCTATAACTGAAGCTCTGATACCAATCTGTCACACCCCCAAATTACCTGTTTTGCAGCGGAATGGAATTCCTGGGGATTGACTGTCATAGCATCACAATCACAGTTATATTGAACGACCTAAAGTGTCGTTTGAAAAGAACATCGTTTGGTTTAATAAAACAATCAGAGTTTACAAAGTAGGTCCCAAATGAAAATCAACTTGTGCGGAAAAATAAGTTTGTTACAATACAAACGATGTTTTAAAGTACGTAAAACCCAAGTGAGACGCGTCGTCACCACGACTCCATGATGTGTCCAAATGCATGCCATGAAGTGAATGCCTTAGATACCTGAGATAAAACATGCTAAAAAGTGTCAACACAAAGGTTGAGTGAGTTCATAGAGTTTGAGTTGAAATGTAAAGCCTTTCAAAATCGTTTATGTAGCAAAGGCATTGTAAATCCACTCAGTTCCAAGTCCCGCCCATACAAAACTTGCAACCTGTGTGTTCACAACCCACTGCCAGAATATGTAGAGTTAATGTTCAAGTGCAAAATGTCAAATGAATTCACATAATAGTGCATGGCTCAATGTATCGAAATCGTTTATGCAGCAAAGGCATTGTGAATCCACTCAGTTCCAAGTTCCGCCCATACAAAACTTGCAACCTGTGTGTTCACAACCCATTGCCAAAGTGTATATAGTGTATGTTCAAATCGTTCCAAGACCGTTAGTCCATAATCGTATACCAAGTCCGTTAGATCAATATTATACCAAGTCCGTTAGACCAATGAATATACCAAGACCGTTAGACCAATGAATATACCAAGACCGTTAGACCAATGAATATACCAAGACCGTTAGACCAATGAATATACCAAGACCGTTAGACCAATGAATATATGATATAGAAATTTTAAGTATGGCAATAATGTTACTTTGTATGACTAGCATTCAGTTTAGATAAACATGTAGTTGCAAATAATCATGAATGTAATAAAAATCATTGAGCATGTATCTCCCCCAAAACAGTTATGAAAACAAGTAAAAGCAGGGGCTATGAAAACTCACTTGGACAATGATGCGATGGCAAAAGTGAGTACACCGAGATTTAGTGTGATACGCAAATCTTGACCTATGATGAATGATATGACATGTAATGAGTTGCAATGTAATGTTATGCATGCATTTCGTATGTTATTTATACCATTTGCGAGTTTTGAAAATATTACTTATCGTCGAAAAATACTCGTTTGACGTCTTGACCCTTCAAAAATGACTTTACAAGTTTTTACGTCAAAATGTCATCCTACAATGGTTTTATAATGATTTATGGTGAAATTTTCACTTTTCGTCGCAAAACAATGTCGTCGGAATATTTATAAAAGTAACAAAAATGGCTTCGAAAAACTAGTCGTAAAATGGTGTACGTCGATCGTTAGAAAACGAACTCGACTGTTTTGGAAAGTTTGTATCGATATCTAAAAGTTTCAGTTCAGGAGTTTTCGTCCAAAAGGCCTCGAACATAAAGATAATAAGGGTTAAAGATGGTGGTTTTGGCTAATTGTGTGCAGAAAATTAGTTACGGCAAGTTTATGAAAAAGTACATATCTTTGTCGTTTCAAATCCGTTTTCTACGTTTTATACGTCCTTAGCTTCATATCAAAGTATACTAATATATTTTTGACAAGTCGAAATAATTTGTAAAGCTTAAGGCTCGTTTTTGACTCGAAATAAACAAAAACATGTTGCTGAAATTTTCTGAAAAATATATATTTCGTCGCCAACTTGAAAAATTCATTCCTCCTTCGTTATAACTCCGTTTTAATCCGTTCAAGCGGCCACGGATTCGTTTTAAAGTATATTTTCTAAATATCAAGGCCAAAAAGTTGTGTCTATATTCGGATTTTCCAGAAAAATAAAATAAGGACAGAACATATATATATACTTGTCGAAAATGGTTTTTATCGTACTAAACCTATTCCAAACCCTTCAAATCAACTCCAAAGCTAGTCTAATCCTACCATACACCTTCTTAGGGTGTCATGGGTTCCTAGACATCATCAAGACCAAAGTATAACAAGGGAATAATTATAGGATGACTTTGTATATATATAAACTCTAAAAATCATGTAAAAATGGTATAAATACACATGAGTCATGCATGTTTTTGCTCAAAAATGATGAGATGAGTATGAAATGAATATGTAAGATGAAAAATAAACATGAGATGCTTACAAGAATGATGTTGTGGATGAAAATGATGAAAACCTTAATTAATCTATAGGTTTTTATTTCAAAACCTTACATAGATCACTAGTAGGACTTGTAAAATTACTTGATCTTCAAAAATTTATGGTTTCTTCCTTGTTTCATCACATGGCCGGTTCTAGATGAATGAACAAAGAGAGGAAAAAGCTTTTAACACAAGATGAATTATTGTGAAGTGAATGAGTGTGTTGAAATTTAGTACATGGAGTATAGATATATATTATCACAAGACTTATTGTACCAACCCATAAATGCATTCATCCCCCCCCCTATAACCGGTTTTGGGGGGGATATTGTTCCTCAAAGATATTTTTTTTTTATATATTATGTATTTACTTGTTTGTACTTGATAAAAATGTGTAAGTAATTGTACATGTAAGAATACTTGTAAGATAAAATATACATTTGTATATTTAAGGAAATTTTAGGTGAGAGTACTTTTTAATAAATCAAGGTAGAGTATAATGATATCATAAAAATTGTAAAAATACATTCCTTGTGAAATTTGAGTGATAAAAGTAATTATCGTATAATTTTTAAGAAACACAACGTAATAATTAAACTTTAACGATTTATGTACCAATTAAATTTGAAACACTAGGAAAACTAAAAATATAGTTTTTATAAACTAAATGTAAGTTTAAAATACATCGGGATCATTTTTGAAAGTAACGGATTAAATATTTAAAATAATAACTCACGCGATAACGTTTATTTAATATAAAAATTTCGCGTTAAATGTGAAATGAAATGTCATGAATGAACTAATGAGATGCAAATGATGTCAATGGAATGTAGACTAATCTTAGTCCATATGAAATGTACGTGATGTTATGATCATGAATTCGCCGTTAAACCATAAAGGTTACGCGAATTTGAAACAAGTAAACCAAGTTTACTATAAATGTTGAAATAGTGAGGCATAAATTGTGTCGAGAAATGACCTGAAAGTACGGGTTGTCACATTGTGTGAGGTAGCTTGACTGTTTTCAGCACAGATCAGTGATGTCACCAAAACCAGTCTCTGCAGTGCGGTTGGTTCTGGTGGCTTCGACAATCTTAATAGCAGTAATGTTAGGGCCAGAGACTATGTCATGGAAATAGACTCGAAAATGACTTAAGTTTTTGTTTTCTTAGCCCTAAAGAGCGTTGCGACAACCTTCTTCCAAATTGTTAGGATTCGACACTAACGAGAAACGATACAAGAACACTCAATATAACAATGGCGGTTCTCGACATAGCCATTTTGTGAAAGAATGTGAAGAGTTGATGATTTGTGCCTGGTGAAGCACTTGTTTATGTAGAGTGTCAAAAACCAAAAGTTTCTAGATGGTTATGTTTTTGGGTCCAGAATTTATAATTTTGTATTCAAATGCTTGTTTTAAGGGCCGAGTCCTTTTTTTTTAATAATAATATAAGTATTGCTTTTACAATTTAGAGGGATTAGGTTAGTATATATATCTAGACTAGAAAAAATATATGGTTACTACAAGTTGTTGGAAAAATGAGTTTTGCAAAGTGGTTTTTGCAAATTTTGGACATCATTTAATGTATGTATATGTTACATATATTTGTGTTGATTGGGGGGCATTTTGTTCTCCTCAAAGAGAGCTTCACAACGAGCTAAAGTATGTCCAAATTGGAGTAGAAATGAATGAGATATCGTGTCTCAAAGTGAGGCACAAAATCTGGAAAACTAAACTATCCCACATCGCCTAGAAGAGGAAGTGGAGACTAGTTTATAAGGAAATCATAATATTGGCTATCAAATTCCTTTAGGTTGGTTATGCTCCCACTCCTGAGGGTTTCATGGCTCCTGGAAAAGAGAACAAAGTTTGTAGGCTTGTTAAGTCATTATATGGCTTAAAGCAAGCTCCCAAACAATGGCATCAAAAATTTGACCACGCCATGCTAGAGAGTGGATTCAAAATTAATGAATGCGACAAATGTGTTTATGTCAAAGACACAAATAGTGGATATGTAATTTTATGTTTATATGTTGATGATATGCTTATCGTTGGCAGTAACGACAAGATGATCAAATCTACTAAAGACATGTTGAAATCAAAGTTTGACATGAAGGATATGGGTTTGGCTGATGTGATCCTTGGAATAAAGATCATACGAACTCAAAATGGACTTGTGTTAAGTCAAGCACATTATGTTGACAAAATTCTTAATACTCATAATGCGGGGATTCCGGCCTAGCTAGAACTCCAATTGACACCAATAAGCATCTATCTAAAAATAGAGGCTTAGGTGTTGCCCAATTAGAGTATTCAAGAGTTATTGGCATGTTAATCTACTTAATGACAGGTACGACCGACTTAGCATATGCTTTGTTAGCTTGCTAAGTAGGTATACTAGTAACCCAAGCTATGCACATTGGGCAGCTATGACTAGGGTACTTAACTATTTGAGATACATCGCGATTATGGATGCATTATGATCGATATCTAGCTGTTATCGAAGGATACAGTGATGCAAATTGGACATCTGACATAAAGGATTCTAGATCGACTAGTGGATATGTGTTTACACTAGGAGGGGCATCTATATCTTGGAAGTCTTCCAAGCAAACTGTTATAGCTAAGTCCACGATGGAATCAGAATTTATCGCGTTAGATAAATGCGGACAAGAGGCGGAATGGCTACGTCAATTCGTAGAGGACATACCAAAGTGGCCTAAACCGGTAACGGCCATTAGTATACATTGTGATAGTCAATTGAAAATTGGCAGAGCTCATAGCATAATGTATAATGGAAAGTCCAGACATATCCGTCGTCGACATAATTCGATACGACAACTACTCTCAACAGGAGTTATCTCAATTGACTATGTGAAGTCAAAGGATAACATCGCAGATCCGCTTACAAAAGGCTTAAGCAGAGAGTTAGTTAGTAAGTCGTCTAAAGGAATGGGACTAAAGCCCTTGAAGGAATGAGTTTCTATGAAGGAAAACCTAACCCAGTTGACTGGAGATCCCAAGATCTGGGTTCAATAGGACAACCTAATCATAGAAATGTGGGGGAAGTCACATCAATGTGGTGGAGTTACTAAATATTGTAACTTTCCTAGTCCATTCCTATAACAAATGTGACTTGTTGAGAGGTTAAATATATGGCTTTAATGATTCGGGATGAAATCATAAAGCATAATGATTCAAGATGAAATCACAACACATATGTTTTTAATGATTCAAGATGAAATCACCTATGTGAGAGAGAAGTGGGGTCGCTTCGAAGGGAAATGTGGGGGCGCAATTCCTAAGAGCTCTTGCAGAACCAGGCTAGTGTTCATGACCATAACGAACACGACTATGAGGACTTGACATTGTCAGGGAGAGTCTTGTGTGAAGTGTAATGTCGTCTACGTAAATGGATGATGAGTTCAAGGACATCGTGTCTACCCAGATCTAGGAGACTAAGTGCATCTCACAAGGGAAGGTTCAAAGGGTTACACCTACCTATCCTATGCAAGACTTTACCGCAGAAATTTCACCGAAACTTTCGTGTGTTTTCGACCGATCTCCATTCATGTGGGGGATTGTTGGAAAAATGAGTTTTGTAAAGTGGTTTTTGCAAATTTTGGACATCATTTAATGTATGTATATGTTACATATATTTGTGTTGATTGGGGGGCATTTTGTTCTCCTCAAAGAGAGCTTCACAACGAGCTAAAGTATGTCCAAATTGGAGTAGAAATGAATGAGATATTGTGTCTCAAAGTGAGGCACAAAATCTGGAAAACTAAACTATGCCACATCGCCTAGAAGAGGAAGTGGAGACTAGTTTATAAGGAAATCATAATATTGGCTATCAAATTCCTTTAGGTTGGTTATGCTCCGACTCCTACGTGCGCGCGCGCAGGGGGGGGGGTGCAGAAAATGGGATTTCCGAGCTAAAATGAGTTCGAAGCTTCTGAACTCATGCGAACCTGCGGACACGAATGCAACTCTGAAATCTCGCCTACGCGGGTATCTTTTTGCTGAGAATTTCGGTTCCTTATTTGATAATTTTCCAGAATATTCTGTAATCTATTTTAGGAATAGATTTAGACTTTGTGCTTAAGTCTTAACAGATATATGCAAATCGGTTTTTGAAATAACAGATATGCATATTTTTTATTTTCTGGCGTATATTCTGTCTTGGTGACCAAGGTAGGTATTGCCTATAAAATAAAATCTTCTCATTCAGTTTTAATCATCCAAAAATGGAGCTCATTACGTGCAGTATTCCAGCAGCCTCTTCGATCAGAAACACGCAAGCTACCGTGAATTTTCAGGCAAGTTTGTCAGGTCCGATGTACAGCAGTTTGAACGTTGTACCACGGGAAACGGCGAATCTGTTTTAAGGGAATCGTGTTAAACACGAGCCTCTTTCACGACCTTTTTACTGCTTTCGTTTACATATTATTATAGAGTCGTCTTCGCTTCTACCCATTCTGTCTGTCATTTAATCTACTGTTTTATTTCTGTTAATTTATTTATTATCATTATAATCTGATTTAATTAATTAAAGTGTACACCGTTTCCCACAGTCTTAAAACAGATTCGGTTTAACCGAATTTATTACACTTTGTTAAAAATCGGATTAATTATTAACAGACTTTTATAACTGTTTCTGTCAAAACCTTGTTGAGTTTCTTTGGATATCAGTTTCTATTAAACAGTTTTTAACATACAGATTTGGATTAACAGATCTATAACGTTTTTTTTCAAGCAGTTTTATTATCAGTTTTAACGAAACCAAGATAGAGTTTCTATTAAACTGATTTACGCGATCCATCAAAACCAAGCTAAAGTTTTGTTGAATCAGATCTGGTACAAGTAGATACCATTTAAAACAGTTTGTTAAACTGTTTGTGTTTGATTTTCAGGATGACAAACACGACTACCCCTCCTGTGACTACTCATGTGAACGTGCAGTGCGCCATTACCAACACGGTTTCTAATCATCTTTGAGAAACCGAGAGAAATTCAATGGGCGAGAATTTCAAGAGGTGGCAAATGAAGATGTTTTTCTATCTCACTACTTTGAACCTTGCGCGGTTCTTAAAAGAGAACCCACCTAACGTGGAACCTCATGCAGAAGGTTAATCCTCTAATCAACAGGCTGTTCAATCCTTGAAAGCATAGAAACATTCAGAATTTTTGTGTTACAACTATGTTCTGAATGGTGTGGTTGATTCTTTGTACAATGTGTACTGCAAGACCAAGACTGCCAAAGAATTATGGGAGTCATTGGAACGCAAGTACAAAACGAGGATCTTTGGTACAAAGAAGTTCGTGGTAGCTCGTTTTTGGATTACAAGATGGTTGATTCAAAGAATGTGATAAGTCAGGTTCAAGATCTGCAGGTTTTGCTACACGACATTCATGCTGAGGGAATGACCTTAAGTGAAACTTTTCAAGTTCTTTGCTATTATTGAAAAGTTACCTCCAAGCTGGGTAGAATTCAAGAACTACCCGAAGCATAAGCGAAAGGAGATGAGTGTTGAAGACTTGGTTGTTCGTCTTCGTATTGAAGAGGATAACAAGGCGGCTCAGAAAACACGTATACTCCTGATTCTGCAAAGGCAAATATGGTTGAGCATGTTTCGTCATCTTCAAAGTCCAATGTCAAAGCTAAAGGCAAAGGAAAAGGAAAGAATGACAAGAAGGGCAAAGGGAAGTCTGAGTACCTTGCTCCTAAAGCTGCAATTGTGAAACAGAAGTTCCAAAGGGTGTGTTTCAACTGTGACCGCCAGTCACCGTCGCTAACTGTAAGATGCCGAAGCGGGTGACTCCACGCCAAGCTAATATGGTGAATGAAGATGTGGACATGATTGCTATGGTGTCTGATGTCATTTCCATGATCTCTGAAGTTAACCTGGTAGGTTCCAACGACAGGGAATGGTGGGTGGATCTTGGGGCTACCCATCATGTGTGTCTTGATAAGAGTATGTTTCACTCTTTCAGAGCGGTTGATAATGGAGAGAAGCTGTACATGGGCAACTCTGAAACTGCTGAAATCAAGGGCGAAGGAGATGTAATCTTGAAGATGACATCCGAGAAAGAGCTCAAATTGACTAATGTCTTGTATGCGTTCCGAGATTCGCAAGAATCTTGTGTGCAGTTGGTTGTTGAACAAGTTTGGTTTTCGTCTTGTTTTTAGTCTGATAAGTTTGTTCTTTCTAAGAATCAAGTGTATGTTGGTAAGGGATATGCCCTGAATGGTATGTTTAAACTCAATGTAATGGTTGTTAAGAAAGATGTCAATAATATGAATTCTTCTGCTTACTTGATTGAGTCTTCTAATATGTGGCATGGCCGTCTTGGACATGTAAATTTTAATTCAATGCGTCGTTTGATTAAATTTAATTGCATACCTAATTTCCATATTGACTCAAAATATAAATGTGAAACTTGTGTTGAAGCCAAACTTACAAGAGCATCTTTCAAATCGGTTGAACGAAAAACCGAACCACTTGATATGATACACACTGACATATGTGATTTGAAATCACTACCCATAAAAGGTGGCAATAAGTACTTTATCACGTTTATTGATGATTGTACAAAGTATTGCTATGTTTACTTATTGAAAAGTAAAGATGAAGCTATAGACAAGTTTGTTCTATACAAAAACGAAGTTGAGAATCAACTTAGTAAGAAAATCAAGGTGGTCCGAAGTGATAGAGGAGGTGAATATGTGTCTCCATTCGCTGACCTATGTGCAAAACATGGAATTAGACACGAGTTCACTGCTCCCTATTCACCTCAGCAGAACGGTATTGCCGAAAGGAAGAACCGTACCTTGAAAGAAATGGTTAATGCCATGTTGATAAGTTCTGGTCTGAGCCAGACATGGGGGGAAGCCATTTTAACGGCTACTTATCTTTTAAATAAGATACCTCGTAAGGAAAAAGAAGAGACCCCTTATGAATTATGGATGGGAAGAAAGCCATCATATCAGTACTTACGAGTGTGGGGGTGTCTAGCAAAGGTAGCTATACCGACTCCCAAGGCCCAAAAGATTGGACCTAAATCCGTGGATTGTATATTCATCGGATATGCTAAGAATAGCAGTGCTTATCGCTTCATTGTACATGATTCGAAAAATCCGGATATACAAAAGGGTACTTTAATGGAATCAAGGAATGCTTCATTCTTTGAAACTATATTTCCTTGTTTAACGAAGGAAACTGGAAGTTCATCTAGAATAGATGAAGAAGTTGTCCAAGATAAGAGACAATGAGATGATAATGATCTCCAAGATGAGAGACAAGATCAAACTGAGGAAGAAGAGGTTGAACCTAGAAGAAGCAAAAGGGCAAGAACCGAGAAATCGTTTGGACCCGATTTTGTTTCTTTTATGGTTGAAAACGAAGCTACTTCATACCGCGAAGCGGTTACTTCCTCAGAAGGGCCTCAATGGAAAGAAGCCATTAAAAGTGAAATAGATTCTATTTTACAAAATCATACTTGGGAGCTCGTGGATTTACCTCCTGGTTGTAAACCACTAGGCTATAAATGGATCTTCAAGAAGAAGATGAAAGCCGATGGCACCATTGATAAGTATAAAGCAAGATTAGTAATCAAAGGATTTAGACAATGAGAAGGTCTTGATTACTTTGATACATATTCGCCTGTTATGCGAATAACCTCGATTAGGATGATACTTGCTATTGCCGCTTTAAGAAATTTGGAAGTTCACCAAATGGATGTGAAAACGGCATTTCTAAATGGAGATTTAGAAGAAGAAATCTACATGAACCAACCTGAGGGTTTCATGGCTCCTGGACAAGAGAAAAAAGTTTGTAGGCTTGTTAAGTCATTATATGGCTTAAAGCAAGCTCCCAAACAATGGCATCAAAAATTTGACCACGCCATGCTAGAGAGTGGATTCAAAATTAATGAATGCGACAAATGTGTTTATGTCAAAGACACAAATAGTGGATATGTAATCTTGTGTTTATATGTTGAGGATATGCTTATCGTTGGCGTGCGACAAGATGATCAAATCTACTAAAGACATGTTGAAATCAAAGTTTGACATGAAGGATATGGGTTTGGCTGATGTGATCCTTGGAATAAAGATCATGCGAACTCAAAATGGTCTTGTGTTAAGTCAAGCACATTATGTGGACAAAATTCTTAATACTCATAATGCGGGGATTCCGGCCTAGCTAGAACTCCAATTGACACCAGTAAGCATCTATCTAAAACTAGAGGCTTAGGTGTTGCCCAATTAGAGTATTCAAGAGTTATTGGCATGTTAATGTACTTAATGACAGGTACCCGACCTGACTTAGCATATGCTGTTAGCAGGCTAAGTAGGTATACTAGTAACCCAAGCTATGCACATTGGGCAACTATGACTAGGGTACTGCACTATTTGAGATACAATCGCGATTATGGACTGCATTATGATCGATATCTAGCTGTTATCGAAGGATACATTGATGCAAATTGGATATCTGACATAAAGGATTCTAGATCGACTAGTGGATATGTGTTTACACTCGGAGGGGCATCTATATCTTGGAAGTCTTCCAAGCAAACTGTTGTAGCTAAGTCCACGACGGAATCAGAATTTATCGCGATTGTGATAGTCAATCGGCAATTGGCAGAGCTCATAGCATAATGTATATAATGGAAAGTCCAGACATATCCGTTGTCGACATAATTCGATACGACAACTACTCTCAACAGGAGTTATCTCAATTGACTATGTGAAGTCAAAGGATAACATCGCGGATCCGCTTACGAAAGGCTTAAGCAGAGAGTTAGTTAGTAAGTCGTTTAAAGGAATGGGACTAAAGCCCTTGAAGGAATGAGTTTCTATGAAGGAAAACCTAACCTAGTTGACTGGAGATCCCAAGATCTGAGTTCAATAGGACAACCTAATCATAGAAATGTGGGGGAAGTCACATCAATGTGGGGGAGTTACTAAATATTGTAACTTTCCTAGTCCATTCCTATAACAAATGTGACTTGTTGAGAGGTTAAACATATGGCTTTAATGATTCGGGATGAAATCATAAAGCATAATGATTCAAGATAAAATCACAACACATATGTTTTTAATGATTCAAGATGAAATCACCTATGTGAAAGCGAAGTGGGGTCGCTTCGAAGGGAAATGTGGGGGCGCAATTCCTAAGAGCTCTTGCAGAACCAGGCTAGTGTTCATGACCATAACGAACATGACTATGAGGACTTGACATTGTCAGGGAGAGTCTTGTGTGAAGTGTAATGTCGTCTACATAAATGGATGATGAGTTCAAGGACATCGTGTCTACTCAGATCTAGGAGACTAAGTGCATCTCACAAGGGAAGGTTCAAAGGGTTACACCTACCTATTCTATGCAAGACTTAACCGCAGAAATTTCACTGAAACTTTCGTGTGTTTTCGATCGATCTCCATTCATGTGGGGGATTGTTGGAAAAATGAGTTTTGCAAAGTGGTTTTTGCAAAATTTGGACATCATTTAATATATGTATATGTTACATATATTTGTGTTGATTGGGGGGCATTTCGTTCTCCTCAAAGAGAGCTTCACAACGAGCTAAAGTATGTCCAAATTGGAGTAGAAATGAATGAGATATCGTGTCTCAAAGTGAGGCACAAAATCTGGAAAAATAAATTATCCCACATCGCCTAGAAGAGGAAGTGGAGACTAGTTTATAAGGAAATCATAATATTGGCTATCAAATTACTTTAGGTTGGTTATGCTCCCACTCCTACGTCTTGCTGGGTGCAGAAAATGGGATTTCCGAGCTAAAATGAGTTCGAAGCTTCTGAACTCATGCGAGCCCGCGCGAACTGCGGACACGAATGCAGCTCCGAAATCTCGCCTACGCGGGTATCTTTTTGCTGAGAATTTCGGTTCCTTATTTGATAATTTTCCAGAATATTATGTAATCTATTTTAGGAATAGATTTAAACTTTGTGCTTAAGTCTTAACAGATATATGCAAATCGGTTTTTGAAATAACATATATGCATATTTTTTATTTTCTGGCGTATATTCTGTCTTGGTGACCAAGGTAGGTATTGCCTATAAAATAAAATCTTCTCATTCAGTTTTAATCATCCAAAAACGGAGCTCATTACGTGCAGTATTCCAGCAGCCTCTTCGATCAGAAACACACAAGCTACCGTGAATTTTTAGGCAAGTTTGTCAGGTCCAACTGTGCAATAGTTTGAACGGTGTACCCTGGGAAACAGCCGGCGAATCTGTTTTAAGGGAATCGGGTTAAACACGAGCCTCGTTCACGACCTTTTTACTGCTTTCGTTTACATATTATTATAGAGTTTGTCTTCTGCTTCTACCCATTCTCGTCATTTCATCTACTTGTTTTATTTCGTTAATTTATTTATTATCATTATAATCTGATTTAATTAATTAAAGTGTACACCGTTTCCCACAGTCTTAAAACAGATTCGGTTTAACCGAATTTATTACACTTTGTTAAAAATCGGATTAATTATTAACAGACTTTTATAAATGTTTCTGTCGAAACCTTGTTGAGTTTCTTTGGATATCAGTTTCTATTAAACAGTTTTTAACATACAGATCGTGGAGTTTGATAGACTCCTTGAGATCGTTTTGAGCCTCTAGGGTTTGACAATAACAATGATTATAAACATTACACGCAGCGGAATTAAACAAACTTCATTATTATTGACACAAGGTTTCATTCACCATCACCTCCAATTATATTAATAACGTGTTACCTAAATGTAACAGGGATCAAAGACTTCTTTGATCTTGGGGGTTAACTAAACTAACACTAACCTAGGCGTTTACAAAGAACTATACGCCTAGGACACACACACCCCTTTAGTCGACTACATATTGGAAGACTTATATATGAAAACCTACACCCCATGTCTCTTTATATAGTAGAGCATTAGGGTTTACAAGATACTACGAAGGATTAATAAATAAATCTTCTTTTGCAAGTAAGTCCTTCCATCTTTTTGTAGATTTCCTTCTTGTCACTTTAAGTCCTTGATGTTTCATTCTTTATTGTTTTGTATCATCAAATCAAGAAACCCAACAATCTTCCCCTATTTGATGATGATAAAACAATTACGTTCTTGTACGAACTTCCCTAGACGAAGTAGCAGAAGTTGAGATAATTAAATCTCACCATGAATGAAACAAATCTTGTCTTCCTTTGTCTTCCCCTTAATCCATGCCATCGCACTCCAATATCTCTTCCCCTTTTTGTTATCAACAAATAGAGAATATAAGCAGTAGAAACTTCCCCTTGAGTGATGCATGAAAATGATTCTTCAAATCAGTAAGCTCTATGTAATGATCACTTGTGAAGAAAACCAAATATAACGAATTTGATAAAGAAGTAGAATAACCCAAACTTGTGTCTTATGTCTTGTACTATCCACGTGACTCCAAACTTATACTAACACCATATAAGTAGACCGTAATCTCTTGACAAAATCCTCATCTTCAATGAGACACTGAGCACTACAATGTAACTCCTTTAAGTGATAGTTAACTAGGTCTTCATCCATCCACCCCTTGACCTATGAAAACTAGATTTTGCAAGTCTTCGTCAACATCCTTTAAGCACGAACAAGTTATCTCCAAAGTGTAACACCCACTTTGAGATATGATAAGAGCACAAATCTGTGTTACTCAACTACAATATCAAATAGGTTATGATCAATCTTCTTCGTAATCAATTATGCAATAAATCTAAATCCGAGCTTTTTAAAACCTTTAAGAACAAATACCAATCTTCTTGTGTGTGCGAACCAAAATCCCATGTGTGTGTCACCAAAAATCTCAGTACCAAAAACATGTACAGCTTCCCCTCAATTCCAAAACCTCATTAGCAGGAACGAATAACGCTAGCAGTAGGAACATATAACATCAGTAGAAACACTAGCATGGCAGTGGTATCAAAATAGGCTAGCAGTGGTTTCGTAGCAGTGGTTACCAAGAAACACCAGCAGTGTAATTGAGATAACACTAGCAGTGGTTTCGAGAAAACACTAGGAGTGGTTTCGAGAAAACACTATCAGTGGTTTCAAGAAAACACTATCAGTGGTTTCGAGAATACACTATCAGTGGTTTCAAGAGAACACTATCAGTGGTTTCGAGAATACACTATCAGTGGTTACAAGATGGACTGGCAGTGGAATCGATTAAAGCTAGCAGTGGTTACGAGAAGCTAGCAGTGGAACCGATACCTTAGCAGTGGTTTATCAATAATGAGCAGTGGACTGCGATGACATCTTGAGGTAGCAGCAATTAGAATAAACCAGAAGCAGTTACGTAGCAAATCCTTCTTGTAATAACACTAACCAAGTATGTACGAGCAACACGTAAATTGGCAGTACTAAATAACCACTAGCAGCAGATAGATGAACTAGGACCAACAGGTACAACAAGTTAGCAGTGGGTTATCTCGATCATAGCAGCAGAAACCAATCAAGTAGCAACATTAACATGAAGTTACTCCCACGTTAGTTTTCATAAAAATCCCTTTGTCCACCTCACGTTAAATCTCCAGCCAATAAGAATCTCCACAACCCAAATAACAAGCGAATCTTGAAGTATTACTATGATGTAGTCGTGAAAACATGGAATAAATAAAAACCCCACAAATTGAGTATTAAATTAATATAGCTTGTAAAGATTTCATGCAAAACGTGATCCCAATAGTTGAAACTAATAGATGGTAAGTCTTAAGTAAACGTCCCATGTGATTGGATTAGATACACCATCCAAAGCATGTATATTGCAGTATGAGGTAGCACACATCCCATGAGACATCCATTAATACACCAATGATTTAGAGTTAATGTACCATGATTAGAAAATTTAAAACAAAACCCTAAAAATTCGAACTTGTAACCTGTTTCTGCAGCGAACTTAGACACTTAATAACTTTTGATTCGAAGCTCGGATTGACAAACCCTCCAGTGAAAAGTTAGATGAATATATAGAGAACGTCCACCGAAAATTTCGTTACGATCCAACGGTTAACGAAAAATTTATCATCGTTTTAAAACAGTGCTGCAGAAAAATACGAACTTTGTACCAGCTTCGAATTTTTCCATCTTCTTCATCGAAAAACCTTGCGAATCCCTAGGTAACGAGCTCCCCGAGCTTTGATACCAATTGTGGAGTTTGATAGACTCCTTGGGATCGTTTTGAGCCTCTAGGGTTTGACAATAACAATGATTATAAACATTACACGCAGCGGAATTAAACAAACTTCATTATTATTGACACAAGGTTTCATTCACCATCACCTCCAATTATATTAATAACGTGTTACCTAAATGTAACAGGGATCAAAGACTTCTTTGATCTTGGAGGTTAACTAAACTAACACTAACCTAGGCGTTTACAAAGAACTATACGCCTAGGACACACACACCCCTTTAGTCGACTACATATTGGAAGACTTATATATGAAAACCTACACCCCATGTCTCTTTATATAGTAGAGCATTAGGGTTTACAAGATACTACGAAGGATTAATAAATAAATCTTCTTTTGCAAGTAAGTCCTTCCATATTTTTGTAGATTTCCTTCTTGTCACTTTAAGTCCTTGATGTTTCATTCTTTATTGTTTTGTATCATCAAATCAAGAAACCCAACACATATTTGGATTAACAGATATATAAAGTTTTTTTTCAAGCAGTTTTATTATCAGTTTTAACAAAACCAAGATACAGTTTCTATTAAACTGATTTACGCGATCCATCAAAACCAAGCTAGAGTTTTGTTGAATCAGATCTGGTACAAGTAGATACCATTTAAAACAGTTTGTTTAACTATTTGTGTTTGATTTTCGGATGACAAACACCGACTACCCCTCCCGTGACTACTCCGTGAACGCATGGTGCGCCGTTACCAACACGGTTGCTAATCATGCTGAGAAACCAGAGAAATTCAATGGACATAATTTCAAGAGGTGGCAACAGAAGATGTTTTTCTATCTCACTACTTTGAACCTTGCGCGGTTCTTAAAAGAGAACCCACCTAACGTGGAACCTCCTGCAGAAGGTCAATCCTCTAATCAACAGGCTGTTCAAGCCTTGGAAGCATGGAAACATTCAGACTTTTTGTGTCACAAGTATGTTCTGAATGGTTTGGTTGATTCTTTGTACAATGTGTACTGCAAGACCAAGACTGCCAAAGAATTATGGGAGTCATTGGAACGCAAGTACAAAACTGAGGATGATGGTACAAAGAAGTTCGTGGTAGCTCATTTTTTGGATTACAAGATGGTTGATTCAAAGAATGTGATAAGTCAGGTTCAAGATCTGCAGGTTTTGCTACACGACATTCATGCTGAGGGAATGACCTTGAGTGAAACTTTTCAAGTTGCTGCTATTATTGAAAAGTTACCTCCAAGCTGGGTAGAATTCAAGAACTACCTGAAGCATAAGCGAAAGGAGATGAGTGTTGAAGACTTTGTTGTTCGTCTTCGTATTGAAGAGGACAACAAGTCGGCTCGAAAAAACACGTATACTGATTCAAAGAAAGGCAAATATGGTTGAGCATGTTTCGTCATCTTCAAAGTCCAATGTCAAAGCTAAAGGAAAAGGAAAAGGAAAGAATGACAAGAAGGGCAAAGGGAAGTCTGAGTACCTTGCTCCTAAAGCTGCAATTGTGAAACAGAAGTTCCAATGAGTGTGTTTCAACTGTGACCAGCCGTGTCACCGTCGCTAACTGTAAGATGCCGAAGCGGGTGACTCCACGCCAGGCGAATATGGTGAATGAAGATGTGGACATGATTGCTATGGTGTCTGATGTCATTTCCATGATCTCTGAAGTTAACCTGGTAGGTTCCAACGACAGGGAATGGTGGGTGGATACCGGGCTACCCGTCATGTGTGTGCTGATAAGAGTATGTTTCACTCTTTCAGAGCGGTTGATAATGGAGAGAAGTTGTACATGGGCAACTCTGAAACTGCTGAAATCAAGGGCGAAGGAGATGTAATCTTGAAGATGACATCCGATAAAGAGCTCAAGTTGACTAATGTCTTGTTCCGAGATTCGCAAGAATCTTGTGTCTGGTTGGTCGTTGAACAAGTTTGGTTTTCGTCTTGTTTTTGAGTCTGATAAGTTTGTTCTTTCTAAGAATCAAGTGTATGTTGGTAGGGGATATGCCCTGAATGGTATGTTTAAACTCAATGTAATGGTTGTTAAGAAAGATATCAATAATATGAATTCTTCTGCTTACTTGATTGAGTCTTCTAATATGTGGCATGGCCGTCTTGGACATGTAAATTTTAATTCAATGCGTCGTTTGATTAAATTTAATTGCATACCTAATTTCCATATTGACTCAAAATATAAATGTGAAACTTGTGTTGAAGCCAAACTTACAAGAGCATCTTTCAAATCGGTTGAACGAAAAACCGAACCACTTGATATGATACACACTGACATATGTGATTTGAAATCACTACCCACAAAAGGTGGCAATAAGTACTTTATCACGTTTATTGATGATTGTACAAAGTATTGCTATGTTTAATTACTGAAAAGTAAAGATGAAGCTATAGACAAGTTTGTTCTATACAAAAACGAAGTTGAGAATCAACTTAGTAAGAAAATCAAGGTGGTCCGAAGTGATAGAGGAGGTGAATATGTGTCTCCATTCGCTGACCTATGTGCAAAACATGGAATTAAACACGAGTTCACTGCTCCCTATTCACCTCAGCAGAACGGTATTGCCGAAAGGAAGAACCGTACCTTGAAAGAAATGGTTAATGCCATGTTGATAAGTTCTGGTCTAAGCCAGGACATGTGGGGGGAAGCCATTTTAACGGCTACTTATCTTTTAAATAAGATACCTAGTAAGGAAAAAGAAGAGACCCCTTATGAATTATGGATGGGAAGAAAGCCATCATATCAGTACTTACGAGTGTGGGGGTGTCTAGCAAAGGTAGCTATACCGACTCCCAAGGCCCAAAAGATTGGACCTAAATATGTGGATTTTATATTCATCGGATATGCTAAGAATAGCAGTGCTTATCGCTTCATTGTACATGATTCGAAAAATCCGGATATACAAAAGGGTACTTTAATGGAATCAAGGAATGCTTCATTCTTTGAAACTATATTTCCTTGTTTAACGACGGAAACTAGAAGTTCATCTAGAATAGATGAAGAAGTTGTCCAAGATAAGAGACAACGAGATGATAATGATCTCCAGGATGAGAGACAAGATCAAACTGAGGAAGAAGAGGTTGAACCTAGAAGAAGCAAAAGGGCAAGAACCGAGAAATCGTTTGGACCCGATTTTGTTTCTTTTATGGTTGAAAATGAACCTACTTTATACCGCGAAGCGGTTACTTTCTCAGAAGGGCCTCAATGGAAAGAAGCCATTAAAAGTGAAATAAATTCTATTTTACAAAATCATACTTGGGAGCTCGTGGATTTACCTCCTGGTTGTAAACCACTAGGCTATAAATGGATCTTCAAGAAGAAGATGAAAGCCGATGGCACCATTGTCAAGTATAAAGCAAGATTAGTAATCAAAGGATTTAGACAACGAGAAGGTCTTGATTACTTTGATACATATTCGCCTGTTACGCGAATAACCTCGATTAGGATGATACTTGCTATTGCCGCTTTAAGAAATTTGGAAGTTCACCAAATGGATGTGAAAACGGCATTTCTAAACGGAGATTTAGAAGAAGAAATATACATGAACCAACCTGAGGGTTTCATGGCTCCTGGACAAGAGAACAAAGTTTGTAGGCTTGTTAAGTCATTATATGGCTTAAAGCAAGCTCCCAAACAATGGCATCAAAAATTTGACCACGCCATGCTAGAGAGTGGATTCAAAATTAATGAATGCGACAAATGTGTTTATGTCAAAGACACAAATAGTGGACATGTAATCTTATGTTTATACGTTGATGATATGCTTATCGTTGGCAGTAACGACAAGATGATCAAATCTACTAAAGACATGTTGAAATCAAAGTTTGACATGAAGGATATGGGTTTGGCTGATGTGATCCTTGGAATAAAGATCATACGAACTCAAAATGGACTTGTGTTAAGTCAAGCACATTATGTGGACAAAATTCTTAATACTCATAATGCGGGGGATTCTGGCCTAGCTAGAACTCCAATTGACACCAGTAAGCATCTATCTAAAAATAGAGGCTTAGGTGTTGCCCAATTAGAGTATTAAAGAGTTATTGGCATGTTAATGTACTTAATGACAGTACCGACCGACTTAGCATATGTTGTTAGCAGGCTAAGTAGGTATACTAGTAACCCAAGCTATGCACATTGGGCAGCTATGATTAGGGTACTTCACTATTTGAGATACAGTCGCGATTATGGACTGCATTATGATCGATATCTAGCTGTTATCGAAGGATACAGTGATGCAAATTGGATATCTGACATAAAGGATTCTAGATCGACTAGTGGATATGTGTTTACACTAGGAGGGGCATCTATATCTTGGAAGTCTTCCAAGCAAACTGTTATAGCTAAGTCCACGATCGAATCAGAATTTATCGCGTTAGATAAATGCGGACAAGAGGCGGAATGGCTACGTCAATTCGTAGAGGACATACCAAAGTGGCCTAAACCGGTAACGGCCATTAGTATACATTGTGATAGTCAATCGGCAATTGGCAGAGCTCATAGCATAATGTATAATGGAAAGTCTAGACATATCCGTCGTCGACATAATTCGATACGACAACTACTCTCAACAGGAGTTATCTCAATTGACTATGTGAAGTCAAAGGATAACATCGCGGATCCGCTTACGAAAGGCTTAAGCAGAGAGTTAGTTAGTAAGTCGTCTAAAGGAATGGGACTAAAGCCCTTGAAGGAACGAGTTTCTATGAAGGAAAACCTAACCTAGTTGACTGGAGATCCCAATATCTGGGTTCAATAGGACAACCTAATCATAGAAATGTGGGGGAAGTCACATCAATGTGGGGGACTTAGTAAATATTGTAACTTTCCTAGTCCATTCCTATAACAAATGTGACTTGTTGAGAGGTTAAACATATGGCTTTAATGATTCGGGATGAAATCATAAAGCATAATGATTCAAGATGAAATCACAACACATATGTTTTTAATGATTCAAGATGAAATCACCTATGTGAGAGAAAAGTGGGGTCGCTTCGAAGGGAAATATGGGGGCGCAATTCCTAAGAGCACTTGCAGAACCAGGCTAGTGTTCATGACCATATCGAACACGACTATGAGGACTTGACATTGTCGGGGAGAGTCTTGTGTGAAGTGTAATGTCGTCTATGTAAATGGATGATGAGTTCAAGGACATCGTGTCTACTCAGATCTAGGAGACTAAGTGCATCTCACAAGGGAAGGTTCAAAGGGTTACACCTACCTATTCTATGCAAGACTTAACCGCAGAAATTTCACCGAAACTTTCGTGTGTTTTCGACCGATCTCCATTCATGTGGGGGATTGTTGGAAAAATGAGTTTTGCAAAGTGGTTTTTGCAAATTTTGGACATCATTTAATATATGTATATGTTACATATATTTGTGTTGATTGGGGGGCATTTCGTTCTCCTCAAAGAGAGCTTCACAACGAGCTAAAGTATGTCCAAATTGGAGTAGAAATAAATGAGATATCGTATATCAAAGTGAGGCACAAAATCTGGAAAACTAAACTATCCCACATCGCCTAGAAGAGGAAGTGGAGACTAGTTTATAAGGAAATCATAATATTGGATATCAAATTCCTTTAGGTTGGTTATGCTCCCACTCCTACGTGCGCGTGCGCAGGGGGGGTGCAGAAAATGGGATTTCCGAGCTAAAATGAGTTCGAAACTTCTGAACTCATGCGAGCCTGCGCGACCTGCGGACACGAATGCAGCTCCGAAATCTCGCCTACGCGGGTATCTTTTTGCTGAGAATTTCGGTTCCTTATTTGATAATTTTCCAGAATATTCTGTAATCTATTTTAGGAATAGATTTAGACTTTGTGCTTAAGTCTTAACAGATATATGCAAATCGGTTTTTGAAATAACAGATATGCATATTTTTTATTTTCTGGCGTATATTCTGTCTTGGTGACCAAGGTAGGTATTGCCTATAAAATAAAATCTTCTCATTCAGTTTTGATCATCCAAAACGCAGCTCATTACGTGCAGTATTCCAGCAGCCTCTTCGATCAGAAACACGCAAGCTACCGTGAATTTTCAGGCAAGTTTGTCAGGTCCGACTGTGCAACAGTTTGAACGTTGTACCCTGGGAAACAGCCGGCGAATCTGTTTTAAGGGAATCGTGTTAAACACGAGCCTCGTTCACGACCTTTTACTGCTTTCGTTTACATATTATTATAGAGTCTGTCTTCTGCTTCTACCCATTCTGTCTGTTATTTAATCTACTGTTTTATTTCTGTTAATTCAATTATTATCATTATAATCTGATTTAATTAATTAAAGTGTACACCGTTTCCCACACAAGTTTATTTAATATTAAGTCAAACATACAAGAAGCAAAGGAAACTTCTTGTACCGACGTTGTACTTCATATGGGATTAGGTGAGTTTATATATATGGACTAGAAGAAAATTGAAGCATTGCACACATGTGAACATGCTATCTTCAAACATTACTATTGTAGGGTAATGAACATCCACCGATTAAGTAATTGTGAACTATTCCATCGGTACTAAATTTATTTTCGCATTATCTTTTTTAAGTTGACACAAATTAACTATACACTTCAAAAAAATAAATACAATAAAAAATTTAAAGCAAGTTTACCATATTACCTTCATTTTAAGTTATTATTACAAACTTTTAAAAAATTATAAATTTATTTGTTAAGGGTAAAACTATTATTTTACGAAAAAATATGAAAAAAAGCTTTAATGATGATAATTTTTTGTAAACTGTATTTATTTTATCAGTAGATAATTATTTTAAGACGAAATGATTATAAAATAAGCCTATGTTAAGTGGTGTTATTTTACGACTAGTAGTGCATTGTCAATAATCATTAGTTTTATTCTCTCAAGAGAAAAATATACATGTCGTCATTTACAGGCTGTTAAAAGTTTTACCATGAAAAATAAACCACCTTGGTTTGTATATTTCAAACGCGTTATATACGAGTGAAACTGTAGTGACATACTCTTTTACTTGGTAAAGGTTTTTCTTGGTTTGTTTAACACTATGGCTGTTTGGCAGGGGTTTTTTTAATAGCCGTTAGCTTTTTGTTACAAAATAATCTGATATAAACTAAGTGGCTTCTTTAGGTTCATTAATTACAAGCTTTTATTTTGACTATTTCAAAAAGCTTTTGGAAAAGGTTTTTTGCATTGCAATCAAAGCTTTTTGAAAAGCTTTTCTACAAAGGCTTGGTAAACATCAAGCCTTTCTTCCAAGCTTTAGCTATTGAATGTATTACACATTAAATGCATCAAATCTTTAAGGGAGGTGATTTGTACAATCTCATAATTGATTGGTACACTCAAAATTTGAGTGTTTTGACATTTATATCCTCACATCACTTCTACTTATTTTCACCCTGTAAGGGTATAAATGTCAAAACACTTAAAAACTTGAATGTGTCAATCAATTATGGAAGTGTGCAAATCACCTCCCAATCTTTAATATTTGATACATTGTAGATGCTCTTAATATATTATTTGAGCAAATGGTCTAAAAAATAAACAAAGTTGCCACCTTTTTCTGTTATAAGCAACAAACTTTTAATTTTCTTATTAAAACATTAAACTTTCTTAATCATCATATTGTAGCACTGAATTTGAGGTGGCACAAGTGTGGAACAAACTAATCACTTTTGCCCCGTTCTATTTTTAGATTTCCCCTTATTTGTCTATTTGGGTTCGTTTTGCCAATAAACAAAGGTTTTTTTTTTCTTTTTTTTTGTATATAATATTTCCTTCCTTTTTTTGTACTAATAACAATTCCACATACCATCTAATTACCACTTAATTCACACACTTATCATCTACTTCTTTACACAAACTCTACTTTCACAACCTGATAAGTCTCATTTCAAGTCTTCGTGTTTGTGTCGATAAGTTAGGTATGATTTTTTGGGCGTTATTTTATGAGTATTTGTGTTAATTATGTTTTGATTCTTATTTGTTGAATATAGTCATAAAACCCTAATTTGAGTATATTGTGTTTATTACAGAATGGTACCTCATACAGTTCTGCACATGTTAGATGTAAACAATGATGGGTGTTTCCTTCATTTACCTCTTAGGTATAATGATGGTGTTATATATCCTTGAGATGTTAGTTGCAAGGTTTCCATATGGACAGTTTGCTCAATTTTTAGAAGAAAGATGTGGAAACTACTTTCTAGGTTTGTATTACAAAGTCCCAAATCATAAGTTGGAGGATGGTTTAGTTAGAGTAAGTACTGATAGAGAGTTAGAGTACATGTTTGATGTTGTATTTGGTAAGCTTGATGTATATCTGGATCACTTAGATATGGACCTATCAGAATATTTAGCTAAAGTTGATAAAACTGTTATAGATGCTTGTGTTTCTAAGATTAAGGCAGTCCAAAAAAAAGGTTTTGCAATGATTTTACCTTAGATGAGATGGAGTCTTGGGATGAGATGGAGGTTGAGTATGAGGGTGAATCTTCTCAGCAGCCTCATGAAACACACGATGATCAAGTTAGGACTAGTGGTGTTGGTAAGGGCAAAGAGAAGGTAACTCAAGATGATAGTGATTATGATAGTGATAAGTCAGTTGATTATCTTAGTCCGAGTGAAGAGGAATTGATTGAGCTTAGAAATAGGACCAAAGCTAATAGAGAAAAGCAAGCTAAGTCAGTTCCAAACCTGGATGAGCCAAATGTAGAAAACAATATGCATTTTAATTCTGTTGGTGCTGATACTATGACTGAACATGATTTGTGTTAATACAAATAAGCCATAAAAACGTTTATTTATATTTTACGATCTTCTAATGTTTTGTCGATAACAAACGTAAAATCATTTTAACGAAACAAATAAAATACGTAAAAGGTTTGAGCCAATAGTTTACTAACACACTTATACTAAACATATTAAAACCATATCAAAACATGTTTAGTAAATAAGTTATATAAAACCAAAGATATTTTCATATAAATACTAAACAAGTAATATTGTTTACATTTTATAGAAATGCATATGTATAACAACTAGTGTTTACATAATATGGAAATGTACATATATACTTTATATATGCTGTAATGGGTAATGTAATAGGTAAAAACCAAAGTCCATGATCCATGACCCATAACCTATGAACCATTGACTAGGTACAATGAATGTTGTTGGGTAAAACCCAAAGTCGATAACTCATACCCATGGAGCATGATCCATAACCCATGACCCATTGCATGACATCATGCATGAAGTCATATTGGGTATTATCCATGATCCATGACCCAAAGTCCATGACCCATGACCCAAGATCCATAACCCAATGTCTAGGTACATTGCATCTTGTTGGGTATCCATAATCCATTACCCATAACCCATGGTTCATAACCCATAACCCGTAACCCGGTTTGCAACCCAAAATCTGGACTTAAGCTGACCCAGTAGCCGGATCCCAAGGATTGCACTAGCCGGAACCCTCTGGGGAGGGATCCGTGGGAATCGTGGAACAGTAGACAATATTCTCTATAAATAGTGAGCCATTTCTCTTTTGCTCACCACCACTTTTACAAATACTCTCTCTTAGTATTGTAACATCTCTAACCTCATATCCAAATGATCATTATATGTAGTTTTATGTTTGTGTGATTCTCTAGGTTCCTCTTAAAGGCAAGATCACCACCTCTTGAAGACGTGCAAGCTCAAGGTCATGATTTGCTAAGCTTCGTCATCATCAAGACCACTGAAGTGTATCTTGTTGATAGTTCTTTTCTCCCTCCATAGAAGTGTTGTTTTTAAGGCATTAGTGAAAGGTGCCGAAGGGTCGTGTCGAAGGCATTAGTGAAAGGTGCCAAGGGTGTACATTCGATATGGTGCATCAATGTACAAGATAGATAGTTTGGGTTAAAGGATATTGATATCCTTATGGTGTTGTAATAAGGAGTGTGTCTCCTTTGGGGTAGTCGTGTTGTGGTGTAGTGGTGGGTAGTAGTTCCTCCTTTGTAATAAAACTCGGTATCTAGCCTTGTACCGGATATAGTGTAGGCGACGTTGTGATAGGTGTGGTTCTACCTCGTGGAAGAACTCGGTGTCTAGCCTACTACCGATAAAGAGTAGGCGACGTTGTGAAGGCTTCTCCGCCACATTAAGGAGCTTGTGTTGTGTAGTGCTTACGAACTCTCGAGTGGGGTACTCGGGGAGTGGAGTAGGGCAAGGAAGGTGTCCTTGTAGCCGAACCACTATAAATAATCGTGTCGTGGTTTTGTGTTTCCTTACTCTTTATCTTTGCATTACTTACTTATATGCTTATCTATCATTATCCAACAAGCATAACAACTAGATTGACATAAGTCGATCTAAATAGTTTAAAACAAAGTTTTAATCGGTAAAACTATTCAACACCCCCTTCTAGTTTTCCACAATTGGTATCAGAGCTTCGTTACCAAGTTTCTTAGAGTATTTTGTACTTTAAAAACTTGATACGATCCGTATATGTTTGAAAATTACAAAGAAGAAAAATTTCTAAAAACGAATACTATGTTTTAAGAACACTCTTTTTGGATGTTGATTATATGACAACATTAATTTTTCTACATCTTATTTTGTCTTACAAAATGCACTAACTTTTCATGTCTTCTTGTTTAGCTAATCTCGTAATAAACAAGCAATCAGGATTCTTTGGTAATAAGATAACCTTTTCAAAAAGGGTGTCTAAACGTACTACCAACTAGATCTCAAAGAAACCGAAGTTGTCCATTAATACTTTTTGTCAAAAGAAAGGGACACTCAAATTGCAATAGAGGTATGATTTTCATAAAACTTATCTCTAAGTAACATTAACTAAGTATGAGTATGCTTGCATATCACTAAATGGAAACTTATATGTTTATATTTACTTTTCATTTATTTAAATATCCATTATATACTTATGTGATATACGTGGCTTCATTAGAAAACCTTCGTGCATACGTGTTATCATCCGTCTAAACCTAGGTATATCAATATGTGTTATCTTAACCTAATTCCTAAAAAATCAAACCTTTCTAAATACTAATAAAACAAAACACAGATCTCAAAAATTCTTCCTTCCCCAAAAAACCCCCTCCGATCGTCCAATATCACCAACAAACCCCATTTTTCAAATCTTCCACTTTCAAAATACCTCACATTCAAACTTCATCTTCCTCTTCATCTTACTTTGAGAAATCAAAACCAAGAACGATCTCCATCATCATGGTTTACATAGTCCTCGTGCTCATCATCATATCACTCATCGCTCTCGTGTATCCCATGATCAAGTTTTCTCATGGAGACATGTACTTTGTCTTGTTGATCTACATTTGTATCATATATCCTATCCTTTGTATTGCTCTAAGCGTTGAAATGAAATATAATTAATTTCGTAGTTATCTCGTTTATTTCTTGCATAATGTATTCTTGTATTTTTTTTCTTTCTTTCTCTCGCACATTTCAATCCTTGACATGTTTTAAAATAATTAATGCATGCTTAAGAACTTACATTGGCTAAAACACATTCCACTTTATATTATAAAAGTTGCAAAAATCAATTCTACGTCAAAACCATTTTTTTTGTCAAACCTACAGATCCCCGGATCCTCGATTTTTAACTAGTCGGATCCCTTCTAAAAGGGAACCGACAAAATCGTGGATCTGGTGACAGATACTCATGCAACATAAAAACCACTTCATAAAAACTTACCATAAAAGGGAAAACCCTAGTAGAATATTAGAACAAAGTAAGTTAATTGTCATTGTTAATAAAAATAGAATAGTCAATAAAAATATTAGGAGATCATATCATTTCAACAATAAAGAAGGATTGAACCAAGATGTCACCAATCCAAAACGTTCTCACTCTTGAAGCTTTACTTTGTCCTAACATACTCATGTAACATATTCGTTCTATGTCTATAGGTTTCATCATATCTCATGAGTATGACTTCGATCATCAACTCACTTATCTGTACATTCCAAATATATCTCTTGAGCCTAACACACCGGGAAATCATGTTCGTGGTTTCAACAATATCGAAACTCATCACTTTCATGAAGGACGTATTGTTGACTCACCTCTACTCTTCCAAGAAGGTATCGACACCTCATTCCGCACCATAGGACTAGAAGGTCTTCTCAGAATCAACGAGAAAATTTGACCACGGTTTGTTTTGGAATTCTTCCGTCAAGTTGAACTCGTTCGTAATGATGATCGTTCTCTCTCGCTATGGTTTTGGATAAAAAACCAAAAGTTTGTTTTGACTCTTGAGCAATTTGCTCACATTCTCTGAATTCCAAATTGTTAGGATTTAGAAAATCCATGTTGAAGTGTCGGTCATCCCAACTCTAGTCTAGAAAATGTTGGCTCGTAGACATTACGTTATTTACTAGTTATTTAGTTTAGAGCAACACCGTGGAGGACGGACGGGTCTTTACCCACTGTATGCCTGATCCACAGTCCGAAGGAGGACGTGTAGTATGTAACTATAAATACCATCTACCTCCCAAGGTAGAGGGTTGGACCTTTCATTCAATCTAACCTTCTTTCTTTTGTTTACTTTCTCTCTCTAGAAAGGCTCCCACATTCCACTTTCTCTCTCTAAACTCTTGCATAATTCGACCCATATTATTGATGTGTTATGTGTTTATGAAATCCAATATGCTACAATTGGTATCAAGAGCCATGGTTTGATTACTCATCTTTCATGTTCTTGGATTTCTAGTGGTTTTCATAAGGTTTTTGGGTTTGAATGAGTTTAGAGTAGTTAGCATCATTTGGATCATTTCTTGTGTTAAAGTTTGGATTTTGATAGTACTTTTGTGTTTAGAATCATTATAAGTGTTTAGGTTTTGATTTGGAAGGCTTGAATCATCGTGGTTGGGTTGTTTTTGGATTGAAAAGTGGTGTTTTTTGAATATTTCTTGGAAGCGAGTTGAGTCTCGGATTGCTTTTCTTTATGCGAGTTGTCAGTTTTTGACTGCGACTTGTCCAGATTCGACGTACCAGAAGCGAGTTGCTTTGGAAGCGAGTTATCAGCTTATGCGAGTTGACTTTTAAGCGAGTTGTATCTTAAGCGAGTTGTCGTTTAAGCGAGTTACCTTAGAAGCGAGTTGTCAGCTTATGCGAGTTGTAACTTAAGCGAGTTGTCGTTTAAGCGAGTTGATTTGGAAGCGAGTTGTTATCGTTTGCGAGTTGTGCCTTAAGCGAGTTGTTGTTTAAGCGAGTTGTCTTGCAAGCGAGTTGTCCTGAATGCGAGTTGATTGAAGCGGTTTGACCAAAAGTTGACTTTTTCCCGACAAAACTTCAAACGGCCATAACTTTTGAACCGTAACTCCGTTTTCAGTGTTCTACCCATCAAAACGACCGTGAGAACGAGGAGAATGGCACGCCGAATGTATACAATTTATTCAGGTCAACCTTCGAGGCCTAAATCCGCTCCAAACAGAAGTTATTGAGGTTTTTATGTTTTTAGACCTAAATTTCTCCGTAAAATCGTGCAACAACCAATCCAAATCTCAAGTAAACAATATCTCTGCTAATCCTAAAAATAATCATAAGTCCTAACACACAATTTTCTATCATTGTGTCGATCCATCAGTCATCTTAACACGTTCCATTGGTCATTGCTTAACGGTTTGGTCTTGATTTTAGTAAAATCCCGCGAAAGATCCTATTTCTCGGTTTAAATCACAGACTTGTAAAATCCTGTGTACACAGCAAAACATGTCTTACACTCCTGATTCAGTGATTTTGGAAGTACTTAAATTGTATGATGCTGTGGACAACAATGATAATGTATGCTACATTGAACGGTTAAAGATGATTAAATCAATCAATGAGGATGTGAGATCTTCATGTTCAGAGTTTGAAGAGAGAGAATTGCACCTGTTTAGACTACAAAATGCCATGAAAAAGGAAAGTAGCATTGAACCTTATCAACAACTTCACTCACATCTCATGTTACTCACGATAGGAATGGAACGAACATGCAATGCCCTTTTCCGTCAAGATTTATCCACATTAACGGGAACATTACTATTGAACTTAGAACAATTGGAACAACAACTTGATAAAGAAAAGGTTCAAAAGGATAGTTCCAGTGTTGCACTTCAAGTGATCCACAACCAATTTCAGTCATTCATCAGTGGGGAATTTACATCTGATTATGATCAAGACATGACTTAAATGTCTTTCAAGAGATACACTGGAATGGAAATTAGCGTGTTCATAGAGACACTTATCCATCTCATGGATAATGTGGAGAAGTATATTGAGGAAGTTACTCTGAAAAATGAAAATGTGGATGAGAGTCTGGTGCAGTTGAGAGATAGTTGTGATGAGTCGGGTAATGTATCAGTTAAAAGATCGGGTGTTGCTGAATGCAGAATAACAGAGACAACAAAGAATGATGTAACCGGCAGTTCAGTAACTCCTATCAGACAAGATGTGGATACTAAAATCAGAAGGGTGAATGAATGTCGAGTGCAATCAAGAGATTGTAGTGTTGAGTAGAGTAAAGCAATAGATGTTGGATCAGTTAACACTGAATACAGAGGCTCAGATACAGATAAGCTTGAAATAGCCAGTAGTTCAGTGACTCTTGTTACACATGATGTAGATGCAAATTTCAGACCAACAAATGAACATGTGTCATGTGACGAGGTACCCTTAACTGTTCAACATAATACATCTGCTAATGTACCTAAACAAACTGATTTTAATGTCGAACATGATTCTGATAAATGTTTCTTGGTTGAGGCTGAAACTAATAATTTCAAAATATATGATATGGTTGATAAAAAGACTTTTGATGAACTTTCAAACAAATTCTCAAAACTTGAAAACATTGCATTTCACTTGAAATTGCAATACAAAGAAAGGAGGAAAGTTTTCAAACTAAGAAACCATGTATAAATCCGGAATTTCCTGAATTTCGTGAATATTTTGAAATAAATGATTTAAAAGCTCAGCTTCATACCAAAAACTCGACTATCAACAATTTGAAGAAACATATTTCTGATATGCATGTGAAAAGTAATTTGGTTACAAGTAATTCTGATGTTAATGCTACTGATGATATTCAAATGAGAAATGATGAATTATCGATTTGTGTGACCAATTTACTAAAGGAAAATGAGACTTTGAGAAAGCATCACATAGAACTAACTCACTCTGTCAAAGAAGCTTGAACTAAGTCAATGGAACAAACAAAATCTTTGATAGAAAAAATTGATGAACTCAAAGCTCAAGTTCAGGATAAGAGTTTTGCGATAGTTGCCTTAAAGAATGAGCTGAGAAAAACTATAGGGAAAAGTGTGAACACTAAGTTTACAAAACCATCAACCTTGGGGAAGCCAGCTTCTCATTCCATTAGAGACCGGTTTGTTGTTAGGCAGCCTACTGCATTTATATCTGAGAGAACAAAATTTTCAAAAACACAGTTTGCCTCCCAAGTTGATGTGAAACAAGTTTTGTCAAAACCAGTCACTTCACCTTATTTTCCTAAGAATTCACATGATATAAATGACTTGTTCAAGAACTATGATCTAGAAGAAGCTAAGAAAAAGGCACATATTCAAAAAGACAGAATTTTAGGTGCTAGACCTAGGGTGATGAATTCTACGAGATTTCAAGGCACTGCTAGTAGTTTTAAACCAATAAATAGGAACACTCAACTAAAGACTAGGGATTGGCTTGGATCTAAGAGTAGTTGCGTTTCGAATAAAGCTATTCCCATAGCAGATCACTCTAAGAACTCTAGATCATTGTCTGAATCCAAACAAGTTGTTTGCTCAAATTGTCTGAAATGCATCTTTAGGGCAAATCATGATAATTGTTTTTCAAAATCCCTAAAGAAAGTAAATACTCATGCAAAGGTTCAACATGTTAAGTCTGGGATTTTCACTAAGTCATCTACGGTGCATATGAAGCAAAACAAACCAAAAACTTTTCCTAGATGGATACCAACTTCTAAATCTTTGGAAACTAGGAATTTGATAAGTCTTCCAATATGCATAAGAAGCCTAACAATCCTAGACCTTGCCATAAGTGGATACCGTCTGGTAGAATGTTTAAGGATGCTGGACTTAGGTGGATACCTACCGGAAAGCTGTTTACCGATGGCAAAATCAAGGTTGACCGTGAAACTACAAAGGGTTTGGATACTAATATCACTAACCAATATATATGCAATCAAGCTTGTAATATTAGTGCAGGTAATCCTTACTCAGTTGCAGATACTTCGATCCTTCACTACATGGACTGGCTAAAAGTATGGATAACTAATGGATTGATATCTCATAACTCACGGGTTCAAGTAACTCAACCTTGATATTCAATCGGCTATGACTTCTATTCAAATCAGTTCAGGCCTCGTACTTCATCATTATGGCGTCTGCAGATAACACTTCAGGCCTCGTTCCTCAAAGAAAAGAAAGGTATACGCTTCAGTGCACTTTATCTTCAGAAAAAGATAAATCTTCATTTTTTATGACCATTCTCATCGACATTCTTCATCAACAATCTTCATGTTGTTCTATGCTCATTCAATCCTCAAGTGGATCTACGTTCATTGGTGTATATTCTTATTCACTTGCTCAATCAAAAATGGCAAACTTCATTTGCAATTTTTGAGGGGGAGAAGAGTGAAGAATCTAAATGTCAGTCATCAAGGGATCTGCTTACCATTGATCGCATTTTATTCCTTTACCAAATCAAAAATGGAAACTTCGGATGCAACTTTTGAGGGGGAGAAAGTGAATATACTACATGTTGATGGATGCTTGAGTTATGGTCATACGACTCTCCAACGCCCAATGTCTTCACTCACTAAGGATAACTGGGATTTACAATTTGGGATTCATTGTTTTTACTATATGGGATTTACTATTTGAGATGTACTTCCAACCTCCAACGAATGTTGATCATCCAGTTTCTGAAGCTCATGCTCCGGTTCCTACCGACTCAACTGATTCACCATCTAAGAAGTACTTCTCGGGATTCTCAAGAAACCTTATCTCCAGTTACTTCACAAGGCGTTGATAATGACTATCATGATATTGTATTTGCACTATTGAATAATGATCCTCTCTTTGGTACTCCTTTGCCAAATCTTCACGGATTATTGTTCATGAATAATGATCCGCTCTTTGGTATTTCTTTGCTAAATCGTCACGGATTATTGTTCCTCTCATTGTGCACGCTATAAATCAACCACATGAACATTAAGGAAAATGACTACCTCATCCGCTCGAAGACATTATTGGTGAATCTTCCATATCAGCCTCTACATGTATACCTTAGGAAGAATGCATTGATGTTGAGGAATCATTTGTTCTGGTTCATTCAGTGGGTCAATGTACATCCGATTGTATGTTGTTTTCACATGTTGGGCATTTTACACAAGATGATGACTTCAGAGTTAATCATTTATCACATATTTGAGATTGAAGTTGACTTTCAACAAAGGCGTGTTCTTATTTGATAACTTCCTCGGGCTTAAGAATTTGAGTTGAAGACTTGGTTTATCTAGTTACCAGCAGTCGGGGTGGATGGTTGAAGACCTGGTTAACTATCACTATTAGTAGATACGTTGTTTTACTCAGTGTCACATGAAGATGACTGATGTGCTACGTGTGGTGCAAGTTTTAAAAATTTATAAACACGATTTAACCATCTAACCTATTAACACATACGAGCAAGTATACTCGTCCGTTATAGCAAAGTTTGGTAAGTCGAGATCGTCCCAAGGGATTTTTTGATTGAAATTGTTTTTGATGAAAAGATTCCAACAAGAAAGCTTGTCAAGGCTTCCTCAAATAGTTATGTTATAGCGAAATTCAATAATAAGAAATATATATACTTGTGTGTAGTCTATAATTAATCACAAATAATGTTCATGAAGGTTTGGTGTATACTCTTGATGTGATGCACAAATCATAAGCAAATGATCCCCCAACCATGGTATATGTTTGTAAAAATCATTCTAAGAACAAAAACATTTAGGTAATCCTTTCGGTCCTTATCCCAATGATTATCCTTTAGAAATTCCATTTGTTTGCAACATGTTCTTATTAAATTTGTTCTTACGAATCTTTCGACCCTTTCGTGATGAAAATGTTCCTAGTCTTGTTTTAATAAGCAAACATGGTGGTTGTCAATCACCATATCCCCATACTAGTTTGTCACTCAACTTTTTGGAATAAAACACAAGAGAAATCCTTTCGGTCCTTTTTCTTAAAACATGTTTTATCAACAAATCATTCCAAGACTAGTATTTTTCCAACAAACTCATTTAAACAAGATCATATATACATGCATCACATTTTGAGAACACTAATATGATTAACTACATCCCAACACACAAGTATATCCCAAAACTACTCCATGATAATAATAATAACTAAACACAAATCATAACAAAGTAACTCAAATAATTCAAGAGCATAGAAATACATAACAAAGTTCATAGAATACCTAAACTTTTGTGATTACAAGAATTAGAATTCGTGGATTGTAGCAACCACATGCCTCCAATCACCTAGATTCACCGTATAACTCCAAACTACCAAAACTATGGATTAGAATTGTTCCCTCCTTGCTTCTGGACTTTTTACAGCAGGTACTAGACTTTTGGGCTTGATAAAAATGATTGGTATTAGTTTAGGTGTAAACTAATACACTTTTGGTTGTGTCACACCTAGTAAACTAGGACTAGGTTCATTATATAGCCTCCAATGCTTGCTCAACTGATAAAAAACGTTCCCAACAAGTAAATATCAAGAAATGATCGGCCTCCAATGATTATGGGGAGTTAAGGCAACAATAAATGAAACTTTGTGTAACTGCAGTGTATGAAACCGGATCGGTTACGATGGCAACCGGATCGGTTGCGTTTTGACCAAATGCCCAGCCGGATCCGGTTACGGGTTGTGACCGAACGGTTGGGTTATGTAGTTTTGAACTTTTTTTTACTTTCTGCTCATACGCTTCATTCTTTGCTTTCGCTGATGATTTCCAAGGCAAAACTTGATCTTCCCTTGCTGTAGATACTTAGAAAGCATTGTGCTTCCCAATCATTGAGTCCAAAAGCTTCCTTGCTCGACTTCCTTCTTCAGATTCTTCCAAATGTGCATAAAAACTTCATTTCTTCATCATTCGTGATACCTGGCTACATATACATACACAATACGCATCTTTTGCACTTTTGCAACAGTTATGAGTAAATATAGCCGATTATCATGCACAAAACCAACAATAACGCTACTAAAAACATGTTCAATTTAGGCGTTATCAAATTCCCCCACACTTAAGTTCTACTCGCCCTCGAGTAGGTCTAACATTTGCAAATATTGATTTCAATGGTCTTGACACCATGGTTCCAAAAATGTAACAATCATCCCAAAAGAGATAATCATTGTTTTGCTTTTAATATGTGAAAAACTTTAAAAATGAACCAAACACTTTAGATAACATAACTAGAACACCTCACGAATGATTATAAGAATTCACTCAACATTCATATATTGATGGGTATATGTAAATCACTCATTTCCTAGTCATGATCAATGCTTTTTACCATAAGCTTGTACAAGTATCAAAACAAAGAAAATAAATTCATCAAAGAGGGCTTTTATTCGGGTTATATCGTTAAGGTTAAGGGTTCATAAAAGGTATGGATAAGACATGGTATGGTTTATGAAATTGGTGTTAAAAGAAAATAAAGTCAAGTCTAAACCTCCATGTTGCTAGCCATCATACAAACCACAATCCCGTAAATGATTATTTCACCTCTTCAAATATCGATCTCCGCAAATATGTATAATTCAATTTAGCTCATTGGCTAATCAATATCCTCACATAGCTCATTGGCTATAACCATTTTTTTTTCAAAACAAAGTTCCCCCACACTTAGTGTCAGCATACACCACAAAAAAAAATCGAGAAAGACGTCTCCTTCATCTATGATGGATAATGGTACACACTACAAACAAAGTGTAGCTTCTTCATAATCATCAAAAACAATCCAACATTCCAAACAACTAGCAACAAACCATTAGACATGACAAGAGTTGGCTAAAGTTTAAAGTGTAAAATCTTTTTGTATTTTTCTGGATGTAACAAACGAAAAGGATGGCTCAAAAGGGTGTACTAAGGGTATCTAGTGCTAAAGATGAGCACAAAAAAATGGGTCCATATAAAGGTGGTTAACTAACCGATGTGGTTAGCTAATATATCATTAGATGTAAAATGGAAGGTCATTTGGGTAAAATCCTAAGATGCCTCTTATCATTTGAACATATTTATATCACTCGAAAATGATTTTAACCGTAATGCATAACTAGTACAAGTTCTAGAATCGACATAATCACCGGCACACTCATAGCAAATATAAAACAAAAGATGTGTTTTATACAAAAAGAAACCTCACAATTAAGTGGAAAAAGGCTATTATGCATTCTAGAAAATGCTATCGAATCCAAAATGAATTACTTCCGTAATTTGGTTCAAATCCAAAATTTTTCAAAAACCTCATTTTACCATTGAAATTCCCAAGTTATTTTTTAATATTTATCAATAATGCGTGAAAATAACTGGACCATCGAGGGCGAATTCCTTCTAATCACTTGCATCCAAAAGTTATTCTAAAAATTAAAAATGCGTATCATTTTCCTATTTTCTTCCCTCCCCCATACTTAAGTTTTGCATTGTCCTCAATGTAATAAAAAATGAACTTCAAAGTAAAGAAAATGGGAAAAAGAAATAGTTAAAAGATACCACGGGATAGAATATGCAATACGCATATTGGGTCATAAGAAAGCATGTGAGTTATCCAACTCCAAATATTTGACCATCAATAAGCTTCCAACACATCCATCCTGCAAACAAAAACTGCAAAACACAATACACAAACAAAACAAAACAAAACAAAACAAATGCTACTAAAAACAAAATAAAACCAAGAAAAATATAATAATCACATCCTAAAGAAATAGTTTTAAAAAAATAACATTGTTTAACACATCATAACCATTGTCTTTGAAACCATCATTCACGAATGATCCACAATCACTCGTCGTCCTCGCTCATATCGTCTCCCTCTTCATCATCATACTCATCATCATCATCACTTTCAGTTACGTAGTTCTCGTCTATAATCTCCGAACGAACTCTCCCCTTCTTCTTCTTTCCTCCAACTCCTGATGATGATCCTCCAACATCGTAGCTTGCTCCACCAACCTCAGGTAATCGACCATATGGGGGCACTGGATCAGGAAATGGTGCGTACCCAGGATATGGATACGGATAGGGTCCAGGATAAGAAGTGTATGGGAAAGGATATGGTGGAACATTGGGTGGATTGTAGGGTGGTAACTCATAATCGGCGTCACGAGCCATGTGTTGAAAGATAGGCATTGAATAATCATTGATGTAGTTGTTTCTCAACATCATCGAGTCTCTCCACACTTCCCTACATTGAATCTCATTTAAATGTTGGTTCCACTCTCCCCAACCTGAATAAAAACTACTGGACGTACCCGTTTGCACGTTCTCCATTAGTATACTCTCCTGCTGTTGTGATGGTTGTTGTTGTTGTTGTTGTGGCTCAATCCATAACCCCACGGTTTTCAATCTCCTTTTCAAAGCATTCCCAAAACCTTGTGCAGTCCACATATCACTATACTTTGGCTCTTCACACTTAGCCAATTCCTCATCAACATAATACCCAAGATTCTTCGCTAACTTCGTCACAAAATGTCCTCCACAATTGTTGCTATTGCTCTTGATTCCCGGGGCCCTCCTAGACAAATACTCGGCTATCTGCCAAACTGCATTACCATCCTTAGTTTCTTCCAATAACATCATAATCCATACGTCCGGTTTCTGACATTTGTCCCTACTTCCAAACCTATTAAACGGCCCGGTACTATCAACTTGTGAAGTATCCTCATTAATGGATTCCTGATGGTCGAGGCATTCCTCCTAGCGCAAGAAGGATCTCCCACTCGATTCCAATAGGCGAGAATACTAGGATAGTCTTTTTCAAACCTCCTAAGTCTCGAAAAATGAGCTTCAAACAACCGATGATTAACCTCATGTGGCTCATACAAACCAAGAGCCACGCCAAAAGCCGGCAAAGTGTAAGCATGATCCCTTCCACAAAGCCTAAACCAAACACAAACTTCTTTCATCAAGTTCCGAACATTCACCTTTCTTTCAAAATACATGGTTGAAAAGAACTCCATACACCATTCTCGATAAACCTCTTCATTGACGCTAAATGCTCTTTCCCATGACAAATCATTGAACGAATCACCATCCCCTGAATACACATAAGATGTCCGCATCATTCCTCTCAACTCATCTTCACAATCACATTCCGCAAACAAATCCCAATCAATCACCCCTCGGAACCAAACATGTCCTATTTTGCAATTTTGATAACCTTTCCCGGAAAGCATGTTTCTCCTCATTGGTGAGATCTTTGAACTTTAAGTTGGCATTTGCTTCCACTAACATTTCTTTTACTCCTTTTCCTTCTTCCAAATCAGTTATATTAATCCTCATTTCTCCCAATGCAAAATCGAGCTTACACTTGGTAGTTACAAGAAAATCCCTACCAAAACACACATTGGGTTCATCCGAATTCCCTTCTTCTAACACAACAAAATCTGTTTCAAAAATGTGACAATGAATATTGACTTTAAGATTTTTGACCATCCTTCTTCCATATGCTTCATAGTCCAAACGTACATGACCAATTTTGTCAAGAACCTTCTCCAAAATGTAATTCTCTCCATAAGCCATATTAAGTTGTGCGTCCCAAGCACTTACTCCTTCTACGCTGCACGGCGTACCAAACCTCATGAATGGCGAATCATACACCGTCAAAGGTGCTTGTGTGAACACTACGACCCTTTCCTTCTTGGGAATTTGAACTTTGTTTTCACCCGTTTCCTCCATATTGACCGTATCAATCCCCAAATCTTTCTTACTCTCTTCCAATATACCTCCAATCTTTTCCAGCGAACTTCCGGTATCCTTGAACATTTCATCCAAAGTACGAAGGTATTTCGAGATTCCACGCAAACTATCCATACTAACTAGACAAACTAAAACAAAACAAGACAAAACAAAATCCGAACTATTAGCGTTAGAGTTAGTAAAAACAAGAACAAACTATAGAAACATATACTAAATAAGTTAAGATACTACACAAAACTAAAAACATAGGTTAAAACTCAAAATCTAAAAATCATAAAAAAATAACACAGAAACTCCAACCGGATTCGGTTGGCTCACCAACCGAATCGGTTGATTGAAATAACTAGACCAGAAAATCGAACCGGATTCGGTTGCGGGTTGCAACCGATCGGTTTGATCGACACCAAATTTTTTTTTTTTTTTTTTTTTTTTTTTTTTTTAAACAGAATTTAAATGCAATTAAAGAATCATAAAGATGTACTAAACTCTAATTAATAAAAACTCTTCATAAACCAATAATTAAATACTAATAATAAAACCATTAAACTAAAAAACTAAATTAACCACCAATTAAAATCTATCATTAAGATAATTAAACTATCAAAACTGAAAAGTTACTATAAAAACTGAAATTAATCTAAAACTTAATAACTAATAAACATCAAATGTAAAGAAAATATAAATAAATCTAAGAAATCATTACAGTATAAGACATAATCTGCAAATAAAATCTAAAATGACAAGAATTACTCTAGGAACTATAACACAAATAACTAAATAAGCTAGAACAATGAAATCGAAAATAAAATTTTACACAGAAAGTCTAACCGGATTCGGTTGGATCACAAACCGAATCGGTTAGCTTTTAACCAAAACCTCTTTTTTTTTTTTTTTTACCAAATTCAATTCCAATACTACCAATTTTAAAGAAAATTAAAGAAAAATCCCCGGCAGCGGCGCCAAAAACTTGATGTGCTACGTGTGGTGCAAGTTTTAAAAATTTATAAACACGATTTAACCGTCTAACCTATTAACACATACGAGCAAGTATACTCGTCCGTTATAGCAAAGTTTGGTAAGTCGAGATCGTCCCAAGGGATTTTTTGATTGAAATTGTTTTTGATAAAAAGATTCCAACAAGAAAGCTTGTCAAGGCTTCCTAAAATAGTTATGTTATAGCAAAATTCAATAATAAGAAATATATATACTTGTGTGTAGTCTATAATTAATCACAAATAGTGTTCATGAAGGTTTGGTGTATACTCTTGATGTGATGCACAAATCATAAGCAAATGATCCCCCAACCATGGTATATGTTTGTAAAAATCATTCTAAGAACAAAAACATTTAGGTAATCCTTTCGGTCCTTATCCTAATGATTATCCTTTAGAAATTCCATTTGTTTGCAACATGTTCTTATTAAATTTGTTCTTACGAATCTTTCGACCCTTTCGTGATGAAAATGTTCCTAGTCTTGTTTTAATAAGCAAACATGGTGGTTGTCAATCACCATATCCCCATACTAGTTTGTCACTCAACTTTTTGAAATAAAACGCAAGAGAAATTCTTTCGGTCCTTTTTCTTAAAACATGTTTTATCAACAAATCATTCCAAGACTAGTATTTTTCCAACAAACTAATTTAAACAAGATCATATATACATGCATCACATTTTGAGAACACTAATATGATTAACTACATCCCAACACACAAGTATATCCCAAAAATACTCCATGATAATAATAATAACTAAACACAAATCATAACAAAGTAACTCAAATAATTCAAGAGCATAGAAATCCATAACAAAGTTCATAGAATACCTAAACTTTTGTGATTACAAGAATTAGAATTCGTGGATTGTAGCAACCACGTGCCTCCAATCACCTAGATTCACCGTATAACTCCAAACTACCAAAACTATGGATTAGAATTGTTCCCTCCTTGCTTCGGGCGTTTTCACAGGTACTAGACTTTTGGGCTTGATAAAAATGATTGGTATTAGTTTAGGTGCAAACTAATACACTTTTGGTTGTGTCACACCTAGTAAACTAGGACTAGGTTCATTATATAGCCTCCAATGCTTGCTCAACTGATAAAAAATGTTCCCAACAAGTAAATATCAAGAAATGATCGGCCTCCAATGATTATGGGGAGTTAAGGCAACAATAAATGCAACTTTGTGTAATTGCAGTGTATGAAACCGGATCAGTTACGATGGCAACCAGATCAGTTGCGTTTTGACCAAATGCCCAGCCGGATCCGGTTACGGGTTGTGACCGAACGGCTGGGTTATGCAGTTTTGACTTTTTGTTGACTTTCTGCTCATACGCTTCATTCTTTGCTTTCGCTGATGATTTCCAAGGCAAAACTTGATCTTCCCTTACTGTAGATACTTAGAAATCATTGTGTTTCCCAATCATTGAGTCCAAAAGCTTCCTTGCTCGACTTCCTTCTTCAGAATCTTCTAAATGTGCATAAAAACTTCATTTCTTCATCATTCGTGATACCTGGCTACATATACATACACAATACGCATCTTTTGCACTTTTGCAACAATTGTGAATAAATATAGCCGATTATCATGCACAAAACCAACAATAACGCTACTAAAAACATGTTTAATTTAGGCGTTATCAATGACGATGTGGATAATCTCAAGAGGTGTTAATGTCTCATACTTTGTTTGAGTAGTGAGTACTTAGAGATTTGCTTGAAGCATAGATTCTCGACACCGTTCTTCCATCATTAAGTGCAAGCTTAAGATACAAATGCGGGGAATTCGACTTCAGTTTCAAGTTTGGTATAGCAGGTTTTCTTCATTCGTGGTCACTTCAAATAGTCTACATATGGGTTGATAAAGATAGTCAGAGAGAGTTTCCGTTGCAGTTGATTCTCACAGGATTCATTTGGGCTATTTGAGTTCTTCTCACAAGATTTCAAGTTTATAGGTATATTATGTTTTGCTAATTCTGAGGTATCAAAACCAGCAAGGGGTAAGGAGACATACATCTAAACATACAACGAGTACATGTGATGAACTTAATACTTCTTCTCTATTTAAGTAATCCCTGGAAAGACAAAGTCATAACCGTAGAGAAACTCAGTGTTTAACTCGTAGCCTTCGGTGTGTTATTCCAACTATTTAGGGGAAGGATGTGTTATTCCAACTATTTGGGGGAAGGATGTATTATTCCAACTATTTGGGGGAAGGATATATTATTCCAACTATTTGGGGGAAGGATGTATTATTCCAACTATTTGGGGGAAGTGGTCTCTGGAGACTTTTGGTATGTGTTACTTCAGTGTTCAGTTGGAAGAAATGTGAGAAGAATATTTGGATTGTGAGATGATATTGCTTATCGACATCTTCTATATGATTTATGATAAAGTGCTTTCAGTTAGTGCTTCATGTACACAATGTAATGATGATTCCGATGAGATCGCATCCATCAGGGGAGAGATATGTGTACATCAGGGTCGCACAACATATTCACATGATCGAGCTTAATCAGTCATTCCGGAGTTGACATCCGCAGAGAAGATCAATGATTCAACCAGTTACTGTGATGTCGTTGTCTCCACTCTGGTTGGGTACTTGTGTACATTATGGGCTGATTGGTTATATGAAAGATAACTGGAATGCACTCGGTAAAATGAAGATGTTGATATATTGTTCCCCTGAATAGACAATTGGTCAATCTCGAAGAGTAATGTGTACATCGGGGACGCACAACAGGTTCATCTGATCGGACTTAATCAGTTATTCCGGATTTGATAACCACTGAGACGTTCAATGTTTCAACTTGTTACTTCGGTGTTCTCGTGTTCTTGAGTCTGAGCTTCATTCAATGAGACCGTTTTATTCATTTCTACTTCTTGGGAAATGGTCTTTATTCTTAGTTTGTCGGTTTGAGGGGAAGCTACCAAAGTCTCACTTTCGAAGGCTCAAGTTCGACGACGATTCAAGAGCCTCGAAAGCTTTGGTGGTGAAAGTTTAAGAGATGTTGATTTCTTTCTTCTACAACGTGCTGTACGATATCCAAATCTCGGTACTCAGATCATCATCCTCTTAAACTAAATTATCTTCTTTGTAAATATTTATCGAAATCAAAATAGAAAATTATAAAACCAACAAAAACCCATAAAAATCAGAAAATTTGAAAAAGACAAAAAATATTGTTTTTCAAAGACATGTCTTCTGGTATCGATAACATCTACGGTCTTAGAAATGTCATTCAATAATAGCACGGGACCATAGATGAAGTTCGAGAAGGAGGTGTAAATATTCTTTTCCAAAACATGTCTCAAAATATGGCTTGCAGTTATTTCAGACTGTAACCCGTGCTTAAACCATGGCTTGCTATTATTTCAGATAGCAACCCGTTCTTCAAAGAAGGAAAGTGCTGCTCTAAACTAATTTTCAAAAAAATTCGTGCACTTATCCTAAAACTAAATGAGGAAAGTATGTCGAAGGACTGCTGTTCCTACTCAAATATTTTTCCTTTTAAAAATTCTTCAGAAAAATATTTGTTTTAACAAAATTGGTGGAAAATGAGTTGCTTAAAAAACAATCAGTATCAGAATGTTCATAAAATTGAAAACTCAAACAATGACTTCAGCGTTTTTAAACTTTTCAGAAAATAAGTCATTGATTGAGGGGGAGAATGTTTTCAAATCTATATCTTCTAACGAGCTTATCTAATTATCCTATATACTTAAATGTAAAACATGTTAACCTACGTTGAAGGACTAGGTGCCTAGGATATGATTGTTAGGATTAGATTATTAGAGTTTGATAAACACATAATTCTCATGCCTGTGTATGATCTGATTGATATGTTGAATAGACTTTTAGTAGTCGATTGTTGTTTGGGTGATGTCGACCACCATATATTTGTATGTATGTCTACTAACGTATGCAGATATCATGGCATATAAGAATGTTCCCGATCCGGATCCCACACAATAAGATGATTGGATGCCGAAAGGAAAGGGTAACTATTTCTTGGGTCGACAGAAGAAGAAACGGAGATTAATTAGATCTCTCCATGGATAGTTGGCACGATAGATGCAACTTAAGAGGTCTTGCTGCATCAGCAGATGGTTTTCTTCATACCCTACAACAACAACAACAAAAGCATCTTAACCACCACGTATCTTTATGCAGTGAATAATAGTGAATGATACCATTTTTTAAACAATTTTGAAAATATTGTTTTGAAAAATGGAAAAATATTGGTTTTGTAAATAAATTGGACTTAATCTTGAAAATCACCACACTTCATTGGTTCACAAAACTTATGTCACTCAATCATCGACTACGGTCATCGATTGAGGGGGAGCGTGATTTAAGATAAAATATTTTCAAACGATATTTCTTCATAAAAAGTCCGTTTGTACAATATAAGTGGTGATCTAAAGATTTAATGTTATGTCATGGTATGATTTTCTTTAAAACTCAAAGATATTTCAAAATGAAATTTTTTCTGTTCTTGTTTGATTGTGAAATTGTTTTATTTTAATTAAAGACGTCTTAAAACTATCATACCTGAAACTAACAATCTTTAATGTCTTAAATTGGTCCTCATCAATCAATTTCAAAAATTAAATCTTGCCACGTCTTTCCCCAAATTCTTCTAAATGATTTAAATCAATTGGGATCACAAATCTCAAAAGGTTTGAAATATTTGATCGAGGGAGAGATCGTGATTTAAATCTCAAATCGGTTTTAAAGGGTGATTGTTTCAAAAGCACTCCTTCCTTCATGTGCCAAACGATTTCAAATACATGATGCACATGATTGAGGAGGAGCATTTAACCAAAAACCAGAAGTGTATTTAAACAAGGCCACAAGTTCTCCCATGTTTTCTAAACCTTATTAAATCACCTAGGATCAAAAATCTCAAAGGGTTTGATATTTTTGATCAGGGGAGAATTTGTGATTTAATTATTAAATCTGATAAAAGATGATCATTTGATTCAATTGTGCAGGCTGCTCTCCCATATGTGGTAAACACTTTCGAATCTCGAAGCACATATTGAGGGGGAGCATTTCAAAAGAAAATAAACTTTCAAGGTACAATGATTTCTATGTTTTAACATAAGTACCTTGATTGATTTTCTAATGGTTTCTTAATAGCTTTTGTGATCGTGGATGTACTTAAAAAGAACTTTTTCCTCAATGTGATAAAATGATTTCTAATATCCTATGCACATATTGAGGGGGAGAATTTACCAAAGAAATTCAAATGGCTTTTTCTACGGAAATTGTGATCAAGAAATTATTTCAAAGAACTCTTGCCTCCATGTGCTAAACAATTTCAAAATCATATGCACATGTTGAGGGGGAGCATTTCTAAATGATAAAAACAATTAAGGTACAAAATGCTTTGATATTATATCACAAGAACCTTTATTGATTTTCCAAATGATTTTTCAATTGGTTTCATGAAGGAAAGAACAATACCAAAAGACCGACCAATTTACTTTATGCATGGTGTTATAAGGATGGTTAGGTTAGGTATTTGTTCCCACGATCCTGCCAGAGCCGGAGGGATCTACCCAGGGACAATCCACTAGTTAGTGTAGAAGTCCTTAGGTATGATGAAAAAAAAGGAGAAAAATGAGAATATGGGAAGAGTGTCGACTGAGACAGAGCTAGTACTGGAACAAACCCAACAAGTTTCTAGTAATGAAGTCTCGGTAAGCACTGAAGGGGTTGAAGAATGAAAAATAAATGAATGAGAAAAGGGTGAAAAGAAATAGCCCTCCAATAATTCAACCTTATGGCAGAAACCAGGTTCAGTACATATGCTACTGGTGGTTACTAAGGTAACGCCGGTATTGAAGACAAGACGTCATGGACCCAGTGACGCACTGCACTAAACTTCCTAAGCTACTCAAGTTCCTCTTAAAAGGGCTTGTTTCATTCTCACGGGGAACCTACATAATCTATCGACTTTCTCTTAGAGATTGTTGATATTGAAGAAGGAGACCATCTCCCTAGTCTCCGGCATAGGAACCAAACGTGCACTATTGAGTCTAGAGCCAAGAGATCATCCACAATATCTCATTAGGACACAAAATTAATGAAGACTTGTTGTTTCACACAATGTGGAAAGTAAGAATATATTAAGAGTCCTACGCATTATCCTTGTGGTATTGCCAAAACATCCGAGTGATATGTAAAATATCCACGATGAAGATGGAAATCCTTCTAGAGCCAACATCAAACAAGCTCTTGGTGGGTGACATGTGAGATCTTCTCGAAAAATCAAGCTTGTGACAACTGGATAGAAACGATGGGGCGATTCACTCATAAATCAACCTTGGTCCAGGAAATGAATTAACGAATACTTTAGGAAAAACCGTTCGATGTGCAAATCTTGTTTTCTCTAGCACGTCAAATGTGTATTAATTTTCAAACACAAAAAGTATCTCTGATTGAAAAAATACTTTTGGAAAAACCTTTCGATGTGCGAATATCTTCGTTTCTCTAGCACATCGAATGTGTACTCTTTTCAAGTACAAAAAGTATTTTAAATTGAAAATTGATCTTTCTCATAAAACCTTCGTCGTATTGCAAAACTCTTTCTTCTAAGCAATACGCGATTGTTTTTCAAATCAATTTTTTGTCAATCAGTGAATATCAATTCGCTGGTTCACTCACTCCGTGTTGTCTTCTTTGAGACGTTCCGGTTTGAGAACAGCTGCGAAACCCTGTCAAGGAGATTCTTAGGAATCCTACCTGATCACAGGCAGTACTTGTACTTATCAACGGGGAACCGTGGGCCGTGTACCTCAATTCAACGAAAGTAATCAAAGACACTTTCGTATGTTTTATTGCTAACTGTTTTTTGCAGGTACATTTGGACGGTTGCAGCTGATCAGAATTGAGAAGTCAATCCAAAGCCGCATGCTCACAGCATCCACACTTAATTGAAGAAATCATGACTTGTGCATATCTACAGATCCTGGCTCTGATATTATTATACGATATTTCTGCTACGATGCTGCAAATATCATGAGCCAGTAAAGCTTCCGCTACTCTGATGAAAAGATGTCATGATCCAGAAAGTGTGAGCATGTCGGCCCAAAAGTCACAACATCACATGAAGGCAACACAATAAAGGGTGATCCAGAGATTTACTGTGGCTGATGATCTCCATAAAGCTCGAAGATCATCAAAGATGTGGATTAGTTAAAGACCTCCACTGAAAGTACAAAGCAGTCGAACTTTGAAGTATCACTGCTAAAGCACAAAGATTGTGGAATTGAAGAATTGTAGTTTACGAGCTCGAGCATGAAGATAAAGATAGAATGCTAGGATGCAAAATGTATTTCATGGGGTGACCTCCCTTAGGGGGAGATTGTTAGGATTTAGAAAATTCATGTTGAAGTGTCGGTCAACCCAACTCTAGTCTAGCATATGTTGGCTCGTAGACATTACGTTATTTACTAGTTATTTAGTTTAGAGCAACACCATGGAGGACGGACGGGTCTTTACCCACCGTATGCCTGATCCACAGTCCGAAGGAGGACGTGTAGTATGTAACTATAAATACCCTCTACCTCCCAAGGTAGAGGGTTGGACCTTTCATTCAATCTAACCTTCTTTCTTTTGTTTACTTTCTCTCTCTAGAAAGGCTCCCACATTCCACTTTCTCTCTCTAAACTCTTGCATAATTCGACCCATATTATTGATGTAATATGTGTTTATGAAATCCAATATGCTACAATTATGGACAATGTGCCTTCACCGAAGATTGGTCACTTGATTCTCTCTTTAACTATCGTGAAGAAAACAGTCCATATTGTTGATACATACCCTCTCCTCAAGTGATAACTCAACTTCTATGCACTCCTCAATCCAATTACTCAAATCCAAACATAATTTATACACGTGATCTCTGAGATGAGCTCAAACCTTTCGCAGTCATTCTACGTAAAAATGTTTGGAGTCTTACAGGAAATCGTGAGATACTTCCCGCATGTTGTGCTTACTTGATTTACTGTCTCATAACTCAACAACCATACAATCTTGCCTACTTCTTCGCAAGGCAAATTGTAAACCTCCAAGGCAACAAGGACAAACTAATTCCATATGGGATGTTCCTGACATGCCTTTATCATCATGTCTTGTACTATCACCCTCAATTTCAAAGCCCTCAATATATACTTGTGAACAAAATGATGGAACCTTTGAACACATCTCTCATCACTTCATTCTTCGTAATTGAATCATCAACTACTCACAACCCACTCGACGATCCATCAAACGAAAACGCATGAGAAATTTTGTCTTTTCTCTAAATAAATTTAATCCCTAGGATTTGTCTTTCATCTACCTTTGTAACTTAATCATACCTATGAAATGAATCATTTGTTGATCATTTGATGTTCTTTCATGCCACTCTTACCATGTCTTGCTTATATATATGTGTAGTTACTGTGGAGGTCATTAGTTTCAAAACTTGACACCTAGAACAAATTATTGCATGTTCGCTGTTGAGTAATATGTCCGAGATGACGGATCCCTGGCTTATAACTAGCCGGATCCCTCAAGTAAGGGATCTGTGGGATCCGGGCAACAGTAAAGTTCAATTCAATCTTCCAGACCTTATTAGACTTGTTAAACACTATTTTTTAGGATCACTTAAGTCTTCCTCAAGCTCAGTTGATCTCACAATTCACTCATAGATAACTTAGGATCACATTCAAGGTGTTTTTTGATTTATCACTTCTTCAAAACTCACTATATTTCTGCTCCAATGTTCACACATTGTTTCTCGCATCTTAAAACACCTAGCTTGATAGTTCTCTCAAATTTTAGCAAATTGATGTTAGTCATCCTTATCTCAAATTAGGCCAAAAATTAGTTTTTTATTTCTTATAATTTTTAAGGAATTTTCTAAATTTTCCTTAGATCATCATCTAATCTCTAGGATCATTTGACTCCACTTGACACTCTCAAAACTCTTAGTGTCATCTTTGATCACCCATTGGTGTTCATAAAAACCCCATTTCTTTCCATAATAGACATCATTAGCTACCCTCGCTCATTACACTTGATCATTTAAGTCTCAAATCATTTAAGACACCTGAGAAGACTGAAACACTCAAGATATGTAGGTACTAGACCTTACAAAAACATCATCTTTCTTTTCCTTGGCTGCTGAGAGTCGGATCCCTAGGTTTAGCCTAGACGGATCCCTCATTTGAGGGATCCGTGGGAACCGGATGCTCAGACAAAGCTGATCCTACTTAAAACAATCATTTACCCTCTTTGTTAACTTGAACACTTCACCTTGTCTTAATTGACTTCCTAGATCAGTGCAACTCTATAGTTGACTCTTATGCATGCAAATCATTGCAATTTAAAGGATTTTTGTGGCTTAAGCTTTAATTCACTCACCAATCCTTTCCACTTATAAACTTCCTTGTTAGAACTTCCAAATCACCATTCACACACTCATTCTCAGTAGCTAAAACTCTCTTTTCACACCTTCCTTTTCTACCATTTCACCATGAGGAAAGCCCCTAGTGTTAACTCATCCACTAAAGGACCTCTCAAGAAATTTGCTCGGGTTGTTCACGAAATCTCTTCAACCGAATCATCACCCGTTAAAACCTCAAACACTAGAATTCCCTCACAACCAACTCTACCAATCAAACCATTTCCTAAAAGGATGGTTCCCACAAGACAACCCTTGCCAAACACTACTATACCTCCTAAACCAAACACCTCTACTTCCACTAAACCATCACCTCTAGTACCTAGAGATATCTCTTTCACCACTCCACTCTCATCTCCACACCTTTACAACTTAGAGGACTTGCCTTCTAGGTCATCTCATCCACCACCATTGCCAACATTTTCCTCAATTGAGAAAATGGTGCAACAACAAAACTTTGGTGTTGAAATAACACTAGCACCCGTATCATTTTCCCCATCACCCTCAAATGGTCCATTTTGGATTATGAGGAATCAACAAAATCAACAACCGGATCACATGGAAGTAGATACCTCTCTACCACCATCATCAACACATGTTCCACCACCTTCATCCTTAGTTGAACCACCTCCAACCTTATCAAACATGCATCCACAAATCCCTCCAACTTTTGTGGAACCTCCACCTTCTTCATCCAACCTTCCACCTCAAACCATTCCATTCCTACCACCACCATTCCCTAGCCATGACAAAGATTGTTATCATTGTCAACATGTTGAAGGCTTAGTACATGAAGTACGTGACGAGATACGTTTCATGTTCTATCACCTCCTCGAACGTTTCGATGAGGTCAACAAATCTAATCATCCTTAAGCATAGGAATTCAAGTGGTTTTCTCATCTTAGGTGTAACTTAGACTTTTCAGGAATCATACTTCGTGTTTGGATCATTTTCTTATTTTTAGAGTTATGTACATCATTTCTCTCATTTTATTGAATGATATTACATTTTGGTGCTATAATACATAAATTGTTGTGATGCTAACATCACATTTTACATCCACATTGTTGTCATAAGAATGCAGGTACACGAATCCCTCATTTTTTCCTAGACGGATCCCTCACAGGAAGGAACCATAGGATCCGTGCAACAGAGGCTCATTTTATCACTAATATGAATCTCATTTGCAGGAAATTATGCATCATATACTTGCTTTCTAACCTTTGTTTTGTAGATTTTCAAAATACACATGAAGACTTTGACCCCCTCAACAAGGAGGAGCTTTTAGTCAAAGCAAATTAATTGCAAAAACGCTTGCAATACTTTCACTTAGGATTTTTTTTACTACTTGACGTCCTCCTCAAAAGGGAGCATTCGTCAAGGGGGAGCATTTCGTCAGAGACAAAACCATTTTCAAACATAATTGCAACACGCTCGCTTAGTCTTCCTAATTACTTGACGCCCTCTACAAAGGGAAGCATCCGTCAAGGGAGAGCTAAGACGAGAGTCCTTCTCTCCTCTTACTCTCTATTATTCATATTATTACTTTTCACACATTTTTCTCAAAACAATGCGTTAGTTTCTTTTTGACGCTCTTTTTGTTTCGACAAAAAGGGGGGGAGAAGAGAGTAAAAACTCCAATCCAAATTTTTACGAATTTTATTTTTTCCTTAAAATAATCTTATGTTTTGTCATCAACAAAAAAGGGGAGATTGTTAATACAAATAAGCCATAAAACGTTTACTTATATTTTACGATCTTCTAATGTTTTGTCGATAACAAACGTAAAATCATTTTAAAGAAACAAATAAAATATGTAAACGGTTTGAGCAAATAGTTTACTACCACACTTGTACTAAACATATTAAAACAATATCAAAACATATTTAGTAAATAAGTTATATAAAACCAAAGACATTTTCATATAAACACTAAACAAGTAATATTGTTTACATCTTATAGAAATGCATATGTATAACAATGTTAGGATCAATTTTTTATGTTGTTTGATGATTCGGGTGGTCTAGGATGATGATAATACATGAAAGCCATTTTAGAGACAGAAAGAGTAGATAGGGTGTTTTCTAGAGAGAGAGTAAATCAAAAGAAGAGGTTTGATTAAAAATGAAAAGCACCACCTCTTCCCAAGTGGAAAGAGGTATTTATAGTTACAAAGAAAACGTCCTCCTGTCGGACTGTGGATCAGGCATACAGTGGGTAAAGACCCGTCCGTCCTCCACGGTGTTGCTCTAAACTAACTAACTAACTAGCTAACTAACTAAATAACTAGTAAATAACGTAAAGTCTACGAGCTAACATATGCTAGACTAGAGTTGGGGTGACCGACTCTTCCATATGGATTTTAAAAATCCTAACAATCTCTCCCTAAGGGAGGTCACCCCATGAAATACATTTTGCATCCTAGCATTCTATCTTTGTCTTTAGTTCTGAGCTCGTAGACTTCAATTCTACACTTTCCGCAATCTTTGTGCTTTAGCAGTGATTCTTCAAAGTCCGAATACTTTGTACTTTCAGTGGAGGTCTTTAATTGATCCACGTCTTGATGATCTTCGAGCTTTCTTTGAGATCATAAGCCACAACAAATCTCTGGATCACCCTTTGTTGTGTTGCCTTCATGTGATGTTGTGACTTTTGGACCGACATGCTCACACTTTCTGGATTATGACATCTTTTCATCCGAGTAGCGGAAGCATCGTTGTATGTCTTTGATAGTCATGATTTTTTCAATTAATTGGGTGTGCTGTGAGCATGCGATTGTGAATTGACTTCTCAATATCGATCAGCTGCAACCGTCCAATGTTCATGCAAATAACAGTTAGCAATAAAACACACGAAAGTGTCTTTGTTCACTTTCGTTGAATACAGTTTCAAGAACCACGGTTCCCCGTTGATCAGTATAAATACTGCCTGTGATCAGGTAGAATTCCGAAAAATCTCCTTAACAGGGTTTCGCAGCTTGATCTAGCCGTTCTCAAACCGGAGCGTCCCAAAGTAGACAAAACGGAGTGAGTGAACCAGCGAATTGAGATTCACTGATTGATGAAAAATTGATTTGAAAACAATCGCGTATTGCTTGAAGAAAGAGTTTTGCAATACGATGAAGGTTTTATAAGAAAGATCAATTTTCAATCAGAAATACCTTTTGTATTTGAAAATGAATACACATTCGATGTGCTTGAGAAAAGAAGAAATTTGCACATCAAACGGTTTTTCCAAAAGTATTCGTCAATTCATTTCTTGGACCAAGGTTGATTCAAGAATGAATCATCCCATTGTTTCTATCCAGTTGTCACAAGCTTGATCTTTTGGAAAGATCTCACATGTCACCCACCAAGAGCTTGTTTGATGTTGGCTCTAGAAGGATTTCCATCTTCATCGTGATACTTTACATATCACTCGGATGTTCTGGCAATACCACAAGGATAATGCGTAGGACTCTCAATATACAGCTATTTTCTGTTAGTGCAAATATTACGATATTTAATCTATATAGCCTCGTTTGTTTTGATTGATGACAAACATGTAACTTGTAATATATAACGTAAAATGTACAAGTTACTCGTAATCACATTTTGTCTCAACATACATTCAACACCTCTCGATGTCTCAAGTCCCCGTATGTTACAACACAGGTTCGTACATGTTTGTTATGTGGCATTATGATCAAACCCATTAACAAATCATTTAGAATGTTTAAAATGCATTTAGAGTCACTAAGTATTTTAATAGGTTAACCATTATATTTCGAACCTCATTTTACATTTTGCATTCACAAGTATTTTATACAAATACATCTTTTGTAAAATGTCTAACAAATATATACTTTTATTTGTACAAGTAAACTAACTATAATATTCATACAAGTACTAAAGTTTACTTACACTTGACAAAATATATTTTATTTTGACAAGCACTTAACTAGATATTTTATTTTACAAAAGGTTACTTACATTTTATTTACAAGTAACTTACCTTTTAAATAAGTATATACATTTGTTTAAATGTATTTTTCATACAAAAAGGAAAACACTCTTTTATTACCTCATGCATAGTGTCATCTAAATCTTTAAAAGATTTTGGAAAGATTTTGGAAGATATTCTAAGATATCAAATCTAATAAATTATTATATTTTTGATTACCACTTTGGCTATAAATACCAACTCATTGTTTTCTCATTTCTTCATCCCTTCCAACACACATTCTCTCTGACTTTCTTTCATCTTTTAGATCTATAGATAACCATGTTGTAACATACATTAATCACCCTCATCATCACATGATCATAATGCTTCTAACATTCATCTTTGTTGTAAGCATACTTTACATTTTGATCAACCAATGAAAGCTTGGAGATCTAGCCATCCTCATTCACCAAAGTATATCAACATATGAAGATTCAAGATCTATTGATATCCTCATTGATTGAAGACTTATTATTTAAGAAGATCATTTAGATTAGTCATTCATATCCATTAGACATTTATGTCATGGATCATCATTGTAAACATTATTGCATCATCACAACACTTTCACCAAACTAGATTAGATGGGTTATGTGTTTGTACCATAAAACACAAGGTTTGTTATGTTGGGCCATAAAACATAACGGGAGTGGTTGTACCCGGAAAGAACTCGACATCTAGCTTAGTGTTGAAAATATTGTAAAGGCGATGTTAGATTGGTTCTACCTCGAACTAGAACCCGGTATTTAGCTTTATACCGGAAAAAGTGTAAGTGACGATTGTAAGGTTTTCTCTGCCGAGAAGGGAGCTTGTTGATTTAGTGAAGTAACTCTCGAGTTGGGTACTCGGGGAGTTGAGTAGGGCGGAGAGGAGATTCGTGACCGAACCACAATAAATCCTCGTGTTCGGTTTGCATTTTCCTTTCTTTATCTCTTTACTTTTATAATTGCTTTTGATGTGGTTTGATGTTGATGCTCGTGTGACAACTTGGTTTACTATGCTTTATATTAGTCACAAACAATAATTGGAACTTTCATATTATAACAAAGCTTCATAAGCGATTTGATACAAAAGATCTAACGTTTTTAAACGGTAACGTATTCACCCCCCCCCCCCTACATTTTCACAATTGGTACCTGAGCGTCGTAGCTTATTTTCAAAACAAATGTTTTTTAAAATGGAGCACGATCCATGTATCAAATTACAATTGAAGCGAAATATAATATGAAAAATGTTTTGCTAATTATACTTAGAAATTTTATTGTTAAATGTTTAAGATAAGTCACATAAGTAGAAATGTTGTTAAAATGTGTATTATATGTTTACTATCAAATCTAGTAAGTCCCACACATTTTATCTATGTCAAAATACTAGTTTTGGTGAATCTGTCTCAGAGGACCACGGAACCAAATCATATAAAGGGCGGAACCCTAAATTTGGTTCCTTGAAATACGTCTGCACAGTATGCAATTTTTTGGCCAACTTCAAAAAATCATAACTAACCGTAAGTCCATACAAGTCGAGCCACCTATCATTTTAAAGGGAATCGAGTGTACTTTCATTTAAAAATACTCTCATGGCCTGAGTCTACTTTTATATAAGTGAAATAGACTAAATACTACAGTATGTCTAAGATATTAAGTTTCGCTTTAACATAAAAACTCAAAATTTTGAATCAAGCAATTTAAGTTGGTATTCTTAGAAATTTGATACAATTTATTTGAAACTAAATAATTTGGTAATATGTTTAAAGGAAACTAATCAAGCTTGGTATACATCGTCATATTTAAACGCAAAATGACAAAAAGTGTTTTTCTTGTTATGCTATGCTAAATGACCACTTGTTTATGTTGTTTGCATATATGTTGCTTGCTTATTTTCATATTGTTGTTTACACTTGTTTGTTTACATAATATAAGTGTCAATCTTGTCATGTTATTTATTCGCTTGTTTGACGATTTCTTGTTTATGCACAATAGGACATTTGCTAGATTTTGTGCATTAAGTTGAAAAATTGTTTTACCATCGCTTGTAGAATTAGATCACTTTCTTTGCATAGGTTATGATAACATCTCGCATAACTTATGAAATGTATAACTCACTTAGCAATGAGTACTAAGTAAATTAGTCAAGTACTTTGAAAAATGGAGGTTTTAAGAGAGTGTTTGGTACAAGGACAAAAACAATGTTGTATGATGTAATTTATGTGTTCTCGCTTTCTAGGACGATAACCAAACTTAAAACAATGATGTGAACTAACTTTCTCATGCAGGAGGATAACTGTTAGGAATTAGAAATTCCATAGTGAAGTATCGGTCACCCCAAGTATAATCTAGCATAAGTTAGCTCGTAGACATATCGTTATTTAGGTGTTTATTAGCTTAGTTATTAGTTTAGAGTAACACCGTGGAAGAAGGACGGGTCTTTACCCACTGTATACCTGATCCACAGTCCGATAGGAGGACGTTTAGGTTGTAACTATAAATAACCCTTCCATCCTTGGAAGGGTGGTGCTTCTCATTCAATCTAACCTTTTCTCTTTTTATTTACTTTCTCTCTATAGAGAACACCCTCTCTACTCTTTCTCTCTCTAAAACTCATCTCATTCGAACCTCTTGTGTGATTGATTGTGTGTTTGTAAAAACCAATATGTTACAATTGGTATCAAGAGCCATGGTTTGATCATCCATCTTTCATGTTCTTGGATTTCTAGTGGTTTTCATAAGTTTTTGGGTTTGAATGAGTTTTGAGTAGTTTTCATCATTTGGATCACTTTTGATGTTAAAGTTTGAATTTTGATATTACTTTTGTGTTTAGAATCATCATAAGTGTTTAGGTTTTGAATTGGAAGGCCTGAATCATCGTGGTTTGACTGTTTTTAGATTGAAAAGTTTAGTTGTTTTTAAAGTTTCAATGATGCGATTTGTCTCTCGGATGTTTATTCTTTGATGCGATTTGACAGCCTAATCAAGCGGTTTGTCTTAATTATTAAGCATTTTGTCTTGTTTAGTATGCGATTTGTCTCATTTCTTTGAAGCGATTTGTCTATTGAGACAAAACGACAAGAAAGGACAAAGTAGTGGAAGTAGTAGGTGTACTTGTGTACTAAGCGATTTGTCAAGTTATGCGATTTGTGTATTATGCGTTTTGACTATGAAGCGATTTGTCAAGTTATGCGATTTGTATATTATGCGTTTTGACTGTGAAGTGTTTTGTCAAGTTAAGCGATTTGTCTCTTAAGCGATTTGTCAAGTAAGAGGTTTGACACTTAAGCGATTTGTCTGGAAAGCGATTTGAGTCAGAAGTGAGTTGACTGAAGCGGTTTGTCATCCATGCGATTTGTCAGAAGCGGTTTGTCAGTGCGTTTTGTCAAGGACTGAGATTTGTCAATTCCTGCGATTTGTCTCTAAACCTAACATACAAAACCCTTGTTTTCAAACCCTAAATTTGTCAATTCCTACGATTTGTCTCTAGATTTGTCAATTCCTGCGATTTATCAATTCCTGCGATCCGCGAAACAGGGGGTATATATATAAAGAATTAGGGAATATCACAAACTCAACCATAACACCAACTTATCTTCACTTCTGTATCCTCTTCTAGTTCCATTACTACATTCTACTTCTCACTCTCTTACGGTTTGGTCTTGATTTTTGTAAAATCCCGCGAAAGATTCTATTTCTCGGTTTAAATCACATACTTGTAAAATCCCGTGTTCACTACAACATCATGTCTTACACTCCTGATTCACTGATTTCAGAAGTACTCAAATTGTATGATGTTGTAGATAACCATGAGAATCTTAGCTTTACTGAACAGGTAAAGATGATGGAATCAATCAATGATGATTTGAGATCTTCACACTCAGAGCCTGAAGAGAGAGAATTGTACCAGTTTAGGCTACAGAATGCCATGTAAAAGGAAAGCAGCATTGAACCTTATCAACAACTTCACTCACACCTCATATTACTTCTACCTATAGGAATGGAACGAACATGTAATGCTCTTTTCCGTCAAGATTTATCCACATTAACGGGAACATTACTATTGAATTTAGAACTATTGGAACAACAACTTGACAAAGAAAAGGTTCAAGAAGATAGTTCTAGTGCTGCACTTCAGGTGATACACAAACAATTTCAGCCATTCATTAGAGGGGAATTCTCATCAGATTATGATAATAACATGACTGATATGTCTTTCAAAAGACACACTGGAATGGAGATTAACATGTTCATAGAGACATTTATCCAACTCATGGATAATGTAGAGAAGTATATTGAGGAAGTTATACAGATAGATGAAAAAGTGGATGAATGTCGGGTGTAGTTGAGAGATTATTATGATGAGTCGGGTAATGTATCAATTGAAAGATCAGGTGTTGCTGAATGCAGAATAACAGAGACAAAAAAGAATGATGTAACTAGCTGTTCAGTAACTACTGTCAGACAAGATGTGTGTACAGAAATCAGTAAGGTGAATGAATGTCGAGGGCAAACAAGAGATTGTAGTGTTGAGACGGGTAAAGCACCAGATGATGGATCAGTTGGCACTGAATACAGGGGGCTCTGAGGCAGATAAGCTTAAAACAACCAGTAGTTCAGTGACTCTTGTTACACATGATGTGGATGCAGATATCAGACCGATAAATGAACAGGTGTCATGTGATGAGGTACCCTTAACTGTTCAATATAGTGCATCTGCTAATGTACCTAAACAAACTGATCCTAATGCTAAACATGATTCTGACATATGTTCCTTGGTTGAGGCTGAGACAAATAATTTCAAGACAATTGATATGGTTGATAAAAAGGCTTCTGATGAACTTTTAAACAAATTCTCAAAACTTGAAAAACATTGCATTTCACTTGAAATTGCAATACAATGAAAGGAGGAAAGTTTTCAAACTAAGAAACCATGTAAAAATCTGGAGTTTCCTGAATTTCGTGAATTTTTTGAAATAAACGATTTAAAAGCTCAACTTCAAGCCAAAAACTCGACTATCAACAATTTGAAGAAACATATTTCTGATATGCATGTGAAAAGTAATTTGGTTACAAGTAATTCTAATGTTAATGCTATTGATCATATTCAAATGAGAAATGATGAATTAGCGGTTTGTGTGGCCAAATTACTAAAAGAAAATGAGTCTTTGAGAAAGCATCACATAGAACTAAGTGCCTATGTCAAAGAAGCTAGAACTAAGTCAATGGAACAAACAAACTCTTTGATAGCAAAATTGATGAACTCAAAGCTCATCTTCAGGAAAAGAGTTTCGCTATTGTTGCCCTAAAGAATGAGCTTAGAAAAACCGTAGGGAAAAGTGTGAACACTAAGTTTACAAAACCATCAACCTTGGGGAAGCCAGTTTCTCATCCTACTAGAGACCGGTCCGTTGTTAGACAGCCTACTGCATTTATATCTGAAAGAACAAAATCTTTAAAGACAAGGCTGGCCTCCCAAGTTGATGCTTTACAAGTTTTGTCAAAACCAGTCACTTCACCTGAGTTGCCTAAGAATAATGCTTCTAGTTCCGTTAACCCTCAACAAGTAGCTAATTCTACTCCCAGCACCTCTAGGATTAGTTCGAAAACAGTGTCAAAACCAAGCATTAAAATCCAGAATTCATGTGATATGAATGACTTGTGGAAGAACTATTATCTAGAAAAAGCTAAGAAAAAGGCACAGATTCGAAAAAACAGAATTTTAGGTGCAAGACCTAGGGTGATGAATTCTACGATATTTCAAGGCACTGCTAGCAGTAGTAAACCATTACCTAGGAACACTCAAAAGACTAGGGATTGGCTTGCATCTAAGAGTAGTTATGTGAATAATAATACTAAGCATGTAGAAAACAAAACTAGAAATTCTGGGTCTTTTCCGAATAAGAAATATTTTCCTAATTCACATGCTAAGGTAAAATCCACTAAGACTACCAACATGGCTAAGTGATAACATCAAATAGTCCTGAATATTAAGTGTCAATTTCTCCCGTTAATGCTCGTTATTTATATCATTTATATGGATTTACGCTTGTTTTCCATTGTTTTACACTTTCAGGTAAATTGCGAGCATTGGAGCTAAAGAGACGCGGAAATGGAAACGTTAGTAAGGATTTATCACAGTATGCTTATTTTGAAGAGGTTACGGCGTAACTCATCTCTCACATTACGCCGTAATTATTGCGTGACCCTGAAGTCCAACTCATCAAGAGGTTACGGCGTAACTCCTTCCAAAGATTACGACGTAACTCCATTAGGTCAAAAGAGGTTCCAAGCCGCTGATACTTACGCCGTAACTACTGCATCACTTACGACGTAACCATGTTTATTGAATACTACGGCGTAACCACTTATAAGGTTACGCCGTAACTAGCAGATCTAGTGCATTTACGGAGAAATAGAAGGTTACGGCGCAACTCATCTTTTGGTTACGCCGTAACCCAGACCTGGCCTATAAATACCCCACGAATTCCAGCATTTCTAATCATCCCAATCCACACAAAACACTCTGAGAACGTGGGAAAAAGCTCAAGGAAGGTCTAGGGAAGCATACGGAGCTGTTTCCAAGGGACAAGTCACACCATTACGATAAGCTTTAGCGTTTATTATTTCTTTTACTTTCAATTCATGTATTTCGTACCTTAGAATATTGAATTGACGTGCATGATTAATATGAGCGGCTAAGCACCCTTTGGTGCTAGCCTAGTTATGATTCCTTAATTGTTTTGTTTGCGTTTACCTTTACTTCCGTACAATTATTTCTAAGTGTATACATGCATAGTTCTTTGGTAGTCACCCCTGGTTCGGTAGTTTTGAATGGCGGTAGAGGCCAATTTCCTAGGAGATATGACCAACTAACCCTAGGTGAGCGGACTGAGACGGGAAGGGTAAGATATGACCAACTGACGACCCTTTCTACTTGTGCGATTTGACCAACTGATCACCTATCGTTTGGATGAACTTAAGAATTAGGGGGTGCAATGTCTAAGTTCCTAACGGCTGGGCACTCACTATTTAGAATCTAACATGTAGCGGTACTTAATGACTTGGCTTAGGGGACCAGGAACAACAGTACTTATGACGGTGCGCCTGATTTCTCCTGTGGTGGCATCTTTGCTGATAGGTTAGGGCGAATTGACCAAATGTTGTCCTCTCGAATTTGACCCCACCTGAATTAATTGGAAGTAGGTAGACGTAAATATTACTAGTTAGGAGGATTAACTAGGTTAGCACCACTATTCCTCTATTGATTTCCCTTCTACCATTTATTTGCTTTCATATTCTGCATTAGTAGTTTAATTAATTAAAACCCTATCAAACCATTTATATTCTGGGACAATTAGACTTAGTGATTATCCGACACACATAGCTCTTGTGACGACCTCGGCTTTACCATTTACTACACTACACACGACCGGGTACACTGCCCGTTAGTGCATTAGGGTAGACCATAGGTATAGCAAGACAATATAAATATTAAGACACAATGGTAAAACCTGCATCAAGTTTTTGTCGCCGCTGCCGGGGAGCTATATTAGGATTAATATTAAGTCTTTCATTTCATTTTTAATCATATTTCAAGTTTTCAGGTACCATGGAAGCCATTAACATCGATAATCTCACTCTCGAGGAATATTTGGCATTGACGAGAGAAGAACAAGGGCCAGGATTGTAAGGCCGCCATTGCGAGAAGATGCTCAATTTGAAATCAAACCTCAATTCATGAGGGAATTACGTGCTAACCCCTTCTCTGGAAGCATCGCCGATGATGCCCATGAACATGTAGACAACGTCGAATACATTGTAAGCCTATTCAAAATTCCCAGAGTCTCACACGATGCTATAATGCTACGAGTATTCCTATTTCTTTTACGGGGCTGCAAAAGATGGGTCGATCGATTACCTGCAGGGACTGTCAACACTTGGCCTATCTTAAAATAATATTTCATTCAGAGATATTGTCCTCCATCAAAACTGACCAAGCAAATGGAAGAAATTCATAACTTCAAGCAAGAGGGAGATGAAACATTGTACCAAGCTTGGGAAAGATACAACGAATTGTTATACAAGTGCCCTACTCACGATCTTAACAGCCAACAAAAAGTGAATGTGTTTTACAAGGGACTGAACATCTCTTTAAGACAAATGATTGATTCTCAAGGGCCAATTCCTAGTATGACACCCACCATAGCTTAGGAAACTATTCAAAAAATGGCAGACCACTCTCATAAATGGCACAATGGGGGAAGCAACCGTAGTAAAAATAATGATATTGAGGGCCTTGCAGCAATAAACAACAAATTAGAGAACCTTGGAAGAGAAATGAAGAGGCTCAAGGAAAATGTGCATTCCATTCAACTAGAACGAGATGGGGGTCATCCTTCAAAAAATTGTTCCTTCAATGAAGAAGTTAAAAGGATCGGTGAAGTAAACTATGGAAAAGAATTCCCTTTCAAAAGCTACAATAATTATGGACCTAGGTACCGTGAAAAATCCCCTGGGTTCTACACAAAAATCAACAATAATACTCCTAAACCAAGTCTTGATGAAATAATGCACCGACACTGTTAGGTAACTAGTTTTACAACACAAGCATCAAGAGAAGAGATGGAGAGGAGAAGAGAGGCGGATGAACAATCTACACTCACACACACACGTATAAATGAAGAAGGGTTAGGCGTAGAGTGAGTGAAAGAGTAAATTGAACAACCAACCTTCAAATGAAGGTTTACATAAGGTATTTATTGGAGAGAAGCTAGGGCAACACTCTTAGTTCCCTTCCTTTCTCCTATGGGCTTGGGCCTAAGCTCATGGGCCTTCTACATAAGCTTAAGGCTAATAACAAACATAAAGGCCATAATAAGCTAACTATTACATGTGAGTAACTAACACTTGAATAAGGTTTAGGAGTGATTCCAACAATCTCCCCCTCAAGTGTTATTACATATGAGTAACAAACACTCAAGTGTTGGTGATGAAAAACGGTGAAGGCGTTGATGTAAAAGTAGCTTTGGCGTCTTCGACATTCTTCTTTCTTGTGAGAAGAATTGCCTTGATTTGAACAATCTCCCGGTGTAGAGATAGTTTACTTTGAACGGTTATGCATTGACATCATCTTTAACTTTGTTCTTTGATCATTGTTCTTTGTGATGAAAGTAATAGTATGTTGTTGTTGTGCGCATCAAGTCGCCTCAGTTCGCCCATTTGCTACTGATGTCTCCAGTCATTCTTCAACATGCTCACACGCTCTTTGGCGTTGGAATTCAGTCTTGATGAAGTTCTTTAAGTCTTTAACTTTATAGATTCTTTGAATTGATGAAGAATCATTCATTTGTTGTGTTGCTCTTGGATAGAACTTCTATTAGTAATGATGTTGGCGTGAGCATGAGAAGAATCTGCACGATCATCCCGCTCCGGAGCTTCCATAAGAAGAAAACATTTAAGCGGTTAGTAATAAGCGGATTCCGGCACTTACAAGTTTGAACTTCGAGAGTGTTAACGGCATAGTGTGAAAACACAACTCTAATTCTTACAAAGGCCGTTCTGAATCGAGTCCCACAAGTGAGATAACACGATGTACGAAGTACACCTCGATTGGATGAGTCGAGGTACACGAAGCATCACCTCACGACTATAGACCGTTTGAGACCACTAAGCGCAATCCACGGGGAGTTTACGGCGACCTGCTGTCGGCTGTTTGATGTTGACCATGGCGGGAGTTTCCATTCAATCAATGAGGATCACAAATGTGAACCTCTCATAAATGTTCTCGACAGATTGCTAAGATCTGTGAAGGACTAGATAATGTATCACTTGAAATTCTTATTGTTGAATGTCAAGTGATGAAATGTCAAGTGTACCTAAGAGATCTTTTGATGAATCTCGTGGCTCTAGACTCAATAGTGCGTTTTGGTTTTCTGGAGCGGAGACTAGGGAGAGGGTCTCCTTGCTTCAATACCGGCAATCTCTAAGAGAAAGCCGATAGTTTACTTAGGGTTCCCTGTGAGAATGAAACAAGCTTCCGTTGAGAGAAACTTGAGTGGATAAGAAGGTTTAGTGCATGCGTCACTGGGTCCATGACGACTTTTAATCTTCAATACTGGCGTCACTAAGTGACAACCGTAGCATATGAATTGAACCCGATATGCGCCCTAAGTTGAATAATCTGGAGGGCTATTTCTTTTCACCCTTTTCTTTGCATTTCTTTTAATTCTTCAACTCCTTCTTTCTCCAATTCTCATTTTCTCCTTTTTATAATCATACCTAAGGACTTCTAAATACTAACTATTTGTGGTGTCCTTGGGTAGATCCATCCGACTCTGGCGGATCATAGGACGGTTATTCCTAACCTTAGTCACCTTATAACTCCATGACTAACCTATGTTGCCATAAAACCCACTGATGTGAAAAATCTCTCACAGTGTTTATGAATGAAAACATTTTAGTACCCTTGTTGAGATAAGATTTTGCATAAATACTCCTCCTCCACATGTGCTTAAGAGTTTTAACGGTTAAAATGCACATGAGGAAAAGCGCGCACTTTTGAATTGATTAACTCAAGATAGACATTCCCCCGAGACACGATAAGTGGCATAGTTAAAAAGTTGCATTGTCGACTTTTAGGTGACAACTGGCTCTAGTAACTACCTTGAAGGTGTAGACAATCCTCGAAAGGTCGTCAAACCCGTCCGAGTTCATGTTTATCAAGAGTTTCTCGAATGGTACATTCTACTCAGACAAGTCCTTTGAGACACGTTTACATCACTAGCGAACTAGCTTGAAATTATTACCCGTCCGGGACAAGTCTTTTCGAGTTACTAACAGTTAAGCATCGTCAATTCGTTGGTTAAGTCTGAAGCACCCAGATTCATTTGCATTTTACACAACATATTTCTTATCACACATTTTCTCCCCCTCAAAATGGCATATTAAAGTGTTATTTTTGAAACGTTTGAGAATAAATATGACCATTTCAAGTGTTGCGGGAAGAATGACCACTGTGAACAATTTGTGAACAAAGTTTCAAATACTCCCCCTCAACAAGTGATATAAGCGGTTGAGGTTTTGAAAATCATAAGGGGAAGTACTTGTTCTTTTGAGCAAAACCTTGAAAAATGAAAAGTTTGATAGGTTTTACTCAAAAGTAAGAAGCTTTCGCTCCTTTTTCTAAGGATTGTGGCAGCGTACCACGGGTCCTTTATTTACAAGTACGGGTTGTACACTGTAATGTGTGCACAAGCCATGGACATAATTAATCAAACATCCAAAATTATATGAAGGAAGCAATTCAAGGGGTACCAGGAAGTGCGGTGATGTTCCCGAGGGTGTGCGCGAGGCGTTGAAAGCGGTTATGTTAATCACGGGTCGACCACCGACATAACTCTCCAATCTTACGAGCTGATCCCGAAACAACCGTTCATCAATCATTGTGATGATCCGTCTCACATCCCTCCTTTCACGAGAATTCCGGCGCTTAGGAGACCCAATTTTTACGGCGTATATCCTTCAACGTATGCCAATCCATCCCTAACCGCTTCAAGGTATGATCCCGAACTTGTGGAGTTCGCTACATCGCCATTAAGCGATTCTTTGAAGTTCACTACGGTAAACAACGCCGAAAGGTTTGCTGATGAGTGTATATTGAGATAGCTGGTTGATATCGGGAAGATCAAGCTGTGGAGGTGTGAAGTTGACAGCGTCGATAAGATTCAACAGCCAGGTGGAGATCTTCTACACGTTCCTTGATGACAATGCGTCTTATGAAGATGAGAAGTGACTTGATAAATTTGCGTTGTACTGCGGTTGAGAATTGTCTCATGCGACCCTGTACCTTGGCAAGGTACATGTCATCGATGTCATTGAGACAAATTCTCAAAGTCACCTCGAGAAAGCATAGTCCGTTCATCTTGTCGTTTGACTACGATCTTCTTTAGGAATGTGTAGTCCCACTTAGACGAAAGGTCAGCGTGTATGATGGCAACGATATCCTTAGAACTATACACAGCATGTTGAGACTTCGAACGGCGGCTACGTAGTAGATTCGTCGGCGTTACGGCTGATGAATCCCATACAATGCATCTCGGCGTATGCTTCCACGTGTTGGAGAACAAGTGATTGGCACGTTCCTCAATGGCTATGCGGTTTGAGTAGACAGTCTTTGGGAATGGAAGTGTCAACGACGTAGCATATTTTCTTGAATCATCGTCACCGTGTAGAAGAAAATCCAGATCTTTGTTGAAGAAGTATCCGAAAGGAATCCGTGGTTCAATTTGGTTGGCCAAGTGTTGGTAGAGGTTTGGTCCAATCGGTGTAGTATGGAGGGTTGTCCCTTTGTGTGAAGTCAATGTTTGCTTTCGGGTTGAGCCAATCCATGTTGTTAGACATAGCTCGAGCAATGTTTTCAAGGTGATATTCAACCTCGAGGGCACTTTCTGTCTTTTAGAAGTTGAAACACTTCATTCTTGATTCGCTTCAACTCAGATTCGTCATTTTCTTCACATGGAACTTTTCTTGCAGAATTTTAGCATGCTTTAATGTAGAACCGTCTAACCAAATTGACCTTCTTGAGGGTAGGGAGTGTTGTTAACAAGATTAGCAAACCATTCAAATTCCTCAGTTTTAGTGTCATCTAGCCATGATCGACGTCGGTCTGGCGTCTTCTTCTTCTTCTTTTGAAGGCTTAGATGATGATCTGGTTTCGAACTTGTTTGGGAGAGGTGGGTTGTTGTTGGGGCTCAAGGACCTCTTCATCGTCACCACCCGTATACTCAAAGTGATCATCGGTTTTATGAGTCGGGGGTGGTAACTTCGGAATCGTCACGAGGTTTTTCGGTAGAAGACGAGGAGGAGATTTTTGTTGAATAGGGCCGTTGTGGAGGAGGTTGCATCATAGAAGATTCACCGGCTTACGGCGTTTAGGTGCGAGTCTTTATCCTTATCCTTGTCTTCATCGTCTCTAGGGCGTTTAGACTTTTCGCCTTCGAATCTACATGCTTCTTGAAGTTGGTAGTCCGGCAATGCTTGAAACAGACTTTCCTTCATTAGAAGTAAATGTCCCGGTCGTGCGGACATTTGTGTGACAAGCTTGGCCACCAATTCATTATCGAGAAAACTACGGATCGGTTGGATTGATTGTGACGGTTAAAGGCGTTGATCGAATAGTTTTCTTGGCGATCTGCATAAGATTTGGATAAAGTTGTTTGGTGAACAACTCCTTTGTGACTTTAGGAACGTACTCTAAAAGGTACTTTTTCTTGTAGCCTTGATCATTTCGTTCGAGTTCCTCTTGACGGTGATTTTTCATGAATTCTTGAACAAACTTCCTTTCTCCTTTTATCTTTTCATGCTCGTCATTACATATCTTTGTATGTGATCAACAAAGAAATTCACTTTTGTTGAGCACGTTTTTCTTTCTGACTTGTTTGATAGCTTTGGTAATCCGTTCATGAGCTTGAGAAATCCAAGATTTAGATGGTTTCTTCAGGGATTTGGATGATGATTTGGTTGACTTCTTTGATGGTGGTGGCGAGGAGTGAGAAGGCGAATCGATGATGAAGAGATATGAGGAGACTCGGATCCTTGAGGAGGTTCGAGGTTTCTTCCTTTGATCGTCGCGAGGACTATCTAGGAGAAGCGTATCATAATCAACATCTTTATCTTTTTGGACTTCTCGGTTTCGGTTCCTCAAACTCATATTCGATAGTATCCTCCACAAGCTTTTGTTGTTGCACAAGAGTGGTGGCACCAGCTCCCTTATCGGGTTGATTAACCGCATCAGGAGATGGTTCAGAGTGTGCAACACCACTTGATCCTCGGGACCACCCATTTGGTCTTTAGCAAATTCTTGACTTTGTGTTGGTGTCTAAGGAATTTGATCGTCTTCTTGTAAACATTTTCCGGTGGCTCTTTATCAATTTCCGAGCTTTCATCATAAGGTACAAGTACAGGAGTCTTTCCTTTGCCATGTTCGGCTATTGGACTAGGAGGTTTTGAATGCTTGATGAAGAGTCATCCTTTGCGATTTGAGTAGTGGACCTCTTCATCGATTGTGTTTCTTTAGAGCTTTCGTCCACAAGCTTTCTTTCGGTTCGGGTGTAGGAATAGGTTCACTTCCTTACGGGAACAATCCTTTTACGAGGAGGATTCCTTTTGGGAAGCTTCCTATAGATATCTGTACTTGTGACACTTCCAGCACTTGCCTCTTACGGTCCTCGGTAGGTGTACCGAAGATCTTTCATCAAGATGACCAACTTTGCCTTCTTTACGGCTAACGATACCTTTTATATGTTTCAAGCTTTTTGATTTCGGTAGTTAGAAGGTAATTAGGTAATACCGTACCCTGTTTCTTTGTTGACGATTCTTTGATTGACGAGATAATATGGTTTCGATCAATATATCGTGATTATCGGGTCATTGAGCCTCATGGGGATGTCGGGATGAAGTCCAAGTGCTCTCTGGATCAACAGTTTGGTGTATCTGACATAGGGAATCTTTGAGCCAAGCTTCTTGTGAAATGACATCATGTCTTCCCATATCGGTGCTTCATTTCAATGTCCTTCTTGTTGATCAAGACGGAAAATTTGAGTTCCATGAGCTTGGGATGCTCATATCCTTTATCCATGACCGAGACCGATTTGGTGATGATCATGTAGAGTGTTCTCCATGGTTGAGGAATATACTTGAGCTCCACGTGAGAGTGCTTAGTAATGATTCCTGAAGCTTCATCATAACCAATATCTATCAAGAATTTGAATGTCTCTTCATAGGGGTAGCAAAGAATTCGGTTGGGCGATGTCGGGAATGATAGAACAACCGTAAGTCGTGAGGTGATAGTGACTTGTTTGTGATTAAGTGTCACATTCACTGCACTTTGACCGGTGATCCTCTGCATAGAATCCCAGAATTGTTGAATGTAGACCTCTGGGAACTGTGGCGAGTGTGAGAGCATGTTCCGGTAGGGATGATTCCTGAGAATATCCACTGCAATGAGACAAGAAGATTCCGAGCATGTGAGGGTGTCAAAGTCAACCCTAAGGTTGTTCTTTCCAATCTTTCTCGGATAACCCTCGGGAAAGATATCAGCAATTGTAAGAACTTCTGATGCATCCACAATCATTTGTTCGACCATGTCGTGATCGAAATAACATTAGCCAAAAGAACCAACATATCGAAAGACATAGTGTTAGTCAACAGAAGGTCTTATTGTCTAGCTATTGAATGTAAAGTGTCAATGATTGTTACGAGTCCTAAGTCACTTGTTTGTCCAATAGTCTAATGACGTCGTGAAATGTTTTGTGAGTTAGTTAACTTTAAGTTTTAAAGTTTATGTTATCACTTATTATTCACAACATATCAAACGATTAAGTTTATTAGTGACATTGTTGGATTCGTGACGTTATGATTAGTTTATTTACAAGTTTGTATACGTAACAATTCATTATGAAGGTCAATCTAGGCTTAAGCGTAGTTTTGACAAAGTTAAGCGTAAGCGGTGATGATATACTGGCGTGAGCGAAAGCTTAGCGTAGGATCCTAACTACGGCGTAAGAAATGTTGCAGCGTAAGAAAAAGGGACCTTATGCGTAGAGCTTACGCGTGGCGATATATATACCTTCGGCGTAAGGCTTACTCGTAAAGAGGACCTTATCGCGTAGAGGTCACTGTTTACGCATATCCTTCACGAGGATCGCGCGTAGTCCCATTGTAGAACCTTACGCGTAATAGTTATGCGTAGAATTATTCTTTCGCATAACTTGACTACGGCGTAGGGTAATCCTTATCGTGAAGAGAATCATGACCTTGATTACGAATTTTAGCGTAGCAAGCCGAAATAAAGCCATCATATCATCAATATTAACACATGAATTCATTGTAACAACAAAACATGGCATGAATCATTCGTTAATAGTTTCGCGTAGAAAGTCATACGCGTAGGTCAAAACCCTAAGGGTTAAGATTTACGCGTAACATTTCTAGCCATGGGTTATGCATCAAACAAATTACGGTAGGTCTAGAGTGTTGTTAGAGTCTTTAGGCCAAGTATTAACATCTAATTCGTTGTGAATCAAAATTACCCAAAGTTATAAACTTTAAACCCTAACTTCAAATTGTTAATCAATTAGTGTTTACGGGTGGTTAACAACCATGGAAATCATCAATTCATCAACATATGACCATAACCCAACAATCTTTTTGACCAAAACACTTCACATTTGAAAAAACCCAAATCGACTCATAAACCCTAATTATAAACTCATTAATTGTGTTTACGGGTGTGTTTTGAGTAAACGATATCATAGATGTTGTTAAAACATTTTGACACATTCTTTTAACCACAAAACCCATTCTTGATTGGGTGTTCATACGCTACTGCGTAGAACACAAAATCAGATTACGCGTTTTAACCGTTGGATTTGTGTAAAATTTAAAACCATTGTTTAAAATCTTGTTAGGAACATGAAATCACTTACAAATTGATGATCTTAAACACGGTTTTGATGATGAGCGATTCTTAGGCGTATTAGGATGTTTTAGGTTTTGAGTAATAAATGAGATGTGAAATGTTAGGTGGAGGAATTTTTTATTCAAAATAACTTTAACATTTTGACAGTTTTGGTCCCTCCACCTTTTCCTTTTTCATACAAAGCCATTTAACTTCCATTTTGGTTACCAAACAAAGTTTTTAAGAAAGAAACTTGACGACACTCCCCTCGACTTAAGAAATAATGAAAGGTTATAAATTTAGTCCGAGGAGTGTCATTGTACCAAAAACTTTACCACCATTTGTTAAAAGAAACAACCGAGATAAGATAACATGCAAGTACACAGATGATTTGAAGCAGTTAAAGTTATAATTTTCTCCCCCTCAACACTTGATCGAAAAAATATTGAATTTTGAAAGATTATAGTGTTGACGGAAGAAACATACTTGCAATGTTGAAAGAAAATAGATAGAAGAATATTTTTGTTGTTTTATCGGGTTTTATATTTTTGTATTTTGTTTTTGAAAAGATATTTACAAAAGAGATTTTGGTGTTTGATAGGTTTTTAGGACTGTTTTAGGAGGTCATCCAATTCCTCTTGAGTCAAACACCTCATACCAATCCGGTGGACCAACTCATTAAACCTAGCGGGAGGCAAGGCTTTTGGTGAGAAGATCAATTGGTATTACGTACCCACAAAATATAATTCAACGGTACCACTGTTCCACGTGATCCTTGATGAAATGATATCGAAGATCGATGTGCTTTGATTTTGAGTCTTTGGCCGAGTTGCACGAGATCGCAATGGCACTCCGATTGTCGCGATACATCGGGATTACTGTCAAATCACGTAACCATAGTCTTTGAGTTGTGTTCTCATCCAAATGACTTGAGCACAACACATTGACATGGCTACATATTACGCCGGTTGAGGACGGCGATGTACAATCCTGCTTCTTCGATTGCCATGACACCAGTTTATCACCAAGAAATTGTAGAGCTCCCGAAGTACTTTTCCTTGAGTCTAAGCATCCTGCGTGGTCAGCGTCTGAAAAAGCGATTAGTTCAAAACCAGAATCCTTCGGATACCGGATCCCCAAGTTAATGGTTCCCTTGATGTATCGGAGGATTCTTTTATCCTCAGAGAGGTGGGTTTGATTGGTCGCGGCCGATAGCGGAGCATAGATAAGCGGCAAAGACAATATCAGTGCGCTAGTTAGATACATGAGAGACCCAATAATACTACGGTATCTTGTAGGGTCCACTAATTTCCCATGTAAATCGGCGTCTAGCTTCTTGGTATGAGCCATTGGTGTGGCATAGGTGTCACAGGTTTTCATTCCAAATTTGTTTAACAATTCAAGGGCATATTTGGGCTGACTCAAGAAAATACCACGTGGTGATTGATGAACTTGCGGTCAGAAAGAGCGTGAGTTCACCCATCATGGACATTTCAAAATTTTTCTTCATTAGTTTTGCAAAAGCGATTGAAAACTTTTTATGTGTAGACCCAAAAATGATGTCATCCACGTAAATTTGAACAATTAAGATATGTGTCCCGTGATATTGTATAAAAGAGTTGGGTCAACCGAACCTTTGGTGAAATTATTAGCAATGAGGAAGGATGATAGCTTATCGTACCATGCCGAGGAGCTTGTTTGAGACCATCTGAGCTTTGTTCAGTTTGTAGGCGTGATTCGAAACTTCGGGATCAACGAATCCATCGGGTTGGCTGACATAAACCGTTTCTTTAAGTTGTCCATTGAGAAACGCAGCTTTGACATCCATCTGATAGACCGTCATATTCATATGAGCCGCGAATGCTAGAAATATCGAACGACCTCAAGGCGAGCAGCGGAGCAAAAGATTCTTCAAAGTCTATTCCCTCTTCGACGATAACCCTTAGCCACGGGCGTGACTTATTCGGATAACATTTCCTTGACATCAATTTGTTTTCCAAATCCATTTTAGACCAATGGCGTAGACTCTGTTGGTCTTTCAACGATTCCCATACTTCAAGGCGTTTGAATTGGTTGAGTTCTTCTTGCATGGATTCAATCGGTTGTCTTTTGTCATTCGTCTTTGATGTTTTAGGTTGAATTGGCGGCGGTGAGTGCATAAATGCAATGTTCACCGTCGTGTGAAGCGTTGTCTTGTAACGACCGGTTGATTGGGTTGCCAATAATGTTTTCCAGAGGATGGTCTTTAGTCCATCTATGTGTGGAGGGTTGATGTTGATATACATTGTGCAGATTCCGAGGATTCAAATGGTTTGTTGAAGATTCCGCGACATCAGTGCGGCGGTCTCATTAGCAAGGTTAAAGGGTTGAAGAACGCATTTGGATCAAAATCTGCGGTGGGGGTACTACATTGAATATCATCGGCTGACTTCATCATTGTTGGAAGCGGTTTGTTCAACTGTTGTGGTAGAGGCAACTGGTGTAGGTGCATCTTCAAGATAGTTGTTGTAGCAGGTGTATCGGTATAAGAGTATTATCGGGTTGAGCGGCGGAAGCGGCGGATACACACGAGCACGTTCATCAATATCGTCAGCGATGGAGCAAATAACCTTTCCATTTGTTGCGAGTAAGTTGGGGGCTTTGTTGGTGATGATGGGGTTTGGGGAAGTTTAAGCGGTTGTGTCCGGGTTCCAAGTCTGTTATACTCGAAGCCATTTCCGTAAGTTCATCGAAATGAGCATGAATCGTTTCCATCACCTTTTTGTACGACGATTCAGATTCGAAACCTTTTGAATTATCACGATATCCGATAAAGACTCCAATGTCAACTTTGGCTTTGAGCTTTCCAAAGTCATCACGATCATTATTCGGATAGCAAAGAGATCCAAATACATGAAAATTTTTTAGATTCGGTTTTTGTTATGGGACGAGCTCGAAGGTGTTTTGTTGTGGCGTTTTGTAATCATAGAGCGGTTTTGAGTATAGCATGCAAGAATACCTTACGCCCATAAGTAATCTGGAAGTTTAGCATTGATTAACATTGTTCTTGCGGCTTCCACTAACGTTCGGTTTCGTCTTTCGACAACTCCGTTTTGTTCTGGTGTGCGTGCAATAGATGTGCGATCTTTGAATTCCCTTTCTCATAAAATTCACGAAGAGTTTGATTAACAAATTGTGCCTCTATCATTACGATTAGTCGAACGGTGTTTTCGTGAGTGAACTTGTATTTTCGTGAGAAAGGTGATGATCATCTGTGGAGCTTGATCTTTGCTTACAAGAAAGTAGACCCAAGTCCAGCGTGAATAGTCATCAACAATTACTAAGATGTAGCGTTTGCCATTGATCGTTTGCACGCATCGGGCCACACAAATCCATGTGAAGAAGATGAAGCACATCTTTGAGAGCGTGTTCCACCTTTGAAGGAAAATGAGCACGAGTGCTTTTGCCTTGTTCACAAGCTGAGCAAAGGTGATCTTTAGAATACCGAAACCGTGGAGTCCTTCAACTAGTTTGTGTCGAGCAAGGTTGGTGATGGTTTGAAAGTTTAGATGTGAGAGACGACGGTGCCATAGCCCGGATTTTGTTGATGTTGCCTTTGAAAGTAAACATATGGGAGATGAAGCAACCATGTCTTTCATAGAGATAGTGTAGAGACTAGAATTACGCGAGTCGGACATAAGGTCATTTCCTTGTAGATCACGAATGAAACAAGTTTTCTCCCGGAAAGCAACCTCCCAATCTCCATCACAAAAGCCGACCTCGAAAAGCAGATTATGACCAGGCCTTCCACATAGTAAACCACCTTTAATTTCGATGTTCCCATTGATATAGTCTCCGTAGCCCATGATAGCTTCGAAGTGATCATTCCCGAACCTCGGCAAAGTGCCAATGAACTTTGCAATAAAGTTTGATAACAGTTTAAGATTACTTGTCATGTGTCGGGAACATCCGCTATCAACAATCCAGAGAATGATCGTATCACGCATTACACACAGGCGACCGAGATGGAATAGAAGTAGATTTGGAACCCAAAATGTTAGAGGGTTCCGTAGCAATTATAGTAGATATACACACATCAATAGCTTTAGGTATCCACTTAAATCCTAGTGTGTTATATATCCATTTCCGCCATCTCCAACTAGTATTTGCTTTAGTCTTAGTGAATGCACTAGGTGGTACTACTTTCCTAGGAGGTGACAGGAGCTCTGAGACGGCAATGCGTTTCTTAGAATCTAAAGATGGCGGTCTACCAAGCAAAGACTTAGAAAGATTAGTGGGCCTAGAGGTATTCCGGTTCTTAGGATTCCTTAAGCGAGAGATGATAGCTTTAGCAACACATTTATCATGGCAATCAGAATTCATACTTTTACCACAAGTAACACAAGGTGCATCGGTGAATATCAAAAGTACTTAACGGTTTAGCATTCGTTACATCACTATTTCTATTACATTTGCCGGGCGCAATATCTATAGTGGAGGCAACGTGAGTCTTATTCATAGTCCTAGGGTGTTCTTCTACTTTAGCATTCTTGATTGATCTTTTCTTAGGCCGCAACTTCCTATTCTTGATTGAGTGCTCCTAGGCGTGAAGTCGGACGTTTGGAAAAGGCTCAACTATTCTGTTTGATAGAAGGAAGCACGTTAGCTACTTGTGATTTGGCAGTAGAGATTCTAGGTTCATGAGTACTAAGTGTTATTGGGGCTAATCTCTTAATGATGGTTGGCGGAAGTTGTTCATACTTTCCTAACATTTCTCTTAACTTGAGGATAGTGTGAATCGATCTTGATTTTCAGACCGAACATTTCCAGAAAATGCATAACTTCTTTAGTGTGTGCAAGATAATGATCAAGTTCATTTGATGCTTCATCACGAGTCTTTTTGAGTAAATCAAATATGACACCATATTCCTTTTTAACTTTTAAAAGTTCTTGTTCATATTTTGAGATTTGACACTTAAAAGTCACGTTTTGATCATCCAATTGCTCAATTTTATGATCGGAAGATTTTGCACGCGAATGGCGATTTTGTGTTGAAAACATGTTGTTGATCGTGAATATCTTTTTGACACCAATTAAGGCGGTAATTGCATTTGAAAGTTCGTTTGACAATCGTTTGTTTTCAACTGTTAAGGACTCTATCTGAAGCACATTATCAGTGTTCTCAACATTTATCACGATTCAACAAGATCGCAGAGGTATGATCAAATGCATATGACAAAAATTCTCTAGCACAACATTATGGACATCGCACGAGATGACATCTTCCAAGAGTCGATCAACATCTTTTCTCAACGGTTTCTTTTTACGTTTAGTATTAGAAATAGATGTTTACTTTTCTCAAGCGACCTTCATCACTCCAAGTTCCTTATGAAAATCCTTTTCCCGGGCTAATGCACAATTTTTCAAATTTTTAACATTAGGTAAAAGATTTTTCTGAAAAATGTTTCTTTGTTCTCGCGCGATTGAAAAGTGATCAATTTTGATTTCAGAACGATATTCTATCTCATGTTGTAAAATTTTGAGGTCAACCATGAAGATGTCAAAATATCTAAGAATTTTTCGATTTTCAGGTTTTGAATTTACTTCACCGATGGAAGGTAAAGGACCATAAATTTGTGCATAATCTGGTTGGGGATTAACATTAGAAGACTCCGGTGTTTTGATGATAACCCTTGGTGTGTTAGAAGAATCCGTTGGTGTGACGAAAGTGACCGCTTTTGAATAGTTAAAAGGTTTGTTGTAAACAACTTTTTCTAATTTTGATCGACTCTCGTCTTATGCATCTAATTCCTCTTGACGATGATATTCAACAACATTCATAATGTAATTATCAACTTTATATTACCTTTGGAAACTTCGAGGATTTGGTTTGAATGCTTTTGTTGAAAGCTTAGGTTTGTAATCGGCAAGATTCGGTCCATATCCATTTGGATTGGGTTTTAAAGTAAACTTTTCAATGGCCGTGACCGACTCGCCATGTTTGTAAACAACAGTTTTAAACTCTTTAAGTTTGTTTTGCAAGCCGATGATTTCTTCAAGATGATCATCTATTCGTTTCGTTGAATGCTTTTTGTATGCAGAGAACTGTTATTGACAAGTTAACAACTTCGGCCTTAGCTTTTGATTTTCCAAGGTGAGGCGTTAATTTGCTTTTTATGTTCATGTTTGGTGTTCTATTTCGGACAACAAAGCATTCTTCAAGCGGCTAGATCACGCATCTGTCTTTCTAAATATTTTTCGTTTTGATAAGATTTGGCAAAGGTCGCTTCAAAACCGTTTTCACGTTTTTCTTGAGTTTTGAAAAAGTTGAGTTGCTTTTGTAAACATTCAAGATCCTTGGTTAACAAAGATGCATTTTGCATTTCAAGTCTGATTAATGGCATGACATTTTTCCACTATGGTTTGTTGGTCTTGTATTAAGCGAGCAAAATCTGGATGAGGCAAAAGTTGGCGTGTTCAACGCGTGAGTCTCAACATGATCATTCGAGATCTTCAAGTATAACCCGCGAGTCAATTTGATTATCAAGGGAAACCGTTTGGTCATCTTGATCGTCAAATATAACTACGGGTCTAGTTGAAAATCGTCGGAATGAGATGTGGATGGACTCATTTTGAACATTCCGAGTCTTGGGATTGGATGTTGGCGGAGATAGTAGATCGAGATAAATATGGTTTGTTGGTACGAGACAAGCCATCGCTGTCATACATGGGCCTGTGTCACTCATGTGTAACTCATGCATATTAGCCATCAACATAACATTTGCATTGGCCTGCAAGTCCTCCATATCATCATCCGAGTCGCATTTGCCATAAAACTGTTCTTTGTGCGTGAGATCCACCGCCTTCATCCTTAAGAGCCAAAAGAAGAGCCTCTTTGAAATAAGCACTGCCCCTAGTCCTTGGCTTTGGGCATGCATTAGCCAGGTGTCCCTTCTCATTGCCGTTGTAGCATCGAAGACCATTCAACCCATTCTGAGCATTTCCCTGTTCCACCACTTGAGCTCGATTGTTATTCCTACCCACAGCATTAAACCCTTGACCACCGCCCATCGGTCGACCATAACCACGATTCTGAACTTCAACTCGTCCATTGTTTACAACGGCTTGATTCCTTGTATTAGATGAGGAGCGAATACGGTTGTTGGATTTGTTGGTATAACGGCTAAAGGCATTAGCAATCATAGCAAATCCTTGTTGCAATGCTTCGAACGGATCGGATTCCTCATTAGCTTGACTTGAGCATTGTTATTGTTGTATGGAACCAATTGAGTTTGTTGAGATGGAGGTTGTGAAGGATCTTGTGGTGTGATTGTAGATTGGTTGAGTTCTTTGGTTGAGGAGAATAACTGTTTTGAGCATATAAGGCAAGTTGTTGATTTTCCGGATGTGTGGGAGGAGCAATTTGAGCACGGAGAATCCTTTCCCTATCAACTTCCTTTTCATGAGGCTTCAAGTAATCGTATAACAATCCGTAGGTAGGCGATGCATGTTTTTCGCTTGACGGAGAAAAATGACATACTTCTCCCATTCAGGACCAAGACTACTTAGGAACTTAGTATTCACCGCAATTCTTGGCATGTGGATGTTGTGTTTATCCAAATCATTGATGATGTCTGAAAATCGGTGATGATAGGACTCGAGTGTCTCTCGAGGTTCAATCATGAAGTGTTCATAAGCCAAGTAAATTTTGGATTCCAAATCTTCACGATTGAGTAGATCCTTCCATAAGAAGACGAATATGATCCACATTTTCTTTGCAGTCTTTTGAGCATCAACACTACGAAGAATTAGGTTTGGTAATCCTAGGAGGATATATTCCATTGCAAGCTCATCAGCTTCATAGTGTAGAAGTTCTTGAGGATTCAAGTCTTGATAGCAATGTTAGTTTGTTCATCTCTTGGTGGAATGGCATTTGGATCTCCGTACAATGACAAGTAGGCATCTCAAATGGACCTTTCAAGATAACCTTCTTTAAGAACTTTCCATGTGGCTTCTTTAGATCACAAAACCTAAAGAACCTTATTACCCATTGATCGTAGTTTCATGGAGTGAGCATTGGAGGTCTATCAAGTGAACCGACCTCATGAATTGATTGTTGGCCGCTTAAAGTTTCAAACATCTTTGCAAACCAAGTGGGTTCCCTCATAGTGATCCTTGATGGGTGTTGATTGAAGTCATTTTGTATGCGGTTGAGCTTGAAGACTTGGTGGTGGTTGAACCATTTGAGGTTGTGGATTTGCAACAAGTTGTGGAGTATGTTGTTGGTTAAATTGTTGTTGATAAATTGCTTGTTGTTGATTCCATTGTTGATGTTGTGGAGTTAGTTGTTGTTGGCGTTGAGGATGAGGATAAGTGTAAGGGAAATAGTTAGAGTATGGTGGTTGTGACATGTTGATAAACTTGTGTTGATAAATATGGATCTTTGTAGTCGAATGAACCTTTGTTGATGAAGTGTCCTTAGGCGGAGAAAAGACAAGAACCAAGTAGCACTTATGCGTAAAAACACCAAAGTTATGCATAACAATAATGAGTTCTGGCGTAGGATTTAGCTTACACGTAAGTAGGAAAAAGCACTAAAGTTAGGCGTAGACAAAAGTTAGGCGTAGAAAGTTAGGCGTAGGATTTTCTTATGCGTAAGACTAGGCTTAGGAGTAAGAAAGATCTTAGGCGTAGGATTTCTACGCGTAAGCTTATGCTTATGCGTAAATTTAGGGTTTTTTGCCCAAATGATCTTTTTACACTATCACAAAGGCAAAAGATATCCAAAGTCGGCGTATTTTCGAGACTTATCCAAGTAAGAAAACACGGAATAAACCACGAAAATGAAGATCAAACCAAGGAGGCACTTATGCGTAGGATTAGGGTTTTACTACGCGTAAGATTACTCGTAATTTTGATTTTGCCAAAGTGTTTCTAAACCAGTTTTTGTGTGATAAAATAGCTTCAATAACACCAAAAGACACAAAAGTGTGAAACTTGATGAACCAAAACCTCTAAAACGGTTACCAGTAGGATGAAACCCTCGTTCAAAAACTAGATTGAAAACAACGTTCCACGCATAAAGTTCCAAACTTTTTGCCAAAACAAGTATTTTAACACCTTAAAACGTTGAAAGTACAAGAATCTTGGATTAAAAGTGTAAAAAACAAGTTTTTAAGCGAAGCAAAGAAGAGGTTATGCTTACGCGTAAGACCCAAAACCAAAATCTTCAAAAACAAAAGTGTACACCCAACTATTTGGCGATTGATACCACTGTTAGGTCACTATATTTACAACAAAACAAGCTTATAGAGAGATAGAGAGAAGCGATTGAACAATCTACACTCACACACACACGTATAAATGAAGAAGGGTTAGGCGTAGAGTGAGTGAAGGAGTAAATTGAACAACCAACCTTCAAATGAAGGTTTACATAAGGTATTTATAGGAGAGAAGCTAGGGCAACACTCCTAGTTCCCTTTCTTTCTCCTATGGGCTTGGGCCTAAGCTCATGGGCCTTCTACATAAGCTTAAGGCTAATAACAAACATAAAGGCCATAATAAGCTAACTATTACATATGAGTAACTAACACTTGAATAAGGTTTAGGAGTGATTCCAACAATCTCCCCTCAGTGTTATTACATATGAGTAACAAACACTCAAGTGTTGGTGATGAAAACGGTGAAAGGCGCTTGATGTAATAGTAGCTTTGACGCCTTTCGACATTCTTCTTTCTTGTGAGAAGAATTGCCTTGATTTGAACAATCTCCCCAAAGTGTAACAGAAGAGATAGTTTACTTTGAACGGTTATACATTGACATCATCTTTAACTTTGTTCTTTGATCATTGTTCTTTGTGATGAAAGTGATAGTATGTTGTTGTTAATCGAAGATCAAGTCTCCGCCAGTTCTCAAGTGCCGCATTTTTCACTAAAGTTCTTCCAAGTCATTCTTCAACATGCTCACACGCTCTTTGACGTTGGAATTCAAGAGATCGTTAAGTTCTTTAAGTCTTTAACTTTATAGATTCTTTGAATTGATGAAGAATCATTCGGACTGTTGTGTTGCTCTTGGAAAGAACTTCTATTAATAATGATGTTGGCGTGAGCATGAGAAGAATTGCCGCACGATCATCCCGCCCGAGCTTCCATAAGAAGAAAACATTTAAACGGTTAGTAATAAGCGGATTCCGGCATTTACAAGTTTGAACTTGAGAGTGTTAAAAGATAGTGTGAAAACACAACTCTAATTCTACAAAGGCCGTTCTCGATCTGAGTCCCACAAGTGAGATAATCACGATGTACGAAGTACACCTACGATTGAGATGAGTCATTTGAGGTACACCAAAGCATCACCTCACGACTGTAGACCGTTTGAGACCACTAAGCGCAATCCACGGGAGTTGCCGGTGACTGGCCGTCGTGATGTTTGATGTTGACCCCGGCGGGATTTTCCATTCAATCACCGAGGATCACAAATGTGAACCTCTCTATAAATGTTCTCACATTGCTAAGATCATGAAGGACTTGATAATGTATCACCTTTGAAATTCTTATTGTTGAATGTCAAGTGATGAAATGTCAAGTGTACCTAAGAGATCTTTTGATGAATCTCGTGGCTCTAGACTCAATAGAGCGATTTGGTTTTCCCGAGGAGACTAGGAGAGGGTCTCCTTCTTCAATACCAGTAATCTCTAAGAGAAAGCCGATAGTTTACTTAGGGTTCCCTGTGAGAATGAAACAAGCTTTCGCTGAGAGAAACTTGAGTGGATAAGAAGGTTTAGTGCATGCGCCAGGTCCATGTGACTTTTAATCTTCAATACGAAGTGCCACTAAGTGACAACCAAAGAGTATATGAATTGAACCCGATATGCGCCTAAGTTGAATAATGGAGGGCTATTTCTTTTCACCCTTTTCATTAACTTTTCTTTTTAATTCTTCAACTCCTTCTTTCTCCATTCTCATTTTCTCCTTTTTATAATCATACCTAAGGACTTCTAAATACTAACTATTTGTGGTGTCCTTGGGTAGATCCATCCGGCTCTGGCGGATCATAGGACGGTTATTCCTAACCTTAGTCACCTTATAACTCCATGACTAATTTATGTTGCCATAAAACCATGATGTGAAAAATCTCTCACAGTGTTTATGAATGAAAAACATTTTAGTACCATCTGTGAGATAAGATTTTGCATAAATACTCCCCTCCACATGTGCTTAAGAGTTTTAACGGTTAAAATGCACAGTGAGGAAAGAGCGCCCACATTTTGAATTGATTCACTCAAGATAGACATTCCCCCGCGAGACACGGTTACGTGGCATAGTTAAAGAGTTGCATTGTCATCTTTTAGGTGACAACTAGCTCTAATAACTACCTTGAAGGTGTAGACAATCCTCGAAAGGTCGTCAAACCCATTAGAGTTCATGTCTACCAAGAGTTTCTCGAATGGTACATTCTACTCAGACAAGTCCTTACACGTTTACATCACTAGCGAACTAGCTTGAAATTATTAGCGTCCGGACAAGTCTTTTCGAGTTACTAACAGATTAAGATCTCGTCCCAATTCATGGGTTAAGTCTATAGTACAATGATTCATTTGCTTTTACACAACATATTTCTTATCACGTATTTTCTCCCCCTCAAAAATGGCATATTTGAGGTTATTTTTGGAAAGTTGAGAATAAATATGACCATTTCGAGTGTTGCGGGAAGAATGACCATTTTGAACAATTTTTGAACAAAGTTTTAATTCAAGTACTCCCTCAACGCAGTGATATAAACGGTTGAGGTTTTGAAAATCATAAGGGAAGTACTTGTTCTTTTGAGCAAAACCTTGAAAAGTGAAAGGTTTGATAGGTTTTACTCAAAAGTAAGAAGCTTTCGCTCCTTTTATAAGGATTGTGTGCACAGGCGTACCACAGGTCCTTTATTTACAAGTACGGGTTGTACAGCGTAATGTGTGCACAAGCCATAAACATAATTAATCAAACATCCAAAATGATATGAAGAAAACAATTCAAGGGGTACCAGGAAGTGCATTGATGTTCCTGTGGAGTGTGCACAGTATGCGTTGAAAGCCGGTTATGTTAATCACTGGGTCGACCACCGAACATAACTCTCAATCGTCGAGGCGATCCCTTCGAAACAACGTTCATCAATCATTGTGATGATCCGCCTCACATCCCTCCTTTCCGAGAATTCCGGTATGCTAGGAGACCCGATTTTCTGGCGTATATCCTTCAACCTGTATGCCAATCCATCCCTAACCAGCTTCAAAGTATGATCCCGAACTTGTGGAGTTCGCTACACTTATTAAGCAGTTTCTTTGAAGTTCACGGTAAACAACGCCAAAGGTTTGCTTGATGAGTGTATATTGAGATGGCTGGTTGATATCGGGAAGATCAAGCTTTGGAGGAGTGAAGTTGACACGCGGCTGATAAGATTCAACAACCCATTTGGAGATCTTCTACACCGTTCCTTGATGACAATGCGTCTTATGAAGATGAGAAGTGACTTGATAAATTCGCGTTGTACTGCAGCTGAAAATTGTCTCATGCGACCATGCCTTGGCAAGGTACATGTCTTCGATGTCATTGAGACAAATTCTCAAAGTCAGCCTAGAGAAAGCATAGTCCCGTTCATCTTGTCGTTTTGACTACGATCTTCTTTAGGAATGTGTAGTCCCACTTAGACGAAAGGTCAACGTGTATGATGGCAACGATATCTTTAGAACTATGCACAGCATGGTGAGACTTCTGAACCTCGACACGTAGTAGATTCGGCGTTCTGCGCCAGTGATGAATCCCATACAATGCATCTCGGTATGCTTCCAACGTGTTGGAGAACAAGTGATTGGCACGTTCCTCAATGGCTATGCAGTTTGAGTAGACAGTCTTTGGGAATGGAAGTGTCAACGATGTAGCATATTTTCTTGAATCATCGTCACCGTGTAGTAGAAAATCCAGGTCTTTGTTGAAGAAGTATCTGAAAGGAACTGTGGTTCACCTGGTTGGCCAAGTGTTGGTAGAGGTTTGGTCCAATCGGTGTAGTATGGAGGGTTGTCCCTTTGTGTGAAGTCAATGTTTGCTTTCGGGTTGAGCCAATCCATGTTGTTAGACATAGCTCGAGCAATGTTTTCAAGGTGATATTCGACCTCGAGGGCACTTTCAGAGCTGTCTTTTAGAAGTTGCAACGCTTCATTCTTGATTCGCTTCAACTCAAATTTAGTCATTTTCTTCACATGGAACTTTTCTTGCAGAATTTTAGCATGCTCCAATGTAGAACCTTCTACCAAATTCTGACTTCTTCGGGTAGGGAGTGTTGTTAACAAGATTAGCAAACCATTCAAATTCCTCGGTTTTATCGTCATCTAGCCATGATACGACGTCGGTCGAGGCCTTCTTCTTCTTCTTCTTTTCGAAGGCCTAGATGATGATATGGTTCTGAACTTGTTTGGGAGAGGTGGGTTGTTGTTGGGGCTCAAGGACCTCTTCATCGTCACCACCCGTATACTCATAGTGATCATCGGTTTTTCGAGTGGGGGTGGTAACTCGGAATAGATCACGAGGTTTTTCAGATAGAAGAACGAGGAGGAGATTTTTGTTGAACAGGAGCCCGTTGTGGAGGAGGTTGCATTAAAGAAGATTCACCAGACGCTTCCGGACGTTTAGGTGCAGAGTCTTTATCCTTATCCTTGTCTTCATCGTCTCTAGGACGTTTAGACTTTTCAACTTCGAATCTACATGCTTCTTGAAGTTGGTAGTCCAGCAATGCTTGAAAAAGCTTTCCTTCATCAGAAGTAAATGTCCCAGATCGTGCCGACATTTGTGTGACAAGCTTGGCCACCAATTCATTATCCGAGAAAACTACCGGATCGGTTGGATTGATTGTGACGGTTAAGGGCGTTGATCGAATAGTTTGCTTGGCGATCCGCATAAGATTTGGATAAAGTTGTTTGGTGAACAACTCCTTTGTGACTTTAGGAACGTACTCCAGAAGGTACTTTTCGTGTAGCCTTCGATCATTTCGTTCAGTTCCTCTTGACGGTGATTTTTCATGAATTCCCGAACAAACTTCCTTTCTCCTTTCATCTTTTCATGCTCGTCATACATATGCTGTATGTGATCAGCAAAGAAATTCAGCTTTTGTTGAGCACGCTTTTCTTTCGACTTGTTTGACAGCTTTGGTAATCCGTTCATGAGCTTGAGAAATCCAAGATTTAGATGGTTTCTTCACGGATTTGGATGATGATTTGGTTGACTTCTTTAATGGTGGTGGCGAGGTGAAGACGAATTGATGATGAAGAGATATGAGGAGACTCGGATCCTTGAGGAGGTTCAGAGGTTTCTTCCTTTGATCGTGCAGGACTATCTAGGAGAAACGTATCATAATCTACATCTTTATCTTTTAGGACTTCTCGGTTCCGGTTCCTCAAACTCATATTCGATAGTATCCTCCACAAGCTTTTGTTGTTGCACAAGAGTGGTGGCACCAACTCCCTTATCGGGTTGATTAACCGCATCAGGAGATGGTTCAGAGTGGACAACACCACTTGATCCTCCGGGACCACCCATTTGGTCTTTAGCAAATTCTTCGGCTTTGTGTTGGTGTCTAAGGAATTTGATCGTCTTCTTGTAAACATTTTCGGTGGCTCTTATCACTTCCGATCGAGCTTTCATCATAGGTACAAGTACAGTGAGTCTTTCCTTTGCCATGTTCAGCTATTGACTAGGAGGTTTTGGCATCATGAAGAGTCATCCTTTGCAGCTTTCAGAGTAGGGACCTCTCGTTCGATTGTGTTTTCCTGAGCCTCGCCCAAAGAGCTTTATGTTCAGTGTAGGAATAGGTTCAGCTTCCTTACGGGAACAATCCTTTTACGAGGAGGATTCCTTTTGGGAAGCTTCCTATAGATATATGTACTTGTGACACTTCCAAAGATCGCCTTCTCGTCCTCCTCGGTAGGTGTACCAGAAGATCTTTCATCAAGATGACCAACTTTGCCTTCTTTTACGCTAACCATACCTTTTATGTTTCAAGCTTTTTGATTTCGTAGTTAGAAGGTGATCGTGTAATACCGCACTCGCTTTGTTGACGATTCTTTGATTCCGATGATAATATGGGTTCACCAATATACGTGATTATCGGTCATTGAGCCTCATGGGATGTCGATGAAGTCCAAGTGCTCTCTAGATCAACAGTTTGGTGTATCCACATAGGAATCTTTGAGCCTAGCTTCTGTGAAAAAGATCATGTCCTCCCATATCAGCTTCTATTTCAATGTCCTTCTTATTGATCAAGACTGTAAAATCTCAGTAGCTCCATGAGCTTGGGATGCTCATATCCACCGCCACCGAGACCGATTTGATGATCATGTAGAGTGTTCTCCATGGTTGAGGAATATACTTCAGCCCCACGTGAGAGTGCTTAGTAATGATTCCTGAAGCTTCATCATAACCAATATCTATCAAGAATTTCGTGGACTGCCTCTTCAAGAGGGTAGCAAAGAAGTCGGTTGAGCGATGTCGGAATGATAAGAACATCCCGTAAGTCGCAGGAGTGATAGTGACTTGTTTGTGATTAAGTGTCACATTCATGCACTTTGACCAGGATCCTCTGCATAGAATCCCAGAATTTTTGAATGTAGACCTCTTGAACTGTGGCAGAGTGTGAGAGCATGTTCTGGTAGGGATGATTCCTAAGAATATCCACCGAATGACAAGAAGATTCTCGAAAGCATGAGGGTGTCAAAGTCAACCCTAAGGTTGTTCTTTCCAATCTTTCTCGGATAACACTCTGGAAAGATATCAAAGAATTGTAAGAACTCTCGATGCATCCACAATCATTTGTTCAGCCATGTCGTGATCCGAAATAACATTAGCCAAAAGAACCAACATATCGAAAGACATAGTGTTAGTCAACATAAGGTCTTATTGTCTAGCTATTGAATGTACAGGGTCAATGATTGTTACGAGTCCTAAGTCACTTGTTTGTCCAATGGTCTAATGATGTGAAATGTTTCGTGAGTTAGTTAACTTTAAGTTTTAAAGTTTATGTTATCACTTATTGTTCACAATATATCAAACGATTAAGTTTATTAGTGACATTGTTGGATTCGTGACGTTATGATTAGTTTATTTACAAGTTTGTACACGTAATAATTCATTATGAAGGTCAATCCAGGCTTAAGCGTAGTTTTGGCAAAGTTAAGCGTAGCAAAGTGATATATACAGAGATCTAAAGCTTACGCTAGGATCCTAACTTACGCTGTAAGAAATGTTACGCGAAGAAAAAAAAGGGACCTTATGTGAGCTTACGCCAGAGGCGATATATATACCTTACGCGCAAGGCTTACTCGTAGAGTAGACCTTATGCGTAGAGGTCATCACACGATATCCTTCACAGATACGCCAGAGTCCCATTGTAGAACCTTACGCATAGTTATGCGAGAGAATTATTCTTACGATAACTTGACTACGCAGTGGGTAATCCTTATGAGAATCAATGACCTTGATTCTGAATTTTGCCGAGCAAGCCCAAATAAAGCCATCATATCATCAATATTAACACATGAATTCATTTTAACAACAAAACATGGCATGAATCATTCGTTAATAGTTACGCATAGAAAGTCATACGCGTAGGTCAAAACCCTAAAGTTAAGATTGACGCTGAACATTTCTAGCCATGGGATATGCATCAAACAAATTTCGTAGTCTAGAGTGTTGTTAGAGTCTTTAGGCCAAGTATTAACATCTAATTCATTGAGAATCAAAATTACCCAAAGTTATGAACATTAAACCCTAACTTCAAATTGTTGATCAATTAGTGTTTCCGGGTGGTTAACAACCATGGAAATGATCAATTCATCAACATATGACCATAACCCAACAATCTTTTAGACCAAAACACTTCATATTTGGAAAAACCCAAATTCAACTCATAAACCCTAATTATAAACTCCATTAATTGCTTCTCGTGTGTTTTGTTATAGAAAACGATATCATAGATTGTTAAAACATTTTGACACATTCTTTTAACCACAAACACCCATTCTTTATTGTGTTCATACGCTTACGCCAGACCACAAAATCCGTGACATACAACGTTTAACCGTTGATTCAGAAATTTAAACCATTGTTTAAAATCTTGTTAGGAACATGAAATCACTTACAAATTGATGATCTTAAACACGGTTTTGATGAACGATTCTTAGGCGTAGGATGTTTTAGGTTTTGAGTAATAAATGAGATGTGAAATGTTAGGTGGAGGAAATTTTTATTCAAAATATTTTTAAGGTTTTGACAATTTTGGTCCCTCCACCTTTTCTTTTTACATACAAAGCCATTTAACTTCCATTTTGGTTACCAAACAAAGATTTTTTAGAAAGAAACTTGACTACACCCTCACTCAAAGAAATAATGAAAGGTTATAAGTTTAGTCCGAGAGTGTCATTGTACCGTAAACTTTACCACCATTTGTTAAAAGAAACAACCGAGATAAGATAACATGCAAGTACGCATGATTTGAAAGCTTAGTTATATTTTTTCTCCCCTCAACACTAGATCGAAAAATATTGAATTTTGAAAGATTATAGTGTTGACGGAAGAAACGTACTTGCAATGTTGAAAGAAAATAGATAGAAGAATATTTTTGTTGTTTTATCAGGTTTTATATTTTTGTATTTTGTTTTTGAAAAGATATTTACAAAAGAGATTTTGGTGTTTGATGTGTTTTAAGACTGTTTTAGGAGGTCATCCAATACCTCTTGAGTCAAACACCTCATACCAATCCGGTGGACCAACTCATTAAACCTAGCGGAAGGCTTTGGTGAGAAGATCTCGCCAATTGGTATTCTCGTACTCCACAAAATATAATTCAAATAGCACTGCTCCACGTGATCCTTGATGAAATGATATCGAAGATCGATGTGCTTTGATTTCGAGTGCCGAATCGAGTTGCACGAGATCGCAATGGCACTCCGATTGTCGCAGTACATTGGGATTCTGTCAAATACGTAATCATAGTCTTTGAGTTGTGTTCTCATCCAAATGACTTGAGCACAACACCGACATGGCTACATATTCTGCTTCGGTTGAGGACAATATGTACAATCCTCGCTTCGATTGCCATGACACCTTTATCACCAAGAAATTGTAAAGCTCCCAAGTACTTTTCTCGGAGTCTAAGCATCCCATGTGATCGGGTCTAAAAAGCGATTAGTTCAAAACCGAATCCTTCGGATACCGATCCCCAAGTTAATGGTTCCCTTTATGTATCGGAGGATTCTTTTAGCCACTGAGAGGTGGGTTTCAGCTTGGTCGCGACCGATAACGGAGCATAGATAAACGGCAAAGACAATATCAGTCTCTAGTTAGATACATGAGAGACCCATAATAACGGTATTTTGTAGGGTCCACCAATTTCCCATGTAAATCAGTCTAGCTTCTTGGTATGAGCCATTGGTGTGGCATAGGTGTCACAGGTTTTCATTCCAAATTTTTTAACAATTCAAGGGCATATTTGGACTGACTCAAGAAAATACCACGGGTGATTGATGAACTTGCAGTCCGAGAAAGAATGTGAGTTCACCCATCATGGACATTTCAAAATTTTTCTTCATTAGTTTTGCAAAAGCGATTGAAAACTTTTTATGTGTAGACCCAAAATGATGTCATCCACGTAAATTTGAACAATTAAGATATGTGCCCCGTGATATTGTATAAAAAGAGTTGGGTCAACCGAACCTTTGGTGAAATTATTAGCAATGAGGAAGGATGATAGCTTATCGCACCATGCCCGAGGAGCTTGTTTGAGACCATACAGAGCTTTGTTCAGTTTGTAGACGTGATTCGAAACTCAGGATCAACGAATCCATCTGGTTGGCGACATAAACCGTTTCTTTAAGTTGTCCATTGAGAAACGCAGTTTTGACATCCATCTGATAGACCGTCATATTCATATGAGCCGCGAAAGCTAGAAATATCCGAACAGCCTCAAGACGAGCAACCCGAGCAAAAGATTCTTCAAAGTCTATTCCCTCTTCCTGACGATAACCCTTAGCCACCAGACGTGACTTATTCGGATAACATTTCCTTCAGCATCCAATTTGTTTTTCCAAATCCATTTTAGACCAATGACGTAGACTACTGTTGGTCTTTCAACCAGTTCCCATACTTCAAGACGTTTGAATTGGTTGAGTTCTTCTTGCATGGATTCAAACTAGTTGTCTTTTGTCATTAAGGTCTTTGATGTTTTAGGTTCGGAATTGGCAGACAGTGAGTGCATAAATGCAATGTTCACCATCTGTGTGAATACGTTGTCTTGTAACGCATCGTTGATTCGCTGGGTTGCCAATAATGTTTTCCCGAGGATGGTCTTTCGTCCATCTATGTGTGGAGGGTTGATGTTGATATACATTGTGCGATTCGAGGATTCAAATGGTTTGTTGAAGATTCCGCGACATGGTGCGCAGCCTCATTAGAACGCAGATTCATTAGGATCAATGGGGGTGAAGAACGCATTTGGATCAAAATCTGCAGGTGGGGGTACTACATTCTGAATATCATCAGCAGCTTCATCATTGTTGGAAGCGGTTTGTTCAACTATTGTGTGGAGTCAAGTGTGGTGCATCCAACATGTAGTTGTTGTAGCAGTGTGTATCGGGTATAAGAGTATTATCGGGTTGAGCAGCGGAAACAGCAGATACACCGAGCACGTTCATCAATATCGTCATGACAAGTGGAGCAAATAACCTTTCCATTTGTTGACGAGTAAGGTCGGGGGCTTTGTTCAGTGATGATGGGGTTTGGGGGAAGTTTAAGCGGTTGTGTCCGGGTTCCAAGCTGTTATACTCAGAAGCCATCTCCGTAAGTTCATCAAAATGAGCATGAATCGTTTCCATCACCTGTTTTGTACGACGATTCCAGATTCAGAAACCTTTTGAATTATCACAGGATCCGATAAAGACTCCAATGTCAGCTTTGGCTTTGAGCTTTCCAAAGTCATCACGATCATTATTCGGATAGCAAAGAGATCCAAATACATGAAAGTGTTTTAGATTCGGTTTTCTGTTATGGACGAACTCGAAAGGTGTTTTGTTGTGGCGTTTTGTAATCATTGAACGGTTTTGAGTATAGCATGCAGAGATACGCCCATAAGTAATCTGAAGTTTAGCATTGATTAACATTGTTCTTGCAGCTTCCACTAACGTTCGGTTTCGTCTTTCGATAACTCCGTTTTGTTCTGGTGTACGTGCAATAGATGTCTGATGCTGAATTCCCACTATCTCATAAAATTCACGAAGAGTTTGATTAACAAATTCAGTGCCTCTATCTCTTGATTAGTCGAACGGTGTTTCATAGCTGAACTTGTATTTTCGTGAGAAAGGTGATGATCATCTGTGGAGCTTGATCTTTGCTTCGAAGAAAGTAGACCCAAGTCCAGTGTGAATAGTCATCAACGATTACTAAGATGTAGCGTTTGCCATTGATCGTTTGCACGCGCATCGGGCCACACAAATCCATGTGAAGAAGATGAAGCACATGCTGAGAGCTGTGTTCCACCTTTGAAGGAAAATGAGCACGAGTGCTTTTGCCTTGTTCACAAGCTGAGCAAAGGTGATCTTTAGAATATCGAAACCGTGGAAGTCCTTCAACTAGTTTGTGTCGAGCAAGGTTGGTGATGGTTTGAAAGTTTAGATGTGAGAGACGACGGTGCCATAGCCAGGATTTTGTTGATGTTGCCTTTGAAAGTAAACATATGGGAGATGAAGCAACCATGTCTTTCATAGAGATAGTTTAGAGACTAGAATTACGCGATCCAGACATAAGGTCATTTCCTTGTAGATCACTAATGAAACAAGTTTTCTCCCGGAAAGCAACCTCCAAATCTCCATCACAAAACTGACCTACTGAAAATAGATTATGACCGAGGCCTTCCACATAGTAAACCCCGCTAATTTCGATGTTCCCATTGACATAGTCTCCGTAGCCCATGATAGCTGCGAAGTGATCATTCCCGAACCCGACAGTGCCAATGAACTTTGCAATAAAGTTTGATAACGTTTAAGATTGCCCTGTCATGTGTCGGGAACATCCGCTATCAACAATCCAGAGAATGATCTGTATCACCGCATTACACACATGGATGACACAGATGGAATAGAAGTAGATGTGGAACCCGAAATGTTAGAGGGTTACGTAGGCGCTTATAGTAGATATACACACATCAATAGCTTTAGGTATCCACTTAAATCCTAGTGTGTTATATATCCATTTCTGCCATCTCCAACTAGTATTTGCTTTAGTCTTAGTGAATGCACTAGGTGGTACTACATTCCTAGGAGGTGACACAGAGCTACAGGGGACAGCAATGCGTTTCTTAGAATCTAAAGATGGCGGTCTACCAAGCACAGACTTAGAAAGATTAGTGGGCCTAGAGGTATTCCGGTTCTTAGGATTCCTTAAACGAGAGATGATAGCTTTAGCAACACATTTATCATGGCAATCAGAATTCATACTTTTACGACAAATAACACAAGGTGCATCAGACTGAATATCAAAAGTACTTAACGGTTTAGCATTCGTTACATCACTATTTCTATTACATTTGCCGGACGCAATATCTATAGTGGAGGCAATGTGAGTCTTATTCATAGTCCTAGGGTGTTCTTCTACTTTAGCATTCTTGATTGATCTTTTCTTAGGTCGCAACTTCCTATTTTTCGATTGAGTGCTCCGTGAAGTGCGGACGTTTGGAAAAGGCTCAACTATTCCTGTTTCAAGTAGAAGGAAGTACACGTTAGCTACTTGTGATTTGGCAGTAGAGATGCTAGGTTCATGAGTACTGAGTGTTACCTGGGGCTAATCTCTTAATGATGGTTGGCGGAAGTTGTTCATACTTTCCTAACATTTCTCTTAACTTGAGGATAGTGTGAATCAGATCTTGATTTATAGACCGAACATTTCCAAAAAATGCATAACTTCTTTAGTGTGTGCAAGATAATGATCAAGTTCATTTGATGCTTCATCACGAGTCTTTTTGAGTAAATCAAATATGACACCATATTCCTTTTTAACTTTTAAAAGTTCTTGTTCATATTTTGAGATTTGACACTTAAAAGACACGTTTTGATCATCCAATTGCTCAATTTTAGAATCAGAAGATTTTGCACGAATCGAGCGATTTTGTGTTGAAAAGCATGGTGTTGATCATGAATATCTTTTTGACACCAATTAAGACGATTTAATTGCATTTGAAAGTTCGTTTGACAATCGTTTGTTTTCAACTTTAAGGACTCGATCTGAAGCACATTATCAGTGTTCTCAACATTTATCACAGATTCAACAATATCAGCAGAGGTATGATCAAATGCATATGACAAAGAATTCTCTAGCACAACATTATGGACATCCGCACAGATGACATCTTCCAAGAGTCGATCAACATCTTTTCTCAACAGTTTCTTTTTACGTTTAGTTTAGAAATAGATGTTTACTTTTCGAAACGACCTTCATCACTCCAAGTTCCTTATGAAAATCCTTTTCCCAGGCTAATGCACAATTTTCAAATTTTTAACGTTAGGTAAAAGATTTTTCTGAAAAATGTCTCTTTGTTCTCGCGTCAGAGGCGATTGAAAATGATCAATTTTGATTTCGTGAATCCGATATTCTATCTCATGTTGTAAAGTTTTGAGGTTAGCCATGAAAATGTCAAAATATCTAAGAATTTTTGATTTTCGTGTTTTGAATTTACTTCACCGATGGAAGGTAAAGGACCATAAATTTGTGCATAATCTGTTGGGGATTAACATTAGAAGACTCAGGTGTTTTGATGATAACCCTTGGTGTGTTAGAAGAATCCGTTGGTGTGACGAAAGTGACCGCTTTTGAATAGTTAAAAGGTTTGTCGTAAACAACATTTTCTAATTTTGATCGACGCCTTCGTCTTACGCATCTAATTCCTCTTGACGATGATATTCAACAACACTCATAACATGAATTATCAACTTTATATTCTGCACTGGAAACTTCAGGATTTGGTTTGAATGCTTTTGTTGAAAGCTTAGGTTTGTAATAAGCAAGATTCGGTCCATATCCATTTGGATTGGGTTTTAAAGTAAACTTTTCAATGGCTGTGACCGACTCGCCATGTTTGTAAACAACAGTTTAAACTCTTTAAGTTTGTTTTGCAAGCCGATGATTTCTTCAAGATGATCATCTATTCGTTTCGTTGAATGCTTTTTGTATGCAGAGAACTGTTTTTGACAAGTTAACAACTCAGCCTTAGCTTTTTGATTTTCCAAGGTGAGAGCGTTAATTTGCTTTTTATGTTCATGTTTCAGTTGTTCTATTTCAGAAAACAAAGCATTCTTCGAAGCGGCTAGATCACGCATCTGTCTTTCTAAATATTTTTCGTTTTGATAAGATTTGGCAAAGGCTACTTCAATGT